>CM012457.1:28029544-28629544 GCA_003999625.1 Oryzias javanicus | reverse complement strand
TGAAATGAATGTTCTGATGGCTGCAATTCTGCCTTTTTACTGAGTAACACTGAAACTAAGCTCTTTCTAAAGTGAAAGCCAAGTGGAGGGAAGTGTCAGAGAGGAAAACAGCACAGAAAAAAATAGTAAAAACCGTTTTGGGAGTTTTTGAGAATCAAACTTTAGGTGGAGATTAAAAATGTGGCCAAAAATAAGATAATGCAACAATACAAAAATTGGGATAATATCGTTTGGGTGAGGTACGCCGTAAATGAACAAGTTGGTATAAAGTCTTTTGATTTATCTTGTTTTATCTGATGACAATATTTTTTTTAACATTTTCACATTAGGCCAATCTGTTGTCTTGTGTGATTTAATAATATAAATATTTATTATAATTATTACTCCTGGTCAACATGCTATAATGTGTTAGTAGACAAGAATGTTAATTTATGGCAACTTATGATTTAAAGAGCCCATATCATGATTTTCTTAAGCCTTTTAGAGTAAACTAAAAAAGGAGGATTACTCTTAAATGTATGAATGGATCAAAATGCCACTTTGGGGTTCTTTATGGTGAGGAGTGAACAGTAAAATACATCTAAAACCTCAAAAAGTTAAATTTTCAAAGCAGGACCCCGTTTAAAGTCTGGATCCACTACATAACTAGATCTCCATATGGAGAGATTCAATTTGATCACAAATTTATAATTTGAATTGAAATCTAGTGACCAAATACCGGTACTACAAAATGTATTTCTTTTCCAAGAAACTATGCTCAGAACACAAATATTTACTAATAAAACAACTTTTAAAAATAAAATTGAAAAATTTCATGATAAAAATAGCCCTAAAAACTGTTTTCGGAAAAAAAAAATGAATTGCTTTAAATGAAAAAATGTAATGTATATAACTTGTAAACTGAATTCATTCTAAATTTAAATAAAATCTTTTTTAAAAATCAAGCATGGTCTCATCCTGAACACCAGTTTTTTATTTTTCATTTTATTGCTGCAGAAATGTGTGTCAATACAATAAACTGTGTTGATACTGTTTTAGTTTTGCTTTTTCTCTGTTCAGCCTTTCATTATAAAAGGAAAAAGCATTAATAATTGACTATTTTACCCCCTCCTTGTGGCTGTCCACAAGCAGGCTTGAACTGGTTTCCTGCTCAAGCACACACAGGCTTTCAGTGAAGCTGCTGCGGCGAACAGAGAGGACATTTCTGTCAGAGTATGTCTGGAAGAGCAGTCCAGCTGTGACCTCAAGCCACTCCTGTGGAGGTCGCAGCAGAAACAGAATGCAGCTCATCCTCAGTGGCACAGCCCAGGAAAGTTGCATCAACTTCAAAATCCTCTTTTCAGTTTTTATTTTCTTAATTTGGAAAGGGTACAAATAAAAAATTGGATTTGCCTCAGGTCATATTTTTATGTTTCAATGCCTCCATTTTCCAAGTCGCTGTTAAACCCAGTGTTGGGGGATTGAAGTACTGCAATTTCATTACTTTTGTCAGTAATGCAGCAAAGTATCAAACTACAGTTCAAATTTTGGTCATAAATGTTACTTTGTTACTTGGGTTTTGTAGGGTGATAGTTTACTACACTCACAGTGGCAGAGGAACCGTGCACATGGGAGAGGGGACCAAAAAAGAAGCTATTTCCCTTCAAATGTGCTTAAGAGGAATGAATTGTAATTTTTAAAAATATTTCTAGAGTGAATAAATAAAAATACATCCATGTAATAAACAATTCATAAAAAACACACTTTTTGTCGCAGAATTTTATATTGTGGTTGATTATGAATTAATGTAAACAATGAAACAACCAGCTTAGGAGCTAAAAGAGACATTTCTTTTAAGTGAGCTGAATTAAAAGAGCCAAGTCTCTAAGAGGAACTGGAATTCCCATCACTAGCTCGCACCTTGCCCCTTCAGTCAGGATGACTTTTTTTTTTTTTTTTGCTCTTGAGGAGGAGAAAGAAACTGCTGGAGGCATTAAATAGCTCTTTGTGCTATCAAAAGACAGATTTAATATGTATAACTGTTTTTTTCTACATCTCTCATTGAGCAGTGGCATAGATCACATTACATCATTTTTCACACTATTTAATAAAACCAGGTTATGCCTTGAACCATGTCCATGCTTTGCCCAAGGTCATTGCTTTCAAAATAAATGCAAAACAAGAGGATTTTGTATATGACGTTTACCCTTGAGAATGTGTATATGAGTGGGGGGAGGGGGGTGACGAGTAGTGAATTACTTTTTTTTTTAACAAGAAATTAGTGAAGTAATTTAATTACAATTTAATTCCGTAACTAAACTTAAATAATCAACTACTTTTAAAGTAATTTGCCCAACACTTTTTTTCTTGTTATTTGATCTTTTACAGTCCGTTTTTCAAAAACATCACGTCTCGCGAGTAAATTCTTATAAAAACGAAATAATTTAAACAAAAAATAATAATGCAAATTAGACTAACATTATTTCACGGAGCTCTTAAATTGGTAAATAAATAATAAGAATGTTTTCGTGAGGTCTAGTCAGAGTAAACTAACTATAATCGCTTTTTCAGACAGCTAACCAGCGCTGTCATTACAGTAGCTTCTGGCGGTAAACCTGGGCTGCATCCGCTTGCGCATACTTTGCGTCACGACATGCTATTACCACTAGCAGGGTGCCATAAATGAGTAATTAATACGTACTTTTCGTTGTCTTCGCTTTCAGAACCATCCTTCTTCGTGTGCTCATCGGGCTCCACCGGAGCGCCTTCAGTTTTCACGCAGTACAGGCGGACCGGGGCGGCGCAGGGTGCGGTGCGGAGCGGTGCTGCGTGGAGAACATTCAGCCGAGAGGACACAAGTCTGGCATCACATGAGACCGTACTGAAGCAGCAGCAGCGGCGGCGGCGGTTCGGCAACCAGCTTCTCTGATTAAAGATGGGGAAAGGACGCTTGAGGGTGGCTTCAAAAGACTCCTTCAAGATTGTCGAAACCCTAAAATGTAACATCTCAATCCTGTCAGGCAATAAGGGAGAAATGCGTGGCTCCGAATACGACTGTTGTAAATGAACGGCAGATAACGACGGCTCCCCACGGTCTGTAGCGTCTGCGCAGGCGATGACTCACAGAAATGCCGGTGTCCCAAAAATAAATAGAACCCTTACGTCAACGCCCCTAACCGCTCCCATTGGTCAAAACGGTCGCTCCTTTTCTTCTTTGTTTTCATCACACCAAGATTCCAGTGGCAATTGCTGCTCTCTACTGTTTTTTACTGGTACTACACTTTCTATTCTATTCTATTCTATTCTATTCTATTCTATTCTATTCTATTCTATTAATTATATTATATTATATTGATGTAGCTCATCTGATTTAGCAGTTGTACAGGTTATAAACGTCACACCTCTGCCAAAGGTGTTATTAAATCTGCATTTTCTAGTCAATATGGACATGCATCTAATCCCAGACAGTAGAGGTGTTAATTGGTGACACTATGTTGTGTCTCTCCTAACTGAGTTTACCATCACACGTGTATTATTTATAATGTTGAATTCGAAACGAGTTGTTCCAATTTTAAAATACTTTAGGTAAACTTGTTGTTTTTCTTTTCTGCTAAAAAAAAATAAGTGGAAGTAAAATATTATAGAAAACATGCATGTTGATCACACATATTAATCAAATTGTGGCACAGGCAGCACTTTATCTATAGCCGTGTCGTTTGTTCTATGGTAGGTAATATTACCTTGTTTGTGTCACTTAAAAATATAAATGCTCCATGTGCAGCCAAATGGTTGGAAACCCTACACTCTAAACGTGTCAGTAGGCATTCTTCTATCGTTTTGATCCTTTGTTTAAACCCCGAGTTTAGTCTGTCAGGCACAGATTAATGAAAAGTGACGTGTGCCGCTTTGATGACATTAAGAATAAACACTTTAATGTACGCACTTTTTTAAAAACTTTAAAATAAAAAATAACGGTAAATCAAAGATAGAAAAGTTGCGTGGCTGAAAGCTTTAAACCTGTAAGTCAAAACACAGGGATAAAATATTCAAGCTCAAGTCTCTGCAGACAAAAAAAGCGTCACTTTTTGGAGTTGCCACGACTACACACATACAGCTTCACGATGTGGACGCTTGTTCTCTGCATAGTGTACGTTTTTGCGTCGTCGCAGCTCGATTTTTTATCCGTTTTGGCCACAGCTGATGTGCCTCTCAATGAGGTCAAGAGCGAGGTTGTGTTTAAACCTGAGGAATGCTCTCAGAAAAGCAAAAAAGGAGACCTGATCAACGCCCATTACGACGGGTACCTGTTAGATGGATCCCAGTTTTACTGCAGGTAGTATCTGGAAGAAACAACTCATATCTTGCTTTTATTTGCTTAATTTAAGATGATAACAGTAATGCATGTGTTGCGAATGTGTTATAAATGACTAAAACGTTTGTCTTACAACTTGATTTACTCAGCTTTAATTAGAAACTCCTTTTTACTATTGCATCAAGGTCTGTCCAGTCATCCTCATTTTTTTAAGTTCATTCATCATATTGTTATATTTAAAATAAACTGTTTTTCAGCCGGACTGACAAAGCTGGCCATCCCCAGTGGTTTGTGCTTGGAGTGGGTCAAGTCATCAAGGGCCTGGATATAGGAATGATGGACATGTGTGTCGGAGAGAAGAGAAAAATAACTGTTCCATCAGACCTGGCTTTTGGTGTAAATGGAAAAGGTAACGCTATACAAAGGCTTTTAAGTTGCACCCTTTCTCCCAAAATTAATTGAAGACCCACCCTGATGAAAATGATGTTTTGAACTTGTTCTAATTGCACGATGGAGGAAGGAAAATTAAGCTTAAAATTGCAATTCTGAGTATTTCTTTATTCAAATCATTGTGAATCGGGAGTAGACAAAAAATGTTTTAAAAAGTCTTGTAGTTGTTACAAACAACAGTGGGGGTGCCACAAACTCCCTGCTCTGCTCCAAGACTTTTTAATTTTTTTTTATTTTTTCATTTTTGCTAAAAACGGCATAATCAAAAATCTAAAATCACTGGGAATACTTTCATTGAAATTAATTCATCAAAAAATGATCGGAGTGGGACTTTAAGTTAGTAGGTTTAATTTTTTTGTACTTTCTTAAAGCTGTTGAATAATAATTGCTGTCACAGCTTTGTTGTCCTCTTTTACAGCACTTTAACTGAAGGGCCTCGCATCCCTTGCAGTGTTTGCGCCTCATCTTCCAATGGCATGTCCTGCAAGCATGTGCAGAGGTGGAAAGGTCTCTTATCACATCTCTTCCTTGCATGCGTCAAGTTTACTACTAACACAGGTTTCCTCAAACCCTTTAAAGAAACCTTATTTTCTAGTGTCCATGCTGCTGCCAGGGATTACAAGTTTGAACTAAATTTTTCACAATTGAGTATGTTCATGCACTATATGCTTCAGTTATTCACAAAATGCTAAAGCAAGAGTTGTGGAATGAAACACTTTATTTAACAGCTAAAATTAAAACTAACTTTTTTTTCTGTCAAAACCTTTGCAAGTTGCATGTAGCTCTATTTGCACTTTTCCTTGTTTTACATTTGAAGTTGACTGTTTTTAATGGTGAGCCTTGAGTTGACAAGTGAGACATGATTCCATAATTCAAAGAGTTTTGTGTTTTTAAAGTCATATAATTTCTTCTTTCCTCCACCTTTGGGAAGGTCCGGTGCCCCCGAATGCCACCGTGGTCTTTGAAGTTGAAGTTCTGTCTGTATCCAGGGGGCCTCGCAGCATGGAGGCCTTCACCCAAATAGATCTTGATAAAGACAAAACTCTCACCAAAGCTGAGGTAAATACAACACAATCTGGAGATTTATTTAGAATATGAGACAAATAACCAGGTTAAAGAAATGTTTCCATGAATATAATGTATATATAATAATTATAATATAATTATATAATTTAAAAAATGTGAGTTAGTCTTCAAACTGGTGAAGATAACTATGCAACTCTTTGTTTGGTTCTGTTCACTTAAATGTGAGTGATCTGATTGGACCTAATAGATTAGCACATTTTAATTGTGCAAGTTTTTTAACTCTATAGTAACTGTATTTCGTCAATTATTGTTTATTAAGACTTACGAGTAAAACTTACAGTTGCAAGAAAAAGTATGTGAATCATTTAGGATTACTTGAATTTCTGCATGAATTTGTCATAAAATATGTTCTTCACCTAAGTCACATCAAATGATAAACACAATCCATTTTAAACAGACTATTTCTGCCAAAGGAAGGCCAACAAGTTATTAAATCCAATGATTCACATATTTTTTTTCCACCCTGCCCTTAGAATTCTCACACATTTTGTTAAATAAAAACACAAAAACTTATTTTTTTCTATCAGTTGAAGCAAACTGTGTTTATCATGTGATGCTCTTGGATGAAGACCAGCACATATTTTAAGTAATCCCAAATGATTCACATGCATTTTTTGCAACTATGTATTCTAGAGTAATTTACAGTGTACAGTATGTGATTTTGTAAAAATAAACAAATAATAAAAAGCAACAACCACTAGAAAGCACTGTTGGTGTAGGTGTAAGTATTTACTGCTTTAGGTAAAGCAAAAGAAGGGCCGCTTAGTTTCATCCCGAGAAGAATTCTATGGATGTAGTTATTTTAAGTGATATAGTTTATTTAATGTATTAGGATTATTTACTCTATGGTTATCTGAATAATTTTTCATATGATGCGCTAATAGCTTATACTAAATTCCTCCAATGTTTCATGAAATTAAATAAGCATCATGTTACGTTAGTGAAGCATCCATACATTCCGTTTATTACTGTTATCTATTCTGTTGCCTTTCAAGATAAAATTTCAGTTATGAGTTTTTTTTCCTTCTTAATTATGCACTTTACTGCTGTAACTCAAACTCCAGAGCAACTCACAGTTTGAAAAATACAGTAAATTGATTTGCATACAGTCATCTAAATTGACATATCTCCCAGTGATGATTTGGTAGTTTTTAACTTCCAAATAGTTGAATATGCACTTTTTATTGCTGCTTTAAAAAATCAGAGTTGCTGGAAAAAAAAAAAAAATCAACTTCTGCTAATAACCATAACTGTATTGAATGACCTTTACAGAACTCATGCTGCATTAATGTCAGCTGGTAAAGGTGGGAAACAAGACAAGATGATTTCCCAACTCCAACCTCACAAGCAGAAGAGATCTAGTTTTGTCTGTCAAGAAAACTGATGTTTTGGGGTTTTTTTTAAAAAAAAGGTGACATTGTTGAATACCACATTGTTAAATCTCTGTTACGCCCCATTTGGTCTAGGGGTTTGAGGCGTAGCATAAAGGTAAAATAAAGCAAGAAATGTGTAACAAAAACACAACATGTCTCCATAAAAAGATAAACTTTATTTACAACAATAAACCAATCAATAACTAAATGTGAAGCAAAAGGCTTCAGGGTGAACCAAGGCCAACATAAACAAAACACCAACTAACTCAACCCAGGGAGCTTACCTGCAAAAGAAACAATAAAATAATGACAAACACTAACCTCCCTGGACTAACAAACAGGAAAAAACATCCACTAAAGAAAATGGCAGATCACCCCTACAGCTTCACTTAACTAAACTAACAAACTACACATACACCAAAGAACAGAGTGGAACCAAACAAAACCTACAAAGAAACTACAAAGTGCGCACAACTTAAAAACAGGTGGCGAAGAGCACTGTGCTGCAGTGGCAACTGGAGGTCCTCATGGTGCTTTTGAAGGTGGCTCCACCTGGTTTGGGCCAATGGGAAGCCACACCCTCCAGCACCACACCTGAAAGAAATAAAGACAGAACAGACACACAAACAAAGATCTCCAAAACACAAAGAGGTCCCACTCTGACAGAAATACACAGAACAAAACCAAATAGTCGTAACAGTCGTAACAATCTCTGCAGGTGTTTTACAAAAAAGAAAAGGATTGCTTCATAATGAAAGCACGTTTAATTATCCCAGACACACATGCATCCATTGTTTGCACAAGAAGGCTGTGATAAAATCTCTTCCTGTTAACTATTAACAGCATCTCGAAGCCTCTATGTCACTCCAAGACTTCACTTTTCTAGGCCTATTAGTTCCAATATTTAGGATGATCAGAAGGATCAATTTGAAAAGTAAAATATAAATAACGTTTGATCTTTTTTAGCAACAATATTTTATGTTTTGATTTTAGCATGAAGTAACTGTCTTCAATTACTAACTGTCTATCATGGCATTGTCTTGCTCTTTTTCTCTCTGCTTTCAGGTTAAAGAATACCTGAAGCTGGAGTACGAAAAAGGTGGGAAGCCACGAGACGAGCCCTTCTATGAGAAGATCGTCGCTGACATCTTTCACAAGAGCGACAGAGACAGAGATGGGCTGATCAGCTCCAAGGAATATAATATTTATGAGCACGACGAGCTTTAGCGTCATTTTTTATCATTTGTTTTTACAAACCACTTTCAGTCTAGCTCAGCACTTTGTGAAATTTGGTTTTCTATGTTTCCCAAACTATTGTTTGAACATCCCCTTTACTATAAAAGTCTGTGGAAGTCCCCAATCTTTCTACTTGAGGAAAATTGCATTTTTAAAAATAAAAGCTATATTTGATAGATTTAAAAATAAAGAAGATTCTGAGCATTTTTCTGTGATTATTTTTATTTGTAGACTTATAGTTTTAGTGTAATTAGTTCAAGTGATATGCTGAGCTGTGATACTCTAAAAGAAACTGTGTTCTTAAAATAAATGTACCAGAACAAAAAACAGGCAACTCGGTTTTCATTGTTTGCTGACAAAGTAAAAATATTGTTTTTTTTCTCCTTTTTTAATGACTAATCTTAGGGTTTTTGGAAGAAAAAAAAGGCTTACTGTGAGAGATAAATTACACTTTAAACTGTTATAATGCCAAGTATTATGTAAGAAGTCTTTTTAATGAGGAATTAAGGAAATTGTAACTATTATGGAGCAGATCTTTCTTCCTCTGTCATTCGGTAAAAGTCCCTCTCAGCTTCTGCAATGAGCTCCCTGGGATCCTCCTCTTCATCCTCTTCATCCTCCTCAGAAGGTTCTTCAATTTGACTCCCTGGACTTTGCTGCTTTTCTCCGTTTTCAATCAGCTGCAGACCGTCCAGAAACAAAGTGTTTGTCAATGCACAGACACTAAACTCCATATCATCCTAACACAGCTCTACAGCTTTACAATTATAAGTAAAGGGTAAACGATAAAGATATACTGTAAAAGCAAAAAAAAAAACTTGTTTTTTAAAAGTTGTCACTAAAGGATTTAAGTTATCAATGAACAAAGTTTAAAGACCCACTTCGACCATTTATTGCTTTATTGTAAGTGTTCCCAGAGGTCTTATAATTGTAATTATGCCGTTTTTAGCCAAATTTTAAAAATCTGTCATTTTCCAGGACAGTTTCTGCAAAGCAGAATTAATTCATTTGCCTGCAACTTGTGAATGGAAATGTTTGTGCCCCCCCGTACTTCCCAACATCCTTCAGTTCACACTCTCTACCGCAAGCTAACATTATTGGTGCAACAAAAATGACAAGTAATTTTGGAGCCATGCAGCAGTACAGTTTTGAAACAGATGTCAGCTCGAACGAGGAAAACAAAAACGTTACAGTTCTTCTCAATTGATTTAGTACGTTTCTCACAATAATATTAAAGTTTGCACCACTGCTAAGGTGTTTCTCAAAACAATTAGTGCAAACTGCAAAACACGGTAGATAACCTGCAAAAGCAAGTCACTTAGCTCAAAATGGATAGTTATGCTTCAAAAGCAAGTTTTTATGTCAGTGAAAGTGTTAGTGTTTTCATATAACAAGTCATAACTCCAGCTTCCTTAACGATCAATTCAATAGATTTCAGCATGTTTTCATTGAGACGAGTACTGCGGTAGTGCTTCCCAATGGTATGTAATGTAAAGACACCATTACAGTATGTATCATACGTGACAATTTTGAAAAATAGAACTCAGTAAAGAAAAAAAAAACACAGAATATGCTCTTTACACTGTTTACTTGTAACAAATCACAGCATTGTGCAAATGGAAAGAAAAAGACAAACTCGCTTTGGCTGAGTAAATCTTACTGAAGTAGCTTTGGAACTGAAAATACTGTAAAACAGACAGTGCTGCAAATCAATCATGGAAAACTACATGGTCCCATCTGTCTGGCCACTTTTCATCTACAAAAAAGCGAATATCAGCTCTATCAAGTCACAAAGGAAAAAATCTTGAGAACTGAATCCACCCTCTGGAGGATTCTGCTGTGATGTCATCACCAGCTGCATTCATGGTCTAGCAAGTCATTTGGTTATGTGGACACTGACCATATATCTCCCACCTCCAGAAAGATAAAAACTCCTCAATGGCATCAGAAATGGAGAGTAGAGAGGAAGTTCCACAAGCATATGTTTCCTCCCAAATCTGCCTGACTGCAGCAGGGTGCTGGAAGATTAACCAACTCAACCAATGGTAATATTGGTTGCAAGTAATAGTTCAAACACCTTTTCATCAGTGTATAATGAGACACAATAACAATAATGTTTAAAATGGACGTACAAAATGTTTGAGAATATGTTCATCAAGTTTGTGTGCAAAGACACCAAAAATAATGTGATTATTGTGGTTGTGACATGATAAAACAAATGAATAATGATCAAAAGCATTTAAAAAGTGATACAATCGTATAGATTTGTACATCATCAATTGATTTATGTTCAAAAGGATATGTTATTGGGTGAAATGAACAGGAAACTGACACTAGGTTGTGCAGAAATGACTAAATGTTGTGGAGGTTGCACTAATTGTTGTGAGAAACGCACTAAATCGATGGAGAAAAACTGAAATGGATCTTTTTGTCTGCAAGGGAATGCATCAGAATGGAGCGGAGCAGGGAGCTTGTGGGTTGCCGTAGCGGCTTCCACATCCCACATTCAAGCTTTTTCCAACAGCATTTTTGCATCTGCTCCTGATTCACAACAATTTGATTAGAGAAATACTCAAAAATTTCATTTTAAGATTAATTTTTGTCCTCCGTCATAAAAAAAATATCACAAGAACAAGTTTTACATACATTTTTCATCGGAGTGGGTCTTTAATAACCGACAATTTCCATTTCTGTGAACTGACAGTATTTGAATCAGATTAAGGTTTTTTTTTTACCGCAGTGACCAAGCTGCTCTCATTGTTTCGTGGGGTCAGCAGTCCAGGCCAAACCTTCAGCAGCATCACTTCCCCATTAGTAGAACCACAAGTCATCAGAGGGCCCGCATTAGGAATAGAAACACTGCACAGAACACTGTCACACACCTGAGGATAACAACACAACAACATGAACCATGAATCATGGCGGTGTATAAGGAAGGATTCAAAGTCGATTTGGATTTTGCAGGTGGGATCAGAGTACTTTGACACTCAGTGTAGGGCTAGTCTGTTTGAACAAGATGTCCCAGATGTCCAGGATGCCATCCAGACTTAGAGTGAAAAAGACAGAAGGTCTGAACGGACTCCAGCAAGCGCCTGTCAAGTATTGGATCCCATTCCTGAAATGCAACATCCCATGGAGTAAAGCATATTTCATCCATCGTTTTTATCTATATTTGTTAAAGTTACTAAAATTAATCAAAAAATATTTATAAAAATGTATTCTTCTTCATCATCTGCTCTCTTCATGCTATATGACATCCACAATAGCTGACAGTATTGCAGGCTATAGTAGTTTTTATTTAATCATATCTCAGCTTGCTTGTGCTGTCAAGTTCTATCGACTCTGCCCAAAGGCCTTCAGATTGAACACAACAGGCTGCAGCAGCAGCAAGGCAAGACTTTGCAATAGAGCTACATGAACGAGGCCATCAGGAAGGCTTTAATCCATACATCTGTTATTTACTGAACATGATGTGTACATGTTACATGATTGGACAGCCAATTCTTAATAGTGGACAGTGCTGAGTAAATTACTGTTAAAGAGTAAATGATAACTGTAGAAACTCGATGAAATTACAACTAAATTACTTTTCTCATTATCTGATTTAAAAAGTAATTAATTACTCGTTGTTTTACTTTATTTCCACTCACATACAGATTCTTAATGGAAAATGAGAGCACAAACAAGACACCCTTGTCCTTCATTTAAGTTTATTTTTAAAGCAATGACTTTGTGCAAAGTATGATCATGGTTCAAGACACGACCTGGAGTGTCTTGACAGGAGTGTGAAAATACCAAAAGAGTGGTTTGGCTGTGTGAGCTTGCCAAGTACTTGGAAAGGTTTCTCGTTGACACTACAGCAGTGGAAAGCAGTTTATTTCAAGCACATTACTTACAATTACACTTCACTGAAGTGTTTTTGCCTTAGCTTTTAACAACTTAGAAATAATGCAAATATTTCCAATCGCCCAATGCCCCTAAGAATTCATCCTCTTCCATATTTCCGCTCTTTCCTGATCACACTTTGACCAATCTCCAGCTCTGCATAGACTGAGACTCAGTACTTACCAGAAAGAAAATGTAAGAGACTTCTGTTCACACAATTAAATTTGTTTTATAAGTCAACACCTATAATGACTTCACTACACCAAAGTGTGAAGTAATGAGGGTTTATATAGTCTAGTAATTGTCATTTAAATACTATAACTTGATTTGTTATTCATTATCTACATCCGTTACTGACTAAAGTAATTAAAATACAGTATTTTGTTACTTTTAATGTGGGACCACCAACATTGATAGTGGAATAGTACTCCTGTGTTCTTTTGTTTTGTTTTGGGGTTTTTTTGTCGACAAATCTAAGTGAGAAGATCAGCTTTTTGCTCTGAGCTGTTCTTAGATCTGTTTACGTACAATAAAACTTCTTGCAAACAAGGCAACACATTAGCATTAGCTTCCAATGTCATCATAAAATAAACAGCTAGTGGAGGGGAAACCGAAAGGGCCATCATGAGACTCATAAAAAAAAAAGAGAGAGAGAATGGAGATCTGGATTGCAACCATTTGACTTTTACTTTTGTTAGTGTGTTGATCTTTTTCAGGCAAAGTTTTCCCTTTTCCACACTCACCATATTCATCTGAACAACGGTGATCAGTTTAAACAGGTGTGTTTGAAAATCAAGATTTATCTCCTCTACCAAAGCTGTGAATCCTACCTGAATGTCATGATTGGAGATTTTTTAATGCTGTCAGACCAGACGCTAACGCTCCCGTCCCCTGCAGTCAGGAAGTTCCTGGGGAAGAAGGGGTTCTTCTGCACTGCATACACAGGTCCCTTGTTGGTTTTGTAAATGCCAATGATCTTTTCTGCTGGAGTCTTTCCGTTCTTGTCACACGAGATGACCAGGCCCTGCTGTGTCCCCACCACAATCTTAGTATTCTTAAGAAACAGAAGGAACAACAGCAGTAAAGAGACACTTTAACCAGTTTTTGCACTAATGTTTGTGCTGCTGGAACACATGAAAACACACTCACCATGATGTTGTTTAACCCGAGAGAGATTGCTCCCACAGGGCAGCTTCTGTCCCCACCCAGGTCCAGAAGAAGACGGTCTGTGGGCTCGTTCATCTTCCGGATGTCCCACCACAAAACCTGAAAGAGGCGGTAAGGGTTGAGGTCCATTGCTTCAGTTAAAAAAATCCCATTACTGTTTTCCAGAATCTGTCAGTCAAAATTGGTTTATCAAAAACGGACCTGTCCATCAGTGGAAGTGGAGATTGCCTCTTTTTTTAGCCATGAGCTGGAGCCAGGTCACTTTGCTGACTGGATCTTTGTGACTGTGATCCTCAGGAGAAGAACCCACAGGTCGACTGCTTTCCCGCGTATCCCAGTAAACTAAAACAAACAAACTTGCAGCTGAATGGTCTCATCACAGAACAGAACCTCATCAGTCTATTCCTGAACCCACCAATTCTCCCGTTGTAGCAACCTCCCACCAGACAGGTGGAGTCATTCGGGTTGTACTCTAGAGAGAGAAGTGGGGATGATGGTTTCAGCACCATCAGTGGAGAATGTGATTTTTCTGAAAGATAAAGCATCCGCCAGTGAGCAAAATGGGCTTTGAAGTGATTTTAATAAAGACATAAGTTTGACCCACCAACATCCCAGACGTAGGAGTCCTTGCACATTTCGGACGACAGTGGGAACTTGTTGGAGGAGAAAGCGGCAGCAACTTTCATAGACTCTGAAGTACTCCAAGACAAAGCTCTCACAGCGCGCTGCAGTTGCATAGGATCTCTGCAGGGACCAAAGGAGCAGCTTGTGATTAGTCATCATGAACAATCAGTGTGCTAATGATCTGCCGTCAGTCATACCTGAACACAGTCATGATCTTGGTAAAAGGTGGCTGATGACTTTCGGTCACATTTTCCACATCCTCAAAGATCTTCTCAGAGATTTCTATGGCTTCATTCTGCTTGATGCTGTTCTCTGTGATCTTTACAACATTATAGAAAGTGTGTGCTGTGAGTTAAGGCTTAGAAATTATAGTGATAGAGTAAAAAAACAAAATGAGGTGAGGAGCATCAACAAAAGTCTTACACTGCACAGCTGAATGGCACTGTTTATATAGCTTTCGTCTCTTTCCTTCCTCTTTCTAAAACGACTGATGTGTTCCACATTCTGAGGATCAACGTCTTTGGGCCACCCGCCCTCCACGTGGTTCATTCCACAGGATATTAATTCGGTCTGATCTGTGTTTACCTGCAAATAACAAGATGGAGTTTCACTAAAATTCTGCTCCAACAGGCATGGTTTCAGTGTGAGCAAGCGTCTGCATGCTTTCAAACTCATCTTAGAACCTCTCACACAACTTTGATGAATCAAATTTTATTTTTATGCTCTTTTTAGTGATACTAAAGCTGCAACAAATAATGATTTCCAGTGGGAATAAAAGTTGGTTGGGTTTTATGCATCTGTAGAGTTTAAAATGTCTGCTTGAACAACATATTTTCGAATTATTTGGATAAAAAATATGAATTACTTTACAACTAATACTTTGCCTTTTAACCTAGCTTACTCTGCCCAGAAATTAGGTACTCAAACTACATTACAATCTAAAAAAGGTCTAGTAAATATTTGACTAAGCAAAAAATTTTTTTCGGTTAGACATTTTAGCTCAAATATATTGTTTACAACTGAACGTGAATGGAGTTACACACATAGACATTCAGGTTAACTCACCTGTTGATCAGAGCCTTCCGGGCAGGCCTGACCTGGCTGGTCTTTGCGATTGTTCTGCTTTTTTGGACTGTTTTCCATCTTTTTGGATCGGTCTCCAATGCTTGACAGAATCTGGTTGAGCTCAGCTGATGTAATGTCGCAACTGGTGAACTGGTAAGTCATACAACAGACATGGTCTCTTAGCAACAGATGACCTTTGGTAGGGTGTCCACCCTGTTCAAAGTTAACCAAACGTGTTTTAGCATTTCCAACTGTCAGTTTGTTTGTTTTTTTTTTTTTTAATTTGCACAGGATTTGGGTGAAACTACCAAAAGGTATTATGTTGAAACAATTCTAGAATCGTGTTGTTCAATTGACTACATATTTTCTTTGGTTCCAGGGCACAACTTTTCAGTGAAAACACCATAAGTTTAGGGTTTTGATGCACTTTTGAGAGATTTGATTATATATATTTATTTAATTAGGCTTAGAAAGCAGGTGTTTGGGTTAATCCCCTAAAACTGGAAAAACACTTTCTCCCTTTGGAGCAACATCTTCACTTTCTGACACCCCCCTCAAGAACTTGATCTTTAGACTGAGTCATACAAATCTATGGTCACAGGGTTACATGTTGAACCGGAACAAGTTGAAATTATGTAGATGCACTCCCTCAAACTTACCATTAGAGGGAAGTATTTTGCTAATAATTAGGAAGAGCTAAATGCATGAAGAATTTCAATTTGCAAAGAGTGGATAGAGTTCAGTTGCACAATTTCTTCTTGATGCATTTGTGCACAACCAGAACATTAATGTTGTAGTTTTAATGCTAACAAATAACAGGGAAAAATTCCCAACAGAGTAAAGTTGCATGTACGACTGTAGCAGAAATAAAATAAGGACGCAGTATTTAAAAAAAAAAAAACTGTTTTTTTATTCTTGTATAATCCACTTCAAATAAACACAACTCAATTGTTTCATTTATTCATTCATTCATTCATTATTTTGGCCGCTTTATCACTTTCGGGGTTGCGGGGGTGCCGGAGGCTAACCCAGCTACTGACGGACGAATTCAGGCAGGGTTTATCCTGGACAGGTCGCCAGTCTGTCGCAGGGCCACAATCACTCACACATTCACACCTAGGGGTGATTTAGAGTCACCAATTAACCTATGAAGCATGTTTTTGGACGGTGGGAGGAAGCCGGAGTACCCGGTGAGAACCCACACATGCACGGGGAGAACATGCAAACTCCACACAGAAAGGATCCAGTTGGTGTTTCTGATCCCCCAGCCAGAATCTGAACCGGGGCCTTCTTGCTGTGAGGCAAGAGTGCTAACCACTGTGCCACCGTGCAGCCTGTTTCTTTTCATTTAACAAAAATGAATAATTGTAAAATCTGCAACATTCTGTATAAACAGATTTGTAATTAGTCATCAAAGGGTCGAGTCTAACAGCAAGAGATCTTCATCCTGCCTGGTGGTAACCGAATCCCTGCTGTTCTCACTTTTGCAGAGATGTCAACACCTAGTGGGGCCCTGAAACATTGTGAGGACATTGTTCATATCGTTTTGTGGACAAAACTAACAACCATTGGTGTGTTAAGTCTTACTTACTTCGGCTCATAACAGACATCCTCATTTGGAGACAGAATTCCTTTCCCCTCTCTTAGACGCTCAACACCATTCCTGATTGGGATAGAGGGCATTTATCAGTCAAAATAAAACCTACATTTTTTATTGATGATACTGTGAAGCTTATATGCACATACCACGCGATCATCACGCCATTGTCGGTGCAGAATCTGGGCGGGGGACAGAGCAGGCGAAGTCCCGTCTTTTCAGTGAGAACTGTCAGTGTATTACGGATGTACTGATTGCTTGCAACTCCTCCAGACAACACCTAGAAAAGAGTTACAGTTCAAACAAGTGCAAACTAAGGTACAGTTTAGTTCTAGGCAGGGGTGAAAGTAGATTTTTTGTTTTGCCGGTACTATGCCCCCCCCCCCCCCCCCCCCCCCACACACACACACACACACACACACAGTCCAATACCTTTACAAGTCCCCATATGGTAATTTTTACTTTTATTTAAAAAGAATAAGTTCTCAGGAGTGTTTTATTTATGTTTATGTTGTTTTTAACTCTAAATTTAACTTTAAATCCCAGACCCTTAACGTCTTAAAAAGTCATTTTTTAATGTTGGTCTGTGAAAACTCCTCTGTGGGGGCGTGGCTTCTGGAGCTGAGCGAAGCTGACCTGCTACATCTTGGACCCTCCCCTGTCTGATTATGGTGGCTCTGAGTCTTCACAGCTGCACCACAATAATGTCTAGCAGTTTTGTTTTGAGCTGGACATCAGATCGGACAAGGAAGATCTTCATGAACCGAACTTTCACAGATCTTTTACAGCTGCGGTTAAATGAGCCGCCGTTCACATTTCCATGGTCACATTAAGAAGCTCCGTGGAGTCTGGTGGAGATTTTCCAGCGTTCTCAGCCCTGCTACCGTCAGTATTGGATAAAACTCAAACCAAAAATCCAGTGATGCTGATTGGAGCACAGAAATGTGAACGACTGCAGTCAATGTGAAGATACCATCTTCTCTTCTCCAGAACCTGAATTAGACACGCTAGCCGGACCAGATGAGGGTTTAGTGCAGCAGAGCTGTTATGATGGAAAGAACATCATTCATTCACAGAGTCTGTCTGTGACAGTTTGATTAACAGAGATTAAAAGGAAATGCAAAAACAAAATGATTACATTTGTTCTCTATCAGAAGAATAATGACACACAGGCATGTTAAAAACTCAAAAAATAGTTTTTCTTTTTTTTGGAAGGGGACTTTAAACAGAACTTATTGTCAGTTGTCCATGATTCATCTGTGATTGATGGACCTGGTGTCTCAATGGCATTTTCCATTCAACTTCCATCTCTCCTTTTTTCTTCTTCATCCTCTCCTTTAGAAGATTTGTTCTGCACATCGTCATCCTCACTTTTGGATCTTCCTCTTAAAAATCTGATTCACTTTTCTCTGCATCTTTTTTGTTTTTCATTTAAATAATTTAATTATTTATTATTAGTATCATCAGCTGCAGAGCTGCAGTTCTCTGGTGCGCCTGCTATTCAGAAAGTCGGGGGTCCGCAGCGCTCGGGACGCGCAAGCCAGACTTGGCGCGCGCAAGAGAGCGCAGAGCAGGAGAGAGAGAGAGGGAGAGAGAGAGAGAGAGAGAGAGAGAGAGAGAGAGAGAGAGAGAGAGAGAGAGAGAGAGAGACGGGTTTCAATAACTGTCTGATGCGCCGCAAAAACAATGCAAACGTCCAAATAAAGCGCTGCCTGCTCTCAGCTCGAATGTCAATTTTCTTCTTTTTCTTCCATAAGAGCGACCGCGGCTTCTGTCATGTGTTAAATAGTGAAAACTGGCCGCACAGCTGATCTCTCCAGCCGGAACGGCGTTCCGTCTTCAAATCATTTACCGGAACGCCGCTCCGGACCGTTCCGGCTTACTTTCACCCCTGGTTCTAGGCATAAAAAAACATTTTTATCAGTCAAAAGATAATAGAACCATTTTAACAATCATTAAGATTTTTTATGAAAGGTCTATGCATGTATGGTTTTCCTCAAATATTTCTCAGCAATGACCAAGAACTTTGATTTAGAATACATATATACGTTTACCATGGTGCATAAATACTGCAGCTACTTTTCTACAAAATGCAGAAAAAGATCCAAAGTATGCAGTTGACACAAAATTATGTCAACTTCCCTACTGTGTCTTAAACACGTCTCAAAGGTGAATTATTTTATGGAGATAAAAGGCACCACAAAAAATAAAGACGTTCCTGAAAACTTCTAGTTATTTCTTTTTATCTTCTAATGCCAAAAAATGCACCAAAAGTTGTTGGCAGAGTAAAGCTCTGCATTAAAAAAAAAAAAAAATGTTGTACAATGTGGCATCCAAATTAGTCCTCCTTATATTGCATCAAAGTTTTGCTGTAAATAAAGAGATGGTAAATTAAAATTTGACAAGAAAGTAGTGGCATGTAACCATGAATCCAGTGTCAAAAAAATTATACAAACAACGGAAAAAACAAAAACATTTGTCTTTTCAATGGAGCTGTATCTATTTTATGAGTCCTTGCACCTTCTTCTAACAGAGAAATTGACACTGTTTTGATACTACCAACATTTACAATTTTTTGTACCTCAAAGATATAGGATATTCAGGATTTTATATGTTGATATTGTACATGTTGAATAATCCACACATGGCTCCACATTTGTTATATTTTTAATAGAATTTTGTACTTACCAAAATGGGATCCTCAGATGACAGAAGGCCATTGTCCTTACAGAATAAGATGGCACGATGGGTGCGTTTTGCAAGATGAACAGCAACTGTGTGTTGTGTGGCAGCTGCAATATCATTTACGCAGGACAAAAGCATACCTTGTTCTATTCCTACAATAAAAGATCGATTGTAAGTTATGTATCTCAGATAAATTGGGTATAAGAATTCAGTAAAATTGTGTTCAACTTTCCTCAAATACCTTCTTCAGCCTCTTTTTTCATGATGGAATTTGTAATTTGACTGCGTAGTCCAGCAAAAGAAAAGCAGCAGTCATAAATTCGCCCCATTGGTGTCCTGAAAGGGAACTTTCTCCTGTCACCACTTCTTGCTAGAAGCTCTATTGCTTGTCCTCCACTCAGCGTGGAGCAGTTTGGATGTTTTGTAAGGGACAGGCGTCTTGCTACCTGTGAATTATTTACAAAACAGTTTTTCAAGTGCTTTTCTCATATTTGCAATACTATGAACATGGTCAAAAAGTAATTAACCTACTTTATCCAGTGCGTCTCCTGGAGCTTCATCCAGCGTGTAACCTAAAAGCAGAAAGTCGTCGACTCCTCGAGCAACGGCTAGAATTGAGTGACCACCAGAAACAAGCAGGACCAGGAAAGGAAAGGGCACGGACTGGAGCATTCTGATAGTCAGGGCATGGGCCTCCATGTGGTGAATGGGAATGAACGGTTTGTTGTGTTCCCTCACAAACTTCTTGCTGAACTCAAGGCCGATGCCCAAGCTCAGGGCCAATCCTGGCTTTACTGTTGTGGCCACAGCTGAAAGCTGGCTCGGGGCCACTCCACTCCTCACCAGAGCTTCATTAACCACAACTTCAATGCTCTCTCTGTGGAGTTGCTGCGCAACAGTGGGAATGATACCACCAGTTCTGTAAAAGGGTGAAATATTTGTCAAATATTTCCTAAAAGACTGTTTGTTTGTTTGTTTGTTTGTTTGTTTTTAATAAAGATCTTACGAAGATCCTCACCTCAGATGTACCTCCTTTTGTGAATAAAGAGACTCTCCCAAGATTGCACCAGTTTCATCCAGGACAGCCACCCCAGTATCATCACAGCTCGTCTCAATGCCTAAAACAAGTCTGGAATAGTGTGCCTTTCTTGTCAGAAGCGTGATGTCTAATGTACGTCTACGATGAAACAGTCTCCACATGATTTTTATGTTAGCGGGCAGCATTATTATTATAGATTCAAGGTATAACACAAAAATACATTACATGCTGGCACGACATAAATGTAATTATCATTAAATAAAAATACAAACGTAAAAAAATTGAGAAACGGTGAACCCCTTTGTTTGTAAAGGGCTTTTTAGCATATTTTATCCTTATTTAAAGTTCCGACCACTGTTAACGCAACTCAATGGTAGTGTTACATGTAAATAAGTCCGACTATGTCATTGACGATAACCAAGTCAAAAGATAAAGTGTAAGTCGAAAAAAAGAAATAAATGTACTTGAAAATGATTTAACCTCTAAATCTATAAATTGATTAAATTTTGAAAGTAGCTTTAAGAACAAATTGTGTACGCTCAAAATAAGTTAAACACGTTGCCGCACGGACACTTTTAGGAGACGAACAAGCATTTTTTTGCGCATGGAGTCGTGTTGCCAGGTTGTTTGACCACTACACGGTTTCTCTTTTTTATCGAACAAATTGATGAATACAGAGGTAAGCTTTATACTTTTCGTCTGCTTATAGACAGCATCTATACAATAAAAATGATAAAGATTATTACTGGAGCAGTACAATTAAAACGGAAGTTAATGAGGATGTTACTGTTCCTGTGTGAAAAGCTGTTGTCTTCACGAGTAGCAGAAATGTAGTTTATAACATCCTGTACTTTTAAAATTTGCTAATAACTAAACTGTTGTCACTTTTCGTGTTTATTGTAGATTAAAAAAAAAATATATAGAGCAGCCACTTTGACAATTTTCTTGTTGGTATTCTAATACTTAATTTTCTAAAGTGTGTACATGTTTATTCCATTAGCTTCAATCCTGCGCCCAAAATTGAGCTCTTTTACAGTATTTTTATTATTATTGGGAGAGAGATAAGCTGTTATTTGAATTTAATTAGGGCTTTATTTGAATTTCCCTAAAGGAAGCATGGAACCCCCTACTTGTAATTTGGAGGAGTTGAAGCGTTTTATTGTAAAGGATGCGCCTCAAACCGTCTATTACATCCCAGATTTTATATCAGAAGATGAGGAGTCCTACCTTCTTCAACAGGTCTACAAAGCTCCAAAAACAAAGTGGACCCAACTTTCTGGTAGAAGGCTCCAGAACTGGGGAGGGTTACCTCACCCCAGAGGGATGGTGGCAGAGAAGATGCCTGACTGGCTCCAGGTTTACTGTGAAAAAATATCCTCATTAGGTGCATTTGGTGGGAAAACGGCAAACCACGTATTGGTTAATGAGTACAAACAAGGGGAAGGCATTATGCCACATGAGGATGGCCCAGTGTACCACCCCACAGTCACAACCATCAGCCTGGGCTCTCACACACTCCTGGACTTCTACAAACCTGTCAGCTGCAGGGAAGGAGAAACTCCACAGACCGAAGACAACCGCTACCTTCTTTCCTTGCTGGTGATGCCGCGTAGCCTCCTAATCCTGCAGGATGAAATGTACCAGCACCTTCTTCATGGCATTCACGGACGGACTCAAGACTTGCTGACGGAGCAGGTGGTGAACCTGTCTTCTACCGGCGTCCTGCTCGGGGAGACACTGACTCGAAGCACCAGAGTGTCACTCACTATAAGACACGTCCCCAAAGTTATGAAAATGAAGCTCATGCTGGGAAGAAAATGAATAAAACCTCATCAAACAGTTTGATGCTTTATTTCCAACTGAATTTTCACTTTGGATTGATAATGCTATGATGACGCATGTAGTTGTAAGTGTCTATGTTTTAATACACTTAATTTCCTTCTTAAATGTATTTTCTGTTAAGAAAATTGTATTTTAATGGTGCTTCATTGAGATATGTCTTCATTGTTAAAATCATCTAATTCCAAAAATCAATAGTCTTAACTAATGTAGATTATAAAAAGTGTTAAGCATTTTTCCAAGGTTGAATAATTAACAAATGTCTGTTGGCCAAGAAATTCTTAACTTTTTATTCCGATTTCCTTTATTTATACCTGGGGGTGTGAAATATTAGAAAAAAATATGCTTTATAATTCAAAACATTGCAATTATCATACAATTTGCAAGATATGAACAATATATTTTTATTTTAGTATTTTTATACTTTATAAGACAAAACATGTCTTCTGTATTAAAATAACTTCCTCTTAAGATCTTTCAATGTGAACTATTGGCAGTTTTGATATTTTTGCATCATTAATGTACATCAAAAGCCATTATTTAAATGTTTTGTTGCATAATATTATGGTACTTTAAAAATTACTTGTTTTTTGTTCCACAGATGACTGTTTATTAAAACCTGTCTACAAGAATAAATAAAATTAAACTTCTAAACATGGCATAACCAGTTTGTGTTTTATATATATAATATAGTATATACTTACTTAGTAATTGTATTTCTTATTGTATTTTTATTTTAAACTAATAAAAACTGCAGTTTCAGCTTAAAAATTTTTCCTAAAAAGGTTAAATTTAAGGTGAAATATTCAGAACATTTGTTTTTTTATCAGTCATAAAAAATTGAAAAAGTAGAAAAAGAAAAGATAAGTTATTTAAAACTTACAACTAAAAGACTTTCTGACCATATGCTGTGTCCTGCAAATTTGCTGACAGGAGGAAATCCAAACAATGGAGCCACAGGCGAAGCGCTGGAAAGGGTCGGTGTGTGACACTGACTCCTGGGGTGCTTTTCCCGTACTCTCCGATTCTCAGTCACAAGACGTCGAGCTGATAGAAGCTTTTGCTGCACCCATTACCAACAAGAAGGAGACGTCAAGAATTATCGGGGAGCTGAATCACCTCTACCCGTTGATTGGCCTTCAGCACCTCAAGAGGGTACGTGCTTGCAGAGACAAGGGCAGCCAGAATCCTCTGGAAGTTCTCCTGTGTTTGGTCAGTGAAGCTCCAGATTTGAAGGCAGTCAGCAAAGACTCTCTGCTACCCTCAAGTGGAACAAAATGGGATGGATTGGGTGAGCCTTTCGTGGTCAGGATTCCTGCTCGTGCGCCCTTGACCCGACCTCAGTTTGAAATGGCGAGCCAACATTGGCCCACGTCGTTTCATGAAGACAAACATGTGACTGTGGCCCTGAGAGGGGAGCTCTTCAGCACCAAAGAAAAATCAAAAATGCACACATATATGACAGCTGCCCTGACTGCTGCACAGGCCGCTAAAGAGCTGGGGATGGAGGCCGTTGGGGCGGTCGTTGTTGACCCTGAAGAGGACAGGATCATAGCAGTTGGCCACGACTGCAGGCGGGACCACCCCTTACACCACGCTGTCATGGTCTGCATCGACCTCGTGGCTCGCAGCCAGGGCGGCGGCAAATACTGCTATGACCGTTACACTGCATGCCAGTTCAGTTTGCCAAATGCTGCTGAAAATCAAGAAATGTCAGATCAGTCAGAGGGAGGAGCTAAGCCTTACATATGTACGGGCTATGACCTTTACATCACCAGGGAACCTTGTGTCATGTGCGCCATGGCGTTGCTGCACTCCCGCATCGGTCGAGTTTTCTACGGGATTGCCTCAGCTGACGGCGCACTCGGAACCCAATTTAAAATCCACACGCAGAGAGATTTGAACCATCGTTTTGAAGTCTATAAGGGGATCTTGAGTAAACAATGTGAGGATCTTAATGATCAAAATCTTGAGGAACACAAGTTTGATGTAAAAAGTTAAGCATTTGTTTGCTTTAAAATGTTTTTTACAAGCCTTCTTTAGTTAACAATATAAATACATTTTTTTGGCAGTTTTTAGTTTTTATACCTGCTGTTTTTTGAGTGCTAAGCTTAATATTGACATATTTTTAAAAGCACAAATTCAATCATCCCTTTTCCGTAAATACTTCAATAAAGGTCATCAGAACTTATCTGCTGTTTTCTTTAAAATATTGAAATAAATTAGTACAATTTCTGATTTTTTTTTCTTCAGATTCAACATCACTCCAAAAGTTCAGAATCTTTTTTGTTTGTTGCATAAAATCTCATGGAAATCGCATTACACTCTAGAAACCTAGAAAAGTTTGAATACTTTTTGCTGAATGTGGTCACTGAAGATGCTGAGGCTATTGCAAAGGTTTTAGAGTGCACCAAGAGTTTGAAGAATTTCTTGATAAAATTTGAAAATGCGTAAAATTCATGAACACCAAAAGTACAAGCATGAGTGTCCTGGACGTTTAGATAACAAGATTGCAAATGTTTTGAAGTGCTCAGGTATTTGAAGAATTTCTTATTTCTATTGGACCGTAAAAACTGCATGAATTGCGTAAAATATTTGCAAAATATATGAATACCAAAAGTACAAGCAGGAATGTCCTGAACATTTAGATAACAAGACTGCTTAAGTTTCCACAGTGCAGTTTGACGGATTTGAAGAACCTTTCATTTTCAATGGGGCTGAAAAAGAATTTGCATACATTTCCTAAAATATTAAAATCTGTGAAATATATGAACACCAAAAGTACAAACAGGAACGTCCTGAACAAGCTGAACGTTTTAATACCAAGATTGCTTAAATCACTCAAAGTGTGATTGAGTTTTTATGTGCCAAAAAACATTCAGAACGGAGCAGTGGAATCATAGTGTGAATGCTTACAAAGCATTCACACTTAAGAATAAAATGAGAAAGAATGAAACTTGAGTATTTGAGGTCACGATTTTTAATAAGATTAACAAGAAATACCACTGTGGCCTAAATGGCTACACAAAGCAGAGCTAGCTGCCTTGGTTATAGCAAAAAGTCTTAATCTAGCAAGGGCATCGACAGGCCTAAGATTAACACGTAGACGCTGCAGATCACCCTGAGTAAACAATTAACGTCACAATGTTTTCTTCTGCACACAAGACATAAATTCACAAAAACTGAAACGACTTTCTTACTCAGCTACAAATAAATGTTTCACTTGTCAAGAGAATCATGCAAATAAGGAGGATGATTATATTCCTGACTTAGCTAAACATTTGGCACTCATTACCTAATGAGTGTACCAATAAACAGGGAGCCACGGGCTCATACCGTTACAACGTAAACTTTTTTGAAAAAATACATTGGAACATCCGAGTGACTACAATTCACAATTTTGAGTCACTATGTGAAAATAGGACAAAGGAAAGAAAAATAAAGAATTAAACTTAAGTCCTCACCAACACCTGGGCCAGCCCAGATGTAGGCAGGCCAAAAAAAAAGGTAATTAAATATTCACATAAGTTAGTAATGCTTGTGGCATTCTGTCAAATACAAAGTACTCCTGTGTTTTCTTTAAACCTGAAGTATCTGGCTGTCCTTACAGACTAATCAGCGGTACAGACGACACAGGAACGAGCTTCTACTGCTGAGAGGCACAGCACTCACAATAGCTTAATACTTATTGATGCCAAAAATCCTCACTCCGTGCAGCTGCGGCAGCTTGGGGATCAAGACACTTAAAAGTGAGGCAGTGTTGATGACAAAGTGCGTAGTGTCGTACTTTGTGTAGAAACTTGCAAGGAAATATCTAGGGGAAAAAAATGAGTTGAAAAACAAATTACTCAAAAAATAAGAAAATCATGAGATTGATGCTAATATTTTGAATTTCGTAACTTCTGAACATTTCCAATTTTATGATACAGTCAGAACTGGATCTTAATACTCACAGAATAATTGGCGAAATGGTGAAAAACTTTCGAGACGAGGTGAACTGCACGCCGTAATCAAGCTGCTCCCAATGGGTGAGAAGCCTGGCTTTCCCTTGATCTGGAGTCTCAAAAGGTGTACCTTTCACAGCATGCATAAAGACATACATTCCCTGCAAAGAGAACAGTTGAAACATGACTGACTATTATTCATAGACTGGTTCAATTAGTCTGTTATTATTAACCCTTTAACTGTCTGCTCAACCAAACAGTAGAGCACATTTAGGAATCCATCATCCTTCCAGCTTCAGAACCCCTTTCAAGGTCACTGGGCTGCTGGAGCCTCTCCCATTCACTGCTGGGCAAAGATGGGGCACAGGTTGCCAATTTATAGATACCACTTAACCTATGAAGCATCTTTTTGGTCTGTGGGAGGAAGCCGGAGTGCCCACACATGAACGGGAAGAAAATAAAAACACCGAAAGGCCACAATCAGGATTTAAACCAGGGCCTTCTTACTGCCAGGTAAGAGAGATAACCACTACGCCACCATGTATTTAGAAAACATACTATTAAAAGTCAAATTGTCTGTACCAAACCAAAATGTTTTTTTAAACCCTTTGACACCTAAGGTATTGTTGGTGATGCTTAAACAAAAAACATACTGTAACTTTTTAACCGTTAACACGATCAATGTAATTCCAGCTGATTCTGAAGGAGAAAAGCGTCACGAGCCGCTCAGAATCTGCTTACATTACAGTAAATCTTGATTACAGTAAATCAAAGAACATAAACACTGGAGCTACAGTTTTAAAAGGTTGAATAGATATTGTCTTGGTTGGGTCGTAAAAAGAGTTAATGGTGTTGCTTTCAAATAACACATTTTTACCCCTCTAAGTCACTATAAATGCAGAGATTTGACTCAAATGCTAACAGAATTGATGCAGCTTTGTTTCTTTGCATAGAAAATAATCTTATTATGTGTATTCTTACATTAATAACACACTCAAGGGCTTAAAAGGTAAGCTAAGATAAAATCAAAATATGAGGAATAATATCAGAATGAAGATACAATTTATTTATTTAAAACCAAATTGAAGTTTCACATTGCAAAGGGTATAAAGGTGATATAATCGATCTATTACTCTAAAGCAAACACACTATGATGAAAGACAACCAGCCATGCATGACCTGGACTGTTGCTGATAACACTGTAACACACTGGTAGTGACACACAATCCCAATGATCTACACTGACACTGCTCAATGAATGTCTCATTACAGATGTGTGACAAACAAAAGATCGTTAGCAATTTTTTAAGTAGTGTACTTACAAAATTGTGTATAACGTTGGTTAAAGTCCACACTACAGGAACACTGAAGAAGGGTATGCTCAGGAGCACAATGTGAAGAACTCCAACGCCTAGCGCATAGGTCAGCCAGATCCCCCGGCTGTTCATTACTCGAGTATTGGGGTTCACCTCACTATGAGCCACACCCACATTCATTCTGGTCTGTGGACAGAAAAACACATCTATGAAGATTCTCATCCATTCCGGGGCCATCGTCTTAAAGTAGAGTCACGGCATCTGGAATTTAATTGAAGATGGTTCAAGAAGAATAAATCCAACTTCAAGATATTTACAGTTGTGAATTAGCTGATGCTTTTGATGAATAACTAATAAGATCCATAACAAGAAAAACTGAGTCAAAACAAAGTGTTAACTAAAAATGTAGAACGAAAAAATGTAACCATCTATAATCTAAAGATGATTTTTTTCATAAACCCCCCCAGCATTTTCACCTCAAAATAGATTAATTTAGACAATATTATCAACATATCAGACATTTTAAGAGTTTGCAGAACATTTCTAAACATCTTTTTGATTCAAAGGTTAAAGGTGTTCCAGCAAACTGCAGCGGTGGCACTTTTCATCTCAGACCAGTCTGAATATTAGCAGCTTGCGTAATCTTGCTGGACTTTGTCTTTTGGCAAACTTTCAACTGCAAGTCTGGATTTGAAACACACCAGAAGCTTAAGTTGCAGTCATTTATAGCTATCTGGTTAACACGTAACAGCTTAAATAAAATGCATCCACATTATTTTCTAAACCATATACTTATTTTTCCCCCCTAAGGATAGACCACTTTATCTATCTGGTCAGAGGATCAACAAGCCATCTAGTTTCTGTAAACAAAAACATATATGGAATTAACTATGGACAGTGCATACTGTACATCCAAAACAGACTATTTACGTGTTTAAAAAAAAAAAATGAAAAAAATAAATAAATAAAAAGCTAAATCATAAAATGTAACAGCAAACTGTATTTCTAAATATTCATATAATATAACAAGGGATTGGTCTATTTTCTGAATTATGTTTTACAATGCAGCGCTACAGAATCAATTTATTTACCAATTAAACGGACTACGACATTTTAGGAGTCTAGTGTCAACCACTTGATTTTTTTCTGAAGTCTGTTTTGTCTTGATAACCATAAATCCTATTTGCATCCTTCCTTTAAACCCAGTACACAGTCAGGCCCAAACCTTTACTACTAAAAAGAAAAACAACAAGGCAGCGTGATTACGTAAATTACAAAAAATAATGCCAATGGTATTACTTTAAATAGTGAAATAAAACAACTGCAAGAGTTATAAGACGAACTTACAGGTAGCGGCGAGCAATGACAGTGTATTCTTTTATGAAATACTACAAAGACAACTTGTTTTTTCTCGTGTTGTACTCAGATCCTGGGTGCAGGGCTGCCTGCCTTCGGCGGATGTAGACGTTTATCCAATATTTTGACGTCGTGGTGTGTTTACTGCCTCAATTTGATTTGTCAGGCTTTGTCCCGCCCACCTTCCGCCAAACTAATATCTAAAAAATAGACTGAAAAATGTATATCCTTGACATTGTATTGCATGCTATTAAATTAATAGATTTATAGACCGTGGATATATTAAAAACAACTGTAGAGTTTATTTCTAAAGTATAAATAATTTCGCCTGCAAGGTATGACTCAGGGTAGAACATTCTCGGAAGTTCTAAATGAGCCCGCCTTCCCTCTGACTTTTGACCAATCAGCATGTAATACTGGGGGCGGGAATCTAACTATTTCCGGTTAGCATCTTAAGGAGATGTGACTTGTGTTGTTTAGCTAGTTTTTGAATAAAACAGCAAAACTACTGCGTTTTTATTAACTATACACGTGTAAGCGGAGGGTTCGTTATTGGAGTATGCTGAAAACAACTTTTCAAACACAATATTAATTGAGCTGTTACATACCCTAGTTATATTTCTTCTCGTTTATTTGTTTTTAGAGTTATCCTCTCTCTGTTTTTTCTTTAAATTTAGTTTTGCGGCATTTATGAATATTTAGAGAAGTTTACACCTTGATTGATGTTGATGAGGAAACTGGACTTTGAAAACTTTCTTCCACACAACGTTGAAATGAGGTGGGTTGTTGTTGTGATACATATATCTTTAAGCAAATGTTATCTAAACGCGCTTAAAGTCAATCATAGTTTTTGCCCAAATGTTTTTAGTAATTCCTAAAGACATTCTAAGAGAATAGCTAAACTCGTGTGTCTCAATTTATTTACATATTTTAAGGATACATGTATGTATTATTTTATGTTTGCGTCTTTTTTGTTTATGTTTGTGCCTTTATGCTAAATATAGTTTCACATTTCGAAAAACGTTTTCTTCCATTTGAAAGAGTTGCCTGAAAATGTAAAACTCTCCGATGATAGTCCACAAATGTGTGTGGTGGAAAAAATTGGGCTGGTCAACCTAGTGTCATTTTGCAGTTCTGAATATTGAAATGAACCCATATGATTACCGATCCCCTTTTTTAAGCAGATATTTGGAGTCATGAAACTGTTGCCACCAGACTCTGTGCGCCTGCTGTCCAGCTCCCAGGTCATCACTTCTGTGGTGAATGTTGTGAAAGAGCTACTGGAGAACTCCCTGGATGCTGGGGCTACAAGCATTGATGTCAAACTGGTAAATTATCTGAATAGCACATTTCTTTACACAACTATATTGTTCTGCACTTTGTTTTACCCAGTATTTCATGTATCCAAGATAGAAGTTAATGTGGTTCTTTTGAACAAGACAGGCGTTTACTGTAAAGTTGTTTCTTTCTTTCATTATATTTCCTAACACTAAGTGCAACATACTTAAATAAATCCCAGTGGGAAGCAACTCTGTGGATAGAGAAGATTTTTAACATCTTTCCTGAATTCAAAACGTATTTCTTGGTTTTAAAAGGAAAATTTTGGCTTGGATCGCATAGAAGTGCGTGACAACGGTCATGGAGTGAAAGCTGCAGATGCTCCCGTAATGGCTGTAAGACATTTCACCTCCAAAATTTGTAGCCATGAAGATCTGGAGCATCTGGAAACCTATGGCTTCAGGGGAGAGGCATTGGGCTCAATCTGTGCTGTGGCTGAGGTAAGGATTTTGTTATATTAGCTGATGGCAAATGAGCCATCAACCCATTTTATTAACCTCTATCCCTTCACTGTCTGTCCTAGCTACTGTTAGACAAAAGGGGGGTCCACCGGTCATAGTGCATACAATCATGTTCACACATGCACACCTAAGAGCACTTTAGAGTAACCAATTAAGCATGAGCCAGAAGAAGGATTTAGATTCAAAAAGAAATATGTCATTTAAATCAAAACTTTTGTCATAATGCTTGTGATTGCATACAAATGTCATGTTTTTAAGAGACAATATTATCAATGTTGCTGTTAATTTAAATAAATTGTATCATTCTGTTTTTGTGTTTGTTTTTTCCTCAGCTGTCTGTTACCACAAAAACAGAGGAGGATGACATCAGCACCCAGTACACTCTTGATCCCACTGGGAAAATAGTTTCTCAGAAACCATCTCATCTTGGTCGGGGTAAGATAGTAATAACACAGATATTTGTCTCCTTGAACATAGAAGCAAATAATAGAGAGAAAAAAAACGATTTTTTTTCCCACCAACTTACTTTGACCGTAACCATAGTGTTGAGATATTAACAATAAATTTGAATGAAGTTGTCACCACAGTAGATAAACTTGTATAACAAACAGCATTGTTATAATTTTATTTTCCAATTTCTTTGCTCTGAATGAAAACTAATAATATAAACTTATATTTCTTTTCTATTAAGGTCCTGTTGGACTAGATTGGTGCTAGAATATAGAATTCTAATAGGTTGTTTTAATGTTAGGACAGTACTTCTTTTTTAAGTTGTGAGCAGTGTTTTACAGGCTGATTGTCCTCATGTTTTTGAAAAGATACACTGAATTCTTTTACTCTGTAATTTCTAGGTACATCAGTGACGGTGCTGAAACTCTTTAAAAACCTTCCAGTGAGGAGGCAGTATTACTCTTCCACAAAGAAGTGCAAAGAAGAACTAAAGAAAGTGCAGGATCTGCTCATCACTTATGCTATTATAAAGCCTGAACTGAGATTATCTCTTGTTCATAACAAGGTCAGTAATCGTTTTTTTTTATTTACAGATTCTATTTTATGAGATGGAAAATCCCAATAGCTTTCAAGATTACATTCTTAAGTGAAAATCGTTTTTTCCCCACTCCTTTTTGTGGAAATATAGAAACCAAAAACTCTGCACAAAGTATTAATTTCTCATCTAATATGTTCCTTATTTTATTTGGTATATTTGACAAAGGAATTTGTTTATTTTCCTTATTTTTCCAAAACATATTAACATTTTTATAGGATTAACTGTGGTTGGAAAAACTGCATTAGCTGGTCCTGAAAACACTTTAACCACTAGGTGTCATTTTTACCTTTCACATGGCGGGGCTGACATGACCAGCTAACAAGTGTTTAAATCACTGTTACATGTGTATCAATGATGAAGTCAATGAAAAGCTGAGCTGGATTTAATAACTCAATGTAAAACAACGATAAATTGAAAAACAACAGGATAGGGATGTTTTATGTTAACCTTCAGGCTCCATCAGTAAATTGTTGGAGAAAATATATAGGATATATGCTTATAAAGCTTTACATAAATACAACTCTATGACACATTCGTAGAGAGTATAGTTGTAAACATCTTGAATTTTCTACTTTTTTCCCTTTTTCTTAGTCTATGTTTTTGTAAATCGTGTCCTTTAGAACAACAGAACACATGAAGGAGGCACTCACATGCATGTCTTCTAATTTTGGAGCCTGGTGTTCTGGAGGATTTCCAAATAACATGGATGAATGATAAACAAATAGTAATATAACTACTTTTTGACAGAGAAACTATCTCCAGTCTCCTAGTGTTTGCCATCAGCGCTAATACAAGTTATCAAACTGTGAAATTTCTAACATTTCTAACATAAGACTCACTTTGGTGTCTTTGTAATTCTTTCATTACATTTTTTCAATGAATATATATTATGAAAATTAAGCTTAATATTGAATTTCTGTGTATTTTTTAATTCAATTCATTGTCAATCAGGGGCAGACAAAAAAAAAAAAAGTAAAAAAAAAAAGCTTTTTTTGACATACAAAACGCACCGTATGGGCCACAACATCCCTGCTGCTGTGGGACGACTTGATCCATGTATGTCTTCTTCATGCGATCTGGAATTTGGCTAAACACTTTATGGCTGGATAGCTTCAATATTTCTTGACATTTAGGTGAAGTGGCAGGTGATAGGAAGCTTGTTTTATTTCAACTGTTGCCGTTTTATTCAAACGGTAAAGTAATCCAAAGTGCACTTTCTATGCTTAGAAGATGTTGGTCTTCTAAGTGTAAACAGAACATAGATATATGTAGATATACATAGACAGAACAAAAGGATCCAACTTGAAAACCAGGAGCACCTAAATCAATGTTCTTCTGATTGAGATCTCCCTCTTTTGTATGTTAGTCACTAATTGCAAATCTCTGAAGTTCACCTTAAATATCTTTAGTCGTTGTTTAGGGCTGTTTGGGGACAACTTATATATTGCACACTTGAAACTTCCTTGTAATATGTGCAGCTGTAGTCGTGAAAATGTAAAGCTTCTAGGAGATGGTTTTGTAATGTTTTTGTAATGTTTTTAATCATGGTTGCCAAGGATTTTCTTTCCAACCTCCTTCGTACTCTTCTCTCTCTGTTGTCCACATTCAGTGTGGTATAACACTAAACAACAGAGTATCTATTGCCACTTTTTACTGCCTGATTACAGGTTTGAAGAGATCTGCGGTCAAACTATTTTCAGTCTTTTCCACCACTTTTTGTCCAAGCCTTGATAGGTTTTTTTCTTACTCAATTTCTTGGTAACCTTTATTTTTCCACGCAAGACGGGTTAAGAACACCATTCTTATTTGCTTGACTTTATTTGACTATATTATAAAAAAAAAAAAATAATAATTGAAAAGCAATGACTGTTTTTTCTTGACTTAAGGTCTCATACTATATTTTTATCTATTGTAAGGTCGTTCTCACAGGTCTTTTAGTAATGATTATGGAGTTTTTAGCAAAAAGCTTGCGTTATTTTTTAAGACATATTTTCTGCAGAGCAGCAGAAGGTCATTAGAAATTTGCCTCTGGGTTGTAGGAGGAACTGTTGATGTGGAAGCATGCCAGCGTTCATTTCCCATGACTCCTTTGTTAACACTCGCTCCCCCTTGCTTACAGCCCCTCACAACCATGAGCTAATCAACAAAATGGCGTGCAATTTTAGAGCTTTGGAGCCGTACAATTTTTAAACAAATGGCAACTCAGATGAGAAAAATGAAGATGTACATGGACCTATTTGCTTGAAAGTGGTTACATTAGAATTGGAGCAGAGCAGGAAGACTTTGGCCCGCCCATGGCAGTTGCTATGTCACAAACCTGAGTTTTTTTCAAACTGGTTTTCATCTGCTCCTGATCCATCTCGATTTGAATAAAGAAATACTCAGAAATGCCGTTTCCATCTTAAATCCTTTTATATATGTCTTCTACCAAAAGAAAAATGCCTCAGGAACATGTTAAAAGACAATTATGTGAATGTTTATTATAACTTCAGTCAGTTTCAAGGTATTCAGGGGAAGTTGTAGGTTTTTTCTGTTATAAACAGAGAGCTACCAACACATTTACTCATGTTTTACGCTCAGATAAGCCCTTATAATGAAAATAAAAAACATTAAACTTTATTTTTTATTTGAGTTTAACTGTCTCACTACAGTAAAGCTTAACTAACTGTATGAAACATCACGTGACAGACTTTAAATCCCTGTAAATCTTTGAGAAATGTTGATTTTTGTGACTGAACAAATAATTTTTAATTAATGTCCTAATGATTTTTTTTTTTTTTACTTTAACCCCAAATTTTTTTCATTTTGGGCACACTGCTGTAGTAAAACCTGTTTCGATAAACAAATTCTTTACAAGAAGTAAATTGTATACTTACTATCAGGTTTGTGTGTTGGGCTGGTCTTTCTAAAGGAAAAAAATATCAAGGTGGTGTTGAAAATTGTAGCTGTACACATGAGCTACAATGTCTTATTTTGAAGTCTCAATTTAGGGGAATAATGATGTACCTCAAACGTCTGAATTTTGCAAACATGTCATGCTCTAGTTATTTTGGTGGCATGTGAGCCTATTATTATGATGTGATGTGGACTTGTGGAATTGCTGTGTTGTTCCAGGTGGTGGTTTGGCAGAAGACCAAGGTCGCTGATAACAGAAGTGCCCTCCTGGCCACACTGGGGCCCAATGTTGTTGCCAACCTGCTTCAATGCCAACAGCAGCAAGAGGAACCTCAGGTTAGTGAAGACAAAAGGGCAGAAATATTCCTGATAGTTGGAAGAAATTCATAAAACGCTCACTGAACTTTTTTAGTTGCATTTTTTTCCCATTTTGTGTTTATTAAAAAATATTTCTGGTGGTTAAATTTAAAACAGTCAAAGAGAAAAACTGAAAAATAATGAATTTTCCCAAAAATCCTGTTTATGGTAATATAATACTTTCATTATTTTAAACATGGAACGGGCCAACCAGAATGACAACCAGAAATGACAGAGTGCTCTCAGTTTTTAACACCATCTCCTGTTTTAAATTCCAGACAATTTTTGATTTTCTATGTAGTGATTGCTCTGTGCTTTCCTCAACACCAAAAACTTTCATTATCTCACTGAATACTGTGGATGTTAAATGCAAGAACAAATAATATTAAAGAGAAATAAATAAAAAACAAAGTTTTACCAATAGGAATACTCAATTCTTCTTTTAAATCATTTTTTTAAATTAAAAAATTTTCAATTTTATATTGTCTAAAACTTGTTCATTTTTCAAATATTTATTTAGTCAGATTTTTTATAGATTAATTTTTACGTTTTTGTTTTAATTTCCTGTGCAATACAATGTTAAAAAGTTGACAGATAAAAAGGTTTAAATTTGATTTAGGAAAAATTGACTTGAGTATTTTTCTCTGATATTTATAATATTTTAGTAAAAGTGCAGCGTTTTAAGTCAAAAATATTTTTTTGATATTAAAATTACCCATAGTTTTTAGTTTTAAGAGTTGCCATTAAAATGATTGTACTAGCTAAAAACTCAGATGCAAAACAATTTAAGTTGAAAAAGTTAGTTCAGGAGGTGTTTCAAAGATCAATGCATTGGATGGTTCGTATAGTTTTTCTATAACAAAAGCGAGCACGTTGGCTGTGAGCTCATAACTTCATTATGAACATCTGGTCTGAAGCCAGCAAATGTGGTCAGTTGGTGGCTGTCCAACTATTTCTTTGCCCTTTTCTCCAGAGTTCTTTCCTGATGAGGAGTGAGTGGTTTTTGTTAGCTAAGCTTTGCTGTGCTGACAGTAATTGCGTTGCAGCTTTCTGCTTGGTCTCGGTAGGTGTCACGCGGCTCCTACCTGCTGTCCAGGTTTCCAGCTAACTTAGGCTGACAGATATAGAGCAGCCCTTTTCACCCCACTTCATTCTCATTTTCCCCTTTGTTGTTGTTATTTTGCTACTCGGCGACCAGTTATGAGAACAACCTTTCACCTTCTCTGCCCACTCCCCCTGTAGTAATGAAAGAGAATTTTTCTACTCGATGTCCGTCAAGAACAAAGGCCTGTGATCAAGGGGAACCAAGCTGACAATTTCAACAGTTTCTCTGAGAGAGTCGTAAGCCATCTCCCTTTGCTGGACCTTTGGGGGCCAGAGGTGCCTTTTGTACTCTCATAAAGTGACCCTAATGAGCAGAAATAGAGAGAAGCATTTGTGCCCTGACCTGAAACAGCAGTCCGTTTATTAACTTCATTGCCGTGTGCTTCTGCTAATAACGAGCCCAAGGCCATGTGGAAAACTGCACAGCTTATTCACTGCTTCCAATCTGTAGAACATTAATAGCCGTCCATAATTTCTTACTCGCGTACCATCGTAATTGTATTTTAAGTGCAGTTATTGGAGTTTCTGTTGAGTCATCACATTTAGCTCATATGGAGCAGGACTGCATATGAAAAATGACTTCATATATGACAGCAGAGCAAAGGATTTTGACACAAAATGTTAGAGTAAAGCAATCTTGCATATTTTTACTTGGTCTGCTCATTTCCAATGACTCCCAAACTGAACATGCTTTAAATTTTGTCTAAACACGTTTCCTGCCCTTTGCTTTTGTTTTAGGAATAATATGATTGTAAAAGTTTGACAAATTATTCCTTTGAATAATGTTTTGTTCTTGTAGTTGAGTATATGATTCATCATAATCATTCATTCTCAGCTTTTAGCTGGGATTCTGGCAGTTTCATATCTAACTTTAGATATTATCTTCAAAAAGGGATGCGGTATTAATTAAAAAAAAACGTTCAAGTGTAATTTTTTAAGAAACTATCCATATTTTCATCATCAGAACACAGTGGAGTCACAAATAGACGTCGTGAAATGTTTATTGATTAGATTTCCACTTCTGTGAAATCGGTGGCATCTTATCAAGCATTTAAAAAGAAGAAAGAAAAATAGTGATTGGCCTCTTGTCCAAATTGCTTTTAAAATCCAGGATACTAGATAGTTCTGCACTATATAGTTTTTTTTTTTTTTTGTAGTTTGATATTAGGGTGTCAATTCGGACATAGCCATAGACTCCCCAACAAAATGCATGCGCCCTAGGTATAGTGCACTAACTGAGAAGTAGAGGTAATTTGGAATTTGAGATTTTGATAAAGAGAAATCTACTTTTTACCCATCAGTCTTGACTGTTGTGTGAGTTTGTTTGTACACCAAAAGTTCATAGCTGCACCTCCAGCTGGGCCACCGTTGAAATAAATGAGACACCTCCTCACTGAAACTATATTGTTCACGTTGTAAATCAGTTACAACAGTGTTGTCTTGGGTTGAGCTTCGCCTGTTATGCATTTTGTTCTACACTTATTTACATCATCTATAATGTTGGTCATCGTAATTTTTGATTCACAGATTGTCTTGGATGGTTTCTTTCCTAAACCAGGAGCCGATTACTCGTCTACGAGCTCATCTACTCCTGATAAAACCTTTCTTTATGTCAATGATCGACCCGTCCAGCTAAAGGAAATAATGAAGGTGGGGTTTCACTTTAGAATAATAAACTTTAAATATTTATACATTTTTTTCTGTTTTTGTTTGACTTTGTAATTTTCTTACCCTGCTTTTCGATAATCTTTACCAGCTGTTGCGTCAGCACTACTGTGCTCAGTATTCTGATGATGCCATTCGAAATAGATACCCCACCCTTATGCTCAACATCACAGTGTCTCCTTCATCAGTGGATGTGAATGTGACACCAGACAAAAGCCAGGTTCTCCTTCATGACAAGGTACCTGTAGTGTGTAGCTTTGTTCTGTGTTGAATTGGATTTTCAAAACCTTCTCTTAAATTATCTGTTTGAACTTTTAGGAAGCTGTGCTGACTGCAGTAGAGGCTTTGCTGGTCTCCCTCTATGGCTTTCAACCCAGTTCTGACCCATCCTCTGAGAAACAGTCGAGTCATGAGAAGGTTGTCCCACCACAGAGTCCTCTGCAGATGGATCATTTACAAGAAGAAAAAGGAGGCAGCACAGAGAAGGCTTTGAGTCTTAATGACGTTAAAGATAATGCCTTCGATGCTGGACGTAAACATGGTGGTACAGTTTCATCAACAGGAAACGCTGATGTGCTAATCGACCGACAGCCCTCAAACTGTAGCTCCTCATCCTCTATAGCAGATGACTGGATTGTCAACCACATTCAAGCTGAGCTCCAGTCTGACTTTTCCCTTTGTGAAATTGAAATGCCAGAAAACAGACCTGGGGATAGTCTTACAGACGCTGAATCACCAGCTGCTGGCACCAGTGAAGACCAAATACCAGCTGTGGATTGGAGTCGGGGCACGGCTCTGATTGATCCCTCATCAGGAGAGCCTCTGCAGCCCATCACCATTCACCAGCCGTCCAAGCACAATCAGTCAGACTTTGCTGAAGTCAAGCGTCAGAACAGCCCAAACAAAAAGACGATCAATGCCATAACAGAGAAAGGAGCAGCTCTGACAGCTTACGACATGATCAGCAACCGAACCATCAGAGGGCCACTGTCTGCTGCTGCCCTGTTTGAGAAGGAAGCCAGAGCGGAGGTTCTCAGGGAGAAACCTACAGCCAGTCTGCAGGAAATCAGCACCGCCGTTCACGAGAGGTGGAAAAACCTAAGGGAGGAAGACCGTAAGAAGTGAGTTTCCAGACCTTTACCTTTTCTGACTAGTTGTTTCCATCCCTTGTTATTTGCAGGGAAGGGAAGCGGAGGAAATTCTGACCTGTCATTTGCATGAAAAAGGCCCGCCTTTGGAAGTTTTATTGATACGAGCTGTGTTTCTAATTTCCAAACAACGGTGCCTATAAAATGTTCTCTATTCAGAAAATGATCTCGTATTTTTTCCCCAGTTGTGACAGTGTGTTGCAGAACAGGAATCAAACCGGCGTGAAGGCCAGTATTGTTTTTGGAATTCGTTCTGGAGTTAGGCAAAATGAAAATGTTCGCAAGTGATCGGGCCCATATCCAGGAAGCAACGCCAGTAAAAGAAGGCCTGCTGTACTGATCTGTATCTACTAAGCAACTCAATAACCCATAATCCCATTCTGAAAGAGCCCAATTATCTTCAACCTTTGCACGCCAATTTAAAGTAGTTATAAAAGTGTGCATCAGCAGTATTTGGGTTCTTATAAAATGTATGGAAAAAGACATCTGTTTAGTATCCTGCATTTTCCCTGCTGTTGTTTTAAATGTAGTGTGGGTTGACTGTTTTCACTGTTGCTCAGAAGCACAATTGTTTCTAGGAAATTATCTCGCACAAACTTGTGGAAAAGTTTGTTTCCGTTACGTCGAGTTAAAGACGAGCATCTGATGTTTACCATGTGTGCGAAAACGTTAGGAATCAACTTCTTATCATATTCTTTGCATACAAGTTTCTACTCTTGTTTTGTTTGTTCTTTTTCTAAAAGAATCTCTATGGGGGCACTTCAAAGGATACAGTGAGTCAAAAAAGTATCCTACTTAAAAAAAATTAGGCCTGTTAATCATAGATATACCTCAACTATGAGAGACAAAGTGGGAAATAAAATCCAGAAACATTGTATGATTTTTTGATTTTTTTATGAATTTATTTGTATATTATGGTGGAAATGAGTGTTTGGTCAATAACAAAAGTATAAGTCAATACTTTATTATATACCCTTTGTTGACAATGACAGCTATCAAACATTTTCTGGAAGTCTTCACAAGATTTTCAAAAAATGTTTCTGATGTTTTGGTCCATTCCTCCAATACAGATCTCCTCTAGAGCAGTGATGTTTTGGGGCTGTCACTGGGCAACATGGTCTTTTAACTCCCTCCAAAGATTTTCTATTGCGTTGAAATCTAGAGACTAGCTAGGCCACTTCAGGACCTTCAGGCAGTGTGTTTGAGATTGTTGTCATGGTGAAAGACCCAGCCATGTTTCCTCTTCAATACCCTTTCTGATGGAGGGAGGTTTTTACTCTAAATCTTACAATACATGGCACCGTTCATTAATTCCTTAACATAGATAAGTTCTCCTTGTCCCTTTACTTAAAACAGCCCCAAAGCATGATGAACCACCCCCATGCTTTACAGTAGGTATGGTGTTCCCTGGATGAATCTCAGCATTTTTTCTCCTCAAACACGACGAGTAGAGTTCTTACCAGAAAGTTTTATTTTGGTTTCATCTGATCAAAGGACATTCTCCTAGTCCTCATCCAAATGTTCTTTAGCAAGAGCAGGGGCACACATCTGGAACTGCAGGATTTGCATAAGCTTAGAACATTTCAGAGACACGGATGGATCAATGAATGACTCAATGCAAAATATCATAAATTATCTTAATTCGAATTATAATCAGGATTAGAGAGTACAGGTTTTGCTCCAACTGTTCACAAACACTTAAAAAGATCTTCTTACTCAGATAATGTAATTTTATTTTAGTTTTTTAAGAATAAAAGTCTTTCTCATCAATGGTTCTGATTGTTTTGTGCTTTTGTTCCCTTGTTTTGTGAATCAGTGCCATTCTGAGATGTTGGATTTTGCAGGTATGAGGAAAAGGCAAAGAAGCATCTGGAACACCACGGCCAAAAGACCAAACAAGTTTCAGAAGACAGGCCTAAAGAGCTCGCCGCGAGCACGCCGAAGGCACAAATACCGGGCCAGAAACGCAAAGCACCGCTGTCCAACCAGCAGCTGCTCGATGAGCTCTTCGCTGCGCACCCCCAGAAAAAGATGAAGAAGCCAGAGTGCAAACCCTCTCAGCCCCTCCCATGTAGCGTGGCCGCCCTTCGCCTGAAGCTCCAGCGCCTCTCATCTCAGAGCCACGCAATCCAACAGGGCCTCCAACTTGTAAACCGACTGGCCTCTCAGAATGCCTGGGTCATTTTAAGCGGTCAAAAGCTGATGTTGTTAAATCTGTTTTGTGTAAATGAAGCTTTGCTGTTTAAGAGACTTCTAGAGGATAATATACTTCCTGCAGTGAGTCTTCAAAACCCAGTGCAATTAACAGATGGGTAAAGTATCACTTCAAGCTCTACAGATAATCCCACGCTAGTGGCATGTTTTTAAAAAAAAATTGCATATCCATTCATTTTTTTCACCCTAATATGTAGCATTTATCTCTTGTTTCTAGAAATCTTGGCGGAGTTCGGTACATCGAGACACTGTGTGGCATGGAGAAACACAAGCCACAGCTGGATGGGGGGGTCTTTTTCTCTGACCCCAGACTGGTGGCTAATGGGTTCAAAATCAAACTCAATACAAGTATGATTCAATTCTTATATTGGAAACGCTTCTAAGGCATGTCCTTCAGTACTCATTATATTGTGTTTTTGCCATTTTGTACAGCTGTCCGAATCTACAATTCCAAAATTGAATGCACTAGAAATTTCCCAGAAGTCTTTGCGCAAAAACTAGCGTTCATCGACGCTCACTACATTGGCGAATATAGACCACAATTCCTAACGGTCGGCAATTTTTATGAAAAGAAGGGTTTAAATTCAGTTTTTAAAATAAAACATCCACATTTTCATCATCAGAACACAGTGGAATTGCAAATAGACGTCGTGAAATGTTCAAATTGATTAGTTTTTCCCTTTGTGAAATTAGTGGCCGCATAGCCTATCCAGTGTTTAAAACAAGCAACAACAAAAAAAAAGTAGTGAGCATGGTGTCTGAATTGCTTTTGAAATCCAGAGCCCTATATAGTCCTGCACGAAGTCGTTTTTTGTAGTCAGGAATTATGGTGGGAATTCAGACATAGCCTTAGTTTTCATGTGAGGGAGTTTAATCAGGCACACAACTGTCAGTAATGTGCCGACTCCTGAATTAGACAGCTCCATCCTTTTGATACCTCACAGATAAAAACTGAAGAACTGAAGCAACAAATAAATCTTGTTTTCAGTGTAATACATATTTTTAGGTAAATTTAAAATCAAATAGCGTAATATTATTATATTAATATACATATTACTGACTTTAAAAAGTTAGTTTAGAGGCCCACTCCAATTAAATTTGTGTTTATGTTTGAGGTGTGTTTCTAATAATAAAGGACATATATATATAAAGAAAATAAACCTTAAAGTTGCATTTCTGAGTATTTCTTTTTTTTAAATAATTGTGAATCAGGAGAAGATGCAAAAATACAGTTTAAAAAAATCATAATTAAAAACCACTGGGAATGCTTTTACAATGGAGCAAAATTTAATCAGACAGGAACTTAAAGGCTAAATCTTCACAATTTTTTATGTAAACGATGCATCTTCAATTTTAAGGTTTTTATGAATATATCTGTTGTAAATATATTACAAAGATACCACCTGTCTTCTGGGGTTGGACTTGTGCCATTAGTCTTACAGTCATGTCTTTGACATTATCACTACAGTCATTTGTTCAAAGTATTTCTTTGGTTCACCTCAGCTGACATTGTCTTTCTGCCCAACAACTCAGTAGGTTTGCACCCCAGTGTTCAGGTGACAAAAGCTGTTGGCCTTTAAGAAATTCCTGGAATTTTCTTTCAGCACCACAAGCCCATTAGGATGTGGATGAGAGGGTTCTGAGACTGCACTCTGCACAAGACCTGATGAATGTCAGGACTTTTTCTAAAAACTGAAATGTGTTTCTTTATGCACTATAGTGTTCAACTAGAACAAAAATCAGTTTGAAAAGTAATTGTTATATTGCTTTCAATTACTTCATTTGGCAATTTTACCTTAAATTTATATTTTAAAAAATCTGATAAAATATCTTAAAATATGAAATTAAAATTAGAATAATCACTGGAATATATATTTATTTGTTGAATTTTGGATGATTTGTAACTTCAGGGGTTATGCATTCGATGTATAACTTAAGTGATTTGCAGGATTTCCTCACAAAATGGGAAGCTGTCCTTCCACCACGCTTGACAGCTTCCTTCCAGTCTGCTGGGGCTTCTATCAGTCATTTAACACTCCATTTGGCCACTGGCCTGTTTTGACTTAGTCATCCATTCAGCTGTTAACCACACTGTTTATTTATTATTCTTTCCTGGAGATAGTAGTAGCGTCTGGAGTGTATTAATCCTTGTTTTCTGCTTGCTTTGGCCAGGCCTCATGTCAGCAGAGAGACATCTGGAAGTGACGGCAATGGCAGACTGCGTGCCTTTTCTTGGCGTGGGGGACCTCAGGGAGATCCTGACAGCTGTTCTCCACAGGAAGGCCTCAACTGTGAAAGAGTGCCGGCCGCTCAAAGTCAGAAGCTACCTGCAAGTGAGAGGGATGCTGTGAACAGGTCTGAGGGTGGCATCTCTGACGCTCTTTGTTTGAAATCTTCCAATTGTGACTTTCTGTTTAGAGCGAAGCGGTCCGCCTGGCCCGGCAGCTGCCTTCCAGTGTATCTCGAGAAGATGCAGAGGAAACTCTCCGACAGATGAAACTGCAGCTCAGTGAGGACAACAGAGCCTGTATCCATGGACGACCGTTTCTCCATCACCTAAGTGACATCCCCTCTACTGACGAGGAAGCTATGTCTCTTTTTAGACCTTTGGAATTTTAAAGAAATTAAATTATCCTATTTTGACATTCATTTATCAGGGTTTACAATAGTTTGTCATTTTCCAGTGATAATATTAAATTTAAAACAAACAAAAACAATAAAGATTGTTTTTCTCCAGTACATGTTGATGACCTCACTTTGTGTTTACAGATTGAGTAATCCTATCAGGATTACTGTACAACAAATTTACGGTTTTTAGTGAGACTTTGGAAAAGGATGTCCTTTTCTAATAGGACAAGCTGATAAAATGAAGTTCCACTTCAAAATAAAAGCCTTTTCCAAATAAATGAAAAATGTATTATTTTATTTAGTAATAATGATCTTATATCTAAGTAAAAGAAACCTGTTTAGGATGTCTTGAATTCTGAATTAATGGCAGCAGTTCTTAAACCTCAGTGACGCCTGACTCCTCCTGTTGACTTCTGGAACGGGTATTGGCAAGCCTGAAAGCTAAAGATTTACACAGTGCCAGCTAGTGTCCATAATTCTTTACTCAATTAGTTTCAGCCACTTGAGTACTGACATATTAACTCTTGCTACATTAAAGTCTAGATTTGCGCTGTATGGTCATTTCAAGAGTTTAGCAGATTCTCTAAACTAAAATAGGAAATATTTAGTAGGGCTTGAAATTAAGGAAGAAGAACAAAAATGTTTTTAGAAATCTAAATAAGCTTTTAAAAATATATTTTATTACAGTTTTATTTTTTGGGTATTTAAATAATTCAGTGTAGGAGTGTTGTAACCACATCTATTAAAACCAAACCTTTACTTTTCACTCATCAGTAATATCACCTTTACTCTGAATCTCACCTCAGGGAAAAATGCTATTGAATATCTCACTTATAATAATATTATAGTTAGTACTATGAAAGGTCAAACCGCAGCAGACGTCTTGTTTTACGTGGCCCCTGCTGAGAGCCCACAGATGGCTTCATCATTGCTGCAGGACCGAGACTCTGCAAAGCTCATCTGGGAAAAGGCGTAAATGCCAGCGAGGAGCCACGCCCCCCTCCTCTCTGACCCCACTGGCTCGCCCTCCTTCCTTCCTTCACGAGCTCCTGTTTGAGACGCCTCAGAACTGCGTGCAACAGCTGAACTGGTGCTGCGTGCGCTGCCTTAAGTATCCAGGGGGCCTATCAGAGTAATTAGGGAGGATTAACTGATGATCATCTTTTGACCATATGACCATACTTTTTAAAAGGTCAGCAGCAGTTCATTTGTTTAGCCAGCTGGCTGCCGACCCACTGAGGTCTGATGCAACCTATAGGTGCCCATCTCATTTTCATCAGATCGGATGAAACATCCATGTAAAGGAAAACGTCAAAAACAATCATTGATCTGGATGTTTTTGGAACACATGCAAAAGGTTTTTAGCTTATTTATTTCACGTAGCGCGTCATCAAGACAGCTCCTCGTTCTCCTGTTACAGCCTTAATGAGCAGCGCTCCGCTGCTGCTCAGGTCGGATTCAGCAGCCAGAGCAACTATATCTTACTCCCATAACCCAGAAGTAACCATAGACTTTAACAGAGTCATCAAATTTTGAAATAAAATGACTTGAGCTATATTTAACACCTTACCCATCCTATTTTTGGACTTGTTTTCAGAGAAACGTCTATTTGACATTCCAGAAAAGCTTGAGCAATCACAAGATTTCCAGAGTTTCTTAGAAAATCAGTTCTTCAGTTTATTTTAAATAATCCAAACCGACTAGTGAACGTTTTTCTCTTTAAACTGCCCTGGCCCTGTTTCTACACCTGGTTGTGAAACAGTTCACCTCCACATACATCTTAACTTACATGCTGGCTCTTGTGCGAGCAGAATTCAAACGAGGGTTACATGGAAAACTTAAACTTGTATTTGGGTCATTGGCTTCTTCTGACAGGGATCTATTTCTACTAATCATAATGTAAAATAACAAACTTTCATTTTTACATAAACATGTCCCTGATGCAGAAATGCCTCCCCCTTTTGTGTCGGAATAAAATAAATGCTGCTGTCGTCTTACCTAGGGTAGAATAGATTAACATCTGCTTCTTTATTGTCTCCCTAATTGTGAAAAATATTTGAGTGTCTGTTGAGCTTCCACCGTCCGTCTGCATTCCTTTGACAGAATCTCAAAAAACATAAAACATCTCCTCCTTGCTGACAGATTACAAACAGCTGCTTATCTCACAACATAAACACGAAAAAATAGATTATGCTTTTGTTTCCAATACAAGAAGGGGACCATCACTAGTCCCACTGCTAATATAAAAAAAAAAAAAACTATTGTAAAATCGCATTCAGCAATCAAAATAATAATAAGATTTATCAATTTTGTTGCAAAAATGTTTGTGTCTTAAGACTGATCCTTTAAACAGTTTTGACTCGAGAAGAATAGTTTATATTTTTCATCAAACCAAGTTTGATTGGGGGATCTACTTGAATCAAATACCAAGCTTTTACTGTTTTCTGACCACTGTCAATTTGCTGAAATTGGTTCTGGCCCAATATATTTTAAGTTTTTATGGAGTTTGATGCAAACATTTAATAATAATAAAGTAGATATCACTATTTTATTAAAAAACAAATCAAGCAGATTTTTGACTGTCAGCCAACCACAGAACTAATCTTTGCCATCACTTAGTCACATAGACAGCAAGCAAGCAGTCTGTGGTGCCAAATACAATAAAAGCAGGTTCTATATCTGTTCTGCAGCACCTCTGCTTATACTGCACTGTATTTTTTTTTTTTAAACCGCTTAGGTTTTTTAACATTTTATAGTGAAAGGCACCTGGAAAGATTCCACTGAGTCAAGTGTTTTGTTTTCAGCCACTGCACAAACTCTAGAAGAGCAATGGTTTTACATTAACAGCATTAATCCTAGTTGCAAGCAACTTTATTTATTCATATGCATTACATATATAAGGTACCTCAAAGTGTTTTACAAAAGAAATACACAGACCAAAATCACATCCATCCATTTTTGAAACTCATTAAATCCCTTTTGGGGTCATGGGACTATCCATGTTCCCCCCAGGTGTTGTTGGGTGAAGATGGAGCACACCCTGAACAGGTCACCAGTCTGTTGCAGGGCCACACACCCCTAGGGGCAATTTAGAATCACAAGTTAACCTCTGAAGCATGTGTTTGGACTGAGAAAGCCAGAGGAAACCCACAGATACACATGGAGAACATGCAAACTCCACACAGAAAGGTCCCAGCTGGGGTTTGAACCAGGGTCTTCCCACCCTGAGGCAAGAGCCCTTAACCACAGTGCAGCCCTAAAATCAAAGTCAAACTATATTAATAAATCATCATTGGAGTGAGATTGCAACAATTAATTACAATTTCAATCATTTTTCCAACACTAATCCTCTTTTGGTCTATTTTAAGTGTTTGCAGTGGTCCCCTAACTCTTATTGTGCTGTTTTTTGGCTTTTTTTTTTAGTCTCCCTACAACAAGTTTTTTTTTCTTCAAATATTACCAGTGGGGTTTTAATTAGGACTGTGAAGTTTTTATCAAAAATTCCACATCCTAAATATTTTATAAAGACATTTTTCCTGTTGATCTGAAGCCTTCATTTCCAAAAATCCCTCTGTGTGGGCGTGGCTTATGGTGCTGAGCTGCATAACCCCGCCCCTTATCCTCCCAGACATGCTAGCGAGACACAGACTTTGATAAGCCCATGAAAAATAAAAAGAAAATAAAACATTATCATTTATGCGCCCACAGCTCCATCCAGTTGAAAAATGTCTCTTTTTCCGCAAATGATCAAATAATAATTGACGTTGCTGTGACCATTAAATCCAATCCACTTTTTCCTCAGATTCCTTTGGAGAATACTGAAAACTAACATCAGTATGGCGTTTAACTGAATTACAATCCTTTACAGCACAGAAGTGGGACGTTATGTTATCTTCTACGGCCCCTACAGCTGCATCCAGCTTTAGTGACGTAAGCAAATTTCAGGAATCCAAACAGAGTTTTTCTCGGGCACTTTGACAGTGACTTAAAAGGAGAAATACTCGTAAATGCAAACACAAAATAATTTCTTATTATATTTTTTTCTCTTTCAGAGGAAAATTGCCACACATACATGTTAAAAACTCAAAAAACATGATTTTCATTGGAGGTCGAACTTTAAAACTGTTGTTTTCTAGGACGTAGTTTCAGCAGAACAGCAGTAGTTCATCAGAAATTTCTCTTTGAGTTGTGGTCGAGACTATTAGCGGGGAATAAGGCTGCCCTCGTTTTGCATCATCCCTTTGTTTACACTCTCTCCTTCTAGCTTACGGCCCCTCACAACCGCAAGCTAACTTTACCAGTGCAACAAAAACGGCTAGCAATATTGGAGCTATCCAGCTGTACAGTTTGACCCAGACACCAGCTCAGATGAGGAAACAAAAGTCATACATGGATCTAGTTGCTTGTGAGTGGAAGCATTTGAATGGAACGGAGCAGGGCGCTTAAATATAGTTTGTATGTAACAATAATAAGATTTTTTCTTTCAAGCATTTTGTCTGCTCCTGCAACAATTTGATTAAAAAAAAATACTCAGAAACCCAGTTTTAATCTTAATTTTATTTATTTATGTCCTCCGTCATGTAAAAATACTTCAAGAACATCTTAAAAACACAAATTTCATTGGAGGGGGTCTTTGACATTGTCATTTAAAGTCACATGTTTTAGGGCCACCAGTTTCATGTCAGTGACAAAATCTGCTTTATACACAACACTTCCTCTAAACATTCAAATATGTTAAAGTTGGATTATTTATTTTAGTAAATAAACTAGAAACTCACACAGAATTCATTTTTTGTTCAAACTAATTAAAATCAGATCTCAATTCAGACTTAGAATAATCAATCCCTAAGTATTTGGGAAAGTCTTCGTCAATAAAATATCTCAACTGAGCTTCTTCTAAATTTGATTGCAAGCCCTGTTCTATAAAGGGTATCCTAAATGTTATTTCTGAAATGTAGAAATCTGTCCAGTTCCCGTTGACACATACCTGACACAGCTCTGCATCCGTCTGTGTTAAGAGCGCACGCATGTCACAAGGAGACAGGAGGTTTCCATAATCTGCCCTCCCTTTGCCTCCTTAGAGGAAGATCTATTCTTCATCACTGTCAACTCTCCGTCTCCAGGGAGACGATGCTTGGCTGCTTTAGAACTTAAGGCCACATTTTTTTGGTCCTCTCTAAGCTGTTCTTCACAAACAAACATGGACGTGGAAGAACTTTGTAAACATATCTGGAGCGAACACCAAATTTGTCCTCTCTCCTAACTTCCAGTGGGAAGATTAATGTACACAGTCATGAATCAAACCACAGCTTCCCAAAGGTGGCTGTCAGCTTAAGGGTAGGAATAGTGATTCCTCGTCTGTAAGTGAAAAAGCAAGCGAAGTGCAGACAGATAGGATAAATCACTGGAGAAGTGAAGACAGGTAACATTTAGCTTCTGGCCATCTGGCCCTTATCATGTCCCGGACTGGTTGATTTTATTGCTTTTCATTGCTTTGCAAATACCCAATAGGGGTTTTTGCAAACAGCCTGTCAATCTAGCCTAAAATAATAATCTAGTGTTTTTTTAAAGGGGATAACAACATGATTTTAAACATAATTTCCTCATAAGACTGAGTGGTTTTCCAGAGCAGAGTATGTTTTAGAAATGGATGATGCACTGATTGATGCTCAGACCCTAAATGATGAAAAGAACTCGGCAAATTTCGTTGTAAAGTGAATTTTTAAAAGAAATATGTCACTTTCATGTTTTTTAAAGCAGAGCATATCCAATTTTTCTATTTGTGATTTCTATAAATACTGGTATTAAATAACGACGTGTCTGGAAATTAGAGGAGGATGTTCAGAGCATGTGTTAGTTTATATGAGCATCAGGTGTGCTGAACTGCAGGCCTTGAGGGCTTCCATCCTGCCACAAAATGCTATGAGGCAAAGGTGAGTTCAACACCTGCTCTTGGTTTTCTCAGAAATTTTAAAAAGAAATCAACTTCACATTTTCAGTTTGCAGGTCTTGTGAGGGTTGAGTACTTTAGTTTGGGTTTTGGTCATGTTCTCTTTGCCGTTTTCCCTCCGTCAGTCACACCAGGACCGTGTTTAAGCTGCTAATGATCCACAGCTGTCTTGAATAATGTTAATAATCCTCACCGTATTAAAGTCTGTGGTTTTTTGGTTTGTCATTGTCAGCTCATCTGTTCTGTTTTGTCATCTTTTTGTGTCTCTGTGGGTTTTTGTTGTGGTTTAGTTTATTTATTACATGTTTTAGTTTCTGCTCCTGCATATTGGGTCCTACAACAGCAGTTCCTGACACATTTGTGCTTTCTTCCTGATTAGCTTTATATGTGTAATCCAAGATATGGACAAAAAAGCAAAGAATTTACATATTACTACGCCGGGGTTGGTGTTTAGATTAGAATTAGTGTTAAAATACAGCAACAATGTGCATTTTGACTGCACATGACAAAGGCCGACTTGAATTTCAATCAGTTTTGTGCTTAGTTACACATAAATACATGCAAATAACATCTGCCTTTTATTTTTGTCCATGTTTAGGCCAATTGAATTATATTGTTACTTCTTACTTGGAAAGCTTTATCTGTAATGTGAAGGGATGATTTCTGGAATAATATGAAATTGCATACTGATGTTAATCAAAGAGCATTACATATATGTTGCATCATGTGTGATTGTTACTGAAATCATGAAAGAATGCTGTATTAGATTATTCAATAAGCACTCAATGTTGCCACTTGAGAAGATTGTCCCTTGATCTGATCAGAACCAGATCATAAAAACCATGCAAAACATTAAAATAAAGTAACTAAGTATCGGTGAGATTTTTCTTTTTTTTTTTCTAATTAATGCATTTAATTATTTTTTATAAAGAGTTTGAAAAAAGATTTTTTTTTTGTCTTGGATTGTCCACAATTTCTGCTTGAAATAAACCAAGTCAGTCAGTCAGTCAGTCAGTCAATCTATCTTCAGATAATCTCAAACTTGCTTTTTCTTTTAACCTAAAACTATACATTTTATAAAGAAATGTGTCTGATCCCAATGAACACAAAGGGTCTTTTAAGTCAGTTAATTCTATTCAGGAGCACTACATCAGTCATCCACAGTACATTGGACACTCCCCCTAATTAAACAAGTGTGTTTATATATATATATATATATATATATATATTATATATATATATATTTTTTATTTATTTTTTTTTTTCTTTCATGGTTTTTTACATTTACATTTGTACATCACAGATTCTCACTCAAGAATCAAAACTATGGCTGAACACATGTGGAGTTATGTACCTAACCAAGTAAAAGGTGAAATAAATGAAATCTGTCAGGATCTGGGTGAGGACACAGACGCAGAAGCAGGATGTTCAATAAGAATGTTGTTTATTCTTTTCCCTTTTCTTATTCTTTTCTTTCCTTTTGCTGAGTTTAAACTCAAAGAGGCTGGAAGGCTCGCAGCACTCGAGAAAGCACACAAGACCATCTGGCAACAAGTAGAGGGAGACATGCAGCTTATAACAGAAACAAGACAATCAAACACAGGTGCATCCATTAAGAGGGCAGGAGGAGCTGGTAGAAAAAGGGAAGGAAATCAATACACCTGTAAAGAGAGGACAGTGAAAACAAAAGGTAAAACAGAAAACACAACTAAATCCAGTTCCCAACCCCACAAAATCATGTTTGATATTCTAGTGTTTTCTAAATAGTCACCCTTAGCATTGATTACTGCTTTGTACACTCTTCAAACCAAATCAAATCAAAAATATGTTATTGTCCCAAAGGAAATGTGTCTTGAATTCACAGTGCCAGTGGTGGCACTACTACATTCACACACAGTTCTATACAAGTTCCAGTGGAACAGTAAGCAACATACAGGAGTATAAGACAGGATATTACCTATTACCTGTGCTTGGCATTCTCCTGATGAGCTTCAAGAGGTAGTCACCTGAAATGGTTTACCAACAATCCTGAAGGAGTTCCCAGAGGTGTTTAGCACTTTTGGCCCATTTGCCTTAACTCTGCTGTTCAGCTCACCCCAAAACATCTCAATGGTGTTCAGGTCCAGCTTAGTGTGCAGACCAGGTCATCTGCTGCAATATTCCATCACTCTTGTTCTTGGTCAAATAGCCCTTACACAGCCTTCAGTGAGAATCTACAATGTGAACAGTCATGAAAATAAAGAAACCCATTAGATCAGAAGGTGTGTCCAAACTTTTGACCTGTACTATGTAGATTCACTATATGTAGAGGATCAAACAACAACAACTGCTGGAATTTTTTTTCTTAAAAATGTATGTATGATTTTGCAGAAGCAAGCTTTCAAATATTTTAAAAGTTTTTAGGTTTATTGGACTTTAATGTCTTTCAAGTCTTTGCTATATCTTAGAATCTAAAAATATTTAGTCCTCAAAAAATGATATGGACTTTTTCCCCACAACAATAAAAAATTGTCAAAATTGAAAACATTTTGAGTATTAAAACATTTTATAATGTTAGTACAACCATTAGCACTTGGATTTATAAGGTACGTTTGTTCAAATTTTCAATACTTAATAAAAAAAATTGTGGTGCTTCTGAAAAAGATTTTTTATATTAAAATTTTCACCAACCAGACCAATTAGCACCGTTTGTTTTTCTTTATTTGAAGAACAGCATTTTAATAACACAGCAATTGAAATTCATAATTTTATCATCTTTAGTGAAAAAATTCAGTTTAAACTTGTAAATAATTATTTTCATTGAAAATTATTACAGATATTATATGATTTTATACCTATTGCACTGTAACACTAGTAATGCTAAAATTAAATCTATTTTTTATCTGAAACCTTATACTGAATAAATGTAAATGAATGAACAACTGTTATAAATACACAAACATATCAGAAATGTATCCAATAATCACCAATGTTGGTAAATAACTCTCAATTTTCACTTCCTTTTTAACCTAAGCTTCTAATTTTAGTAGATCTCACAAATAGAATTGGATCATTGTGATGTGTTGTTGGTGTTAGCATATTTAGGATATATGTTAAACTTTGACCTAATCTCCTGAAAATGTTTCCTTGGTTTTATTTTTGGTTTAGCAACTTGAACTGTCATTACTCCTGATCAGTGTTGTTGTGGAGGAAGAGCTCCACCAGCGCAGAGCCATCTGTCAGCAGAAACACTTCTCCAGATGGTATAGTTTGCAGATGTTTTGGGATACACCTGGCAAACGTCTCTTAACCCACATGTCACATTATTGAACAACACTGAGGCCTCACTGTAGGAAGTGTAAGAGGTTTTTCGAAGTTGGCAGCAATAAATCACATGCTCCAAAGCCCTAATAAACATGTATGTTTATTCTCACTAAGCTTTCAGGGCTGCAGGCTCACAACAATTCATTTAGGAAGAAAATTACAATTTGATCATGTGAAAATTAGAAAATGTCCCAGTAAAGAATTTACACATCTATCTAGGATCACTCAGTTTCTACTGCTGACTTCACAAACTTGTTAAAAATGTACTTTTATATTTTTCCTCTAAAACTTAGGGTGTATTCAGACTGGAAAAGTCTGTTGATCCAGACTGAATCCTCTTAACTTAGTCTAGATTGAGTCCAGAACCTTGCGTTTGGTCTGCATTCAGACTGCAATCAACCATCAATCAAGTTTGGTACCAAAGCTTGAAAACAAAACCATGTGACTGAAGACCTCTTCAGTCATTGGCCAGGAATTATGACAATGGATGATGAGAATGAAATCTTATGCTTTGTAATCTTGTTAGGATTGTTCTCTTATTCAAATGTTATATTTTGCTGACTGGTTTTGAACGTTTTAATCGAGGCCAGCTACAACTTCTTTTATTTGCTACTTTGATACGGTGGAGGCGTGCTGCAAGGGGGTTACTGGCAGAACAACAGCTGTGCTGATAAGTTTTATGACATTTAGATTGTCGGGAATACAGTGTGAGAAACAATACGTGTCTTTTTGAAAGTTGTTTAAAAGCAAGACAATTATGTCATTATGTTAGGATTTGTCTTTTTTATTTTGGATCACTCACCTTGACATACGGTATGCTGGTATGGTGGTCGTTTTGATCCAATTGTTTCGCTCCGAGCATGGAGTCTGTTCAGGCCGAGAAATACTCAGAGCCAATAGGAGCTCAGTCCGACTGGAAACAAACCGAGACCACCTCAGAAGAAGGGTTCGAGAGCATCTGCTGGTTCCAGACCTGGGTCTTCTTGGGTGTATTCAGGCAGAAACTTTGTGCTGGTTTATTGGGTGAAACAAACTCTTGTTCACTTTAAGTGAACCAAATGGGTTCAGTTTGAAAATACCAATAAAGTTTGTATTGTGGGAATGGTTTGATTTTTTAAGTTTTTAGTGTCTATAAGAGTTTGTATCCACAGATTTTGAAACTTCAAATGTGTCATTTCAATCAGATCCACGTATATATTGTGTTACAGTAGGCTATACATACATGTATACATACATTTAGCATATTTTATGTATCATATGAAACTATAGTTGCAATAGAAGTAAATTTTATATATTAAAAATCTATTTCATTGAAATCAGTTATACAAATGCTATTTTTCAATTGTTAGGGAGGAAAGTACATAATTGTATTTCCTTGAATATTTATTTTAACTACATTATTGTGGGGAGGGTCTAACAACTATTTAGACTCAGGGATCTACAAAACTTAAAAAAAAAAGGCTAACAGAAAAATAACCATCAAAAGTGTGCATCAAAAGATTAAATTCAAGCTATTTAAATCTATATCACCATCCAAAAGACTCAGATCCAAGTGATTCCTAACTGTGTTTTATCAGAAAATAAAGTTTTAAGTGTTTTTGTTTACCATTAAAGAGCCTTAAGAACTGAAAGGTATATTTACCTTTTTAGTGCAACTTAAAAAAAAAACATTTGTAGCAACCTTAAATTAAAGTCGTTCTTGGAACATCTTCCAAATTTCTGTGCAAAAACAGTTTAAAAAAAAAAAAAACACTGATGTCTCACATTTATGTTATGACAAAACAATTACATGTCTTCAGCAAAACTTTCAAACCTCAGAACATCAGATTTGACACTTTTCGGTGCCACAGATGATGGCTTTAGCCTTGAAATAATAAAATACAAGTTATTCAGTCAAAAAATGCAAATTTTTCTCAGCAGTTCTAGGATTAATAGTTCTCACAGACTTACAGTTACTGGATGAATCAAAGTCAAACAGAAGAAACTTTAAGATGCAAATCCACTATTATGGTTACATAGTGAGGGAGTTCAGTTTTCACAGCTTTGGATTAATTTATACACTATTAGTAGACATTTAACAAAGTGCAAAAAGTACATCTTCTCCTTCGATATGAGAAGAAGGTGATTGAACACCTTCTTCGTTTTAACAAAGTCTCAGCTGTATTTCTAATTTTGACATGGCTGATCTTTTTTCTAGAGATTGCAGAATCAAGCACAGTTAAAGGGCAGGTTTGTTAGCTGGGTCTGTGTCGTCACACACCTGAATATCTGTTTATCTCAACCATCTGTCCACAGAGTAATCTATTAGTAATTTCAGATTTTTGCTTTCCCATTTTTATTCTTAAAATTCTGTAACTACCAAATTATCCTAAATTTTGTGCAGAGAAAAGGTTAATCTAAATGTCCAGTGCTTTTTTACTGCTTGAATGCTTAATTTCACTGTAAGGATTTTGACATTCAAACACATTATATGTTGTCAATAATAATCATTCATATGGATTTGAAAAGTCTTTTTTTTTTAATTCTATAAACTTTACACAACAGAAATCTAGTCCAGTAACGGGGTCTCCAGCTGCCTTGGACTTCTCCCTCACCCCCTAACATTCTTCTTCCCGTCCTCTCACTCTCACTTCCTCACCTGTCAGAGGTGGAATGTCGCTGGCGGATACAGTCCTCCAGAGTCCTACTCTTGACAGATGCAGCTATGCTCAGTCAAAACGTTTCCCAGTTCGTGTGACGAGCCGCGGACAGTTACTGCAAGACAGCAGCTGCTGTCTCCTCGAAATCAAATAGCGGCTGCAGGTCAGGGGGGAACAGACAGATGCACCGAGGCTGGCAGGACATGAACTGAATCAGAGCAGCTCATAATGCTCGCTAGCAGTTAATAATTTTGCTTGAATTGCTTCATGAAAGTGCACACAACTTTGATTCAATGCATTTTAAGCATTGCAGCCACAATATATCTTACTTATACTTATTAAAGTCAAATGATGCTCCTGAGTTATTAAGAAAACAAGTCACACCTGTAAAAATAAACAGTTGGATAAGTATTGGTGAATAACCCAGCAAATCTGCAAAAAGATAATAAAAAATAATAAAATGAATAGATTTTTGTATTTTACATCTCCTGAGATCAATAAAGTTTAGATTAAAGACATTTTGATAACTTTCACTTCAAACAAGGTTTTAATTTTCACACATCCCTCTTTTTTTGTCTTTTTCCAAATTCTGCCACCAACAAACAGAGAAATGCAACATCTACAGTCAACCCCCCCATCCACCCCCAGAGAAAAGTGCTCTGTGGATCCACTCTGCTCCTCGCTGCAGCCGCTCTCCGTGGCGTTTTTCCAGCTCTCAGCAGGAAAGGAAGTGGCTCTCATGGGCAGGGCTCAATTCGCCCTCTACTGGGCGGAAGTCAGGCTCAATGAGGCCATCATTCCAATAGGTCATGCTGTCAGAGCGCACCACAGTTCACATCCTCTCATTAGACTGCAAAACCTCTAACATCCCCTCAATGGAAAAAGAAAAAAAAAAGTAGAGTCAGGAGAAATGGGTTGCATTGATTACACACATGAGACATAGTGATGAAACAAGCTTTGAGAGTTTTGTAGTGGACAGGTGTGCTACCTGCGCACACAGGACATTTTTTGTTGCAAAAATGTCAAAACAAGTTGCATTGAGTAAAAAATTAGGAATGATAGGTGACTTTTTTTAACGTATTGGAATCGTGTTTTAACATTTTTATTATGTTTTTGTAACTCGTACAAACCTTATTCACTTTTAGCTCAACCAAGTATGAATACGATGAAAAAAGAGAACTCAGCAAACAGGCTAGAGACTTTATTTGTTAAAACAAGTATATATAGAGTTGCTGGACTACATTTTTTTCTTGTATAATTGTGTTTTTTATACATTTCACCATCAGTGGCTTGGAAAGACCACTCCTAATGGAAAACATTGTGTACATGGAAGCATGTATAGACACATATATGTATACGTCTATATACATATGTGTATAATAAAAATTAGCAAACATATCAAAATCAGTTTTTACAACTTTTGTAGCCACCAATTTCACTTTATTGGTGTGCCATAGTGCAAACTGTGTTGTTTGTAAGACAGAGTTTGAAGCTCGCCCTTCGCGTCAGAAGATCTCAACAACTGTCCCTCTGTCTTAAACACATAATCATTTGTAGGCTGCATTCACGTTGCCTTCAGTTCAAGTCCTTCTGTCCAGTAAGGTGAGTTTACAACCAGAATAATTCAAGTGCGTCGGGTAGGTCAGGCTTTTCTGGTGGATATGGTGGACGTGCTTCTTGATTGGGTGTGCAACAACAAAGACCTGTCAAACAGTGGAACTTCATCCAGGAACAATAGTGATCTTCTCCCAAATTCAGGATGCCAAGGAACTCATTTGGAAAACTTGAAAAGTATTTTTTAAAAAAGAAATGCAGCTGAGGATTTATCAGCAATCAACCAGGGAGGGAGAGGGGGGTGTAATGTGAATTAAATCCAAAATTTATGTTTTAAATAAATCGTTTTTTCCTAACTTTTGTCTGATAATTCAACCTTTAAAAAAATAAAAATCATAATAAAGCCTAAAAATTGTCTTGGTTATGACTAAAAGGAGGATATACCAACATAAAACCACATGTGTATCTACATAAAGTGCAGAAAACAAAGCAAAAGGAAGATGGACAAGTTGTTTGTGGATTGTGTTTATCATCTTTGTCCATGCTTCCTGCTGAATGAATCATGCTCCTGTACCCATGAAGCTTCCAAATCTATGATCTGACTGGTTGAAGGAAAAGAAAACTGCACCAGGGTAAAAAAAAAAAAAAAAAAAAAAAAAAAAGCACTGCACTGCAGGAAATTTAGGGCGACTGCTGCCTCTATACTATAGTTCTATAGTGCATCATGGTCTACAGGAAAACACTGGAATTGATGGATTGGTTGTAAAAGTCTTAGGTTGGAGGTGTTTGACTGAACGCAGCTCCTCCATCTTCTTTCTCTTGAGAAGTTCTCTGTTCCACCTCAAGAGCAACCGCAACGGTCCACCACCATGGAGGGGATCTTACCGTAGATGATTTGCTCTTTGCGGTTAAAGTAGAGCATGTTGATGGGCGACATCTTGGTGGGTGTGCAGCAGGGACCTGCAGTGCCCCTGGGATTGGCCTTGTTCACCAGGTGGGTATGCGGGTACTTCTGCAAGTGCATGTACTCACACTCCCCAGAACAATAGTTGGCCTTGTAGCGCTTTGGGGCAATAATCCAGTCCCAACCGAAGTCCTCAAAGTCCACCGTGAGAGGGTAGCGGCAGCAACGGGACTCTGGAGAGTTCTCATCGCAGTCTAAGCCCGAGTCTCTCCTGGCACGCCTGGGGCCCTCTGAGATCTTCACCTCGATGAACGGTTGCTGCAACGACACAGCCTGAGTGAGCACTCGAAAACAGCTGGCTCACCAGAAAGGTGTGATTGGCAGATTAACCTTTGGATGTTTTTAATCCAGCACCATTTGGCAGTTGTCCTGCAGGAAAAATGTTAAGTAACTCCCAGTTATAGTAAAACAAAATCATCTGATGGTTGGTTAGCCACAGCTGCCTTAGTTTCCTGACAGCTCCGGTGCCTGCTGCCAGCATTTGAGCTGTGTGTTTGTCATTGATAGCAGCTGTGTGTGTGTGAGAGTGCAGGCAATTACTCTGATTTGCAAAGTCACACGGCATACTTTAAGGAATCTGGGACTTTTATGTAATGAAATGATCACATTTAAGGTTAACATGGGCGGGCACTTGTCCAGATGCAGGTGTGCGCCTACATGGAGCCTGATTAACAGCTTTCATGAGTCTTTTATATCTTGATTCTTTTTTCTCAGCAGTCCTGGAATGTTTAACCACCTGCTGCTTCTGCAAAGCCTCTGTGCACACGTAAACCCCGCAGGAGTAAAGAAAAAAAATCTAGCCATTTGTGCAACATAATAACAATGACTTGTAGGTCACAAAAGTTCCGTTCCTGGATTCAGATGGCTTTAGAGTTCACTAGTTGTTATAAAGCTGTAACAAATAAACTTTTTTCTTAAAATTGCTTAAGATGCAACTGTGTTTTCATATTTGGAACCAATACTTTTATTTATAAAAACTCAGTTAGGTTGATGAGAGTGAAAAACAAAACTGTTTTTGGGCTCACCAGTCCTTGCTCTCCCGGTTCTGCTGAGGTGACGGCTAAGTCATTTCCCCTGGAATCGAAGGCGTTGATCTCGATGCCCCAGTTGGTTTCGGGCTGCCGAACCCACACAGCCAACACTTGTTTCACATCTATGCTCTGCCAAGAGCTGAGCCCGGCTCTCACGTCGATCTTCAGGGAGCGGATGCGCACAATGTGCCTGTTACCGTCCGTGGCCGGCATCAAACGGGAGATCTGCAGGAAGACTGTGGTCGCCTCATCCGCCGGGCGCAGATGCACCCACAGCTGCGCGCGCACGATGCGACTGGCTGGAAACTTTTGCGCAAAAGAGAAAAAGCAACACCTGGGCTCTCTGTCCACCTGAACGTCGGATTCAGCTGAGTGGAGAGATAGAGAGAAAAGCAGACTTATGACCTAACAAAAAAAAAGCAATGACAGCTTTAATGTTATTGCGGATGATTACTATTAAAAACACATTTTAGTCCCTCTAAAATGACGTAGTTGAAAACACACAAGCTGTAAGGATAAAAATTGTTGCATTTTAATAGATTTTTGTATCATAATGGCTCATTTTGGAGTTGAGTGAGTCGTGCGTAAAAACGTTTGCGCGCGCGTAAAAACGCAAATAAACCATAAACTTACGTTCTGTGGCCACCAGGGAAATATATGAGGTTTAAAATATAATTTGTGTCCTCTGTCTATGTCTGCATTCCATACATAAACAAACTTATGAACATTGGTTAATCTCTATGTAATAAAAAAGGGTCATGCGTAAAAGCGCGCGCGTTTTGCGGATGAAAAACGCAAAGAAACTATAAACTTACGTTCTGTGGCCATCAACATAATAGTCTCCGTGGTTGCATGCTCGTCGTCGTCCTCCGCAACAGCATCCATGCTGTCGTCTGCCAGCACGTCGTACTGGTCGAGAAGTTGCTGCAGCGGCGGCGCTTTGGGCAGGAGCTGGTTTACCGTGTCACGGCTGATGTTGGGGGCCTCTCTCATGCGCAGCTTACTCAGAATCTGCGACTTGATTGCGTTTAACCGCATGGTTTTGATGTGCTGCCGAACTTCGCAGGTTGCGCACTGCTCCGCCTCTGCGGCGCTGGTGGCGGACGGCTGCTGCTGCTGCGTCTCCTGGCCACTCAGGACGACTGGACCCAAAGCGGTCAACAAGCTGAGATAAAGCAGGAGCCGCGGCAGATGCATTGTCTCTGAGGTGTGACGTTTGTTCTGTTTGTTTGTTTGACTTTTTTTTCAAAGAAGAAAACGAAGATCCTTTGTTGGGGAGTGGATCTGATCCGCGATGTCACTGCGCTTAAATGAGCCACTCTGATAGAGATCATACTTTATTAGCGCGCACCTTTTTATACTCCAGCTCTTTTGTGTCGTCAAAATCCATGATTGGCTGGACAGCCGACAATGAATTTTAACCATCTGGCAGGAAAAAAAGAAAAAGTTTTTCGCTGTCAAAGCGTGGAGGGATGGACACGTGCTGAGCGTGCGCGCAAATGGATGAAATCGCCATCTGGCGCATTGATCTGTCGGTGGTTTTTATGAATCAAAAAGGGACTCAATTAAAAAACAAAATTTACATTTAAGTTCTTTTGACACTCTTCTCAACCCCCCAATTAAACTAGGGCGGGAAGTCTGTAAAATACATAAACTGCTGTCAAATAATTTATGGTTAAGATGAATTTGCTTCAAGAAAATAAAATGTTTTCTTATGTAATTGTTTTGTTTTTAATATTTGCAGCAGTAGAAATTTAGTTTAAAAATATGCATTTTTTTTTCTATTTAGGAAGACTTCACTAACTAAAGATCATTAAGTTGATCCATCAAAGATCATGAGAGAACAGCGCCATCGTCTGGCCTAAGATGCATCATACAGGATTCGGCACTTGCCTGACTTCTCAAACTTTTGTCTTTGGGTGGATTTGATCATTGAAGTATTAAAAGTATAAAAAACAACTTTTTTTGTTTTATTGTATTTAAACTTTTGGATACTTTATAGCTTTATAGCTTCTCTAATGAATTTTAATCTTTGAATGTTTCACGATTTTATTCTTCTGTTGTTTTTTGTTTGTTTGTTTGTTTTTTTTATGTGCTATATTGTGGTTGTGAATGTAAGCAGCTGGCCGCTTTGGAATTCCCTTTGGATTATTAAAAATTCTGTTCCATTTTTTAGGGGGGAAAAAACAACATTTTGTTTGTTTAATTGCTTGTTTAATCAATAGTCAGTGCACAAATTTTGTTGAAAATACAATAAAAAATAATTAGTTGAAAATGACTGTGATTAAATAAATAATATTTAAAATAACAAATGTTAAAAAGACCCCAGATAAACTTTTTCACAGTAGCTGGACTCTTTCTTCTATACACACTAGCCTGGTCGCCCAGATCTTTGCAATTTTCCTGGTCATGTTGATCATTGACATGAAAACCTCATAGACACTGAATTAAGACATTCTCTGTAGGACCAAATAACTTGTGGTCATTCCATCTTTTCTCTCCAAACTCTTGGAGATGTCCTTGTTTCAGTCACTTTAGAGGATGAATTTTGGTCCCAAATTGCTGAGATCAATTTTGGGAAACATCCTTCCAAAAAAGAATAAAGAAACATTTGGAATTACAATAAATGCATCTGAGCTTCTCTGTGGAGCAGTGATCAGCATTCTCTCCTCACAGGCTGAAGATTCCTGGTCCTAACTAAGACCTTCATGTGTGGAGTTTGCATGTTTTCCCTGTATGTGCATGTGAATACGTTTTCTCTGCACACTCTGGCTTCCTCCCACCGCCCAAAAGCAGGTTTCATAGGTTACTAGTGACTCTAAGTGTAAATGAGAATATGTGTGACCCTGCATTGTATCCCCGGCTTCACCTACCAGTACCTGAGATAGGTTCCCATGACCCCCATAAGGTTTTAGGAAATTGATGGATACGGTCTTTTTTTTTAATAAACAGTAAAATATATTACTCAATAAAATTTACAACACTGACAGCTGAGAGTGATCACTAAAACTATAAGTTCCCACCCCTTTCAAGCAATTTTGATAAATTGCTTAAAATGAACCAATCAAACAAAACAGATACTAAAGTAAGCACTAAAAAAAAAAAAAAATCACATATAAGATAAAAAATATCGCCATGCAAAAGTCATAAAGTTGTTAAGGATGAATATAATTGGAAATATTGGAAATCCATTTTGGGGTCACGGGGATGCTGGAGCCAACTGTTGGGTAATGACAGGGCACACTAATATTTAGAGGCAATTTAAAGACACCAATTAACCTATGAAGCATGCTTTTTGGAGTGTGGAAGGAATCCAGAGTGCCCACACGTGCAGTCATGGACTGAACACGCAAACCTCCACACAGAAAGGTTCCAGCTGGGGTTTGAACTGTAGAGCCTTCTTGCTACAAGAGGAAAGTGCTTACCACTCCACCACTGTGCAGCCCCTACTGAATTGTTTAAGGTTAAAATCTCCTTTCTATATGAAACCATGCTCAAGTTCCTTCAAGTGACAGAAAGGTTTGGAAAAGGGTTCCAAAAATGATTTAAGTTACTAAAACTAGAATTCCAATCACCAAACTTTTAATTTTAGTTAAAGCTTGATTCTTGTGTGAAATGATGTTGCACAATATGATTCGTGACAAAGAATAAAGAACATTAAGTAGATCAGTGAATAAACACCGAGCTCCTGTAATACCAAACTTATCCAGCAGATGGCAGTGTGGTGCTCTGTTTTCTGCAGCCCCCCCCCTCGCCTCTCGCTCTCCCTCTCTACCTCTCTCCATCTCTGCAGCAGCTCTTGCTCGGATCTAATCGGCGTGGAGGACGAGTCGTTGCTCTGAAAGCAGCAGTCTGGAGCCGTCTCTCTGGCGCGGAGCTTCACTCAGGGATTGGAAACAGCAGGAGAGCATCTGGTTCGGGAGAGTCTGCTGTGAAACCCGACACCGCGCGCCCTCATCCTGGATCCTGGGAGCAGAAAACCGCAGCGACAACTTGGGAGTTTTGTTTATACACAGGAGAGCAGAGGACAGCACTCAGGATTATTTTCTGCTTAAATGACCTTGGATACCAAGACGCTGGAAGTTATATTTTTATTGTTTTTTTTTTTTTTTTTTAACCTGAATGGAAGAAAAGGGGATATATTTTTCTCACTCCATTTAAAGTATGTACAACTCTGCATACATCAAATTGCATCAATAAGAATATGTCAGGTTCAGTCTAAAAACATGCATTTATACTTTAGTTGCATCCTCTTAAAAACTGTGTTTTAGTACAGATCCAATTCTCCAGGTTGTTCTAGGGATACCCCCCACACCCCCCAGTTAGCACAAATCATTCACAGCCAGAGATGTTTGCAGAGCCATGACATTGAAAGAAGCACATGTTTGTTGTGCACTGAGGCCTGGAGTCCTAGAAAAAGGAGCTGTCACGGTGAATCAGCCTGCAGAGGCTCCCTTAGTGGAACAGATGGGAGACACGGGCTTACGACACAGTGGCATCAGTCCGCTCCAGCTCCAGACAAAACGCCCCTGTGTCCTGCCACGTGAAATAGGGCATGGATTGAGTCATAAAACACTCCGAGGTAGAGGTGGGGGAAGGTGAACGAGCAATAAGCTGGGTGTTCAGAGGAGCGGAGCGTTTTTTTAATGAAACCATGCTGAGCCTTGACCTCTAGCAAGTAACAGAGAACCCCGGGTCAATGCAGTTTCTACAGCCACTGTAGAAAAGGTTGTCAGCCTGCCTCCTTATATCTGTTCTCACTCTTCTTTGTCCACAGAATACGCACGACCAGATGTGTCAACGCAGCCACACCTGCACTGGGATGAATCTCCAAAGCAGCGGCTCCTCAAAACCCTCTAAATCACAGTTCTGGGGTTGGTAGTGACACCCATGCTGGCTTACGAACCTAAACGAAGGCGGATGACAGCAGCCCCACGGTGACTGGAGCAGAGATTCCTCTAATCCAAAAAAAAATGTCTAAATTAAAAATCTAACAGTCCAGACTTAACCACCAATGCTACATCCCCCAGAGTATGGGGTGTGTCAAATCCAAAAGGAGCGACTCTGCTTCCCAGACTGTAAACTCCAATGACAAGGTGGATGGCAAATGCAAGAAGATGAGGGGCGAGAGGGCCTACTTGGTCCAATCGGAGGCAGACTCGGTGGAGATCTCCCCTCCAGCCAACCCGGTGCTCCTGGAGTACGCCCAGAGACTCTCTGAAGAGATCGTGGCTCGGGCCGTGCAGCAGTGGTTGGAGATAGACAACCGCTACAGCGACATCCCTTACATTGAATGCGATGTGCCATGACACCCAGAGTTTGGACCATGATCGACGTGCGTTAAGAACAGCCAACGGAGGAATCACTCAAGTGTCTATCTGCTGTGAGTAGGAACGAGATGAGCTGTCAGTAAATCAGTTTTGACCTACTTCTGGATTGGATTATACTTGGATTGATTCTAAAACCCTGCTCCAAACTGTCTAAAGCGCTCTGATCCCATCTACGTCTCTGTGAATCTGGAGCCTCGCTGAAGTGCAGCGCCTGTCATCCTTTCCATCGCTCAGCAGGTGCTGACTCTCTTTGACTGATCCTGCAAGGCTAAGAATCGGATGTTGCCGTGTTGTAAGCGGGAGCTCCGTCCACGGCTGCTGGCGTTCCCAGGCCAAGCGTCTCTCACACATGGAGAGTTATTAATAAATCCTATTATTTGCTGGAGACTCTTGCTGAAAAACCCTTATTTGGAGTTACCAAATCTAGAAAAAAACCAAAGCCTCTATTTGTTTTCTTTTGGTTTGACTAGAAGAAGAAGTGATCTCTTAATGGCCTCCCTGGAGATCTGGCGGAGCTCAACCTCAGCACTGCTTCTCCCACTGCCATTAGCCAGCGCCAGTCCCTCCCCTGTGTGTACCAGGCAGCCATTGCAAGAATTGCACACAAATTGTGCATTTCCTGCTTTCTTGGATTATTGTCTGTACTCAAGGCACAGTTTGGGAACTCTGACTGAACTTGGTCCACTGGGGGCATTGTGGTCAGGACACGAGAAAAGATGTTTCCGAGCGAATCATCATCAGTGAAACCACGGTTTAAAAACAAAGCAAAATTATTGCAAAGACAGTTTTGTAACTTTTTTTTTTGTCTATATAATTTTTAATAAGAAATACAGCCATTTATCCCAGAAAGTAGCACAAAACCGATTAACTTGAATCAAGTTTCTGCCATATCAAACACAAGGGTGTTGTGGTTTCTGTGCAAAATTAATTGTTCTGTTTAAGCCCAATTCAGTCCCGCTTTATGATGCAGCAGTGAAAGGTTTCCCATAGGTGTGCATGTTGGGGATACACCAGCCTAAAGTCAAGTCAAACTGCCAACTCCCCAGTTTGGAGTATAGATGAAGACTACTATCACACAGCTGTAGGCAGGGATAACTGACTATCATAATGATAATAGAATCCATAAACCAAAATAGCTGTAACCAACTGCTGATAAGCCATACAAGGTTGTTGTAAACAACGCAAAGCTCAAACATAAAACTGCCCTACAAAATTTATAGTGCACTTTGCATTTTATTATGAGCTAATACAGATGTTGCAGCAGTGTTGATTTACAGGGAAGGGCAGCATCGTAAAGAAGCCACAAAGTTTCAGAGGGTTGTCTGAAGGAACCCACTCGCAAATCTTCCTGCTCACTGGTCTGTGAGGACAGTCGAACGCCTCAGAAATAAAAATGTTCCATCGCCAGGCGCAGTTCGTTTTGCTTCAAACAAAAAGAGCAAGGCCAATCTGGCCGTTGTGCTGGCAACCGTGTTTCCGCTTCCTTTACATTCCGCTAGAATGATGTCAAAATGCTGTCTGACAGCCGTTTTTCAGGGTTGCTGCCGAGTACAGGTTTACCAAGAATCTTATGGCTGAGGCCGAGAGCTTCTGTGAATCGGATGTCAAAAAGCTGCAACAAAATTGTGTTTTCAAGTCCCACTCCAATCACCTTTTGATGCTTTTTAAACGCGTCCTCAGTGGTCTTTTAATTAGAATTTTAAGGTAATATCAAAGAAAGTTGTGTTGTTTACTAGTACAATTTTTGCAATTAGAAATTCACCTCTGAATTGTGGGCAAGACCAATGGAGCAGAGTAAACCTTCTCTAATTTCCCATCCTCCCTTTGTTTACAACTTCAACATAACATTACTGGTGCAACAAAAATGGCGAGCAATATCAGAGCTCTCCAGTCGAACACATTTTGAGCCAAATGGAAGCTCAGACGAGGAAAACAAAGAGATAAATGAATCTAGTCATCTACAAGCGTATGCATCAGAATGGAGAGGGGAAAAGAGTTTGGGGCCCACCAACCTCAGCACCTTTGTCACACATGCAGGCTTTTTCCAATGTCATTTTTTTATCTGCTTCTGATTCACAATGATTCCAATAAAGAAACACAAATATAATTTTCTTTATACATGTCTTCCATTGTTATAAAAAAGCCACAAGAACATGTTAAAACATCAAAACACAATTCTTACTGGAGCGGAATGGAAATTTTGCTAAAGCTGAAAATCATGTTTTTGGTGTTCTTGTGGCATTTTTTTTTTGTTTGTTTTTTGTGATGAGGACATGAATAAAATAATTTAGGATTAAAGCTGTGTTTCTTAGTATTTCTTAGATCATGAGGGATCAGAAGTATCCACAAGAGGAGCTTAGTCTGTGTCTTCCTGTGCTGGTCTACAGCCCAAATAAAACACAGGGTTTTGTCAGAAGGGCATCTGGCATTTAACCCTTTGCAAAATCACCTGTGCGAATCAGTGAAAACTGCTTTGCTGTCATGACCCCTGATGGGATGTGCCGAAAGGCGAGCAACAATATGAATCAGGAGCATATAAAAACACAGCAACTGCCACAGGCAGGCCTAAGTCTCCATGCTCTGCTCCAATTCTGAATCCTCCACTTGCAGACAAATAGATCCATGTACGTCTTTGTTTTCCCCCATCTTAGAATCCGGCTCACAACTGTCCAGCTGGATAGCTCCAATATTCTTCACCATTTTTGTTGCACGGCTAATGTTAGCTTTGGGTTGTGAGGGTCTGTAAGCTAGAAGGAGAGAGTGTAAAGAAAGGAATGCTGGGATATCAACGTTGGGTTACTTCTGCGCCAACAGTCCCGCCCACAACCCAGAGACTTAAAAAACAACACAGGCTGTTTAATTTTTGTTTAAAGTAGCATAATTATAATCAAAAGACGCTGTGAACGCTTTTAAAAAAGACAAAAAAGAAAAAAATAGTTGGACTTTAATGTCAGTTTTCACTCCAGTATCTGCGTCTTCCACATGATGCTTCCCTTTAAAAAATGTGATTTTCAGCACCATAATCTTTCATTTAGGTTTTCATTCAGGTTTTTAAATGCAATTGCAAAATATGAGGCTTAAAATGCTCCTTGTGCTGCTTTGATGCAGCATTAATTTTCCTTTTTTTAAATGACCGACAATAAATATTTTGAAGTCAGTGTTCAAAAGAGGCTGACAAAAGTGAAATGTGCCTCAGTTTACTTAAAGACAGAGAAGCGTCACTTAGTGATGTCATAGAAGCTGCAGCCAGAAGCGGCTTTTCTTGTTCATTGCGTCAGTGCAGCGGTTTCTCTACTGTAACATCTTTTGCTCCATATTGGTGCAGCCGCTCTGGAAGTTTTATTAAAATGGAGCTCGAGCACAAAGTCAAAGTTGGCCTGAAAACCAGCTGAGCTCTTCCAGGAACGCGCGGTCTTTGCCAACTCAATCCAAGGTCGGTGTGATGGAAGTCGTGCCAGAGTTCAAAGGGGTTTGACTCCTGTTGTTTAATTTCTTTAATACACTGTACTAGGACAGTAATCCAGGATGTGCAGCATCAACAGAGTGGCAGAGCTGAAATAGACGACTTCAGTTGGCTGTATAGAGAAAACCAAAGGCTGCTGAATGAATAAATAAAGATTATGTTTTCCTGGAATTTGTTGTCAAGTGAGAAGGGAATGACATTCACGGAACAAAAACAAGGGATGATCCATGTTAGCAGGAGATCAAGATTGGAATGGTTGACCTTTAGGTATGACGGTCCTTCAACTCACAGGTTCTCACAGTACATGTGTAAAAATGGATGCCAATAAATCAGATTTATGCCTTCAATAATGAAACGTTTCGTTTTTTTTCTTTCTTTAAAAACTTGATGTTAACACTTTTTCTTTAAATCCCCTTCAAAACAGCAAACCTGGATTTGTTCAAAGGGTTCGGAAGGGCAAGAGTTCAGCAGCGTGGAAGATAAATAAGCAGATTTGGAGATGGCTGCCGGCTAGCAGTTGTTTGGAGAGCAAGGTCATAAACCGCAAGTCTTTGTGTGGCGGAAAGAGGAACTCTGCCTCTGAGCTCAGTGTTTATGGCAGCTTTACGTGCTGAAGTCTGCAGAGGTCATGGTGTCTGCCCGGCGAGGCGCTGCTGAGGAATCACGTGGTAGTCAAAAGTGTGCAAAGTTCTGATGAGATAATCCCAGAAAGCTTCCTGAAGACAATAAAACGGCGTTTGACTTCAGATTAAACAAGAAGTGTTTACAAATTTAAATGTCTAGAGAAAATCACAAGTTTAAAAAATTCATAAAGATATTCAAATAGCTTAAAAAATACAAGTGAGTATTGGCTGAGTTTTTCCAAACTCACTTCTTTATGGGCTTTATGGTCATCTTTGAAAAACTTCCAGTATTCATTACACAGAAACATGCAGATTTTTTTGATGCGATTAAAGTCTGAGTGCATGGAGAGTAATTTGAGATGATTTATGGGTTTATTATAACCTTTATCCCAAGGTACTTTTTGCTCTATTTAGCTTCAGGAATGATGACCTCAAACTGACACTTCACTTCCTCATGCAGGCGGGCATGTTTGTTGAACAGAAGTCTTAAAACCCAAACTGTATATGTGAGCGGTACAGATAAAGCCTGATAAGACCGTAGTGTCCCTTCCTGCCAGAAACTGCCTGGTTTGCGTTTTAACAAGTTTCCTTTTGTTATATAAGCGTTATCGTTTTAACAGAGAAGTTACTTGTTTTTTGCTAAACAAATAAATTGACAGCTGAAAAGTAACAAATAGTTGTAATTATATAAAATTCTACCTTGACCACTGTACTCAGTAGGGAAAAAATTGATTCGGAGATATATCGCAATATTTAATTTGGTGATACTTGCAGCAATTTAAATGCGGACAAGACCATTTTTTATTGTCTATGAGCGTCATTCGTGTTCGTTTTCCACTGAAACCCCCACCCACTAGTTGTCAGCACAAGAATAGAATAACTTTATTGTCATTGTACAAAATACAACGAAATTGAGTGCACTCCTCTTTGGTGTGAAAAATAAATAGATAATAAAATGAAATATAAAAAAATACCAAAATATATATACATATATATACATATATATACACATATTAGATTCAAGCACACATCCAGCCAACCACACAACACCGAGCCTCTTTGAGCAGCTCTGCACTGCGACCAAAACAAGATGTTGCTGAACCAGCTTGTGTTAAATGTTCAGTCATTAAATAAAAATAATTTTGCTATTTTAGTACAGTGAAATATATATTAATATTCAAGTAGAGCTTTTTCAGTCATACTATTTATATAAAAATAAAAATGATAGTCTTAAGTCGATATGTATCGTGAAACGCGCATCGAGGTACACATCACATCGCCAGGCTCTTGCCAATACACACCCCTACTACTCACTTTGAACTTCTCTGGATGTTTTCTTTTTTTTAGTACAGTGGTCAAGGTAGAAGAAAACATAAATATATAATAATATATTAATATATATGTATTTATATATTATATAGTATACATCATCTCCAACTCTCTTGCACTTTTTTTCCTCTCTTGGCTTCAGCTGTTGTGCTCTGGAGCGATTATCTACCTGTAGCCCATCATATTTTTTGTTAGGGTGAATGTTGTCCTTCATCAACTCAAATACAAGTTGATCAGCTGCAAATGGCTGGATTATCCTGCCTGACAAAAATAGACCTGTCCCTCGTGAGAAATAAATGTCAGAACATCTTCAGGGCCTGCAGACCTTTTCACTTTAGCAGCACCCAATTTGCATAATCTCTGTTGCTTTGATATAACTTGCAATTCATTCTAAATTCATGCTTAAATAGCAATGAATCTATTTACACAAATGTGCATTGTTGCCTTTTTCGGATTTTAGTAAATTAGGCCCTGTGTTGTAAATTTTTAGAATGTCTTCTTGTGAACAAAATAATGCATTTGTGCATCTGTTAGCCCTGGTTTTAAATTTGTCCACCTTAAAGTAATAATTCCAGCCTTTATGGTCTATTGTACTTATTTTTCTTGGGTTTTTTAAATTTAATTATGCATATTCCAACAGTTCATATTGTAAATAAGGTTTAACACATTTTTAAGGAGCAAAAATGACAGGTGTGAATATGTGTTAAAAGTTCCCCCGAACTTGAACACCCAAGGGCGAATGGGGGTATTCATACTACATATCTCCACAATGAATGGGAGTAAAGAAAAAAAAAAAAAAAGAGCACAACAGTTGAAACCAAAATAGGGAAAAAAAAGAAGTTGAAGAGAGTTGGTGAAGATAACAAGACTGTAAGCAAAAGAAACTTCCCAGGTAAAAAAAAAAAAAAGGTGACACTGACAGAATTTTGGCCAACTGAAATACACAACCCAATATACTCGGGTCCCTTGTTTTTGTCTGCATTTTCATCTCTGGGGACCCAAATTTGGGCCTACCGTTTTATAAACATTTTCTGTGCATCTCCTCATATGTATCAGCAAGCATGCATGAGCTCCTTAAAGTTTAGGGCCTATGGGCATGTGTCCAGATTTATGATAGATCCGGCCCAACTTTGGTGTTGCAGATCCACCTGCAGCTAAACCAAAGAGACTGCACAGCAATAAACTTAAAATTTCTTAATCTTCTTGTTTTTTTTTGTAGTTTAGAGATTATCTTTAAACGTTTAACTTTAAAGTCATTGTCTCACTATTTATTTAAAGTCACAGCCACCAAATTATTCAAGCAATCATTTGGTTTGTTAATGTGGCATTTAAAAAATACATTAATGCATTAAACATGGTAACAGAGAGGGCCAGGCTAGTTTACAGAACAGCAATAACACCACTATTATGAAAAATTATCCCATTCTTGTTATTTTTATTAGATTAATTTGTCACAAAATAAAGGCATACATGACTTACTTTAAAATAATTGAATTGTAAATAAATTCTATCAGTAAGTTATAAAGATGACAAGAAAATGATTGCAGTCATAGTATAAAAAGACCTGCCAGTCTGTTTAGTTTTTAAGGAAGTGATTTATTCTTGATTAAAAAAAAATCAGATACAAAAAGATTGTTTTTTAACTCTAAACTTTTCTTGGTGTTTATCCTAATCTCCATTTAGCTCTTTTCCACTAAAAACACTTAAGGGAAGCAAAAATGGATAGATAATAGGAAAATGAAAGCATTATCTCAATTAGAGTCAGCAAACATACAAATAGTGCTGAGATTTGTCAAACCGACAAACTCCCACAGGAGATGTAATAAAACACTCACTGTTGAGGTCATTTTCTCCTCCCGTGTCCTTCTGCTAATGGAGAGCTGCAGCTGGGTCCTTGACTTTGCAGCAGAAGGCTTTTTTGTACCAATGATGTAGAAATGACTGCACTTCCTCTGAATTGACATTTATGTGTCTGTTATGCACCTCATTGGTCAAGATTTGAATTTCCTTCTGTGACTCATTATTCACATTTTTTTTATTCTTTACCCAAGATCTCTTAAAATTTTGTTTTTTCTTTAAGGCAATCACCTCACACTTAAATCAGTTTGATGAACGGCACCATCTATGGATGTTTTTTGTCATAAAGGACAGCCTTTCTCTGAAGCACAAGCCTTGAATGTGAGTGAGGATGAAAGGACGAGCGAGCAGGAAATGGCTGTTTACATTAGGTTTAGTGCTGTGTGTCTGAAGGCGGGCAGCAACTGCTGGCTGAAGCACGTCACAAAGTCAGGTCCTTCTCTCCCAAAGAGGAAAAAACACTCGTCCACACTCTGCTCAGACACCTCCTCCAGGGTTGATGGATTCCACTTGGGACTCTGGTCCTTGTCAACCAGAACTGAAACGCACAGAAAAACATGAAAGACCGGTACGATTAAAGCAAGGTAAGGTATTATAAATCCAAGCTGGGAGGAATTCAAATTACTTCTCTGCCTTTGATGAACTCGTGATGTTTGATCACATATGAAGGAGAAGAACATTAGAATGCTGGATTACAGCTTTGTTCAGGAATTTTTATGAATCCTCAAAGAACCCTTTTAAACATGGATCAGGCCAAGAATTAGTTTGACGTTTAAAGGAAAATCTTAACTGAAATGTAAATATTACTTAAAGTAGAAACAAAAAAAAGGAGAAACATTGGACACAAGATGCTAATTCTTCATTTTTCATTGAAGCATTAAATGAGCCGAGTTCTGAGTTTTTATTTTGTACGTCACGTCTGTGACATGCAGAGAAGGTAACAAAAAAATGGATGAAATAATATGCATCTTAAACCACAACATTCTATTATCCCTTCAACGCTTCCTCATAGCATTAGAAACAATGTTATGCTTTTTGAAACTTTTTATTTTAGATTTTTTTTTTTTCAATTCAAGTGTTTATTTTTCTAAAAAATCTTTAGGAAGTTTGTAATACCCCTGTAGACTTTTGATGTAGGGTTCTAGATCAAAAGGTACGGGGTCAAATTAGGATCGGTTTAAAGTGAATGAAAAACTAGACAGTGAATTTGAAAACCTAGATTTTAGATTTGAAAAAAAGATATTGTAAACTTTAAAAAAAAAAGAAAAAAGACAAATAAATAAATCGGTTCTAAACTCTAAGGTACACATTTTAAACTTGTCGCAGTAGCCAATGAGCTTAAAGGGGCGCTACCAGGAAAATTATACTTTTTGAGGTTTTAAATGCATTTTACTGTTCATTCCTCACTATAAAAAAGCCAAAACTGCATTTTGAACCGTTCATGCATCTAAGAGTAATCCTCTAAAAACCTGCACTGTCTGCAGCAGCCCCTCCCATACCCACAAAAACGAGCGGGTGAAAACATTCTGACGTAAGATCGTTGCCAACAGCTCTCTTCAGGAAGAGTCTGTGCCGCAAGCTCCGCCCTCCAGCTCACACAACACTCAGTTTATCTCTTTATCAATGATAATCAGCGAAAAAAAACTTTCATTTTAGATGCAGAATACCGTATATCTTCCAATTATGCCCTGTCTTCAATAAATTCCAGCTCAAACAGGTGTTTGCTACTTTTTCCGCGGCGCTCCCTTAAGTGTTTGTGTTGTGAAGGAGTTTAGCAATGGTCAGACCTATTAAAGGTAGATATATCGTATGTGAATCCATCTTTGAAGAAGTTTGGATTATTTTCATAGGACAAATACAGACACACGGATTTTGTTTGGGATGATGTCATGAAGTGGACAGCAGCAGCACGCAGCGGTAGGCGGAGCTTCAGGAATCGAGCCGTTTTACTTCAGAGTATGAACAAACTCACAGAATATAACTAATATTTCATAAATAATCTGTTTTTTAGAGGTCCAAATGTAATATACGATCATATATATGGATATAGTTCACTCTGAAAAAATCATGGTAGGGCCCCTTTAAAGCTCCACGTAAAATTAGGCTCAACTCAGCAGTGAAAACTGGAAAAGTGAAAGAGCTACATGGACTATAAACCTAATGTGACCCTTACATGATTTTGTCACTCTTTTATTTCATCAGGACCTTAAATACACATGAAACAGCTTTTTGGTGAATGTCGCAGACACCCTGACCAACTTACCAGCTCGAACACCTTCATAGAAATCACAGCCTCTCTGCAACACAACAAAAGATACATTTTTAATTTACTCCTGTAAACAAAATAATAATAATAATTTATTCCATGCAGCATCAAGCTACAAGTACAATAAAACAATTTCTCTGCACAAACACAAAGATCCCAAACATGATCTTTGTCATCGAGCTTCTCTCTCTTTAGGGGTTTTTCCAGGAAGCTCCAACCTCAGCATCCTTTTACCAACATGTCAATGACTACCACAACAAACCGACACGATAGGATGAGGATATAAAGAGATGTTAAACCAATAAAGCCTCTCAAAATAATCCAAATTCTCCTCAAAACTACAGTTTTACCATGCAGGCCTGGCTCAATCGATACTCCATCACTAACACGTCCTGCAGGCTCAGAGTTGCACCAGCCTGCAGCTGTCTGTATGTGATCTTCAGGGACGTAGGAGACATTTTAGACAGGATCTAAAAAAAATTCAAGCAAAAAAAGTGATTCATTTGGCAGCTTAAAGACAAACTGTTCAGATTTCAGAGAAACAATAAGATGTAATAAAGCAAAGAATATTATCAGAATAGGAATATGAAGTGAAGGGCAGTAAAGCAGAAGAATGGTGTAGAATAACTGAAGAGCTCATAAATATTTGACAAGTCAGCTGAGCTCCTCTGGCTTCAATTCATATTTTCTGCTGTCTTCTGAAAAAGAGTAGTACAAACTAATGAGCCCTAAAAGATGTCCTAGTTCTTCACCCATGACAGACTATAATCTAATCTTGATGAAGTGTCTTTGGGAAATCTTTCTTTAAGGGTTCTTTTCTCTAAATATTTGTTTTTTCTTAACTTTCTTGATCTGGCTTGACCATTTTTAAAAGAATGTGCATATTAAGCTCTTTTACACAGATCTCCGAGTCAGTCAACCATGCTAAACAACTCCCATCTCAACAGATGAAACAGAACTGCTGGTTTGTCTTTAAAGTATCTCTCCAATCATCTTGTGATCTATTGTAAAAGCGTTCTCAGTAGACTTTTTAATATGATTATGCCCTTTTTAGGAAAAAAGGGACATAGTTTATGCAGAAATTCACTTCTGAGTTTTGGGCAGAACTGTTGGCATGCAAGCAAGCCTCGGCGGATATCCAATCATTCTTTTTTTAACACTCTCTTTTGCAAGTTTCCAGCCCCTAACAACCCCAAGCTAACTTTAGATTAGCAACAGAACTAGCGAGCAATATTGGAGCTATCCATCCGTACAGTTTTGAGCCAGATGACAGCTCAGACGAGGAGGATGAAGACGTTAATGGATTTTTTTTCTCCAAGTGGATACATCGGAATGAAGCAAAAAATTGCGACTTTCGCCCGCTTTTGGTAGTCGCTTCATCCCAAACCCAAGCTTTTTTAATCTGTGATTTTTTAAATCTATTTCTGATTGATCACAATTTGAATAAAGAAATACTCAGAAAAACAGTTTTAATCTATCGCAGATTCTTTTATAAATGTCCGCCATCATGAGAAAAATGCTACAAAAACAAGAATTTAAAGACTGACTTTGATCAAAGGAATAAAATACGAATGGTTTCCATCCCGTCAGCTGCTCATTCACAAACTATCATCTCACTAATCTATTTTTGAATATCTGATGTGAAAGGACTGTTCATTTTTCAATGATTTTTTCACCTTTGATCATGTCCAAACCACCTTTATCTGTTTTTTTTCTCCACAACATCTAAAGCTAAGTACATACTGGGCATGTGACTCGCATTCAAGAACCCCTGTTTAGTGCATTAAGTTCATGGTGTTGACACAAGAAACAGACCTACAGTCTGTGTCATAAACTAGACCTACATTTGGAAGAGGCTTGGTGCGAAATGTTGAAGCAGTGCAAATCTCGCAAATATCGCTCCAGGCTTTTTCTTTTACAGCCCTATTTCAAAATATGAAAGATTTGGTGTCATACAACTCCTGTCGGGCACAAAACGCAATTATTAATTTCTCCTCCATGATCAATTTTTAAACGGTTGTCCATTTGTGAATTAAAAGGGATGCCATCTAAATCCTGACTGGTCAAAGTTAACCTGGTTTAACTTGCAAGGCCTGTTCAATAGCCATGTTTTTTGTACTTAAACCCCAAAAACTTAAGTAGCTATCGATGAATGCAAGTTTTGAACACGGAAGCCCAAAATGAACATTTACGCGCTTTCATAAAACATTTCATTGGAAGTGAATGCATGACTGCATGTTGCTGAGAGCGGTGTGAATGTAGCTCAACATGAGCTGTCTCTCTTGATTTTTTTAACATGTCAGTATTTCTCTGGCATTGATTCAAGTGAGAATCATCACACTGATTCTATCACATATAAGAAAACATACCTCGGCTTGTTTCTTAGCAAATTCAGAACCATCTGCCTTCAGGTTCTGCATGATTCCTTCCATACTGCTGGCGCTGAACAGCCTATTGGGAGGAAGGAAGAGTGAGCTCTGAATCAGAAGCTAAAAGGAACAAATGCCTGTTTATCCTAATAAAAGCAACAAATAAAGTGCAAAACTGCAACCTCTTTTTTCTGACTTATAGACACATCACTGGATCCTCTAGTGGCTGCTATTAGAGGCATCGGTCTAAAGATAAACACTTTTGTGAAAAAAAGGCAGAAATCCAGAATTTAGAAAAAAAAAGAGAAAAGAAAAGCCCACCTGTCAATATCATGAAGGTGTTTATCCAGAACAAAAGGCTTGTCAGAGTCTGTACTACTCTGTGAAAAATAAATCAAATGAAAATCCCATCTTAAGCCAACAAATGGTTTATTACTGATGATTTTCCAGATAAATGCTTTGTTTCTGACCTGGTTCTGATAAGAGTTGAGCACTTTAGAAACTTCAGCATCAGAGGGAGTTTTCAAATCCACCAGTTCATTCTCCAGATCTGGGATCTGTGGATGTAGAGAGTATATTTGGGGTCTAAAAACATTTTGGTTCATTTTAATAGGACCTACAAAACAGATCACCTTAGTCATACCGATAAGATAGAAAAAGCCAATCCTACATTTTGAATATTTCTTCACTTCTCTTTCAACTTAGGGTCCAAGTTGTTTAAATACTTTCCGGAATTTGAACAAGTTTACAGTCTACAAACTCTGTGACCCACTGCTTTGACAAGCAGCCAACACCACAAGACACAAACTTGGCCTCTGGACCAGTCAGTGTTTGCTGGCACATCTAACCAAGAGCCTAGTGAGGCGGCATCTGGCTGGACTCCTATCCTGCAAAATCAACCTTGAAGTGTACATGGCTCCTAACTGCTGCCCTGACAGATCGTTCAAAGTCGACTGTTAAGTGGAGCACCTTCACAGATTCTACAAAGTGAGTGGCCACTCCAGCCCTCTGCACGTCCCGTCCTTTGAGCCGAAAGCCCGTCAAGGCGAGGAACAGTCCCAGCTTTCCTTGAAGCCTCGGGAGAAAATATCCACCACCTACATCAGGAAAAAGGCCTGGCAAATGCAAAAAGTAGGTATTACTAAGAGAGTTTGGTTTTATAAAATAAACTATGCATCTATTTGAGTAAAATGACAGAACAACAGAAATGTTTTGATAAGATTTTACATTTTTAACAATAAACTTGACAGCAAGAAAACATAATTTTTCTAAATAAAACCCCCTCTAATTAGGATTTTTTTTTATGTTGCAAATATCTAACAATGCTGTTGCAGCTCAAACACTCAATGATTATTTCAGGATTAAATGACAACCTGCACACTGTTCATTTATTGTGATGTTCCTGACAGTGAGATTCCATCAGTTAGATTTGGTTTTCTGACAGATCCTGCAGCGTGACTGGATGCTAAGGAGGGGGGATGGGGATGCGGGATTAGATGTGTTGACCTGATTCAAGGCTGACAAAATGCAATATTATAAATGTTGCAGATTATGGCTGTTGTTCAGTTTGCTGGGAGGTCCGAATTTAAAGCTGTTAATCCAGTCCAAGGATGGGTTAATGTTCACGTGTGCGATTGTGTTTGTGTTGGAGCCCACAGCATGCATAAAAAGAAATAATAATTATAAATGTTTTTAAAAGGAATTTCTTACTTATTGAAATTAAAAATTTATTTAAGCAAATTTGGAGAAACAGCGTTGACTTTCTTAAAGCTCTCGACAGTAGTTGTCTTTTTTTGGGATTTTTGCTATGTTCTTTGGTTTTTGCTGTGTTCTTTTACTTGTCAGTCACACCTGGTTTAGGTTGTTAATCATCCTTTAGATTTGTGTTAAAGACCCTCTCCAATAAAAAAAAAGAATATGTTCTGAGTATTTTTCACATTTTCTGCTGCATTTTCCTGATGATGGAGGACATAATGTGTATAAAGTAAAGTAATTTTAAAATTTAATATCTGAGTATTTTTTATTGAATTGTTGTGAATGAGGAGAAGATGAAAAAACCCAGCTGGAAAAAAGATTATATTTGTTACATAGAAAATTTCTAAAAAAAACTGACTGGAAAAACTGGAAAATGACAAGTATTTAAAAAATGTTGGCTAAAAACGGAATACCATAATTAAAAGACCACTGGGAACGCTTTTAAAACAGATCAAAATATGATTGGAATGGGACTTAAATAACCCACTGTGTATTTAAGGGTCTGGTTTTCAGTTCTTCATATCATAGACACTTGCATTGTCATGCTTTAGTTGATCTATTCATATTCATTCATATTCAAACTGGAAAAGTTAGAGGCCGCTATATTTGGTTCAGATTGAGTCCTGAACCTAGCATCATGTCTGTACTCAGACATCAACTGTAATTGTGTCTGTAATTGTGTTAGAGATCTCCTCAGTCATTGGTCAAGAATTACAAGGGCGGGGCAAAGCAACAAGAGAAAGATGGAGGTCAAATGCTTTGCAATCTTGTCAGGAAAGTTCACTAATTCAAATCGAATATTACGCAGACCAATTTTGATTGTCTAAGAATTTCAGGTACAACACTTTTTATTTGCTACTGTGGTACGGTGGAGGCATGCTGCAAGATAGGAAAATATTGCAGGGGAAAAAAAACAGGTTGACTGTCAGAACTGGGGGGGAAAGCTGGCCCCACAATGACGAGAGAAAAAAAGAAAAGCTTTTTTATCTGTTGGAAATGATGCGTGAAAACTCTCAGCTTCCAACTAAATAGGGAATACAAAGACAGCGTGTTGGTGAGTTTACAAATACCCTTTCGTTGGATGTCAAAATCATAATTCACATAATCACTCACACCATAAACGACTACAATATTCTTACGCCGGACTGCGAGAATCTCATGCCTTTTGCTAAATTTGATACCAAACCAAACTGATCCAAAGAAGGAAAATAGTTGCAAATGAGAGCGGATATTGGCAAATGTGGCGAGACGTAACTGGCTTGTTTATACAGTGAGGTCTGCTACAAGTTCTTAGCACAGATTTGTTACTAATCTCCTCAGAGCCTCAAGAGAAGACCATCTGTCTACAAGTGTCTATTAGCTACAAGGCAGACTATAGCTTAACGCTAATGCAATTAGCAAATGCACTCAAGGAAAAGGGCTCAGACAACAAACGGTTTACTTTATTAATTATTAATCCATTTTGAGCACTGATATTGTAGACATTTCACAAAACATAAAAATTACTTTGTTCACATTCTTATCCAAATAAAAATCACTACTGTTAGCTAAAAGTTTTGACACAATTATTACTTGAGATTGGTCCAAAAAAAGGCAGATGATGATTGATATTTTTGGTATTTAATTGATATATATATATATATATATATATATATAATATATATTTGGATGATGAGTAAATACATGTTCTCTTGCCAAAACTGCTCATTTTTTTATTCTAGATGAGCTACTTGAGAATAAAAAGGAAAGCCAGAACAGGTCACTGAAACTGACGGACATCACACTAAAGCATTAAAGTAAATAACAGCCTTGAAATTAAAGAAAAAAAAGAGCTTTCTTCAATCATGAAAGTAACTTAAAATCAGAGATGGAGCGTCTCACCAATGGCAGTTTCTGGCATAGCAAACAGCGTCTTCTCAGTTGCCACTCGAAAGCGTCCATGTACCGACAGACCCACACCCTGGGCGTGGAAGAAAAACAAACAAAACCTCCGTTTCAGCTTATAAAAAATATGAAACAAGACAAGAGGACACAAATATATTCAATAAAAAGCATTTGAATGGAATACAAGCAGTTACTAACAAAAGGGAAACGAGCTTCAGAAATCTCAGGCTAAACTGAAAAATTCAGCAATTTTGGAGTAAAATAACAAAAAACATTTTATAAATCAAAAGGTTTAAAAACCACCCATCTTGGTTGATCGGTTTATTTAGCACTAATGCATGCGGAAAAAATTGGGATGTTTGAGAACTTAAACAACTTTAAAAGCATCTTCTACCTGAAAAAAACGTGATTTTATTTTCAGATTTTACTAATTAAAACAAAAAGCATTCAATAAAACAAATTGTAGCTATTGTTTTTTTTTAACCAAATTTACTAATTTTTTTGGCTTCACTTTCAAACATATAAACAGGCTGTAAAATGTACAGCCTACACAGGTAAACTGCTTTACAATGAAAACAGTTGTTTAATGAGAAGAATCCACTGAGATATTGTAATCTCCAATAAATTAAATATTGCAGATTGTGTTTGGTCCTTTAAATGTAATACTTTGGTAGAATTGTTAGTTAACTTGGCTGATCCAACAAAAAAAGCAGAAAATCTAGTAACCACTGAAAGAGCAAAAGTGTAAAAACTGTACACGAGTCAAAATCCAGCTTCAGGCTTTCCTTAGCACCAACTGCAGTCATCTCCTTGAGTGACTTGGATATTATTATATAGGAATTCTGTTCTCTAGGGATCAGTCTAGCTGCACAGCTGAGCCACAACACACGCTCCTCAGTTCATCTACAGCGCTAAAAACTACAAAAAATCTGTTTTTCGAATAAATGTTTTACATTTTAAGAGCAACCTGATATTTGCGTACTCTTTAACATGTACCTTTGTTTTAAAGATTTGCATCTTAAAGTAATATACAAGATGAGTTTAGTCAGATTTAATATCAAGCTACTTCTTTGTGTCACCGACATGCAGGTACCACACCTTAACCTCCTTTGTGTTTAATAGTTTATAATTCATGAAAAAAGGGGGATTGCATTTTGAAGTTCCCGAGAGTTTATAGAACAGCTGCGATCTCAGCGCCTCTTGGCATTGTCCATATTTGGAGTGCGGTACGTGCATGAAACAGCAATCGCCCTGAGGATGGTTTGTGTCAACAGCAGTGCTCTTTCTGTAGTGACATGGTGGACGACGTCGGCTTGAAGTGCTTTATGCTTCAAGGACCAAAGGGCCACAGTAAAGAAACAAACCGCAAGACAAATGAAACAAAGCAACAGAAAGGTTTTTAATGTTTCTCAGGAAGGAGTATTAAAAAAACTGAACAACACAATGAATTGTGCATCTGATTCAACAGCTTTCCTGCGTTTGTCTCAAAAGGGCATACTAAAACAAAAAAAAGAGATGACACATGTAAACAAAAAACCTAATTATTTTTCGAACTTCAGCATGTGAAATATAACACCTCAGGTGGTGGTGTATGAACCGCATCATATTTTACGCAGAAAAATAGCTTGTCGTTGTCAAGATCTTTTGTCTTTTCAGCTCACGATCATCAGCATTTTTTTGGGTTGGTTTTCAAAAAAGCTGTCGGGTTACTCAGTGTCACATTTAAAAAATGAAAAAATTTTAAATGCTATTAGAATAATAAAAATAAGAATTTAAAAATTGGGCCACAAACATCTCATCCGTAAAGGTGTTGAGGTCTTCTCAGGCCGGCTAAGACAAACAATATCTCCAACAATTTCTGGGTTTATTATTATCCATCTCTCTGGTTGGACAAAACCAAAACACCACCACCTAAAAATAACCTGTTTGGTTTGTTCTTTTTTTTTAACCTTATTTTACTCCTTTTAATGCTAAGGAGCAGTACTTTATACTCTAGATACCCGAGTATCTCATATCACCCATATAGTAAGTAGGCCTAAATACACTTTAGTACCTCTCCAGAACCAAAAAACAAAGTGAGGATTGTGATAAAGATCAACAGGACACTGAACTGATGAAAAATAGGATAATCCTTTAAATAGAATCTTCATCTCAGCAACAATCACTGCAGACCTTCTCGATAAATGTTGGATAGGCACAAAAAGAAAACCCTTAAAAGACACACTCTGATAAAAATAAAAAAAATAGTGTTTTTAACATGGAGAGGATATATTAAAAAAATTAAGCTCAAAATAGCGTTTCTGAGTATTTCTTTATTCAAATTATTGTGAATGAGGAGCAAACAAAAAATACGCTGTTTGAAAAGATTGCCACAACATCCCTGCTCCACTCCATTCTGATGTATTCGGTTGTAGATGATCAGAGCATGTACATCTTCAATTTCATTGTAAGAGCTGGTTCAAAACTGTACAGCTGGATAGCTCCAATGTTGTTCGCCACTTTTGTTGTATCGGTAATTTAAACAAATTGTTTGCCATTGATCTATCCACTCCATCCTTCCTGTGGTTTAACTCGTTCAACCTTCATTAACATCATCAATATGTGTCATATAGGGGCAGTCAGTCAAACTTTATTGTAATAAACAAAGTTTATTTCTTATCTTGGGACTTTGACATTTTGATTTGATTTTGATGTTTTCTATATTTATTAACGACCCTGCCTAATATTCATCTGTACGCTGATGACACCATAATATACTGTTCCAACCAAAGTATTTTGGATATCAGCATTCAATTACAGCAAGATTTCAATTCTCTACAAAAACAGGTGTCATCTAACAAGTTAATTTGGAATTAAACAAAATCATACTTTTGGGGGTGTCAGTGATACTTTGTGCCAAGGGTACTGCCCACAACTCAAAGGTGAATTTCTACTGAACTACTGCTACTGCAGAAAAATACACAGCTTTTTTTTTTATTATTTGACCTGAAAAACGGTATAATCACAATTATAAAAGACCACTAGGAATGATTCTGCAAATAGATTAAAATATGATTAAAGTGGGTTTTTCTACTGCAGTTAATATTGGTCTTCCTATAGTTGGTATAGTTAGACATTTATTTAGATATTTTACCTCTAAATTACCAAAAAACAGCAGAGCTATGCTGTTAAAAAGATGAGCAGAAGTACATGATGCATTTCTAAGTCTTAAATCCTTAATAGAGACAAGCACGTACCTCCTGATACCAAGCCATTAAATATAATTGAAAAACTCTTAAACCCAAAAGATATCTTTACAGTGGAAACAGCCACATTAAGATCATTCTGGTATTATGTTTGCAGGTTAACAACCCATGTAAGGGCAGAAGACTAATGAAAAATGAGCAAGAATTTGCCAGAAATGCTCTCCCAGTGTAACGCAACAGCTCAGATGGCAGAGGAAATCCTGACCTTCTCTTCCTCAGCCCCACAAGTTGCAGAAATCTGACAGCAAAAGCTGTCAGACAGTCAGATGTCATTTAGAGGTCAAGTTGAGATTAGTTATGAATGAACTGCTTGTGCAAAAAAAATTTTAAAATTCAATTATTGTTACCAAACAGCTAATCCTTTATCATGCCTCAGGCACCATAGCACAATCTGCCTTTTTTTTTGTTTGTTTGTGGGTTGCAATTCCACACTTTTAACAAGATTTAAAAAACCTAAACAAGTTGTACTCTCTCACACCTCGATCACATTCAGATCTGATAATAAAGTAATCACCTAACCCTGTCTCAGCTGCATTTAATCTTGCTGCTCGTAGGGTAAAAGGCGCTTATTCAAATTCCAATCATATGTGAAGGGAAAAACCAGCGCCAGCAACAATGCTTTGTCACCTCACACTGTATCCAATCAGAGCACACAACTGGCAGTAGCAATGCAAAAGTATCTACTGACACCTACTGGTCTAACACACACCATCAAATATCTAGCAATTATAGTTTATTTCCCTTATAATAATCTAAAGTTATTTTTCTAAAACGTACTTACCCCTCCCATTGTTATGCCACTAATGAAAGCAATATATGGTTTCTTGAATGATCCTTAGAAAAACAAAACAGAGAACATTTCAAAAAAGGAAACTGCAACACACCCTAACATTTGAAAAGTAAGAAAAAATATTTGTAATACAAAAAAATATATCTACAAGACTATGAAGCTCACCAATAGTGTTGTTTAGAGTGTATTCCTCCCGAAAAAAGTCCTGTGCAAGTGAGTCACCAACCTTCCCTGCTTCTGTGACCGCTGAGAAGAACCAAACACCAAAACAGTAAAATGTATATATTTTTTTTGCTTCAATTATGCTGTTAACACTCCAAAACGTAGCAGATTACCTCTAATGTCTCCACCAGCACAAAAGGCTTTCCCACCTGCTCCTTTAATGATCACAATGTCAGTCTCTGTGTCAATTTCCCATTTCTGAAAACCAAACAAATCCTTTGAGTTTCCTTAAATATAAACTGAGAAATTAAATTTATATTTTTGGATGAATTTATTGAAACTCTAAATGTGATTAATTCTTAACTTTTATAATGCTCAGTTAATCTGGGATATGGATATTTCAGTACCTTGAGTTGTGGCAAAATTTGCCTGATCATTGTCAGGTTGAGGGCATTGAGAACTTTAGGTCTGTTCATTGTAATAACACCAGCTCTGCCCACTTTCTCCAGCAGAACCTCTGGTTCTGCATGATTCGACATCTTTAGAACAGAGAAATGCACAAAGAAATGGTTTGCCAATCCTACAGCAACAACTTCGAAATTTGTCAGATTGACGTCAAATACAAAGTATTTGTGATGTAAAGATAGGAATTGGAAATGGTTTGTCTCTTCTACACACAGAACATGACACACTGAAACAGTTAAATATTAGTTTTCCCAAAATTAGTCCAAATAATTGCTTGAAAAGGAATGAGAAGCAGCAAAATGTAATGTATTTGATCAATTGCTTGATTCAATTGGCATAGGTACAATGGACAATCAATGGGAGCGTGCTAACAGCTACATTCAAATATTTTGTCAGGTTTTTTTTCACCATTTGAGCCTGAATTCGTTGCAGTCTGTGAATGGACCTCAGCCTGGTGAAAACAGAAAAATAGTGGAGGTATTAGCAACTGAACAGACACCGAATACTTGTTATTAAATCATTTAGATGTTCTTAAATGAAAAGAAAATCCTGAAAAAAGAGATGAAATAGAGACCTAAAATTATAAACAGGACGATTTTCAATTTCAAAGCAAAAACTTTGTAATGGAAAATTCCCTTTGCTTAACTGAACAAGTTACTTTATGGTAAATTTGTGCATATATCCCAAGAAGACAAAATACGGAGCAAAGTAACGCTTGAATCTATTTTTTTGAAAACTTTTTATCTGGAATTATAAACATTATATTCCAGTTATTATCAGTCTGTAATCAGCAAGACTGAACAGAGGTGAAAGTGCAAACAAGTGTCATACATCTGTTAGCATACCGGTACTTAAAAACATTACAACAGCACAGGACAGAAAAGAATACAAGCTTTCATATACCTGCAGCCAGACGCTAGAGACTTTAACATGTTTAAAAAGTTGAAGCGTGTACGCTAGCTATACTCTAGCACAGTTTTCTTCTCTCCTTCCTTTGTTTCTACGCCTACTTCCGTGTGCGGGAGTCAAACTCTTTCGCTGATTGGTGGGACGTGATGACATAAGAGTGACAGCATTCACCACAGAGGAAGATGAGTGTATCTGTGGCCCCATGATGAGCTTACACTGCCCTCTATAGGCCTTTGAAGAAATGTCCTAGTTTATTGAAAATGGTAAGAAGCACGACTTCTTAAAAACATTGATATCATTACAACTTAAAAAAAAAAAAAAACACACACACACACACACACAAAAAAACATTAAATTTACTGAACGTTTTTTAATTAATATAGGCCTACTAATCTTTTTTCAAATTAAGCTTTTCTTGTTCTGTTTAAATACTTTACAGGCTTTTTTTTTTAAATGCAGTACAGTTGTACAATACAGTGCAGCTTCTTGTCTTCCAGATTCTTCTTAATCTTTTGAACTAATTTCTATCAGTGCCAAGGAGCCATCCAAACAAACAAACAAAAAAAAAAACCCTTGCAATGCACCAATGAAACGCTATGGTGATTTGTAAGCATATTTTATCTGCACATGCTATCAAAGTAAGATAAGAACAATAAAACTAGCAGGGCGGGCCACAGTCAGGGTGGAGTAAAGCAAACATTGTCAACCAGCCTCACCTGAGAAACTAAGGAGCAGAGCAAACAAATGAAAAAAACAATTTTCTTGTAGAACAGATGAACCACCTTTATTATTTTTCTCACAGTCACAGAAGAAATTTCAGAATTAAAACACATTTATTGTGAAATCCGACTGTCAGTTTTCAGAAAAGGTATTGCTTGCTAATCAATGTTGGTAAAAAGCGAATGAAACTTCTTTTTTTTTTTTCTTTTTTTTTTTTTTGCATGGCTTGGAAACTATTATCTGATTGTTTCAGCATTGAAAATCAATAGGATAACTTTTGGTCATTGTGCTCCAGGCTTTTAGTCATTAGTGGTCCTCTTCTGTTCAAGCCAAGAGTTTTTTCTAGTCAGAATCACTGCTGCTGCTGCTGCTGCTGCAGGAGCTGCTGGAAGACTGCAACAGAGAAACGAAACAAACAAACAAACACTATAAGTAAAGGTCATAGAAAATACAATGGAACACCAGGAAAATCAAGTTACTTTATCAAAAAATGTTCAATTTCTATTCAACACACTGAACTGCTTCTGGATTAATTTGCATGTAAGCATTTTTGTCTTGAAATGTCTCAGTACATTTAACAGTCATTTTAAAATTCTTGGAAAAAAATTCTTACCCCATGGCTGTCTTTTCCTTTCTTGTGACACTTGCCATGTTTGTGTCCGTGTTTGTGCTTGTGCTTGTGCTTATCCTTGTCCTTGTCCTTTTTCTTATGCTTGTTCTTGTGTCCATGTCCGTGGCACTGTTCGTGACCGTGGGAGTGTCCATGACTGTGTCCGTGACCATGTCCGTGGCATTGCCCGTGACCACCAGGTGCAGGGGGATATGCAGGGTTTCCGTGGATTGGAGGGCAGTTTGACTGAGGTGGGGGGTACATTTGAGGATTGTTGGGGTGACCCCCAGGCATTTGAGGGTTGGGAGGGTAGCCACCAGGACACTGGTTTCCTTAGCATAATGAGAAGAGAAGAATGAGTTACTGCATCTAAAATGGTTTATTGAAATCACAACTACATGACTATTTGCTTCAATATTTTAGCAAAGTTTATTACCTTGGTTGTGTCCGTACATCTTGAAATTTCACAACAAACTACAGACTCTGAAATAACAAATAAATACTTTAATTAAAACAAGTGACGAAAGAGTTGTAGAATAAAGTTCTAAAAAAGAACAGTGAATAAAGAATAGACATTTGGCAAAGATTCAATATAAATAGAGGTAAGTTTACCGTGTTGAAAGGCAGATCACCTGCTAGCTGCAACCAGCTCCCCCTTTTTATAGAAAGCTTTGAGGGGCAACGCCTGCATTACCAGCTAAACATTTGAGCTTTATGACCCTCACACATCAGCACGTTTAAATATTAACCTGGTATAGATTACAAATAGTCTTTTGTACAGAACTGCACACACGTGCCAATTTTACAACTTTGTTTTGTTTTTGTGTCCTTTTTTCAATATAACCAATGATGAACTTTATAAAAAAATACTGTGTACCCTTTTTTAGGTTTAGGAGTTTATTTATTTGCAACATTAAAACAAGTGAATCATTTAGAAAAGCAAGGCTTTTGTTTTTCCAGTAGTCAACGCCCTTTATGACCTTTGTCTGACTGAGTTTCATGTTTTTAAAGTCATTCATGCCATTCACAACTTTCCAGTGCATTGCTGCAATGTCGACCAAGAAATCAACAATTAAGAATAATCAAAATTAAGTCTTTAGAGAACTTACAGAGATAATTTTGAGATGCACCATTTAATTACACAAGTAAATAAGAATATTTAAATGTATATGTATAAATAAATGCTATGGGAGTGGATTTTGGCTAAAGAATAAGCCAATGATGTCAAGTGATTGCGGAACGGAATTTTAGGGTGTGTACCAGAGAAACACCTTGGCACAAAGGTCTATAGCCTGTGTCATTCATCAATATCAAACAGAAGCAAACAGAGAAATAAAAATCTTAAGGACAAATTAAACCAGACTTTGAAAATGTATTACTTTGTCATTAAACGATATTGTGAAAGGCAGGAACGGCACTTTCCCTAATGCATTGTGCACACAATTGACCAATAGTTTGTACTTCTCACACTATTTGCGGATTAGTTTGTGTGTGGCTAAACCCAAGAGTTATCACTTAACATTTAACATTGATTGTAAGAAAAATGGCCTCACAAATTTTTTTTCTTTTTAAATAAAAAAAAAAATCAAGTTATTAAGACATGTTTTTCGAATTAAAATTACATTGCTACTTGAAAACTTTTTAAATAAAGTTATCTTTTTTTGCAATTCAGGAAATACACATTTTTAATAGAAATTATGGTATTTTTAACTTTCTTTAGATTTAGTTTGTGCCGTTTGCAGAAGCTGCTTTTTTCTTGTGATCAGAATGGTCTTTAAATTGTCCAGCTCTTCAAAGTAAAAGTGGTGAGTGTTCCAGGAAACGTCCAGATGATGCATCATAAACAAGTACACACACATTGTGTGTCCACAGTTGTAAGTGTGTGGTAAGAAAATATACCCATGCCATTTGTGTGTGTGCAATTCTTTATTTGTAACTAGTGTCTTCATTTTTGTGTGTAATTTTGGATTAAGTTTGAATGACATATGAACATAACATATGAAGTTATGTGCAATGAAACGTGTGGCAACAATGAAAGCCATTCATTGTTGCCACACATTTCATTGCATATAACTTCATGCCTGAATAACAAACTGTTAAGTTCTGTCCTCTTGTTAAAGTTTTCAATAGGAATCTCCAGTCTGCAAATTCTGTCACTGGATGACAAATGTTTCTGTGATGACTTTAAAACATTTCAGTTGTCTATCTTGACAACTAGATAGCACAGTTTGCTCAGGTTTCATGCACCAGTCTTAACAGACCTGCCTTTATTGCCACAATGTAGTAACAGTTAAAGAGAAAGCTTAATTTAACGTGACAGTCAAATAAAAAAAACAGTATTGCACCAGTCTTTGTTATATTTTCACATTTATTTTAGAACTCATTAAAAATCCCCCAAAGGAATTCAGAAGCCAGATGCAAGGGAGTTAAAAGCAAAGTTGTCACATGCGGACAGTCAAACTTGATGCTAGAACCACAAAAAGACTCAGTGTTTGTTACACATTGGTTTTTTTTAAAGAAAGAAGGTTTCCAGAAGTCTAGTCGGAGTCGCTGCTGCAGGAGCTGCTGGAAGACTGTAGGTGGAAAGAATAGAAAAATGTTAGACATTTCTTCAACACAGAAACAACCGAGATGAGATTGTATCGTCTTATGTTGTTATTCTTTACTTTATTTAAATTTTAGTGGAACAAAATAATTAAATGTTGAAAACAAAACAACAACAAAAACATTTGCTACTCCCACTCAATCTCTTATACTGCTAACAGTCCTCACAATAAGTGTTTGCTGTATGCATCATTTAGAAAAACAGAATCCACTCTCTACAATAGGTATTTATAAAACTTCTCACCCCGTGACAATCCTTGCCCTTCTTGTGGCATTTTCTGTGCTTGTGACCACGCTTGTGCCTGCGGCCGCACTTTTTCCCGTGACCATGACCATGACCATGACCATGTCCATGTCCATGACCATGGCCATGACCATGTCCATGTCCATGGCCATGACCATGACCATGACCATGACCATGTCCATGTCCATGCCCATGTCCGTGACCATGGCTCTGTCCTTGACAGCCTCCAGCTCCGGGACCAAATCCATGGCTCTGGACCTGGCAGCCTCCTGCTCCAGGTCCGGGGCCAAACCCAGGGATCGGGAATTGGCAGCCTCCAGCTCCAGGTCCGGGGCCAAACCCAGGGTTTGGGACTTGGCAGCCTCCAGCTCCAGGACCAAAGCCTTGGCTCGGTACTTGGCAGCCTCCAGGTCCGGGACCATGGCCATGGCTCTGTTCTTGACAGCCTTCAGGTCCGAGGCTAAAGCCTCCTCCAAAATACCCTCCTGCAATAGATTATAAATGAATATTGCTAGGTAAAATGCTGATCGTGTATAGTCTAAACAACTGGAGAATAGAAATTTTAAAAATAAAATTACATACCCTGTCCGCACCTGTCCATTTCAGCGTTGTCAAAACAGACAAAAGTTCACCCACGGAGTCGCCTGGTCTGAAAGAAATAAAATATTAAATACAGCAATTAAGCTTAAACTGGATATAAAATGCAAAAGTAAAGATATAAGAGAATTTCTGCACAAATCAAAACCTAGTCTAATTTATGTTTTTAGTATACATTTATATTGCAGAGAAAGAAATCTACAAAGATTAGCTTACTGTGCACCGGAGAGCCGTTCTGCAAACCTGAAGAGAACCTGCTGCTCTTTTAACACGAAGCCACACCTCCGCCTCTCCTCTTCACCGAAACCTGAAAATCTTGGTATGGTGAAAATGTGTGGGGGCTTGTGTTTTTAATCCTTACAACACACACATACAATGACAAGCTTCCTGTCAGTTTTAGCTTGTGAGTAATGTTGTTTTGAGAATGTTTCTGCAACCGACTTCTTTTTAAAAACAGCAAAGTTTTCTTTCCATCAAAATCTCTGATGCTATCAGATAACAGAACTGGTCTCTTGACATTTTTTCTAATTCACTTACAGTCATGCACTGTCAAGCAAACATGAAGGAATTTCAAAACAATATCTCAAGATTCACAAAGAAACCGATCAGTTTAATTATTCAGTTAAACTCAAATAAAATAATACCTGCCTTGTATTTGCATTGTTGGAAAAGTTGCTTTTTTTGGGATACTTTTTCTATAAATAAGTGAAGTTTTGACCTAGTAAAAGAGAAATTGCAGGGGTCAGAGGACAAACTCAAAGGATGACTTGTGATGAAAGAAGAGTGAAAATGATTTATGAGCAAGTGGAAGGTGTTTCTCAATAGATGAGTGAATGGAGTACGAGAAAAAAGATGTGAATAAATAAAGAAGTAAGAAAAAGAGATGACTACATGAATGACATAATTGTATGAGTAAGGTGTTTTCATGTAGTTACTGGTAAAGAGGGATTAAAAAAATAAATGATAGTGTCAAGGGTGGGGTTGAGAAAAAAATCAATACAGTGATGAATGTTTACCTGAGTTGAAACAGACACGTCAGACGATTAGACACTGTTGTCACATGGTTGAGGCAGAGTCCTGCTTCTGCGCTTTAGAACTACATTACCTTTATTTGCTTAAACTGCCTTGCAACAGCACTTTCTGTAAAGCTATCAGTTTGAAAAAACAGCTGTCATTACTAACATGTTGAAAAAACAGATCTCATGTTGTCAGTGTTGAAATCTTTCAAGCCCTTAAAAATTACTGAACACAATTCTTCCAATTTTTGTTTAAAAGTGATGAAATGTCTTTTGAGAACCATCAGATACAAGGACACACATTTGGTTTATGTTCTCTAAATTTCTGCGACAACAAAACCTTCTGGTTTTCAGGCCTCCTTCTTTCAGGTGGTGAATGTGTCATTCTGACCTATTTTTTATAAATTGGAAGCATTTAAAAACTTTTAAGAAAAAAGCGCAGGGTGACCTTTTTATTAAGTGTAAGTGGCATACACAATACCTAAACATTTAAAAAGTGAAAGTAAATTAAAGTGAGATGCTGGACATGACTAACTTTTCTTTTTCAGACTCTCAAGTCTTTTACAACAGTAAAATCAGCATGTATGAAGAGTAAAAACACCTAAATGTGTCTTGAGCTCGCTGCTCTTCAATGGCTTAAATGTCGAAAACAAATTTCACTACACTCAGTTACATATGACAACATTGGGACTTTAATATCGATTTATTGTAATATTTATGAACCAGAAAAATAAAAACTTTACACTTTGTCATCACAATTATACAGGCTATGAAACTTTTTTCTTGACAGAATTTTTTCACATTAAAAAGAGCAACAGAAGGAAAAACAAAAAGGCATCTCTGGTAGCTGAATGTAGGAACTGTAAAAGTTGGTGTGTTCCAATTATCATCTTGTAAATTGAATGTTAAAATATTACTTTAATTAAATACTTCTGCTGATTTACTCTACTTTAAGTTTGAATCTTTTGGTGTTACAGCTTCATCTTTCCAGCCAACTGATTATTGGGGTAAAGCCGTGAGTAGCGACCCAGGGTCCAGATCGGAAAAAACGTTTCTGTAGGATGTGTAGCTGATGGCACAACTCTTGTTAAAAACACCAGCAATATTTTCCTGCAGGGAAGAAAACAAACTCATATTACTGTACATTCAAATACTTGATAATGTCCTGCCTTGTGTTCTAAAGTAAATGTAGATCAAGTATTCAGTCACCTGAGGCCAGTCTCCATTGGGAAGCTGCTTATCAACCAGCAGCTTAACTCCTCTCTCAATGGCCTCTCTGTTTGGATGCCTGATTTGACACACATTTAGATTAAAAGAAGAACCCAGAGCAAAGCTTCAAATAAAAACTTTTGGTGTTCATTGAAAGAATCACTTTACCTAACAGCCATTAGCCCCAACAAAGCCCAGCAGGTGTTGTGTATCTGTGCAGCACTGCTTTGAATGTAGCGTCGTTGCTCGCATGACTCAAAGTCTTCCCCCCATCCTCCATCTGACATCTGCCGGTCCAGCAGAAACTGACAAGCTTTCTGCACCTCCTCACACGCACCACTGCCAACAAAAAATGAGATTTTTTTGTCATCTTGCAGGGATTTCACTCAAAGTCTTGCTACACGTTTGTGCTTATTCTTTCCAGAACTTACTCTTGTTTGTAAATGTGTCCCGTGCAAGCAAAAGCTTCCAGCCCAAACCAGATTCCATATGTGAAACAAACTCCCCAAGATCTGAGCACAAGCACAAAACTACTCAGCATGTCCATAAGGAATCCTGCAGCTAAACTCCAAGTGAATTCTCACCCTTCCCATGATCCATCAGGCCTTTGAACCCTCCTGCAGTACTCCAGCCCCTCATGCAGAGTTGAGCTAGAAAATAAAAAAAAAGTATCTTTAAAATTTAGATGTAAATCCCAACCTCCAATCCAGAAAATCCTCTGTGTCTTAACCTTATCTCTTCTGCACGGTGATCTGGGTAAGCTTTCTGGAAGTGCCTCAGAGCTTGCATCACTGCTGAAGTACACTCCACGTATGTGTAATCAATCATAATGTCACCTATTAAATACACAGAGAACATAAAGTTAAAGTTTCAAATTTTACAAGGACCAATAGTCAGCACTTTTAAAGTCCCATTTATAGAGGTCAAAAGCCCAAAAAAGTTGATTTAGGGTTCGGTTGCTCTTTAAGATTTCTGTTAAGAATGCCCAGAAGGACCAGTGTTTGAGAAATGTTTGTGCCCTCCCGAGTTGGCACACTGCCGGCTGTTTTAAGAAATCAACTGTATAAATGTATGTCTCACCTAAATGAGTCAGTAAATACTAACATTGCATATAGTACCACATGATATTCGTCACAGCTGTGGCAACATTGGTATGACTGTCTACTGAAAGTATAACAAAACGTCTATTTTCTTTTTTTTCTTCCTGTGAGTGTATTTATGTCTTTTGTATTTTTTTACAGATTAAGAGACTGCAATTAAAGTTTGATTATCTATCTATCTGTTTGTCTATCTAACAAGATGGTTTCAGTATGATACTGTAGACTTACCAAACACCTCAGAGGGATTTAGCAGCTCCAAGAGTCTCCCTCCTCTCTTAGTTTCATATGTAGCAAATCCACCATCTGAATTTTTCATGCTCAGCAGCTTAAAACGACAACAGATAGATTGTAATATACAATACAAGAGTTTACAGGGAAACTGAAATGAATAGTCAATTCTGCCGACAGACTCACCACATTGACAGCATCATACAAACGCTCTGAGGGGATTTGATCCTTGATGAACGGACAGAGCTCCTGCAGCAGCATCACTGACTTCAGTCCCTCTGCTGTGCAGTCAGTTACAATCCAGCCACAGTCACGGGTACTGAAGGGGAAGCCTCCCTAACATAGATGTACATAGAAATACAGTATTACAATAAAAGCATTCAGTCGGCTACCGGTTTTGCAAGTTCTTCCACTAAAATAAATGAGAGAGGGCTTTAATTTTCATCATAGGTACACTTCAACAATGTGAGACATAATGAGAGGAAAGAATCCCATTGCAGAATTTTTGATAAAATAATTGGTAAATTCCTCTGTTAAACAAGTATTTTATCACCTATACACAAACAATTTTTCTTGGTTCAAGTAAATGGGGACTTAGTAAATGACCTGCAAAGAACTGGGCCCAAAGTAACAAGGGCAAACATTGAGTAACACACTATCCTGTCATGGACACATCTTCCAATACAAAATGTGTTCCCCTTATTAAGCCAGGACATGACCAGCCTCGTCTGAAGTTTTCTAGGCAGCATTTGGATGATCCAGAAAAGGACTAGTAAAATGTCATGTCAAATTTCCACTTGTTATATTTGGAAGGGAAAATTCTGTGTAACATCCAAAAAACATATCTACTGAGAAGCATGGGGGTGGAAATATCATGGTTTGGGTCTGGAAATGGACCATGACAACTAATTGGTGTGAAAGAAACAATGAAAGCAGCCATGCATGGTGAGATTTTGGACAAAAACCTTCTATCGTTGAGAGCATTAATGACAAAACATGGCAGAATCATTTTGCATGGCAATGTTCTCAAACACATTGCCTAGACAACAAATCGTGGAAAACTTCAAGGTCCTTGATTGATCTGAACTCCAGATCTCAACCTCAAAGAATATCTTTGTAGGCAGTTGAAAGTTTGTGCTGCCCAGCGCCAAATACCACTGCTCTAGAGGATGGGCCAAAATGGGCCAAAATATCAGCAACACTGTTTGAAAACCGTATAAAGATCACTGACGTTAACTTTGACAACAAATATATATATATATATAAAATGTTCTTAATGTAGCCATGTGGCGACCCCTGAAGGGAAAAACCGAAAGGAATAGAAGAAGAAGAAGATAGAGATAAAATGTTTTTATGGACTAAATACTTAATTTCCACCATAATTTGTAAAGAAATTATCTAATAATAAGACAATGTGATTCTGAATGTTTTGTATGAAATTCTGAAATTTTCCTATTCTGCCTCTCATAGGTGAGGTTTATTAATGTAGAATCCACATACTTTCAACAATCTTTCTCTTTTTTAGGATCATTAATACAGATTGAACTGTAGTTTACATAAAAATAAAACGTACACTCACACACATACAATGGAAAATACTGTACCTTGTTCATCTGCCTGTAGTATTTTTTGTATTCTGGAGGATTATCAGGTATCTGCATGATTGGAAAAATTGTTTAGGCGTTAAAAAAAAAAAAAAAAAAAAAAAAAAAAATATATATATATATATATATATATATATATATATATATATATATAATATAATATATATTATATATATATATATATATATATATATATTATTTAAAAATTCAAGCACAATGTTTAATTTTTGGCAAAGATCCCTATGGTCTGTCAGAACATAAAGTTGCATAAGCTTTGTGTGGAATTTACTATACCTGTGTGATGTTGAGAAAGTGATGGGCCTCATGAAGACAGTTGGCTAACGTGCTGTCATTCTGGCCTCCTGCCTGAAACAAGCAGAACAAGCAACGTTACAACATATATAGACAGTCTTCTTTACTGTATTGCTACTAGAATTAGGATGTCTGTTTGAGAAAAAGTGTACATGTAGACTGAATATTATGTTCTCTTTGTCTTTTTCATTAATTATTTCAAACTATAGCAACCTAATCTTGTGAAAATGTTATAGCTCACACAGCAAGTATCGTTCACAGAGCACCACAGGGCTCAATATTGGGTTTAATGACCTTTAGTGTTTTATACTATTTTCCTCTTTCAGTTCTTGTAAAATATTTCCATAAGTAAATCTCATATAAGAATGATACAACAAATGTTTATGAACAGTGTTTGTAGTCGCAGTCCCATGCACACACACACATTCAAACACTCATGGCGGCTCCACTGCTGAACATTAATGCCAACATATAACCGCCACGAGCAAAGTGGGGTTCAGTATCTTACCCTATTCCATACATTGGTGGAAAGGGTGGAAACCCAACCTCCAATCCTAAAATTAGTGACAGACTACACTACCTCTGCTGCCCAACTCATGTTATAAAAAAACTTTTTTTTCACTTTTTTTGTGTAATACAACAAGTAAATCTTGTGAGGCTTTGTGGATGTGTTCACGTTACCTCAAGATACGCTTGTACAGCAAAACACGTGTCCCAGAGCTGAGATCCATTTGTTCCCTGACAGGAAAAAATGTAACAGAAAACCTGTTTTAGAGGCTAAAAAAAGTACAGCTCTGTAATAATAAAAACAAGAAAATCCTTTTTTAAAAGAGATTTTGTGACAGATATGTTTCAAAGCCATTGCTTGTCATTGTTGCTGTCATAACCTATAAACCCATGTCAAGCAGGACTTCTGAGATACAAGCAAATCAAAGGAAACTTTTACCTGCATTTTCATGCCATCCAACCCTAACCTGCAACACAAATATTATATTATTGGTTAATTTTATTGTCAAACAAGGGCAAATATTTCCAAAAATTCTGTTTAAGATACTTTTTTCCAAGACAAAACGTCTCTTTTGAACATGTAAGATGAGCTGAAAGCAGTAACAGTAATGATTCATTTTGTTAAGACATAAGTTGACAGAGGCTGGGTGTTGAGGTCCCAGGGGAAAGATTTATGGGAAGGGAAAGCATGTGAATGGTAAAGCTGGTATATTTGTATATATGTACGTGTTTTTGTATAGCTCTTGTGTGTATTCGATTATATGGACAGATGTCTGATGGTACTTAATTTCTGCTTCTGAAATAGTTTATATTAAAGATTAAAATGAAGATATATTTTTAGGGGGTAGGATTAAAAAAAGTTTTTAAACTTCTTCCTACTCCTTTTTGAACTACATAATTCAGGTGTAATATCTTTTATTTATAATTCATATAAAATTTTGTTTTCTTGTTTTGTTTTGTTTTTTTAACTATGTAATAACTAACTAACTAACTTAACTAACTAACTAACTAACTAACTAACTAACTAACTAACTAACTAACTAACTAACTAACTAACTAACTAACTAACTAACTAACTAACTAACTAACTAACTAACTAACTAACTAACTAAAATAATGACAGCAGTTCACAAACCAGAGATAGTCGGGTATTCTGGACACGTGTTCTTGAAAGGCTGGTGAAGAGGGACCATCCACATACCAGCGAACCAGCATGTTGATAGTCTTGGAAATCTGAAGAGAATGACAACATTTGTTTTTTTTTCATCTGAAAAATTTATGGTTTGATTTTTTGATTTTTATTCCCTATTTTTTTTAGGAATTCTGTACCGGTCCGATGCTGATGCACTTTGTGAAGCGGTCATCTGCCTGGATGTGGTCGTATAATTCTTTGACCGCCTTTTTTCTTAGTGCACCACTGTGATGAGCTTCATAAAGGTTTAACACCACTGCAGGGAAAGTAACAGAAGTAATCAAGTTTTAGATTTCATGTTTTGCTGGAGCGTCTTGAAAGATTATTTACAAAAGTTCTCAGAAATAATTTGTTTATTCAAGCAATTTTTAGCAAATTTATTCTTTCATTTGTGGTTTTAAGACCTCTATTCTGTAGGAGTCACAATAGTAAACATCTTACTGTAGGCGACAGTTAGCAGAGTGCTGTGAGGCGTGTACAGGTCACATGGGGCCACATTGTTCCTCTGAGCAGGCCAGTTGATGGTAGCATAATCCTGAACATACAACTCCTGAGGACAAAGAGCATAGAGTCAGCACGCACAAATTATGATAAAAAAATAGTTGATCATATTATTTGACTTTAAAAATCAAACAATTCTGTCTTTGTTGACCATTTTGTGATTTTAAGATTAAAGTGGAGAAGAAGGGGGCTTCACATTATGAAAAGTAGACATGTTAAGGGTTAAATTCTAAAATCACAATGTTTTTCAAGTCACAGGTGGTTAACTTTTTGTCCCAAAAAGTGTAAAAAGAAGGGGGATTTCCCCCCCCCCCCCAGCTTTTTTCCTATAGACCTCCCCAAATGTGCCAAATCCACAAATACAGAGAGCACCCCCCCTTCCCTGTTACCCCCCTCCACCACTGAAGAATGTTCATTACCAATCCATACTCCTCAAAAACACTTTTGATCATCTTTTACTAAATATTTATGAACATTGGAGTAGTCCGGGGAACCCCCAGGACACGCTGAGAGACTATGTTTCTCGGCTGGTCTGAGAATGCCTCAGGGTCCCCCCAGAGGAGCTGGAGGAAGTGGGCGGGGAGAGGGAAGTCTAGGCATCTTTGCTTAGACTGCTGCCACCGCGAACCGGTCCCGGATGAAGCGGAAGAAGATGGATGGATGGCATTGGAGTAATGTTAAGTATTGCTCAACATAAAGAGTTTTTTTCTTTGTCAAAACAAGAGTATCGCAGCGACAACCTACTTTATAACGGGAACGAGGAGTGCCACTCTGTCTTTCTGTGCATGCCTTAAATCCAGAAGCGCAAATAATAAACACCTGCTCTAGATGATCATTTTCCTCCAAGGTTATCTTTTTCAGTATATCAGAATTTTTTTCACCCATTTCTGAGTAAGTTGCTGCCATTTCCGCAATGCATGAAACCGCAAATAAAGAATTGCAAATACACGGAGAACACTGTACTTTATTCTGGGGCTTTTGGGAGTTTATTGTCATATTTGCATTGTTTTCCATATATTCCGTGTAAAAAAAAAAATGCAGCTTTTCGTATAAAAGACAAACAAACAAACAAACAAAAAAGACTTTTTTGGCTAATTTAGGATGAGAAACAGTTTATGTAAGGGACTTTGTTATGACAGTATTTAACAACAGACAATTAATAAATAGTTGTTGATTCTACTGCAAATTATTGGGGGGAACACATTCCAGAAGGCTGTATCAGCGGCCTGACATCTGTGGCCCTTGTTGTTGTTTTATGTCAGATAAGCAGGAAAAAAATTAAAATACAACAATAAAATTTCCCAAAGCCCCAGAATAAAGTATATCAGAAACAACCACCTTCTTTGTATGCTTAATATGAGGGTTACAAAACAAATGCTGACGATGTCAGAAGTTGTGTGAAACAAATTCTGGCAGGGGAAATAAATCTTGGCATAACACCGGCTCTTGGATGACATCATGAAATGGACGGTACCAACAAGGAGCGAAAGACGGTGCCTCTGAGATTGAGGTGTCTTACTTCTGGTAATAAAAAATGACAAACGACAATAACACATATTTCATGAATAATTTGTTCTTTTGTGTTTCAAAGGTAAGATTTTTTTTTTTTTTTACTTGTCCTGTCCAACAGCTGAGCAAACAGGTGTGGGCTGAGAGCCTCGTGTTAGGCAGATTTTACTGTCACAACAGGGATTTATTGAGTATAAACCCCTGTTGTATTTCATGCTAAACTTTATTTATAATGATTATGTTTTATTTATTTATTTATTAAACAAACAAAAAATAAACTAGAAAAGTGCATTACCTCCGATAATGCATGTGTGAATGCATTTTGCGGAATGTGGTTGCTGAAGATGCCGAAGATTCTTGCTAAACTGCAAAATGGCTTAAAAAAAATAAAATAATGCTTTAATTAGCTGAAATATTAGCTAAACTGCAAAATGGCTTAAAAAAACTAAAATAATGCTTAAATTAGCTGAAATATTAGCTAAACTGCAAAATGGCTTAAAAAACTGAAATAATGCTTAAATTAGCTTAAATATTAGCTAAACTGCAAAATGGCTTAAAAAAACTAAAATAATGCTTAAATTAGCTGAAATATTAGCTAAACTGCAAAATGGCTTAAAAAAACTGAAAAATGCTTAAATTAGCTAAAATATTAGCTAAACTGCAAAATGGCTTAAAAAAACTGAAATAATGCTTAAATTAGCTGAAATATTGGCTAAACTGCAAAATGGCTTAAAAAAACTGAAATAATGCTTAAATTAGCTTAAATATTAGCTAAACTGCAAAATGGCTTAAAAAAACTGAAATAATGCTTAAATTAGCTTAAATATTGCTTAAACTGCAAAATGGCTTAAAAAACTGAAATAATGCTTAAATTAGCTTAAATATTGCTTAAACTGCAAAATGGCTTAAAAAAACTGAAATAATGCTTAAATTAGCTGAAATATTAGCTTAAACAGCAAAATGGCTTAAAAAACTGAAATAACGCTTAAATTAGCTGAAATATTGCTTAAACTGCAAAATGGCTTAAAAAACTGAAATAATGCTTAAAATTAGCTTAAATATTAGCTAAACTGCAAAATGGCTTAAAAAACTGAAATAATGCTTAAATTAGCTTAAATATTAGCTAAACTGCAAAATGGCTTAAAAAAACTGAAATAATGCTTAAATTAGCTGAAATATTAGCTAAACTGCAAAATGGCTTAAAAAACTGAAATAATGCTTAAATTAGCTTAAATATTAGCTAAACTGCAAAATGGCTTAAAAAAACTGAAATAATGCTTAAATTAGCTGAAATATTAGCTAAACTGCAAAATGGCTTAAAAAACTGAAATAATGCTTAAAATTAGCTTAAATATTAGCTAAACTGCAAAATGGCTTAAAAAACTGAAATAATGCTTAAATTAGCTTAAATATTAGCTAAACTGCAAAATGGCTTAAAAAAACTGAAATAATGCTTAAATTAGCTGAAATATTAGCTAAACTGCAAAATGGCTTAAAAAACTGAAATAATGCTTAAATTAGCTGAAATATTAGCTAAACTGCAAAATGGCTTAAAAAAACTGAAATAATGCTTAAATTAGCTTAAATATTGGCTAAACTGCAAAATGGCTTAAAAAACTGAAATAATGCTTAAATTAGCTTAAATATTGGTTAAACTGCAAAATGGCTTAAAAAAACTGAAATAATGCTTAAATTAGCTAAAATATTAGCTAAACTGCAAAATGGCTTAAAAAAACTGAAATAATGCTAATTAAATTAGCTGAAATATTGCTTAAACTGCAAAATGGCTTAAAAAAACTGAAATAATGCTTAAATTAGCTGAAATATTGCTTAAACTGCAAAATGGCTTAAAAAAACTGAAATAATGCTTAAATTAGCTTAATATTGCTTAAACTGCAAAATGGCTTTAAAAAAACTGAAATAATGCTTAAATTAGCTGAAAATATTGCTTAAACTGCAAAATGGCTAAAAAAACTGAAATAATGCTTAAATTAGCTTAAATATTGCTTAAACTGCAAAATGGCTTAAAAAACTGAAAATAATGCTTAAATTAGCTGAAATATTGGCTAATCTGCAAAATGGCTTAAAAAACTGAAATAATGCCTAAATTAGCTGAAATATTGCTTAAACTGCAAAATGGCTTAAAAAAACTGAATAATGCTTAAATTAGCTTAAATATTGCTTAAACTGCAAAATGGCTTAAAAAAACTGAAATAATGCTTAATTAGCTAAGCTGAAATATTGGCTAAACTGCAAAATGGCTTAAAAAACTGAAATAATGCTTAAATTAGCTAAAATATTAGCTAAACTGCAAAATAGCTTAAAACAACTGAAATAATGCTTAAATTAGCTAAAATATTAGCTAAACTGCAAAATGGCTTAAAAAACTGAAATAATGCTTAAATTAGCTAAAACAGCTACCATGTAGCTAAAATATTAGCTAAACTGTTAAGTAACCCAAAAAACTGAGAATCGCCTAAATCAGCCTAAATTTCCCAAAAAGCTCAAATGTTGCTAAAATATAACCTAAATCCACAATGACCTTAAAAAACCTAGAAATATGTCAATTCAAGCTTATTCAAGGTGTCAAATGAGCTCTGAAAGCTGCAGGGTCTGTATATTGCATCTATTTTAATGGTAAAAGCCTGCAGGCAGCCAGAACGGGACAGAAAGCTTCAAAACCCCTCAAAAAACTCTTTTCCAATGTATTTTAATAGGCTGCCTGGAGCCAACCGCCGAGAATTCCGTGAGTGGGGGCTGCTTTTTCCCCTTTTTCTCTGTCCTGAGTGGACCAAACCGACGAAAAGGTTCTGGTCGTCATAGCAGCGGCTCCTCAGCAGAGGCACGAGGAGGGGCTTTCACCCTTTTTTCTGCCTGTGGCTGAGACCAACAGACGTCAGTTGCCCATAGACACCCATTCAAAACTGATTCTCGCAAAGGGGACATTTCGACTGTTACTGGGATATCTTAAAACCGTAAGGAGCTTCAAAAAAAAAGTACAAGTTCAAAAGTCCTGAAGAGGCTGAAGAGTTTAAAAGTTGAACGGCTTCTGTAGCTCAAAGTTTACTTGAATTCTATTACTTTAAAAAGTTCAAATTTTGAATGGAAAAAAGGTGTACTTGAAGATTCCGCAGCTTGTTCAATGGGCTTAAAAAAGTGGAAGTTGGTTGAATACTTTAAAAAGTTCAAAGGTTTAATGCTTAAACTTTCGAGCAGTAATCTACTTAAAGAGCTGAACACTTTAATGCTTAAATGACCTGAATTGCTTAAAGGGTTGAAGAGTTAAAGAGCTTCAAAAACGTACGGAAGAAAAATAATAATAACTAGAAAAGTGCATTACCTCCGATAATGCATGTGTGAATGCATTTTTCTGAATGTGGTTGCTGAAGATGCCGAAGATTCTTGCTAAACTGCAAAATGGCTTAAAAAAAATAAAATAATGCTTAAATTAGCTGAAATATTAGCTAAACTGCAAAATGGCTTAAAAAAACTGAAATAATGCTTAAATTAGCTGAAATATTAGCTAAACTGCAAAATGGCTTAAAAAAACTGAAATAATGCTTAAATTAGCTGAAATATTAGCTAAACTGCAAAATGGCTTAAAAAACTGAAATAATGCTTAAATTAGCTTAAATATTGCTTAAACTGCAAAATGGCTTAAAAAAAACTGAAATAATGCTTAAATTAGCTGAAATATTGGCTAAACTGCAAAATGGCTTAAAAAAACTGAAATAATGCTTAAATTAGCTTAAATATTAGCTAAACTGCAAAATGGCTTAAAAAACTGAAATAATGCTTAAATTAGCTGAAATATTGGCTAAACTGCAAAATGGCTTAAAAAACTGAATAATGCTTAAATTAGCTTAAATATTGCTTAAACTGCAAAATGGCTTAAAAAAACTGAAATAATGCTTAAATTAGCTGAAATATTAGCCTAAACTGCAAAATGGCTTAAAAAAACTGAAATAATGCTTAAATTAGCTTAAATATTGCTTAAACTGCAAAATGGCTTAAAAAAAACTGAAATATGTTAAATTAGCTTAAAATTAGCTGAAATATTGGCTAAACTGCAAAATGGCTTAAAAAAACTGAAATAATGCTTAAATTAGCTTAAATATTAGCTAAACTGCAAAATGGCTTAAAAAAACTGAAATAATGCTTAAATTAGCTTAATATTGCTTAAACTGCAAAATGGCTTAAAAAACTGAAATAATTGCTTAAATTAGCTGAAATATTGCTTAAACTGCAATGGCTTAAAAAAACTGAAATAATGCTTAAATTAGCTAAAATATTGCTAAACTGCAAAATGGCTTAAAAAAACTGAAATAATGCTAAATTAGCTTAATATTGCTTAAACTGCAAAATGGCTTAAAAAAAACTGAAATAATGCTTAAATTAGCTGAAATATTGCTTAAACCGCAAAATGGCCTTAAAAAAACTGAAATAATGCTTAAATTAGCTTAAAATATTAGCTAAACTGCAAAATGCTTAAAAAAACTGAAATAATGCTTAAATTAGCTTAAATATTAGCTAAACTGCAAAATGGCTTAAAAAAACTGAAATAATGCTTAAATTAGCTTAAATATTGGCTATAACTGCAAAATGGCTTAAAAAAACTGAAATAATTGCTTAAATTAGCTTAAATATTGCTTAAATAACTGCAAAATGGCTCTTTAAAAAAACCTGAAATAATGCTTAAATTAGCTGAATTATTGGCTTAAACTGCAAAAACTGAAATAATGCTTAAATTAGCTGAAATATTGGCTAAACTGCAAAATGGCTTAAAAAACTGAAATAATGCTTAAATTAGCTTAAATATTAGCTAAACTGCAAAATGGCTTAAAAAAACTGAAATAATGCTTAAATTAGCTGAAATATTAGCTAAACTGCAAAATGGCTTAAAAAAACTGAAATAATGCTTAAATTAGCTGAAATATTAGCTAAACTGCAAAATGGCTTAAAAAACTGAAATAATGCTTAAATTAGCTGAAATATTGCTTAAACTGCAAAATGGCTTAAAAAAACTGAAATAATGCTTAAATTAGCTGAAATATTGGCTAAACTGCAAAATGGCTTAAAAAAACTGAAATAATGCTTAAATTAGCTTAAATATTAGCTAAACTGCAAAATGGCTTAAAAAACTGAAATAATGCTTAAATTAGCTGAAATATTGCTAAACTGCAAAATGGCTTAAAAAACTGAAATAATGCTTAAATTAGCTAAAATATTAGCTAAACTGCAAAATGGCTTAAAAAAACTGAAATAATGCTTAAATTAGCTTAAATATTAGCTAAACTGCAAAATAGCTTAAAACAACTGAAATAATGCTTAAATTAGCTAAAATATTAGCTAAACTGCAAAATGGCTTAAAAAACTGAAATAATGCTTAAATTAGCTAAAATATTAGCTAAACTGCAAAATGGCTTAAAAATGAAATAATGCTTAAATTAGCTTAAACAGCTACCATGTAGCTAAAATATTAGCTAAACTGTTAAGTAACCCAAAAACTGAGAATCGGCCTAAATCAGCCTAAATTTCCCAAAAAAGCTCAAATGTTGCTAAAATATAACCTAAATCCACAATGACCTTAAAAAACCTAGAAATATGTCAAATTCAAGCTTATCCAAGGTGTCAAAAGAGCTCTGAAAGCTGCAAGGTCTGTATATTGCATCTATTTTAATGGTAAAAGCCTGCAGGCAGCCAGAACGGGACAGAAAGCTTCAAAAACCCCTCTAAAACTCTGTTCCAATGTATTTTAATAGGCTGCCTGGAGCCAACCGCCGAGAATTCCGTGAGTGGGGGCTGCTTTTCCCCCTTTTTCTCTGTCCTGAGTGGACCAAACCGACGAAAAGGTTCTGGTCGTCATAGCAGCGGCTCTCAGCAGAGGCACGAGGAGGGGCTTTCACCCCTTTTATGCCTGTGGCTGAGACCACAGACGTCAGTTGCCCCATAGACACCCATTCAAAACTGATTCTCGCTCAAAGGGGACATTTCGACTGTTACATGGGATATCTTAAAAACCGAAAGGAGCTTCAAAAAAAAAAGTACAAGTTCAAAAGTCCTGAAGAGGCTGAAGAGTTTAAAAGTTGAACGGCTTCTGTAGCTCAAAGTTTACTTGAATTCTATTACTTTAAAAAGTTCAAATTTTGAATGGAAAAAAGGTGTACTTGAAGATTCCGCAGCAATGTTCAATGGGCTTAAAAAAGTGGAAGTTGGTTGAATACTTTAAAAAGTTCAAAAGGTTTAATGCTTAAACTTTCGAGCAGTAATCTACTTAAAGAGCTGAACACTTTAATGCTTAAATCACCTGAATTGCTTAAAGGGTTGAAGAGTTAAAGAGCTTCAAAAAACGTACGGAAGAAAAATAATAATAATAATAATAATAATAATAATAATAAAGAAATAAAGAGAAACAGGAACACTATAGTGTGAATGCATTGAATGCATTCACACAATAATAATAATAATAATAAAGAAATAAAGAGAAACAGGAACACTATAGTGTGAATGCATTGAATGCATTCACACAATAAATAAATCAAAGGTAAGATTTGATCATATGGATATAGTTTAATCTGTAAGCGTGGAATAAGCCCTTTAAAATCCATAATGTTTAGGCTGAAAATTAAGATTAATTATTAGCAATACATAATTTAGTGAAGAATCTATTAGTGGTATTTTGGCATTTTGGATGACGTGCACTATAAAGCATAACTTAAACACTGTACAAAAATAAGATTCATTATAAAGCGTGAATTTGTGGGAACAAATATTTCTTGATTTACAAGATATCATAACATGCAAAATAATCTCATGTCAAATTGTTTTAACTACCGGTAGTCTTCTATTTTTTGGATTTTTAAAAGCAAAACTAAGCATCATATTTCTTTTAAGAGCCATAAAAAGAATATTAAAGGGAAGAAATTAAACTGGGGTGAAATGCCAAGGGCGACAATGGTGCCCTCTTGTCATTTGTAGTTTTTTACACACCTGTCTGAGGCTAAGAATGAGGGAGTCCTCCTGTGCTTTGAGTCTGACAGCGTAACAGTAGCTCATGGGAAGGTAGACTTGGCGGCAGTGACACCACAGTGTGGAGGGGTGGGCTGGCATCCAGGTGGGGAACAACCTGAAATATACAAAACAAATGTGGAGCTGTGGAAAACTCCATCTTTCATGGAAGTTTGTCACTCTGCTCTGCAGTCTTTAAATCCTAAATGAGTCTTCCTTTGTGCAATACATACCACATCTCTGGTAGTAATGTGTTGATTCCTTCCCAACTGTAGACATTTAAAATGGCCAACCAGAATTTACCCCAAGAGGGAATACCAACAGCACCACCTGCAGGAAATCCCCACACAACGATCATCACATTTAACAAAACACTAACATTATTATTTATCTGTAAATTATATACATTTTCCACAGTATTTTTACAGTCTGTGTTTCTACAGCGGTGGGTTAGCAATGATTTTCACTGACTGTGGATTTAAAATCTGACCTTTGTCGTGCAGGTTGTTTCTGGCACGAACCAAATCTGGATCATCAGCATCCACTCCCAGGATTCTCAGGGATGCATAACTCAGTGCAGTGCCAAAAACGGTAGACTTATCTTCTATATGTCTGCAGAGAAACAAGGAACACAAACCTGTCATCATCTCAACTTGAAACTACAGAAGAAACCCAGTTATTTTAACTTTGTAACTTTATGTCTCAGTTTCTGTCTCCAGGTTGAAGACAAAGGAAGAGATGTGAAACCTAAAGGTCACTATATCTGACATAAAATATTTTTTTCTGGAAGCTACAACAAAGAAAAATACATATGGAACAGTTTTCAAAAACTGATTTATAAAATTTTTCAAAGATTTTAATACATTTTTTAGTTTCACATTGTATTTTAGTCTTGAATTAAAATGATCAATTTTCAATAAACACAAAAAAGAAAAAGGTATAAACATTTAACATGTTTTAACCTCTTATGGTTGTATATGTCATCAAAGTGGTCACTTACAGACCCCAGCCTCCATCTGGCAGCTGAACTGAGCGAAGGTATCTCACCATCTCTTTCTTCCAGGCTTCAGGCAAAGGAATCTGAGCCACATGGCATGTTATAAGGAGGCCTGGAAAGAACATGGATAACCATAAAATGACAAGTTCACACAAACGTATCCGTGGATAAAACTCAAATTGAGATCAGACAAATAGAACTAAGCCTTTTATAAAGAGCTATGATGCTTTATTAAGATATTTGTAGAAGTGGCTAAAGAGATCTGGAAGAATAAGAGACTATAGATTACTTTGTCTCAGAGTGGTATAGGAAATATTCAGGGCTGAATATAATAGAAAAGACTTTAATTTCAAGTTGTATATGAGAATATTTTGATGTACCTGGCAGCAGGAAGAGAGGTCCACCATAGTCCCCAGCCCAGTGACCGTCTTCAGCCTGGAGTAGACTGTAGAAGTGCATACCTTTCAGAGCAGCATCAGAAGCAGTGAGGGCAGCTGGACTGTCAGGAAAAAACTTGCTCTGAGGAGACATGAAAAGTTCCAAAAGTAAAGCAGACATGTTGTTTTTAGCTTATATGACAACTGTTGCAATATGTTAACTAAATAAGGACATACAGTGTCCAGGCCAAGACTAAATGCTTCTAGCATGGTCTGCTCTCTGTCTGTGGTGTCCTCTTCCTCCACGTAGCTCCACGTCTGTCTGCCTTCTACATTTCTCAGCATCCAGCGGCTCAGGTCTGTGGCTGGTTCTGTCTTGTACGGGCCTCCTCTCCTCCTTAGGTGCCTGCAGAGAGCAAAGCACTGGAGATCATTCTCAAGATCTTTTTGGTAGACAATTAATGTCTACAATGTCATTGCTTGAGTTAATACATATTAAACCTTCTTGTCAAATATTAAAAATAAATGAACAAACAAAAATAGTCAAAGATAACAGAACATTTGTATAGTACTTAAGAAAATTCAAGTTAGTTAACAGCCCAGATTATCTTCACTAGTTCATTTTTACTTATTTCTATTATCCTTACTGTGATGCGTTCCAATATACACTCTATTACCTATAAATTGATTTTAAAGGCTCATACTTTATTTCTTCCAGGCCCCACCTAACACAGTTTTTAGGAAAATATATATTTGCTGTGTCTGTGGGGTGAAGTTGTGGGATAACATGGAGGAAGGGATGAAAGTGTGTTTAAAAAAAAAACTACTCAGAAAAAAAAAAAAAAAACAAAATTGGAAAAGTATACATTTCAAAGATGTGGAGCATAACAGAACTTGTAAAGTTTTTTGGTACCTTAATTCTTTTTTTTCTTTAAATTGGTTTGTGTTTATGTGAATAATGATTATATAATTAATGTATAAATATGTATGCATAAAATACTGTGAGGGTGGGAATAAATAAGATTTTTCAACCAAATCCTTCTTTCTTTCGAGCACTTTATCCCTCTCTGTTAATCATGTTTATTTAACCATTATTTTGTGTTTTGAAAAAAAAAAAAAAAAATTCAATCAATCAATTTAATTGCATAAAATACTCTTATTTTGAAATATAATAATCAAAAAGAGATAGTTCATAGACTTTACGTCATTTGTTTAATATATTTATGTATAAAATTATACATTATTTTTACTTAACGTTTCATTACATGCAGAAAAGGGGAGAAAACACATTACACTTGTTTTTTTGTTTTTTTTAACAGTGGATCTATTGCAGGCAAAATGCTAGAACGTGTTTATTTTCATTTGCTTGTTGGAAAAACTACTTGCATAAAATAATAAAAAGTTAATAAAAAATACTTACGTTCCCTCAGTCATGGTTACGGTGTTTGTCTGCCTCCTTCTCACCCTCCAGAACTGTATGAATTTGCCTCTGTACAAAAGTTAGCGGGACACGCCTTTTTCTTTACTTATGGGAACTGTAGTGCATAGCAAAGGACTGACATTGTATTGTCCGGACCTCATGACTCCAGTCCCCAGAAGCCTTTGCGGTGCCTTCCGAGACATTCGTGACATGGAGAGACATGAGCAGAGACTTGGCTGTCCAATAGTCAAAAGGAATCCCCAAGAGTGGGCGGGTTTATGATAAGGTCCACCAATCAGACTAATACTGCGAAAAACATTACACACGTGCTCAGACGCCTTCTATTAATAAATGTCCGGATTAAAAAAACAAAACAAAACATTTATACCGTAATTTTTTAAACAAATGTAACAAATAAACATATAAAGTGACAACATAAACAGCTGTTGTTGCTGGTTACATTTAGGTTACATTTACAAATTAAACAAGAATTCAAGCTTTCTTGATAATTACTTCACCTTGAATATATCAATGTCAAGTATGATCTATCACTACTTGAAAAGTATCAATCTGTGCACCACATTCCCAAGTTTAAGCGCTTTTGCAAGGGTTCCAGCAGCATCTGAATTTGTGAATGTGGGCAGTTTAGTAGTCCATCGCAGGAAACCCAAAATTAGACATTTTCTGAAATATTCTTATTTTTCACCTCTAAACAAAACATGTAAAATTTAGCGTATTTGAAAACAGCAAGTGGTTCTGAAGAGAAAGGCATTTTTATAAGTGACATGTAGAGTGTTTAAGAGAATTTAAATGATTACTACGGTGGCCGGGAAGTGCAAAACAATAATACATTTACCGAAACACATTTACATTTCGACCGAAACACATTTACATTTCGACCGAAACACATTTACATTTCGACCGAAACACATTAACATTTCGACTGAAACACATTTACATTTCGACCGAAACACATTTACATTTTGAGAAACACTGCCCTACAGGGTTACAGCCTCACACTGTAAAAGCTCCAGTGGAAGTGTTCAGTAGCCACAAGTTCAATTCAATTCAATTCAATTTTATTTATATAGCCCAATATCACAAATTCAATTTGCCTCATTGGGCTTCATGCCTGCAGTTTTTACAGATGCACAGATGGAGTCATAAAATATGCACAATAGGTAAAAACTAAACAGACTATAAAGAACAGGTCATCCCTGTCCTTAGACCTCCCTCGCGCGGTAAGGAAAACTCCTAAAAAAAACCTGAGTCAGGAAAAAAAGAAGAAACCTTAGGGATTCCCACATGAGGGAGAGATCCCATCCCAGGACGGACAGGCGATACCAGAACGGTTAAAGAAAAGTTAGCTGCTAAAACTGCATATATGAGTAGAGTTCATTCATATAGAGCTGAGTTCATTCATATAGAGCTGAGGGACAAGTGATGATTAAGTCCATAGTCCAGATGAGGCAGAACTGCAGACCACGACCAGGAGCAGGAGGACAGACGACCCACCAGGAATCACTCCCACTCAGAGATGCAGGATGGTGACGGATGGTGACGGGGCTTCATCCAGATGGGCGGGGCTTCGTCAGGATCACCAACAAGTCTCCCGGAAACTGCAATCTCTCCGGTCTCCCACAGGGAGTCGGAGAGAAGGAAAAACATTGTGAATTATACTGCACCACCAACAAAGGCATACAATTGGAAGTAATTAAAAAAGTAGAGGAGAGGAGAGGTAGATGGAAAAGAGGACAGAGCCCCAGTGCACCATACTTTTCCCAGCTTCTAACTTCTAGCAGCCTTCTATGTTATTATGTAGAGAATATACATATTTCATCATAAATTTAAATGAGAAGATTATACACACGTATGCTATATGAAATCTGCATCCATTTCACATATAATCTACATCACCTACATTATGGGCACTAATCTGTTAATCTCTTTGTACAAGTAGATTAAAAATTGAGCTGTCTTCTGGTTTCCCGGCATCACCGTCCAAGTTTAGCACTCTTTATGGGAGATGGATGGAAGAACTCTTTACACAAGAAAACTGCATCATTTATAAACGCGCGTGCACGTCTCTGGAGAAGTATGTCATGCATCTCCCTCTTTTGTGCTCCTTCTCTCAGCTATCTTGTCTCATTCACAGACATGCATGCGCCTTCACTCTATAGTTTGAGCACATACACTTTAGTACACTCAGCCTGCGAGGCGTGGGAGCATCAAGGCCTAATGTAGGTCACGGCGTTGGCCCAGAGGTATCCTGCTCTCCTCACAGTCACTCAGACACATTTATGCATATTTTTTTAATACACAACAGCAAAACTGATCAAATCTTTTTCTATTATCAAACCGTTCAGTTTTAAGTTCCCTAACCAGTTCCAGAACGGTTAAAGAAAAGTTAGCTGCTAAAACTGCATATATGAGTAGAGTTCATTCATATAGAGCTGAGGGACGAGTGATGATTAAGTCCATAGTCCAGATGAGGCAGAACTGCAGACCACGACCAGGAGCAGGAGGACAGACGACCCACCAGGAAACACTCCCACTCAGAGATGCAGGAAGTTGAGCAATTTCTGTTTTGTCTGTCTCCTCCAGAAACCTTTTAAATATATTTTTATCAAAAAGAAAGACCTTGAAAGAAAGCTTGGTCCTCTATATTGACAAAGATTTAGAATTTATTGGTTTTAAATATATTTCTAACAGTGAAGGATACACAAGTTTTTGAACATGAATTTTTTTTTTTTTAATCATGCAATTTTTACTCACGTTCCCTCTGTCATGGCTGTGCGTCTCAATCCAGGGACAGGTGACTTTTGATCAAAATGAGACTTTATGTCTTTCTGTTGATTCAATTTATCAAGATCTTCACTAAAGAGGTGGAGTGAAATAGAGGAGGACAAACTTCTTTATCTTCTCCGATAGAAACTAACTTCATGTTTTCTTTTGCTATTTTTACAAATCTAATCTTTTTCTGACCTTGGTAAACTTTTTTTTTCTCTTTCAACATAGAGAACCTCTGCCCCTTTAGTTATGCTTCTTCTATTTTCTCGTCCCAAAACATAACAAGATTAATAATCTCATAATCATTTTAAATTTTTTTTCTAATTTGCTCTGAAACTCATGTCACTTTCTCTACTTCCTACATATTCTTGAAAATTTTAAAACGTTATTGAAGCCAGATTTACTTGTTTCACCAAATAATGTCTTCTGATGAATTTAGATAAATCAAAACCGTTTTTTATCAAATCATTTTTTGTTTTACCTTGTCTATATTTTAATTTATGCAGTGCCTCCTTAAATTGTTGCTGCAGCTTTTTCTTTATTTTTTCGTTTTATTGTTGTTGCATCTCATGGCTTTTTATTGTTTTGACTGTTTATACTGTATGTCTTATTTGTTCAACAGTATGTTGATGAAAAGTGCTATATAAATGAAATTATTATTGATATTCCCGGTGTCTTTTAACACCGAAATCTATCAAACCCATTCTTCATCTGATTTAAGGTGTTGAAATTAAACTATTTAACTAATTGTAGTTTGTTGCAAGTTTTCTTCGAAGCAAACAACAAAACTTTACTCTATACAGTCCTTTAAATATTCAAAAATAGTTTTGAAAAAGGGTTTGGTACAACAGCCTAAAAAAATTCAAATTCAGGAGCCAAAAGATAGAACAGAGTATTACAGTGAAATGGGGGAGCATCGATGGAACAATCCAGAAATAACTGGACAAAAAAAAAATTACAAGTTAGCTATAAAACTTGCGATCAATTGGAAAATCTGTTTTACCATTGTCATAACAATTTGATTTATGAAATACAGTATTATTAAAATGACTGAGTTGATGCTGTACATTTAGATTGAAACTAATACAAAACAATTAAAGTGGAACATTTTTTTGCATTGAAAAGTGAGGTGATGCTTTAAGATTTTCTTTTCTTTCTGCTCTATTTAATTACTTTTTATGATGCTGACATGTGGATTATTTTTTGTTGCTTTTTTCCAATTCAATAAAAGAAATTTTCTAGTGGGTCTTAATCCCACCCTCCTTTTTTTTGGTAAACTGAAGTAAACAGTTGACGTTTTTTTTTCCGTATTTGTCTGGCATTCTTCATCAGCTCCTTCTTCCAAGGACAAGGAAACATTCTAATCAACAGACACCAGAAACTATCAGAGCCAATTCATGGCGCCACCTGAGAAGTCTGAGGGTCACCATGTGCTTCTTGAGTAACACATTGGCCTTTGCTTTCTCAGTCTTTTTCATGGTAAATTGTAATTCTATTATGTGAAATGAATATACAGACACCATAATTCATTGTCTATTGTGACCCAACGGCCAACACAGGTGTTCATTTGGAAACTTCACAACTTAGCATTTTGTTGAATGCAGTGACTTTTTTTCTATCATTCTTGCTCCTCATTTGTACTGTGACAAGAGTGCTAATAAAGTTGATGCGTAATGATATGAAAAGTCTAAGCATTTCTTAGTCTGACCCTTAAACCTATTATTTACTTATCAACAAATAGAATGACAAGTCTTTTAAGACCTTCTAAGCATCTTTGCTTGATACAAACCCTTCGATAATCTGTTCTTAATCTAGCCACCCTAGACCTTATGATAACAAACTCACATTTAGCTGCACCTATAAGTGCACAATTTCATGTAAAAAGATGGAGGCTACACAGCACGATACAAAAATGTTTTTTCCTTTAATTTTTAAGTACTTGACATAATTCTAATCATTTACTTTGTATTAAAATAAAAATTTAAACAACTTACATTGCCCTATTTATTGTGTTTATTTTCTCTTATAGACATAAGTAAACAAACATACAAGAACACAGTTAAAGTCAGCTTTAAAAATAAGGAGTATAAATCGTTGCTTTGTTCTCTACAAGGACTTTAATAAAAACTCATTTCCAAACAGCGAATTTGACAGAACTCATTAAATAAAAGCAAACATGGAGGCCAATTCTAAATCAACTTTCAAAGAATACTACATTGGATTTGATGGGAGACTTCTTTTAGAACTGGTCAGTCATCTACAATGCTGAGCAGTCCGCTCAGCTTCAAACTGGAGGCAACTTCCTCCTCATGAGCAAACAAAGTCTGTCTCTCCAAATCCTGAAGCTTCCATGAGATGGAGGTCGGAGTCGTCTTCTTCAGCTCTGCTCTCTCTGGTGCTTCATTGAGCCTCTGAAAGGTCAGAAAAATCCCTATGAATCAATGCTGAAACTTTTTTCAAACAACAGACTTTTTTGTCAGGAGTAATTTACCTGGGCTAAAGGAGAGAATCCCGTCCTGTCTGAGGAGCCATGCTTTATTGTGTGCGGCATGGACAACAGTGTGGATGAGGGAATGAAGAGCGGTGTGGATAAGTGCTCCAGTGGATCGCCGTTTAGCCAGTTTTGAAGCTTTTCTGTAAACCTACAAACAAAAGGTTTTAGTTGACAAAAATTCTATTTATTCTATAACATAACAGATATAAATCTCAGACTGTTTATAAGTGCTCAGCCTGCGCAATAAACCAAACATTTTCCATCATTGTAGTATCAAGCCAGTGTGGTGTGCATACCGCAAAAGGAAGCATAAATGGCAATAAGTGGGCTTACTATCTCTTTGTACGTTAGAGAAGCGAATCAAATAAAGCCCTTTATGGATTAAACAAATTGTGTGGACCTCTTCATGTCATGACTAATCACTGGAGCCCTCTAATGCCAGATGTCTGAGAACAACCCCTTGGAGGATGTGCTCATTGCAAACAAAAAGCATGTGGATAGGATGACTTGCACACAGGTGTACCGCGGATCCCCTCCCAACACCCCTGGCACACATCATATAAATACATTTTCCAATCACACAGTATGCAATCTACGGCTTAAATCCGCATTCACCGTCTTTATTCTAACGTGCATCAAAGTCACAGCCTTATGGATGTCCCAAAGTGTCTTTAAAAAAAAAAAAAAAAAGATCGGACAATCCCGCCGCGTGTGGGAGTAGTTTTTCTCAAACTCATAATACTCAGATTATGAGAGATCAGGTTTATTTATTTTGCAGAGTTCTATAAAAAACATCAATAAACAAGTTTCCATGTCCGGGTTTTGAAGTATGACGAGATTATTCTGATTTATTGATGTCTCCGTCTTGTGGAGAAAGACCCCTGCTGCTGAGTGAGGGGAGGGGGAGTTTATTCCAGTGGCACAGGACACAGTGAAGAACTTAAAGTTGTAAGTTATTCCATCCATCCATCCTATTTAAAGATACAGTTCCCATGATGCACTTTGTTTATATGAACATCATAAGGAATTTGTATGTATAAGAATATTCATGAGCTCATTGTATGAGATTGTATTAGTGTTTTGTTATTATAAATAGACCTCAATAAGCATTTTTTATGTAATATGTGTGTGCTTGTGTTTTTAAGTACTTTATATGTGTCATTAAAAATATATGTTGTAAAAACAGCTTTAATTAGTTAGTTTTACTTTTTTTTTTTTTTTTTTTTTTCCTTTTTACTGTTTCAAACTGATCCTTTACATGATCTGAACTGTGAGTTTAATGATCCGTTACACCAGGGGTAGGGAACCCTGGTCCTCGATTGACACCTTCCTGCATGTTTTCCAACATACCCTGCTCTGGCATGTTCTTATTGGCTGAACACACCTGAAACAGGTAATTGTCATAAGTCACTACACTGATTACACCCTAATGTCAGTTATTTGGAGATACTTTGGTTTCAGGACAGGCGACGTCCTCTAAACACAGGTACTACACAAAACAAGCCGAAAAATAAAGATTATCTAAATAAAACTATCACGATGAAATGGAACTGTATTACTATTTTTGATTTGCTATTTGTCCATTTATCGCAAGTCATTCCGTCATCGCAGTTTCAAACACATCGCAGATTTTTGTCAGGCCTACTTAGGACTGAGTTGGATACGGTGGAGAGAATCCAGTAGTTTTTCAAAATTAAACTTTCTCCAGAATGAGATTAGAAATAAAAAATGTAGGGTGTGTGTTTTTTTTCCTCTCTTGTCCAGTACCAACTGCCACTGCCTTAGAGAATGTACCTCTTGCTTTCAGCCGTCTCCTCCTCCATGCTCTGTACAAACGTGTGGCCTTTCCGCTCCACTATTGTGGGCACGTGGGTGATGTCTAGCGGGGTTGCTGATGCTTCATCAGCATCCAGTGGAGTATGGAACAGCTTCTGTCGCAGGGAAAAAGTGTCCGATGTTGCACAAGCAGCTTTGCGCCCTAGAGATACAAAAACAAAAGTTTATTACATGCAATCAAAGATCTAATAATACATGATTTAAACAGTTTCTTTATCAGGTTTATTTGTGTCATTTTTACAGATAAACATAGATAAAATATTAGCTCAAAAAGCTGATACAGAGACATATTTTAACTACAACTTTAAGCAAGTGCGCAAGGAGACTATCCAGGTAAATTATATTACCAATCCTGTTCCTGTTTCTTCTCTTCGTGCGTCTGTCGAACTGCCTCAGTCCATTCTTCAGGTTCCTGGAAATCCTTCAATGACTCAGCGGAAAAGTAAACCAGGATGTCACCGCTCTCTGTCAAGGCATCTATTAACCCAGGAAAGAATGAATCAATTTGAAGGTAATTCTGGGGATAACTGATTCACACGTATGGAAAACACTCTCTTCAAGTGATTCTTAAGGGAAAACTGCTCACCTTCACACACAGGTTCCTCAAGTCCTTGCCAGTCTTTCAGCTTGTGGTCGATGCACATCACCACCACGTCATCCCATGGAATCTGAGCGATGCTCGGGCTTTGCACGCAGCTGTTATAATCGGTGTTTCCCCTGAATCCAGGAGTTTGGGTGGGATTAGCTTTGAGCCTGACTCTTTCCAGAAGATTCTCCAGACGCGATATTAGGAGAGGTTGACTGAGATGTGACGCTGGGATCTTTGCAGCGTAGCGAAAAATTAAGGAGCAAATTTCTGACCATGAACCTAAATAGAAAGATAAGCATTGAAAAGTTAAATGCAACACACCTGTTTATCTTGAAACTAAATGGAACAGTTACAGTCAGAACCTTCCTGTAAGCACAAACTGTGTCCATCCCTCACCTGTAGGAGGCAGCGGTTCCCACTCTGGCAGTTGCAGGCAGAGGATGGTTTTTTTCAGCCAGGCCAGATGCTCTACTGAATTCCAGGCCAGGTGTGGGACAAAGCTCCGGGTGTGAGGCAGGGAGAATTCACCTGGTGGCCAGGAGAGTTGACACAGACTCTGAGAGGCCACCGTGTCAGCAACGTGATCCAGAATGGCATTATAAAGCCGGATCGCAGGCACCGGGTCTTGGGGAGGAAGGTGTGCAGCGGCTCGCTCCTGGCGGTTCGCATAAACTCTGGGTTCAAACTCTCGACTTAAGCTGGTTTCAATGAGGTGCACCAGTGTTTGGCATGAGAGAGAGAGAGGGGGCGGGGCCCTGGCCAGGAGCCAGCACAAAGCCTGGTTTAGCTAGAAATAAACAGCAGAAAATAGTTACAGAAATTCATTTAGAAGTCAAGGTAAGTTTACAACCCAACAGCTGTATGATGATATTATAAATATAATATTTTACCGTCATTTTAGCGTTCAGCGGTCCCTTATATTAATGCGCTTTTGAGGTCTCACTGTTTGGTGGATTTATTTTTTTATTGTACAACTCTGCATGCTTTTTTATACTCTGCATCCTGAGTGATTATCAATTACTTTCCTCAGCAGCGTGTCTATTGCACAGAATTTGTTCAGTTCACCAAATGTACATAAATCTTTAATCACTATCAGGCTTTTGTTTTCATCCTATTATTACTGGACTTTTTTTTTAATTTAACTGAGTTTAAATGAGAGGGAAAAAAAAGTGTGAAAATGTTTATTTGTGTCTCAGGTAAAAACAGCAAGAATTATTACAAACAATAAAGATGACTACTTTATCACAATTAATTTTCAGAATGTACCACGATAAACGAGGGACCATTGTATTTAAATACATTTTTTTTACAAGTCATTTCTTTTCTTTGTTTTCATTTTGGCAAAAATTCATGAATGCACGTTGATTTAGCATTTTATGAGTTTTTCTTAACCTTTTTAAAGTTAGCTCTTAACATTCTGTCAATTTTCACGTGTTTTATGATGTACGGGGATGGATTTTGAGGCTCCTAGAGGGCAGTTTGAGCTACAATCTGTGTAAAAAAATAAAGTGCTTAAGAAGTTAAATGGACTGATTGTCTAATGCTTCTTGGCCCATTAACTGTCTGCTTAACCAAGCAGTACAGCAATTTATAAAGCATATTTTTAAAATCATTTATTGTGTGCATTACTCCAAAGTAATATTTTATTAATTTAGGCTGAATTCTTCCCCTACTCCTCCAACTGGTCCCTACCCCTCCAATAGTAGGGGCATTTGAAGGGGTAGGGTATCCAAAATAGTTTATTTTCTTAGCGAACCCTCGCTGCATCACGCTGTGACACAGAGAAGAAGCACATTTCTCCATGTGGGTGTGCTCTGAAGCACAGAAGTTAACACTTAAATTTGAGTAATGACTTTTTGTTTTAACACAACCTTTTTAAAGTTATAAAACTGATGTTAGATATTTCCGACCACTAACAGCTCTGTACTAACGTAGCTGACTGGCAGCAACTAATGGCGTCAGTAACATCAAAATTTTAAGACACTATTTTTCCATAGCTCTCTGTTTGAAGGACTAAATGTAGGAAAGAGAAAAGAATTTGGAATCGCTCTTTGTGCTTGTTGAGTACTTAAAGTGTTAAATATGCATGTTTTTTTTTTCTCTGTCTCAACTTGTGCTGGTCTGTATCAGCTCTGCAAATGAATTTCTGTTGAGCAGCTTGTAGACGCGGTGATTCAAGAAACAGTCAAACTGCACACGTCAGGGACTGAAAATCCCCACCGCTATGTAGCATTTAATTCTGATAGTATGGTGGCACCTGCTTGGACCCCTGAAGGTCGTTGGTAGTTTCTGGTATGAAGAAGAACGTGAACTCGGATATCAGGCCTTCCGTCATCAGGGTTTGAAGCCTTAAAGCTAAAAAAAAAAAAAAAAATCAGAAATGGTTCTCGTAAATGAGCTACAGATTTAGAGTTGTCTAGAAAACAAAAGGCAAGAGCAGGTTCATATTCAAAAAAAAAATCTATAAGATCCACCACAGACAATTCAGTTCACAATGATCAAGCTGGTTCTCCTGATTACCTTTTCCGAGCTTATTTATGTAAGCGGCCCCGCCGTCAGGGCCCGGCACCAGAATGACCAGAGGCAGCGGGCAGTGCCAGGTGTTGACCTGTTGCAGCTGTCTGAGCTGAAGCAGGGCAGACAGCAGAGAATCAGGAACACCCTGGTCCTGCAGTCCCGGCTCGAAAACAGGAAGCGTGGGGAGCAACAGAATGAGGGCTCCCGTCCCCTGAAGCTCAGAGCACCTCTCCACTCGGGACAGACTGTTTGCCGTCAGGGGGCCTCGGGATGCCTGAAAAACAGCCAGAAGGTATCCAAAGATGAAACTTTGATAACGGTTATATTTATAATTTGTTCATGAACTCTTAATCTTAAGAACTCAATCTGCATTTTAGTGATATTTAAATACAAACCTCTAATCTAGCAGACCAAATTATTTCTCGTGGAAATATATTAGATTTTTGTCTTTGAGGGCAACACCGAGTGTGATCTAACCTTAACAGCAATATGGACTTCATGCGTGAACTTTCCGCTCTCCTGCAGTGCGTTGGTGACGCACAGCGTCCACAGAGAACCATCCAGATCCTCCTCTGAGTCCTGCTCACCACCGAGTTTAACCTCCAGCCAGTCCGACAGAACCCTGACAACATCACAGGGAAGAAGAAGGAAACGTTCAGCTGAAAAGTGTTTTCCTGAGAATGTTTGATGAAACTCGTCCAGTGTCTCGTTACCCGTTTGCCACACTGGCTGCACTTTCATGGTCACTAGGTAAGAGGAGGAGAGCTTTCCAGAAAATCCGGTCGTGAGCATCTGGGATATTTTCAGTCACCAGTGACACCAGGTCAAGAGGCGCCCATGCGTGCCTCCTGAAAATTACACAAAACTTTTTCTTAGAGGAACTTGGTCATTCAATAAAAGAAATGCACTCCTCAGGACTTACTCAAGCAGCTGCTGAAAGTAGTAATGGACTCTCATCTGGTGCATGGCTCCTTGTCTCATTTCTAGCAACCTTAAAATATCAGACAAACATTTTCAACAGCTCCTTAACCAAAAACATCTTCAGATGAGCACTGATAGGGGTTTACCTTGTGCTGGACAGCGTTAACGAGCCGGCGTTTCCCAGGTTGACCTTCCCACGAGCCAAATCTGTCAAAGAGGGCTGTGAGGGGGCGCTGGGGGCTAGGGCCTTCAGCTTGAAACAAGGGTCAACACAGCAAGGAGCTGCAGGAAACCCTCTCATCTGTCGCTTCAGCTGACGACGAACTGTTACCACATCACGCCATCTGTGAGATCAAACAAAACCGCAAGTCAGAGCAAAAATCATAAACCAGTTTGATTTAAATTCATATATTCATTTTCTTATGTACATATAAAACTATTTGCATTTGGTCATAAAAACACTTCAACAAATTACATAAGTTGAATAAAGATAAAAAATGTCATAAATAAAAGGACGAATTCTTACAAAAAACTGAATCAATCATTTTTTGCTCAGAAAAATGTCTAAGAAATAACTTGAAAGGAAAATACATTCATAAATTTACTTAATCCTCTGGAACCAATGGACGCCCACAGGTGCCCTGGCGTGCAGCTGTGAGATCAGCGTAATAAAAGTCTGTCTAAACTAAACATACTTTTTTCTTAATTCTGTGATTGAGATTTTATTGATTAAGATTGAAAATATGGCATTTATTTGTAGTTTTTGGACAAAAGAGATATTTTATTTTAACAAAAAAGCAGAAGACGAAGGTCAATCTCAAGGCAGGACACCCACTGTGATGGACAGAGCAAAATGGAGCAGTCTGCTAACAGAAATCCAACCATGAGGATCATTATCTTATTTTGGGATGGGGACCAACCACTGTTACCAGAGGCCAGCAGTTCAGAGTAAACGGACACGCCCTCACATGTGAGCAGATCCCAGCCTAGCTGACCTGAAATCCAGCTGGATCAAACTTATTCTTCAAAAAATAAAACTCCTATTATTTCTCACAAAAACAAAACAACAACAAAAATGTCAACAAAATGTCAAATGGACATCAGTGCTCTTAGGAGAGAAATTCTTAATTTTTGGGCAGCCTGTGGCTGAAGCCACACAGGCAGACTGAAGTACAGCCACATAAGAAAGGTCACATCATGGATCTGTGAGGTCTGTGATATTCCTCTATCAACAGAAACTGTTCATATGAGCCCCAGAGACATCTGTGCATTTCGCGTAGATTTTTTTTTTTTTTTTTTTGTATTTTCAATCAAAAACATGTTGACTAGTTTGTTGACAAAATTTGTTCTTGTTGTTTTTATGACATTACACCAAAAACTGTCATTCTATGTTGTAAAAACAGTTCGTTAAACATTTTTCGGGTTTCCACAGCAAATTGAATCCCATTTTTCTCCAGACGGAACTTCTATTTTTCATGATTTTATGTCTAGTGCGTGAACACAACATGGAAAAATGACAAAATAAAGATAGAAAACAAAAAAAAAATAGCAGAAAAAAAAACTAGTTTTAAGCCATAGGCTCCAAAGGGTTAATCAATGTTAAATCGCAAAGTAAGGATTGATTCATCAACAATAATTGATGCTTTGAACCCTCCCCCAAACTAAAATCTCTATTTATGTAACCTACTAAAATACATTTCTTCTTTTTACCTTTTGATATACTTGTAGATCCGCTGCAACTCAGCTTCAAGAAGGTCTTCGACCAGCATGGCAATGTCTGTATTCAAAGTTTCTTCAAACAAACTGTTGCAGATCTGCTCTGTGCATTTAGCCAAACGTTCTGCTTTCTCATTTACAGCTTCCCTGGAAAAAAAAACAAGAGCAAAGATTATGCTCATAATAATGCACAATAATAACATTTCATTTTAATCAAATTACATTTGGTACTAAATTCAAGACTTTTACATTCCCACGACTTACTGGATCTCAAAAGACGCGGTCTCCTGTATGGTCTCGTCCAAAACTTCATGGATGATCTCAGTGCAGAGAGAAGAGCTGAACTGAGCCAGGAAAGCCTCATGTTCCTGCCTCCTCCTGACACCAAAATAGACAAAAAAAAAAGCTTTAATATGCAAAATTTAGTTGTAGCTTTTCTAAATAAAAGCTCTGGGGAACCAACCTCGCTTCTTCAAGTCTGCGTTTCTCTTCAGCGACTCGCTCTTGTTCCAGCTTGATCTCAGTAGATGACATCTCCTGCAATAGTCGCTGGATCACCTCACTGACCACAGACTCAACCTGGACACTGCTTTCTCTGCAGAAACACAAGAGTGGACAATTAAGTCACTTTTAGAAAAGACTTCTTCAATGTCTGTAGTACAGAACTTTAAAAATTCACAACATAAGCTTACTGAAGAGCTGCTGTGATGTAGGCGGCGCCTTCATCTGTGACCTCTTTCACTTCGGCCTCTACAACCTCATCTATCACACAATTAATCTCAGTCAAAATGTCCTGGATGCAAGAGGAAAAAGGGGAGATAAGAATACAATGGAGACGATAAGCTACAAATGAGAGGTTTTCATCCAACCTCATCACTGTACATCTGCTGAGGTGCAGGCGGAGGTGATGGCGGTTTGACCGGTTCGGGTTTAGAGATGAACGGTAACAGTTGCTGTGGTTCTGGGAGCTGGGCTGGAGGACTGTGGGATGCACTCGGCTCCACGGTTTCACTCAAAACAGACGGAAAGGAAGCCGAGTCCTCAAAGTGAGTGAACAGCTCTTTGCTGGGTGGTGCTACAAAATCCGCAGTAACTGAAACAAGGACAGGAAATAAACAACTTTCAATATTTTACCCTCCATAAAAATATATTATGTCAAAATTATACAAGTTAGAAATAAACTAAATGTTAAAAGACAAAAACCCTTACATTTTACCACCACAAGATAACATTGTATTGTTAATAACATTAAGATAAAATAATGTGGTGGGCCGGATTTAATTAAAACCCAGCGGGTCGGATCCAGCCTTCGGACCTTGAGTTTGACACAGGAGTGCTCAGAGATGCATGAATGTATCAAAATGCTACTTTGGGGGTGTGTTTACTAAGGAATTAACATTATAATGCACATAAAATGCTCAAAAAAGCTGATTTTGCATGATAGAGGCTGTTGAAAGTTGCTTTTAATGGAAGTTAAAGATAACAATTTTATAGCTGATCCTAAACGATGCATGTGTGTTTACACTGATATTTAATGTTAAATTATGAGCAAGAAGTTGCAATACCTTTAACAAAGTTTGAAGTTGCTGGCTCTCCCTGATATTTATTTTGGAGATCAAAGCTGCACAGTGGTGTGTGATGGGGAGGGTTGGGGAGAGGGCCTCCATTCACAACCTCCCCATTCAACATCGTTTTCTTTTCGGTGATGACATCAGATCTCTTGGGAGACAGAGGAATATCCGGCTCCTGATAGACAACCCGACTCAACTCCACCATCCTGTGAAGGTACAGTTTAAGGTCATTTTTTTTCTTTGCCATAGAGGTTCATTGCAATAAATACAGCTGTGTTTTATGTGTTGATGCATGTCAGCGTTTTTAAGAATTGAACACTCACCCCTCAGTGACATTGAGGCCAAACTGCTGGACAAAGTCGGTCGCCTCAGCTTGGTTGCGAAACATCAGCATCCGAGTCAGGTCTTCGAGTGGCAGTGGTGTCGAGCGTGTACCCACAGTGTGCGCTATGTTTAGGACCTTTAGTGCCTTCGCTCTGACCTGCATTTTTCAAGACAATATTTCCATATTATGACAAAATACATTTCACTTCTTTATAAAGCATGTACATAGTCTACCTTAAAAATATTCTTAATTTCCCAACACTAAAAGCAGACAAACATATTTACTAACATTCTTTCAGATGTTAAAATACCTACTCTGATTTTTTTCGTGTTACACGCCACCGGACTACTTTTAGTGTTCAAGTGATCGAAATATAATCAAGAAAATCCTGCTGATTTTCAAAATGAAAAGATTTTTAAGGATAAAAGATTTTTCAGACATATTCATTTTGTCCCCTTAACTAAACTTTAATGCTCAAGTGAATGGACTTTTCCATGGCCAGGAGTTGGTTTGTTGTATAGATTATCATCTTCATTTCTAATTATTTTCATTAATTTCTTAAGGGCAGCTCTATCTTAGATTTAGTTTATATTTAACAGATTAATTTAATGTGTTTGAATATTGTTTGTAATTAGAGTTTATCCTTTTCAGTTCCCCCTTGTGTGTCTATTAGGTCAGGTCAATTCTGTTCATGTTACTTTGTTAAGTTATGCTGCCTTTTTGAAGTCTAACTTTTAGCCTGAGTTTCCTTGTTGTTTAGTTGACCTCTTTTAAGGGCCCAGTGTGGTTATTTAAAACTTCTTTTGAAAAGATTACATTTCCAACTTTTTAAAATATTTTTTGCATCTTGTCTTATTTTTGGCTGCTCGATCCATCACAGGCCCGATACCAATCGATTGATGGATCTATAATGGGTCGTGGCCCGGTGGTTGGGGATCACTGTCTTAAAAAACAACACAAGTTTTTTAAATTTTGGCTAAAAACAGCATGATCATATTAAAAGACCATTGGGAATGCTTTTAAAATAGATAAAGAGACGATCACAGTGGGTCTTTAAAGACATATATGCCATTACTTACTTCATAACAAAAAAAAATGAAAAACAACACAACTTTGATCCAAATACATTAAACCTGTTAAAACTAACTAATACAAACTGAAATGTAAGCATTTGGTTATAGGGGAGCCTCCGCTCTCCATGACCATACTGTTGGAGTGTCCAAAGTCAGTCTTTGAGGGCCGGTGTCCAACATGTTTTCCAACCAACCTGCCATTGAAGCTCCTTATTAGCCAAACACACCTGATCCAGGTAATCAGCAGCATTTGATGCAGGGTTTCTATAAAACCAGCAGGAGGCCGGCCCTCGAGGACTTACTTTAGACACTCTGTTTTAGACTAGTCACATCTTAAAAATCTGCACAGTTTTTCTTGTACACAAAACCCAGAAAGAAGTTACGGGATGTTGAGATAAATTTCCAACCTGATTAAAGTATCTGTGCAGGAGGCAGCCGGCGAGATAAGAAGCTCCTTTCACCAGTTTAAAGAAACGGACAAAGTTGTTGCTGTTGACGGCAGCAAACACCTGAACGGCAAACTTCACTTCAGGAGAGTTGCGCACCTCATCACGGAACTGCTGCACCTCACTGAGAACAACAAGTGTGAGTCTCTTATAAGAACAGAAAAGTGAAATAAACTGACCAACCAGTCAAAGTTTAATAACTTTTCTTTTTTTTTTTAAAGGTAAAAATGTTTCTTGGACACAAGTAACTTCACTGACCGTAGGATGTCGCCATCATTGAGTTTGAGCAACACGCTGTACTGGCGGAACTCTGCCTCGCTGGAACAGAAGGTTTGATGTGTTGCAAGGTCTTCATACATTTCTTTCAGGCTTTGCAGGCATTTCGTCATGTTTTCTGTGTTTATTTTGGCGTCAAAGAACGACATGGGCTCTTCACAGAGGTGGTGGCCGCAGTGCACATGGAAGCGAGTGCACTTCTCAATCAGGGATACCGTCTGTGGGCAGCAGAGCCGCTGCTGGGTGATGTCCTGAATGGTGGCAGAGAAAGAAAAGACTAAAGAAACTGCAGCACTGAGAAGAATCTACTCATGATGAAGCCAGGATTTTAGTTTTTGGCCATTACCTTTCGTATGCTTCGTGTTCTGTTCCAAACAAAGTCGTACCAGTCCCGACAGTTGTCTTGACCCAGATCCATGATCTGGGTCACCAAGTAGTCCATTGTCATTTTCAGCACAGGCAAGGGGCGCAGCTCATGAGGAAGAGGCTCTTCTTGGTCAGCTGATGAGCGGCTGTACTCCTTGATGGCTGCAGTGTGATTGACCTAAACAGATGGAAGATTACAGTTTATCTACAACTGCAAGATTTCCATAGCAAATTGAGGAAAATAAACCATAAAACATTACCATCTCTGTGTTTGGGATAACCTCGAAGACACTTAGCTGGTTCCGGGTTTCCCTCATGTATCGTTCCTTCTCTGGACACATGTCGGGACACGTTCCAACAAAAGCCAAGTCGAGGTCTGTCCGCTTGGATCGACCTGTGAAGACACACGACCACCTGGGATGTTTCTCCTGTATTTCATGGATCCGATCAAACTAGAAAAATCAACGTGAGGGGGAGCTTCACCTTGGCGTAGGATTTTGTCCCTCTGCTCCAGGAGGCGGAACTTTTCCTCTGTGGTCTCTGCGAGCTGGCCAATCAGGTGGAGGAGGGAGGAGGGCACGGGGCGCTCGGAGCTCTGACTCTCTGTCTTGATCTCCTTTTGGGGTTCTGCATCGAATTGTAACACTTTGGCTGGGGAGGCTCTCTTAACTGGAGAACTAATAGAAAAGACATCTCTTTATTATTTTGTTTATACTGCTAATGCAGTTAAGGTTAAGTGCACAAAATTTGAAATCCAGTTACCTGTGACTTAAAGCAAGGGAGTTGCTCAGAGCAGGAGGTCTGAGGTGAGGTCTTTTCAGTGGAGAAGAAGCTGACTTGGTCTCCACTTGTGGGCTTTCTCCTTGTGTCTCATTTTTGGCTGGGGGCTGGCCTCCTTTGTTTTCTGGACCTATTGGAAAAAGTCAGATAAGGGAGGGAGGGGAATAGTTATTTTTCCCTCTCACACCAAGCATGCTCTCATTTCCTCTAGAAAAGGGGTCTGCAACCTGGGGCTCCAGAGCTAAATACCAAGATTTGATCGATTAGAAATTGGCCTGAATTTTAATTTTGAAGGTGCAGACCCCTGCACTAGAAGAACCAATTCTCTTTTTACTGCATCTCACAAAATATAGAAGAAAAGCAGAAAACAAATCAACTTTAGATATGAAATTTGCTAAAGAAATGGTTGAATTTACTATGCTTTTTCTTGAACCAGAGGATGAGGAGCTCGTGTTTCTGAAGGAATTTGCCTCTCTTCTTTGCTTTTGCAGCTGCCGCCTGGAAAAGAATAAATGAAACAGATTTATATTAGGATTTTGCAAAAAAAATGAAAGTAATGTCAGGCACATGAATAAAAGGATTAAAGTGGTCAAAATCATGAGAACAATAAACATACTTAGCAACACATACAAAGTCAGTGTAGATAAAGGCGACTTGATTTGATTTGCACAGAAACAGATTGTACTCACGTGGTCATTAAAGTGTACTATGGCCAGATTCTTGCCAGGCCGGCAGAGAACTTTGCAAACTTTGCCGAAACGAGCAAAATGCTTCTCTATCACATTCCTTTTATTGAGAGCTGGAGGAATATTTCTGCACTGGATGCAGGTGAGCTCAGTGGGAGACATCCCACCCAGGCTATCCAAACTGTCACTGCGCTCACCACAACTCCCGGGTCTCGACATATTAACTTTTGGCTCCGGAGTTGTGTCTAATAAGTCTGCAAAGTAAAAATGTAACAAAAAGTTAAAGCATTTTAACAAAACAATAACTCAATTAGAAGCAGATTATTTCAAATAAAATCAAAAGGTTTAAAAGTTTCAATCCTGAGACTTTTCTAACAATTATTTTATAATAATTTGAGTAATTGTATTTTCAATATGAAAACTGATATGAATACGTGAAATTGTTTACTTGAGTCTTCAGTTGGTTCCTGCACATCTCTAGTTGGCATTTGCAGGCATGGTGCAGGTAGGTCTTCCTCCTGAGGTTGAGCTGCTTTCCTTTCCGTCTCCTCCCAAGTTATAGTTTGCTGTGGAGTCTCCTTTGGACCTTCATTTCTAACCGAGCTACTTTGATCTTTCCGAATAGCATTTAATGCCCTTCCAAGCAACCCTCCTGGTTGCCCACGGGACCTGATTAATGGCCTCTTCGAAGATTGTCTTGGTGATTCGGCTCTAGGGCGTTTTGTGGCCCCACTTAATTCTCTAAATATATTTGAGTTACCTTGCTCAGAAAGGATGATTTCATTTTTATCTAAACTAGCTTCTACTTTAGCTTTGGGTTCACCAAAAACTGAGGGCTGATCAAAACCAGCTCCGACTGAGAGAGTCGTAGGTTGAGTCTGGAAGTCTTTGAGTGAGAAGCTAAAAGATGACGGGGTGGTGGGTTCTTTGGGTTCTTTGTTGGAAGCTGTGGTGCTGGGAATGGAAGAGGGTGCTGGCTGGTGAAAAGAAAATGGAAGGGTAATGGTTTGGTCACTTCCACCGGCAGTTGTCAGAGAAGAAGAGCTAGAAGAGACGGGAGTCTTCTGTGGCAACCCGAAGCCCGCTTGCCCTATCTTAGGTCCAGTCAAAAAGGAGAAGCCGAGGTTTGTACTGGAGCTTTCCTGGGACCCACTTGAAGATAACGGAGAACCAGACGCTGGTGTAGCTTGGGGGTTAGCGGGCTCAGGGCTGGCACTGAAAATGGGCTTGAAAACAGCATCGTTGGCTGGTTTGAAGCTGAATTCAGATGATCCAAATCCTCTGCTTTGGGTGATATTTTGGGTCTGACCAAATAAACTGGTGGAGCTGCTGGTGGAGGAGGGTGTTTTTCCAAAAGAAGTCTGTCCAAAACCAAGAGTCTGGGATTGCCCAAGGGCAGGATTGGAGCCGGCCATCTGAACACCTCCAAATGCAGGTTGCTTGCCAAATCCTGAAGTCACTCCAAATGCTGGGGGCTGCCCAAATCCAGCACCCTGTCCTACAACTGAACTTTGGCTTGGCACACTAGTTTGTCCAAAGGACGATCCACTGCTACTCCCAAAGCTTCCGAGAGGCTGCTGTCCAAACGCCGGAGCCTGACTCACCGTGGACAAAGGCTGGGGCTGTCCGAAGACAGGCGTTTGTCCAAAGATGGGGTTTCCGTGCCCTGCAGCTTGATTCATGACAGACTGCTGTCCAAACGCGGGTGGCTGAAAGAGCCCTTGGTTGCTTGGATTGTGCTGTGCAAATGCCTGTCCAAACAGGCTAGTCTTTATGGTGCCACCAGGGACCTGAAAGGCACCTCCTTGTGAGCTACCAAAAGTACCGGATGGGTTCATGGCGCAAATTCAAGCAAAAGTTTGCTATAAAGCCAGTATCCACTTGATTCAAAAAGCAATTTTCAGGCGAGGTGGTGGTTCAACCAATACACGTGGTTTAAAAAATGCTCTTGCTTAAATAAAAACAAACAACATGATTTAAAAAAAACTTAGCAAAAACAAGCTAACGAGCTAAAATCACGCTTTCTTTAAAATCCCGTTGTTTTTCTCTTTTAGATACATTATGTACATATAACACAAAATGCGTGTTATTCACCGTAAAAAGCGGCCTTACCACAATTAATTCTGTCGTGTTTGAATTACGCGAAATGATTTCTTTCTGTTGTTTTAAAGTTGTTTGTGTCCGTTTCGTTATTCAAAACAGCAAAGTAAGTATTGCTACTGCCAACTATCGGTCTGGAGGAAGAACTCTTCTAACAAACCGGAACGACAAGCAATCCCGTCCGTGCTTAACATAAACTCGGGTTCCGCGTACTTTCAATTTGCTCGACCATGTGTTAAATAAGCAGTGAATTGGTTTTCATAATACATTTATTGACTTTCATTTATTTTTGCTATATATTTTTTGTATTTTGAAACATATTTAGTCTCACGAAGACATGTTTTAGTGAACTTTTAAACATAGTGTCACCTTGAATTCTACCGGCTGGGAATGAATGAACGTCATCATCAGAAGCTAACGTTGACTGAAAAGACACAGACGAACTGTGTGCAGATTCATTAGTAATTATTTTTCGCCTATTATTGTAAACGTCTCGTAAACGTTTTAGTGACTGAACTTCGCCTTTATCCATGTGTCAAGAGCGCAACGTTATCTATTTACCTCTTGTTTTAAAATGGGAGTCGTGCTGCGGAATCTCCAGAAAGTAGTTCCTATTCGCCGCGCGAGACTTCGCAGGGATGTTAACACTCTGAGACACATCCTCGGCATTCAGAAATTCGACTTGGGGGTTATTTGCGTTGACAATCGCAGAATCCAGCAAATTAATCACATTTACAGAAAGAAGAATATACCTACCGACGTCCTTTCATTTCCCTTCTACGAGGTAAAGTCTACGTGAATACACTGTAAAAAAAGACTGTGAAATTTACAGAAAAGCTATGTAAACTACCTACAGAATTATATTGTAAACAATAAAACAGACAATGTTTGTTTGAATTACAGTTAACCTTTGTAAACCATTTAACAATATTTTTTGTAATGTTTATGACAATAATTTGTAGTTATGATCAAATAAATTTGTTAAAACTACAATAATGGTTATAAGAACAGAGAAATGCTGTAATACTCATAACAGAACGAATTAGTTAATTTGACATTCAAATGTTGTAAAATCAATCAATTTATTCTGTAGTTTTTATGGATTTGGTTTAAAAAATTTTTTTTTTCCTAATTAAAGCTTTACAATCCAATTTTTTAATGTTATTAATGTCTTTATTCTGCGGAGGCTATTGTAAAACAAACAGTATATATAGCATACTGCTAGCGACTCTTTTACTTTCTTATTTTATTAATATAGCCTTTTAGTGATGGGATGTTTAAACTACTTTGTTTTATTTGATGTAAAAGGAAGAGGTCTCTTCACAGTTCCAAGCTTAACGTTGCCTGTTGGCATCACCTGAGTGTCTCCGTTGAGGTGGACATGTTTTATGTTATTCAACTTTGAAAGTATGTTGAAAATAATGCATTTATTTGATGAATTAGATGCCGTCAATCAAATAAATTTTCAGAAATATGGTTTTCCCAATTTTCTTATTTGAAGGTGTTTTGGCGTTGGTGTAACAATCTTTTTCAAGGTTTCTAAGTACATTTTAAACAATATGAATAGAAGTCATCTAATACAGCCTGGAAGCTGCAGTTGGAAGGTGGCGCAGTGTTAGGTGGCATTGCCCCATAACCGGAAGACTCTGGATCGAATCCCTGCTACGGCAGTCTGGCAAATCATGACCTGTGTGGAATAAAGGGTAGTCTAATCAGGGATAGGGTTAGGGTTAGCATGAGTATGCGTGGGTCTTCAAAAAGGACTCTTTTTTTTGCTTTAAAATATGCAGAAAATACACTATTTATGTACAAAACTGTAATGCAAAATCAACAGATTTTTTGGGGTAAAATTCACAGTTTTTTAATGTAATTCAATTTACTGTAAGTCACTGTAAATCAATATACATCCTTCATCCGTTAAGTTATTTACTGTGATGCTGTATTTTTTACAGGAATTCTCTGGCAACCACAGCTGCCAGTATTTTCCTGTAAAAACAACGGTTTTTTTTTTACAGTGAATATATATTACATGTGGAGATCGTGGTTTTATAGGTCATTTTAAAAAATATTAAATACAGTTCTTTGGTCTTTTTTTTTAAAGGACCTGAGACCGGGAAAGCTTCCATGTACTCTCCACAGAGATGAGCTGAACCTTGGAGACATCTTTCTTGGGGTTGAATTTGTGATGAAGAGATGTCAGAAGGAATCGGTGGATCTGCACGATGCACTAACTGTGAGTTATAAAACGTAATCTCTCAGAAAGTTGTCATCTAAAATAGACATTTAACTTGCCTGCAATTTTTTTTTTTTTTTTGCTAAAAGTTGCTCAATTTTCTTTTTCAGATCGTCACTGCACATGGCATCTGTCACCTGTTGGGCTACAGACATGAGACTGAGGAAGAATGGACTGAGGTTTGTTTCCAGTAGAGCATGTTATCTACCATGATAAAGGATTTAAAATAGTGAAATAGCTAATTCAAGTTAGAATTTTCAATTCATGAACTAAATGTTGTCTCACTCAGTTTTCAAGTTTTCACCTTAAACCTCTTAGACACATTTTTTTTTGTCTTCATCTATCTTTGAATTTTGCATTGTATTGCATTTGTCTGATCTTTTTGATTGTGTGCTGCTATTTGTGTTTGTTTTTTTTATGTTATTTTACTATTTTAACTGTGAGCTGATCCCATTGAGAATAGCGAAGTGGAAGTGGAGAGATATGCGCAGTTGAGACTAAGGAAAGAATCAAAAATATGTATTTCAAACAGTTGCATTATTGATACTAAAGCAGCAGTATTTTTATTTTATTTTTTTGCAGAGGTTCTATTACTTATGTAAAGCTTTTTTTTTTTTTTTTTTTTTTTTTTTTTTTTAACTAATATTTAAAAAAAAAAAGGTAAAAACACAATTTTTAGAGAACATCATTGATATTGTTCTGTGTAGCAATCCGAGATGTTTTCAATACTGATTTATAACTTACTGGGGCTACAACTAAGTCTCATGTGAAATATTTAGAAAAGAATTTTTTTTTTTTTTTTTTTTTTTTACAGATGTTGCAAAAGGAAAGCTACATTTCAAGCGAGTACAGCAGACTCACAGGCCGGCAGCTGGAACCTCTGATGAGAAGACAGGATGAAGACGGTTGACAGTGATCGGAGACTCCCGTCTTCACTGCACTACTTCCTGTGTTTAATTGTTGTATAGTCTCACACGTTAAATTTTGGAAAACTGACTTCTGCCTTATTCCCACTGGACTGTTGCCACATCGGAATAAATGACTCAAAGTGCGTGGACTGCCAGCATTCACACTGAACCCATTTCTCCCAAAAAAAAAAATTCCAAATGTGTTTTGTCAATAATATTTTATTAAAAATCTGCTTAAAGAAGTCAGTTGTGTATGAAGGGTAGAAAAAGCATTTCATAGTGACTTCACAAATACATTTTAGCATCCCTCTCTACAGGATGTTCAGGACAGCGCCGGGTGACAAAAATGGAGATCAGAGCTTTAGTGTGGGGGTGGATTGGTCACTAGCCATTTATATTATCAACAGGTCTTTATTATTAGCATTACGTACTTCCACAAAGTCAGCTAATAATAGTGTACAATTCCTCAATGACAAACAGGACTGGATCAGAAACCACATTCATTCCAAACTCTTATTAGTTAATTGTGCAAATTTGAAAGTGGGATATTAATAATGCAGTTGAAATTGCAACGTATGACATTTCATGTTTACACGGTCAAAAAGAAGTTATATATAGCTGCTGCTTAGTATTGGAACCAGTACAAGAATACTTTCATGTATTCTATAAGCACACAAGCCTGACAGGAACTACTTTAACACAAAACTTTTGTGTTAAATACTGTATAGTGACCCTAATGATGAGAATATAAGACATTTGGATATAAATAACTTCCCTGGTGGTCTATTTTTGACTAATATTTGCTTATCTTGGGCTATTGAAGACAAACCCTACTCTGCAATTCACAAAAGAAAAGAAGGAAAATCAGCCGACTATATATTATATATGAACATCTGACTTGCACAGTCTGACAAACATTCAGAAACAAGCTTGTGCACATTTCAAAGTAAAGCTTGTACACATTTATATATAAAAGATTTCTTAGGAGGCACAAGGTTGAAACAAAACAAAATGTAGGGATCAACTGAGAAAAGCTCAGTAACCAACATGGATTTCCTCTCAAACCTTTATAAATATGGAAAAAAAAAAAAAAAGTCACTCACACAGAATTCAAGGCGGCAAGTAGAGCACAGAAAGCAACGGGGAACCCATCCGCACCAACCAAAGCTAACCTGAACTGGCCGGTTTGTGCCGCAACACAAATATTGCACCGAATGTACTCGCTAAATACAACAACCGCCTTAAACGAGAACAGTTTATACTCCCAACATAGAATATTTCTTTATTCAGATTATATGTGAAATAAGGGATCTCCAAACAATTCACACAGCACCAGTACCATCTGGTGAAGGATTTCTTTTTGTGTATATTTAAAGAAGTGTGATGATAAACAAGCAAACAAACAAAAAACTTGATGGGAAAAGAAAAGTTGGGCCCCAAAAATCACAGAACTGAACATAGATAAACTTGAACTTCAGCTGTGGTTTTGTTTTAGCTTTGTCTTTACAACTGACACCTGCAGCAAGATGAACAGGTACTAATGAAAGCCAGTAGAGGAACAAATAAAACGCCTGAAGGTGGTGATAGAACATCAGTAGTACAGATGGTTGTTAGGGTTCATCAAGACGACCCAGCTTTGGAAGTGAGCTCACAGGGGTTGCAGGACATTCCTCACTGCCTCCGATGCTCCGCCAGCCCCGGATCGCTCCATCTCTGACAGCTGCTCAAATACATCTCTGAGGAGACAAAGGTCATATGGGAGGGTTTGTCTGAAAGCCACTACATGGATGTGTCGAATTTGAGGGGAAACATTAACCGTTTGCTTGATTTTATGTCCTGGCCATATTTTCACCCCATACTTGTCCAGTTATCAGTTTCATTAGAACGTTATTGTGTCAAGACGCACAAAATCTCACCTGTGCATGTAGAAAAAGATGTATCCACTGCGGTCCCGGTCTCGCTGGACCGCTGCTTCCTGTGTACGCGAGACGTCCAGGTCATTGTAGGTCAGCCACGACTGTTTCTTCATGTCGTAGACGTCACTGATGTAATGTCCTAGATACAAACAAAAAAGCATTTAAATGAGGAAACAAACATCGACAAGTGTGATGTAAAACAGGGTGCTGCTTTCATAAAAGGCTTACAATTTTATTTTTAACCACTCAAGTCATATTTTTTTCGTAAAACTGAAAATTACTTTGAGTTACAATTACAGTCATATGAAATAGACACCAGAGTTGTTTTTTCTTGGGAATCGCTCCGGTTGTCGAAGTCGTCTGACGTTCCTGAGTTTTTAAATAATTTTTTCCCCCTAAATTTTCCAACGGGAAAAGGCATTTTTGGCCAATTAAAGAAGTGCCTAAATTTTAAAGCCAGGCCTTACAACTACAGCTGCACATGATTGTGTTCAGTAAAAACATAAATTGGTTTGATATAAGCAGGCAGTGTTCCTCTCCAATGTTGTGATTCAGATAGATTATTTAAAAAAAAAAAAAGAAAAAAAAAAAACAACACTTGTCCTTTCTGTACACAAAGGGTTCAAATACCCTCTCCTGCAACTATATATGCACCGTTACCTTAAGAAAAAGCAAGTTTTAATTTGTGATTTTATCTATGAAAATATGTAACCAAATATGTTCTTTTTTTTTCTAAGATGAAGTTAAAGCTGTTTTTAAATCAGAACTGAGGAGCTAAAAACTCACCAGAGGAGGAGCTGCTGCCAATGTGACTGACGACACTGATCAGTCTGTAGGAGTTAGCCAGGTCTCCAGTCTTTAAATGAAAAGACATAAAAAGATAATTAATTCTTTAACCCAAGTATACAAACAAGTAAGTAAAAGTTACACTTAGCTCTTCATCTATAGACAAAGAAATCAGCGATCAGATCACTCAACATCATCTTCTACAGTCATTTATGGCTTGTAAGTCTTTTGTAAATGCAAGAACAGCAGTAACATTGAATAAACTATTTGGTTACATTTTAGTTTCACCAATTTAATTATATTTACAAAATAATTACGTTTTAAAAAAGAACACTGCCTCATTATTTATCTTTCATAACCAAAGCCTTCCAATAAACACTTCATTTCTCAATGTATGAAGGTTTAAACATATAAAATGTGCAGATTAAATCAGTGGTTTATAGTTTAAACAGCCTGGAATTTAAATGTAGAAAATGGTTAATGCACACTTTTTTTTAAAATACAATTGTAAGTTTAAAAGAAGTTTGATCCACACTTTAGCTCAGTGTTTAGGGATTGAGGTACCTCAGCATTCCTCTTGAGGTTCTCTGCTTCGGCTTCAGTGTACTCCATGTCCAGCACATCCTCGTTTCCAGAATCTTCATCTGAACACAGCAGCTCAGGCAGAGAATTGTTAAACTCTGTAGTTCGGGAAGAGAAGAAACAAAGTTGATTTTTACATAGCTGGTACTTTCTTTTAAAGACAATTTTAACATCATTTTTATAGTTAATTTAATAAAAGAAATGATGAGCAATGTAAATAATTAAAACATAAAAGATGACCGGGGATGGAGCAGGGTGGGGGTGTGTGTTCAAGTTTATAAATATAGCACAAATAAAAAATTTCAAGACTGTAACAAGAAAATATATTTTAAGCAACACTATAAGTTTCCACATATTAAAAACAGTAATTTTTTTAACTGCTGGTCTTGAAGGAGGTCTAGCTTTAAGTAAAGTGAAAAATCCTAAAGTATTGCCAATGGGAATTCATAAAATATCTTCAAAAAGCAAATGTTAAACTGTTCATACCTTGCAAACTGAGCTCAGTCGCCCTCTTCAGATCATCATCTTCTCTCATCTCTTGGGCTTCCTGTTTGAGAGAGGAACAACAAAGCAAAAAAGGGAAAAAAATTGTTTTATTTACACCTACCAACAAAATGATCTTGATTATAAAACGTCATCACCAAGAGGACTTAATGGCTATTGCAGGGGTTATATTTAAATCAATGAATTCTTTCCAACAGCGGAATTAGTTCTCCACCACCGCTGTGAATGTCTGGTGGTTGCAGTAGTTTACATAATCGTTCTGAAATGTTTCTAGTGGAGGCCCTTTTTGTACAGAAGAACTATCTGAAAAGAGTTTGTTGGTCTCACATGTTCCTGGAGACTCTGGGCCAGCGCCTGCTGCAGCTCCTGCTCTTCTCGCTCCTGATCCAGGTTATACTGCTGCACCCAGTCCAGCTCGCCTTGCTGCTGCACACTCTCTGGAGTCTGGTTCTCCTTGTTATCGTCCATAGTCATATCCAAGGATCCCAGCACATCTACGTGATAAGAAAACATTTAGTTACCAAACATAAAAAAATAAATAGACACAGCCCATACATATATGATGACTACCTGTAGACTGCTTAGTGTCCTCTTCAAGCTGATCTGTATGGTGGGCCAGGTCATTAATATCAGCGTCCCCAAACCCCGTGTCTGGGCTGCCTGTTGGCTCATCCTCCATCGGAGGCGGCCCAGAAAGCCTCGTCTCCTGACGACTCATTTCCAGAACAGCCGCCAGCATTTCGTCGTCGTCTATGCCACTGAAGTCTCCTGACTCAATCGCCCCCTTCTGAAAACCATCATCTGCATCACATCACTAATATAGACAACACTGGAACACATTAAGACCTCGGATAAAAAAACGCACTCACCTCTTCAAGATGACTGTCGTGTTCAGACAGACAACTGCTGAGCCGTCGTTTGCGGCTTACGTTCACCTTCCTGATTAGCTCCTCCTCACAGTCAGAGTCCAGAAGAACACAAGAGCTACTGGAAAAAGCAGCTTTTCCACCAGCTCTTCTGCATTAAGGAACAAAAAGGACATTTCTAAAATGTCTTAAAAGTGTAAAACATTTTAGGTCACTGAAAAAGTTACAATAGAAGAATAACCAAAAATACATGTCAGCATACATATATGTATGGTGTTTTAGTTATTTTCCATTGAAAATAAATGTCCAGAACTCCAGGATAATAATAAAAAAAAAAAAAAAAACATTTTGCCAATAAACTTTATTGAATGTTTGTACAGAACTTACCGATTAGGTGGTGCAGAGGAGTGAACCAATGATGACGTCTTGAGTGTTCTGGACCTTTTGAAAAAACAAGTAAATTCTGTTTACACACACACACACATTGCTAGCTTGTGATGCATTGACCATCACTTTCTCGATAAATGATTGCAAAAAAAAAAAAAAAAAGAAATAAGAAAGATTATAATATGAAACAATTTTCCTTCCACAATGTGTTTAGCTTCTCTGTAAGAAGTTAGTTGATCTTGTGCAGAAAGGTTTAAGGCCCACTCCAACAAGATTTTTTATTTTTATTTTGTAAAATTGTTCCCAGTAGTTTTTAACCGAAAGTGCGGGTTTTAGCCAAAATCAAAAAGCCTATGATGTTTTTAAAGATATATTTTATGCCTAGCAGCAGTAGCTTATTAGAAACATAACTCTGGGACTGTACACCCAGAGTAACAGCTCGCCTGAGCGCTTCGTTTGAATGCTTATGTGCCAGCTTGTAGCCTCAAGCTAACATTAGCAGTGCAAAAAACAAAGGCAAACGATAATGAATCAATCCAGTTGTACTATTATGAGAAAGAAGCAAGCTGGGACGAGCGCATAAGCGTTGAAGGCTCATAATTTCTCGCGCACCTAATCATGAGCGGGATGGGTTAAAGACTTTGACACTCCCATTTCAGTAGCTGCATCATTATTCTGAGCTTGTTCTAGCATCTGGTTTTCTGATTAAAAAATACTATAAAATCATAAACTATTTTCAATAGGTTATCTCTTATGAAAAATGTGATACAAAAACATGTTAAAAAAACAAAAAGATGATTAACGTTGGAGTTAGTATTTAAAGTTTGAAATGAAATGAGATAATAATAGTGCAATAAAACAAACAGTGAAATGTTGTGATGGTCCGATTTGAACTTTGTATCATACAAAGAGATCCAACAAGATGTTAACACGGAGTCAAATCACTTTGAACCCCATAACTTTACCAAATTTACTGCTTAGATTAAAAAAAAAGAAGAAAACAAATCAGCAATTAGTAATAAAGATTATCTTCTTGTCTTACACAGAAGCTGATAGGCTCCAGCCAAGGCTGACAGGAGGCCTTGTGGATTCATTGCAATGGGACAGTAGGGTCAGGTATCGCGGGATCACCACCTGCTGGCCCAGCTTGCTGTTCAGGGACAGCTGGGCGTTAAAGCTGTACCGTTTCAGGTGTAGGATGAGCACCCTGTGGGGAGAGAGTGTCAACTGGAGTTTCTTGTTTCCCTCATCCTTAGCAGAAAGCTAAAGAGTCAAGATGTTCTTGACTTCTAGTGTTTAACACTAAATGTTGTGTTTGTTGTTGCATGCGAGCGGGTACCTGGGTAATTTGCTGAATTTATGCGTCACAGTCGCTGCTTTCCCATTGCACTTTTCACACGAATATTCAATTTCCTCCATCTGCAAATATAGAATACTTTCAATCAAACTTAAATACTTTGAGACATTGTTTTAAATTGTTGATAAATCTCTGTGTAAACTAAATAAATATGTCAGAAATATTTACCCTAAAGAAGAGATCCAGAGAGTCTTGAATAGAGCGAAGTGGGATAGTCTTCTTTCTGCGCGGCAGGTCGATGGATAAGTCATTGAACTGTTCACGTTTGGTTACAACCTCGCCACAGCTGCAACACAGGACAGGCGTCACAACTCGCACCCTCACCAGAAGCACCAACACTGCTTCCAAAGCCCCGTGAGGACACAGGATTGACGAGAAAACCCAAAGAGGGGACGGGCCTCACCCTTTGCAGGTGATTGTGTGCTGCACCTCAAATTCCATGTTGGCCACGACTGGGCAAGTGAAGATGTGGGAGGTGTCTGCCTCTTCAGCGGGCTCTGCTTTCACTGCTGTCGCATCCTGACCCGTTTCGGATGCCGCCGAAGGGGGCGGAGCAGAGCCATTTGACCAACTCTTGCTAATTTTCTCCACATCATCCTTTAACTGGTCCAGACACTGGCTCAGGAACTCGTGCGCATCCTAAAAACCATGCAACGTACATTAATAAAGATTTGAGAACACAAAAGTTACTTGAGGATTTTGAAACTAAAATCAGCATCTTGATATAGGAAGTTTTATTTAGAATCTGAATAAACACCACCATAAAATTCCATTTTAAGATTTAATAAGGAATAAAAATAGTATAATATAAAAAAGTTTCACAAGTTCATGTATAGTATAAGGCAGAAAAACTACTTTATAATTTTATGAATTTGTATTTTAAAACTTCTAATATTAAGTTGAGCTAGTTAAGATAAATAACTCAGTATCACAAACTAAATGGTGGAAATGCCACAAAAAAAGAAAACTTTCCTAACTTAATTAAATCACTTACCAAAAAACCTTTACATAGTGTTTTTAATGCATTTGCCAAATTGTTTGAATTCTAGAAGAATCTTACATTTTGCACATTTCCAGAGAAACGCTCAGCCGTGGAGGAAATGGCGTTCTTCACTTTCCTCAACAGGTCCTTTTTAGTCTCTGGACAGCCCACATCCTTCTTAATCATAAGGTGCGCAAAACGTCTGCAGGGAATGGAAATTCAACTCAATCAAGACCCCCTCTGCAGACTTTATCATAAAATCGTAGAAAACAGCTGCTTCATTATTCAGTTCAAACTATAATGTAAAAAGTACCGTAGCAATGCGTTGATCGGCAAGTTCTTCCAAAACATGCTTTGCTTGAGCAAGTCGTTGGAGAAGGAAGGGAGGCTGAAGAGGGATTGCAGTATGGCATTCATGTAGCAGGTGTTTCCGAGATTGGAAAATCTGAAAAATTAAAAATATATTAATTGTTGTTTTTACTAAAACAGAAAAATATTAAAACTTTTTTTTATCTGAGCATTTAGTGAAGATCATCTTACCCTTGCAAGGGTGGCTGAGGTTGGGCTAAGGCAGATGGCCTCTGTTTGTTCCAGCCGCCGTACTCCAGAGAGGGTCTCACCTTCTTAAAGGGAGTGGAGTGGTTGGGGAGGATGAGACTTCTCTTGGCTGCGGTGGTCTGAGAAGCACTGACTGGCCTATTAATGATAAAGTTGTTATGTGTTGGTTCAATTTGAACTTCGATAGCAAATTTACAAACTATACTTTTTTTTTTTTTTTTTTTTTTTTTACATCAAGATCATTTAAAATGTAAGTTTTGATGTGTGGACAGTTAGCGAAAAGCCAGATATTCACCTGTCCACAAAGGAGTGACTCTGACTGTAGTCTTTGGTTACAGATCTGCTGCTATAGAATGAGGTTGGCTGAAGCGGAGATGCCCCCAATGGGCCTAAAAGAGTCAAAAAAACAAAAATGATGCACGTAAAAATAAAGATATATATTTTTGATATTTGACAAAATAACAGCTATTGCTTTAACATAAATAGAGAAGATACTACAAGAAAGAAGATACTTTACAACAAAGTCTTTAGTGATCCGTAGAGATGGCCATTTACCTGTACTCCTGTTCTCCTCTGAATGTTTCAGCTTTTCCTTGCAGCTCAGAAGAAACTTCCTGGGCGTTTCTGTGGTTGCCTTGTTGTTGCTACAAGCATGAAAAATCATTTCTAAATGGTATCAGATTGTGGGACTTTTGAAAGGACACAAGTAAAGCAAAAGCCAGTTCATATAACCAATATATTCTGAGGATCACGTCAGTATTGACCAACATAACTAGACTCACCTGGAGGAGTCATTTTCCTTGGGGTAGTCTTCATTAAGGTCACTTTCAGAATTGAGGAGCCTCTTTCTTTTCTCACTTCTGAAATAAATAGTCAACCTTAAACAAACTGAAATAATAATAATAAAAAAGTTTTTAAATGCACAATAAAAGCTGATCACACCTGTTTTCCAATAGTCCAATGCGAGTGGGAGTGGCAGCTGCCCTGCTGGGGCTGCTAAGAGGCTTCCTTGGTGTTGTATCTTCACGGCCCTCTGTGCTCTGTCGCCTCGGTGTTGGCTGAAACAACATTGGCTGAAATGCTGAGTCCGTATTGCAATTTAATCGTCAAAGTCAAAACTGTATTGCTCACCTGTCTTTCTCCTGATAGGTTGGTCTCATTTTTCATAGAGCGGTTGCCAAGTACGCTTAGATTTGCACTTCCATAGGAGGATTTCAAAACTGCATCAAGAAATAGAAAGGATCAACACAAATCATTAAAATGAGTTACTTCAAGAATAAAGTTTCAGCTTTTAAAGCAAAAGCTTTTTAACAAAGTTATTTTGACAAGATAATAACAATGTTTGAGTGATTTTTTTCTATTATAGATTTCCATTAAACGACAACCTGGTTAAAATAAATAAATATTTTGAAACAAAAACAGATCAAATTCAGTAAGTAGTTTTCATTTGAACTAATTTCTTAAAAAAAAAAAAAAAAAAAATTTAAGACACACTTTGTCGTAAAAAAAAAAAAAAAAAAAAAACTATTGTATAGTTTCTAATTTCTAATAACTTTTTTTTGCATGGGAGTTTTGAAAAGTAGATGAAACCTTTCTGAATTTGTGAATCTGAAGCTCATTTGATATTTTGGCAGCAATATTTTTTTGTAAAACAGCCAAATTACATTTAAATCTTCAAATCTTAATAAGACTTTCCGTAACCTAAGAGGAATCCTAAACTAGCATTGTGTTCCCTTTTTATAAGAACTCCAGGTAACATTTACGAGACAGCAATTACTTGGAGTTTTACTTATGGAAACAGTAATGGTAAGGTGTAGCAGCCAAATATTTGCATTTATTTCAAAGAATCATTTTACATAAAGCTCTAATTGGGTTAAAAAGAGAAGTAGTGTAATTACCAGACTTTCCCTGTTTCAGTTTTTCCAGATATTCCTTTGTCTTCTGAACCAAAGACTGTGGCATCTTATCCAAGTAGATGACAACGTTGTCCTTCAGAGTTAGCATGATCCGACTCTGATTCTGAGAAATGTTTTTCACATTATGGTTCAGCTGCAAAGACAAAAAAAAAAACAACTTTTTTAAAAACTTGAATGTGACTGAATGCATGTAGATGGATGTCAAAGCATTTCAACAACATCAACTGCTCATCTACTGATTTCCTTATTAACAGACAGCACATTGCTGCCTTATTAACATAGAAAGGACAAAGCAATGCAGGAATAACAACCCAGAAAAGTCACATTTACTTCTGCTTTTCTACAACACTAAAGGGCTTTGTGAAAGACAATGGTGATCTACATGTCTGCTATTCCGATTATTTTCTAATTTTATCCGCAAAGACTAACAGACAACAGAAAAATATTACAGCACAAGTTGATTCGTCCCCATGGAGAAAGATTTTGAATTGTCAGAGAGATAGAGATTTGAAAGTTTGAGAAAGTTTTACTTCAAAGTAATGATTAGGGTTCAGCCCACTTAACAGTGAAATATTTACTTTATATGTCTAAATTACAGACCAGGGATTTCCTACACTGAAAATACATTGTTTCAAGTATTTAAATTATGTGGTAAATTATCTAAGGTTTTATTTCTTATTTTTTGATCATGTGAAAATACACCCTCGGGGGCAAAAAAAAAACAAAAAACGGCAAGGTATTTACATACAGAAATCAAACTTCCTTCAACAGCATATGATGGACTTCAATGTTTTAATTTAGAGAAAACAATATTAGGTAAAGGAAATAAAGAACCTTTTCAACAACACTATTTTAAAAATGGCTAAGAGGGAGTGACTTAAAACATAGTATTTAATGCTGAATATGTGTCACAACACATAGTCAGCATTAACAAGCATACAGATAAAACACTTTAAAAAAAAAAAAATTACCTGGAAAGTTTTGGCAGCTCCACCACAGCTGAACCTTAAGCAGAGGTTAACTCTGCTGTCCTTTTCCAAAATCTCAAAGGTTCCTTCTTTCCACTTGGTGCCACCTAGCTCGATGGTGCTAAAGCGAATCTTGACAGTGCTACCACTGGACAGTTTGGGCACAAAAGTTGACATGGCTTGCTATCCTGACACTGCACTTGAAAGACTTGAATCTGTATTGTACGAAAGAAACAAACAGGTGGAAATACAGTCACAATGTAGTCTATAATGACAATAACAACCTCACTTTTATGATTGCAAGTACCAATTAACAACAAAAAAACAACTAAATAGCTTCAAGAAATAGTTGCTAAATGCCACACAACAAGAAAGCATTCTTCTGTACGTAGTTGGCTAAATTTTTTTATTGAACAGATAGCAGCGAGATGCCACATTGAAAAGCTTAAGTGTGTTTGTAGTCCACATTTAGCAATACAGTCGCTAAACACTTAAACTCTTTAAGAAAAAGAAGAAGAAGAAGAAGATAAACAAAAATCATTGTCCACTAACTATAAGATAAGATCGTTGTAGATAACGCGGCAACGGCGGTTTTAGCTAAAAGATTCAATGTAGAGCCCCATAAATGCAAGTGACAAGTTAGCATAACAGCAATATAACAGTTACTGCAACACAAAATTGGGCCACTTCGAAAAGGTAAACAAACGGCATATTACCCTGAATTGTCATTTTAACTTTTAACTTTAGTTGTAAACATTTTAAAATCTGATTTTAAACAACAAGCACTTAAAACTCCAATGCTGCAGATATGAACGAGGAGCAACACATTGCGAGCTGCGTTGTGATGCTCGTGGCGCGGTTCAAAGCCAAAGATGAAAACGGTGTAGAAAAAAAAGAACAAGAAAGAAAAAGAAAAGTCCAGCAACGAATTAGTTGAGTGACGTGGCGCTAGGCTTGAATGAGAGGCACATAGTGTTGTTTTTTGTTTCTTAAAAAAACGCTTTATATTGATGGAAGAGGCCGACATTAGCAACACTGCTTCCCAAGCTAGCGGGAGCTAGCTAACAGTAATTTGGTGATGAAAACAGTCACATTTCAATGCCATCGTCATTTCATTACCTGTGTAGGACCACGGTCGCGTTTCCAACCCTAAAGAACGCAGAAGTGACTTTATAAGTCCTTCGAGACCAGAAACAAGGTTTAGCCGGCATTCACCTGCTCTTCTGTATGTTTGCTGCAAGTAGAGCAGCACACTACGCCTCACAGTAACGGGCGATGATGGCGGGAATGAGAACATTTACAACGGAAATGATGAACGAGATCGCGTGCCCTCCTCCTTCTCGCGATATTTGGTACATTGTTTGTACCCAAGTTGTCATTGCCGAGTGTAAAATCAAACGCGAAATAGAAATTTGTGTCCGTGTAAACCTGCTTTATGCATAACCATACCGTTAAAAGTTGGTTGAACTGTTTATCTATTTCTCAACATAGTAATTTCGATTGAAGTTATGTGAAGCTACGCATGTGGTGGATTCTATTCGTCAACGCACTTAGCTACTAGCTAAAGCTAGCAATTCGTAAGCAAACGTCCATGGTTCTTACGGTGGTGTTTAAGGGCAGAGTATCGCAAAGAGGTGCAAACCGAATAACTTTCTATTAAAAAGAGTATTTTAAGACCACTAAAAGCGTCCTAAAATGTTGGCAACGGGAGCGGTAAGTATCAAACTAATCGTCTTAACATCACACCGTGACGTTCCCTCCATTTTAGCCCACGTTTGATGCTTTCTTTTCCACCAAATTTGAGCTTTTCTTTTTTTTTTTAAATCGAAACAAATCTCCTTCTGAGATGTGTTAAAAGACTGTATTCATAAAAGCATGGAGGGAAATTGCTATTGAAGATATGTTATTTGTAGTCCACTTTGTGGCAGTTGTAGTTTAAGGGAAGTTTTTTTTTTTTTTTTTTCTGCCATGAATTTTTTCATTTCTTTTCATGATTTGGACTGATGTAGTTTGCACATTCAAAAGGGGAAAAAGCAATGTAGCATGTTATAATAATTCTGAGGTAGCCTAATGAGTTTAGACTTACTTTAAGTTTGTTTGAAACATTGATTGTGAATGGATTTTCTTTCCATCAAAGGCTGTAACCAACGTCACCGCCCTGGCCCAAGTTGACCGTGAGAAGATTTACCAGTGGATCAACGAGTTGTCCAGCCCAGAGACTCGAGAGAATGCTTTATTGGAGCTCAGCAAGAAGCGAGAATCAGTGCCAGACTTGGCCCCAATGCTCTGGCATTCATGTGGTACCATTGCTGCCCTGTTGCAGGTATTATTACTATTAGTCCACCCCTTCATTTGAGACAAGTCATCCCACTGAGACTGTTTGTTTGTGCCTTTTATATGGTCTTCATTGTTATAGAAATGTTGTTGAACAACTTATTTATTTCTTTTTTTTAGGAAATAGTAAACATCTATCCATCTATTAACCCACCAACCCTTACAGCCCACCAATCAAATAGAGTGTGTAATGCCCTGGCACTTCTGCAGTGTGTTGCCTCACATCCAGAAACACGGTAACAACATAGTTATTGTAACTGAGAAATGTAATTTTTTAGTTTTCGTAATTAAAATGATAAATTGCTCTATTAACTATAAAATTTTAAAGTGATGACAGACCAAAATCAATGTATCGTCTTTAGAAAATATAACTAATTACTTAACCTTTTCAGATCTATTGTTGGTCAATTTAAAGTGGTAACAAAAATAAAATTTATGTAATATATATAATATTATATATATATAATATATATATATATATATATAATATAATATATATAATATATATATATATAAATTATGCAGACCATGGTCAAAGTTAGTTGTTTAATAGGCATCTTCGTGTAGTTTTCAACCCTCAACTCACTTATGATTTAAAAAATGCGTACTTTATCAAGTTTAATCTATTACAATGATTAATATAATTTTATGTGCTTTGTCCAAACCAGGTCAGCTTTTCTTGCTGCTCACATTCCACTTTTCCTTTACCCTTTTCTGCACACTGTGAGTAAAACACGTCCATTTGAGTACCTGCGACTTACCAGTCTAGGAGTCATAGGTAACTTCTCCTGCTAAGATAATGTTTTTGTCAATTTTGCTTTTAAATAAAAAAAAAAGTATTATTTTTTTAAGTAAATGTTGAGACCATTCTGTGATCAGGACATTTTATGTATTGTTCATAGGTGCATTGGTGAAAACTGATGAACAAGAAGTTATAAACTTCCTTCTTACAACGGAAATCATCCCACTCTGTCTCCGCATCATGGAATCTGGAAGTGAACTCTCTAAGACGGTAATTGTTAATAAAAAAACATTTAAAAACGGTAAAAAGGCAGCTTTTATTAAGCATGACTGAAAAAATTGATTCTGGAGTCGAGCAATAAAAATGTAAATGTTGCAGGTTTTGGTTTTCTAAAACACACCTTTCCATACATTCATTTGTGGCATGAATGTTTATAATGATTCAACCATTAAATCCATTTATTTTTTTTTTGCTCAGGTTGCTACTTTTATACTGCAAAAGATCCTGCTTGATGACACTGGGTTGGCTTACATATGTCAGACTTATGAACGTTTTTCCCATGTAGCCATGATTCTTGTAAGTATTTTCTGGTTTTGGCACCTATAGCATTGTTCTAATAAACATGAAATCAACACATCATAACATTATGTGTATATACAGTGCTCAGCATAAATGAGTACACCCCTCTACATTTTCCAGTAAACCTTTAGTGTCCTTACAGAATCAACCTTTTCTGTGAGATACATGAAAATTTCATGTCTTTGAGTTCAAAAAGTCTCCAATAAAACTCATCCTTGTGGAAAGTTTGCAGATTGTTATTTTCTTCATTAAGCTACTGATTAAATTGGTACTTTTTAAAGAGGGTTTACTCATTAATGCTAATATATATATATATATATATAATATTAACATTTTCAACGCAGGGTAAGATGGTGCTGCAGCTCTCCAAAGAGCCATCGGCTCGTCTGCTGAAACACGTTGTCCGCTGCTATCTTCGCCTCTCTGATAACCTCAGGTAAAACAGGTCTATATTAGTCATTTTGTATTTATCTTACAGTCCCAGAAAAAAAAGTATTTTAGAGTAAGAAAAAGAAAGTAAAGAGAATTTGATCTTCAATTTTGCCACTAGGAGGAGCCATCATCATTTTTTTATTTAACTCCACTGGTTAAAACTGCAACAAAAACAATCATATAGCAACTTAAATTACAATTTCTCTTAATATTACTTAATATAGCTTTTAATATTTGACTGATTTGTGATTTATTGATCATATACTGGTAAACATAGCATTCAAGGACAATAGAAATAAGAAAAGGGGAACAGATGTCTGAGTTACCATTAATCACAAGTGATTAAAGATTCATAATCAGCATTTTTTTTTCTTGTGGAGCTTTTAAAAAATGACAGCCCTGCTCTATAAACAAATGTTTAATTTCCAATTGGCTTTTATGTATCTTGAATACGAAAATCTGAATGTGGTCATACACTGATTTATGTCATCTGGTCTTTTCTTCTCAGAGCTAGAGAGGCCCTTCGTCAGTGTCTACCAGACCAGTTAAAGGACAATACCTTTGCACAGGTGCTGAAGGACGACACTACCACCAAGCGCTGGCTCGCACAACTAGTTAAGAACTTGCAGGAAGGTCAAGTTACCGATGCTAGAGGCATCCCACTTGCTCCACAGTGATGGAGCTTCAAACCACAGTGAGGGGGTGTGGTTCCACAATGGACACAAAAGGACTCACTGGGTGTTTTTTTTTTTTTTTGCCAAATTTGGTGCTAAAACTATGCACCAGAGAGGCTTAAAAGGAGAGAGAGAACTTTTTTTGGGGGGGCTTGAGTTAATCTGTTTTTCTGATGTTGTTGTCAAAACTGTACACTTTTATAAAAACCCCAGAAATCAGTTTTTCACGACTGACTCTCCTTTTGGACACATTACTTCATTTTGATTAAGCGACTGGCTCAAATATTGACTGAGACCCTTTATCTCCTTTCTATCCTTTTCTATCCTGCTGTTTGTGAAATGTTGAGGTGGGCTGTCCTGCATTTAAAGGACAACTTTGGAACTTCAGCTTTAAATTTTACTGAACGAATCGACAAAAGTTAGTGAAGTTCATTCTTATGTCAGATTTTTATCAAACAGCATTTTTCTGCTAGTCAACCTGAAACTGTTCTTAAATCCGATGCTGGCACTCATCTTTTTGTTGTTGCGACTTTGGTTTTCTGTAACTTCTCAATAAAAGCTGTTTTTGCTTCTAAAATGAGTATTTTTATTTGCATTAGTTCAGTCATATATCTTTCTTAATAGTTAGCAGGAAGTCATAAATATTCTACGCTAAGTGTTTGTTCAGGCATCCCAGTTATTCTATGATATCTTGTATATTTACAGGTAGTTTATTTTATATGTTTGGGAAAAAAAATAGTAATTTGTTTGAAAGAGCATTAAGATTTTCCAGAGGATTATCAAACTCAGGATGTTGTGCACATTGAGAAAAACAATTAGGGGAACTCCTCCCTCCAGTCTTGGAAAGACGGTAATCCCAAGTGGCTAATTTTTTTTAAAGGATATTTATCTGGATGGATAATGGGACAAATAGGAAGAAAAAGCAACTTTTTTTCTTGAAATATTCCTGTCAAGATCTTTCAACTCAAAATATAATAGACTTTTTTTCATTTCGTCCAGTAAATGATTCTTCGAAAGCAATCTTGGAAAAATTTATTGATAATTGATTAAGCATCTGTCTATTTAAGGGTTCTATTGTTTTTGCATTATAAAGGCTTCAGTTTTTGACAACAGAGCATTCATTATTCGATTACATGATGTCTGCTGTAATAATCCTTTAATAGCTTCTCATAGTCTAAGTGCAGGTAGTCCTTTAAAAACAGTTTTTGTGTGTTTTTTAAATCAGATAATTAATTTTAAAAGACGTGTTATCTTTCAGGGAATAGTTTCTTTGAACCACTGCTCAAGCTCTGCAACACCACCTGGGTGTGTAATAGATTCACTCTCCTACTGAAGAAGAGTCACATTCTGTGTGCAAATCTTCAATATGGTCTAATCAAACCAAGGGAAAGACATCTAAATATCACCTACATGTTACAAATCTCCAAATTTATCATAGTCTGCATATATTCTAGTGATTTTCTTGGACAAAATTTGTCATAAGACTCTTCTAAGGTGAACCGAGCGCAGACGTTCGTTCACCAATGATCAGAATAGCCAAAAAAAGTAATTAGTTTTGACCACTAATGAGTTCATTTTAACAATAATAACTTAATTTCTCTCTGTTTGGTTTATTTAGAATTTCTCTAAATCCCTTTAGTCACCTTTTTAAGAACCTTAAATTTAACAAAGTGATCAAATTCAATCAATTATATATGGGGCCACCTTAGAAAACCATGCAAAGAAACTGAGGCTCCTCTTCCTCAGTGTGTCCTCTTGCTTATCGCTCAGCTCTACTCCTTCCACTAATGAACCTTCATTTCCCTTTACCGGTCCATTAACAGATTGTTGTCCACATGGGCTCCATTAGCCACATGGAGTCAGAAATAAATCATGCATCATGGATTTACCTGCGCTCAAGCCTTCCATTTGAGAGAAAATCGGATCCCAGAGGGAAAAGTTTCCTAAGTATCCACTACCTGTTTTTGTCTACTCTTCGTGAGCTATTGTGCCTAAAGTTATTACATGAGAGGGGAGTACTTCGTAGATGGAAATTGTGCATTAGCTGGACTGGGTCTTGAAAGTCTGTTTGTTTTCCTGGATTTTACAGTACTTTACAGGAAGACATGTAGTAAAATGTTCATTCAAAATGTCTGACTGTAAAAGTAGCTGCCAATGTATTTAATAGCATGTATCTTTGCTCTAAAAACTTACATTTTTTTAGCTATTTATTAAGCATTTTAGCTGAAACTATTTTTATTTGGGCTTGATGTGATTGTTTTTTGTGGTAGGCTATGTTATTGTCTTTTATGGTTTTTAGCTCACAGGTTTGTTCTTTAATGTTTTTAACCTCTGAAGTTTTTGACTTTTATGTTTTTATCTTGAGAAGTTATTGTCTTTTAACTTGTGAAGCACCTTGTGATGTCTGTCTGTGAAAAGTGCTATATAAATAAAACTTTCTTACTTAACCATGTAAACCCACTACATCAATTCAGATTTTCTGGAAATAGAATATGTTTTAAACCCCTTTGATGAAATCCACAAAAATAGAAAAAAAAAATCAATTTTCTTTAAGATTTATAACTTATATGTTAGTTGATTTGTTAAGTTTTTGCTCACAACAATGTTGGCTTAAGAGGAACAAACACTATCGAGTGTTCAGGACAAAAAAGTACCTTATTTGCTCACTGTCTCAAATTTGATACACACATTTTAACATGATATTATAAATACATAATTTTCAACAAATTTTGCATCCTTTCAATACACCAAGTAGTCATTAAAAAATGAATAATAATAAATGAGTCATTTTCATGATAAAGTTAAAAATATTAGCTAAATCTTTCCTGCCAAAAGTCTTTTTGAGATTTCACGGAGCAGGAATTTGGAAATGAGCAGGAAAAGCCCTTCTACTGCCTCTAGTGGAATAATGATGAAATACAGTGCAGAAAACAGACAAAGCATTCAAAATAAGATTTAAAAGAAAAAATAAAATAGGGCTCTCAGAAATGTGTGTATCAAATATAATGCAAAGGAATTTATAGGGTTAACTATTTAATTATCTGAAAAGGGTCATGTTTCACACTGGAAAGTAGGGTGGCTGTCACGCACAGATTTTATTTAGCATTGATTGATGACTAACCCTTCTGGCTTTGATCTGCCCGCATTATCATATTACTTGTAGTGCTGCGTCTTTGAGTTCTGTAGAGCATCAGTGAAATGAGCGCATACAGGCAGCGGGAGCCAAATCAGACTTAGGGGAGGGATCTCAGCACATGCAGTGAAAGTTCTCCGGATGATGGAGTGAAAGGGCAAAGGGACAGGAAAAAAGGTTGGTGTGAAGGATAAGGAGTGGCGGTGGAAGTGGACAAGCAGTGCCTGGTGAATCAGCTTTCTCAGATGCGGTGCTGAGACTGAAGGCAGCAGGAGGGAGGGGCAAGGTTAGGCCAGCTCTGCCTTCTGACGCTTGCGCTCTGAAAGACTCACAGCTGCTTGCCAGCCAAGGTTTCTGAGTGCAGAGCCAGATTTCCGTGCAGCACACATCTCCTCGGTGCTCTTGAATGTTCTTTTCCCTGAAGAACAATTTTAAACCATCAATTTCTCCTGTGAGATCAGCACTTTCGGTGAGTATCATTTCAATATTTCATCAAACTGAAGCACAGACAGTTATTTATCTGACTCATTCTTTGTTTCTTCAGCTGCAGAGTAAGCTGAAGCAATGCCTTCATGGCTCACATTTCTTCATCTGGTTCTCATTTACTTGGAGCTATCTAACCTCCAGCTGCTGAACCTTTTAGTCATAAAGGCTCGCTGTCTTTTTTTTCTTTTCTCACTTGTTTATCACAGTTTTCCAGCATTAGCCGTTATCAGGACACACATTTCACTACTGTGTGGAACAAAGTTAGGATGCATCAAACAAAATGACAAGCTTTCATGGAAAAGCTATTCACTGCTCTGCTGGATGTTCTCTGAGTCATCCCTTCATGCCTAAATAAACTTGACAGTAAACTCCCTGATGAAGTGGCCATGTGTTAGTCATTGCTCCCCTGAAAAGTGATTCAGTTTGACCATTTACACTTCAAGCTTCATGCTGATTCTTTTTGTTGCAGCTAAAAAACTGGGACAACTTAAAAAACACTTATTATTCAATTCTCACTTTCATGAGTGAAAGTGTAAGACTGTAAAATGGGGAGTGTCGGTCAAGCTGTGGTGGGAACTTTCATGAACTTGCCAAGGGAAGCCAGCGTGCAGAGAAAAAAAATCACAATGAAAGGAAAGGATAGTTATTACACAGGAACACAGCTATAACAACTGCAGAAACGCTTTGCTTCCCTGAGGTTTTGATCTGTGGCTATCAATGCACAACAGAGACAGAAGAAAGCATGTCCAGTTGTTTTTTTATTTTCTTTCATTCTGAAGACTCATTTAAAAATATGCTAAGTTGATTTTAACATATTTTTGTCAACTAATCTTTTAATTGCAGATTTGATTTTAGTTTACTGATGTGTCAAAATGTTTGTCAAAATTATGAATTCAAGCTGTTATTTAGATTTTGACTTGCTGGTAGCACTGAGATCTTTACTCTCAGTAAGGCGCTGCTGTGTTTTATTTTCATGTAGTTCACCTTTCAGCATATCCCATTAGGGGTCGCCACAGCAAATCAACGTTCACCAATCCACACATTTGTTTGGCAGAGATTTTTGTTTGTTGTTTTTAGAGTTATATAAAAAAAAAACCTCAAAGATCATCGAATTTCTGCAGCCACGTTGCTTTCAGAGCGTGAACAGTTTGTATCGCGTAAAATCAAATTAAAAGAAGGAATTTGAAGTACTTGTGTCAATGACAACCTTTAAAAAAAATCAAGCATTTGGTTGGGAAAAGTCAGTCCTGGTTTAAGGCCAGCTTGATTGATTTCTGTAGACCTTTGAGTGCACACATTTTCTAGGTCAGCAAATAGGATCCAGCTTCTCCGTTTAATGCTAATGACAGACTTGAGGAATAAATCGTTTAAGATATAAAAGCGAAGCCAAGCTCCTTGAAAATTCTCAGATTTTAAGCTCAATAACTGTCTCCTGTGCTGCATTTACTGAGGGACCAAACAGCTGATACTGTTTTTTTTTTGCACTCTCATAAGAACAAAGGACTATTTATTTACACTTCAACACAGGGGAAAGGTCAGATTCCTAACACAATTTCTACATTACATCCATATACCAGCAGGAAAGTCCAGGGAGCAATGAAGCAAGGAGCCTGACTGACAATGGCCCTTGTGTTCCTCTCTCTGAAGTACTAAAAAAAGACAGTTCTGTGCTGAAGAGACACAAAGCTGGAGTGAAGTTTTGTAACCGCTCTGTGAAAAACAGCAGAAATGCCTTGAGCAGGCAAAGATCAATGCAAGTTTTTGTTATTACTGTATCTTAGATATGAAGGTTAGAAAGTTTGTTTTGTTTCATTAAAAAAAAATGTAGTTTGGATTCAGATAGAAGCATGTGGAGTGAATCACTAACATCTGTTTCTCTTAAAGCAGTAAGTTTCCACTGGCATATGTAAGGGCGCAGAGATGAATCCTGAAGGTTTAAGTGAGTAGACTGATGTTCTTTATTCACAACAAATAATGATTAGGCTTCTTTAAAGACACATTTAAACCATTTAAAGCCTATTAAAGAAACGATAAACATTTTTAGAACAAAGATGTTTTTTTACATCCTTTGGTTAAATCCACAAAAATTTGTTTTAATGTGGATGTATAACATCAATAATGATTCGTTGGGTGATTTGGTTTTGCTCACAACAATGTTGGTTTAAGATGAAATTATGTTACCATGAGTGTTCACGAAAATAGCACCTTATTTATCCACTGTCCCTAATTTGATACACACATTTTTAATATGGTTTAACTGTGTTATAAAGAATTAATAATCAACAAATTAGCATTTTTCAATACAGAAATTGTCATTTGAAAAAACGAATAACATAGGAGTTAAATTATTGTCACCATAAAGTTAAAATTAGCTAAACTTTTACTGCCAAAAGTGTTTTTGAGATTTTAGGGAGGTAGCAATTTTGAAATGAGGAGGAAAATACTGACCCTAGTGACATGATGATGAACTACAGGGCAGAAAACATTCTAAGTTATAAGCAATTAGTTTTTAAAGAAAGTTTAGATCATGCTGATAGTGGGATGCTTGTACCAACATGATACAAATGGATGTATAGGGTTAAGTTGATGTTCCATCTCTGCAGTTTTACTGAATGATATTGCTGCATTTCTAACTGATCTGCTATATTTACATGTGTATGAAAACAGGCATTCAAGATGATCCAGACATAAAACGGATGATGGAAGGATCAACTCTGAGAAAAGTTAAGTCCCGGTCCTGGAAGAAGCAGCGTCATTTCCGCCTGCTAGAGGATGGCCTCACGATCTGGTACAAGTCAAAATGGGCTGGGAAAGGACACTCAACCTGTGAGTCTGAAAGAATTTGCTATTAAAATGATATACTTTGAAAAATCTTACAGTGAAAATTAAAAGCCTGAATTTTACCGGTATTTAATTTTTTCCCCTCATTTTCTGTTTTTTTTTCTTTTGTAGGCCTATAATTTTGAACACAAAGAAATAGTTGCATAAAAGCATAAACGAAACACATCTTGAAAAGCTGTTTAAACTATTTATTTATTTATGATACCGTCTCTTTGAACATAATTGGATCAATAATTTTAAACTCTTCAAACATAATTTTTAATTAAAAAAAGGAACCTAACATGCCAGTTTGTGTCATAAAATATAATAACTAGATATTAAAAATTTGCAAAACCATATTTACCTGTAACATATTGATGATCATTTTACTTATCATCGCAATAAAAGAAGCAACAACAGTGATCATCAATGATCTCATGTAGTTTTTCCAATTAAGACTGACTCTTGAGATGATTAGGTTGAATATTTTTACTAGACCACCATGCATGAAATAGTATTTATCAACTGCACTGCAAAAATAGGCCTCTTAGACATAAGAAAAAAAATAACACCCCATTGGAAGATATTCTTTAAAAGGGCAAAAAATAAGAAAAATTGTCTTGCCAACAATTACTATTTTAATAAAAATTATAGTGACTAATGCATTTTTTCTCAAATTATTATTTTACTATTGACTATTATACTATTTTACTATTCCTAAACGAGATTATTTTCTTGCAAGACAAAAAAACAATTTTTTCTTGAAATAGGAAAATTTTTACTCTCTTAAGGTTTAGTTTTTTCAGTGTGTAGCAGCCCTAAAAGATCTTTGGAAAGTCAAACAAAGGAAAATTTTAGTTGTCAAAAAAAAAATCAAAAAGATTTGTTTCATCCAGGAGTTTGTGTTCAGAAACTGTAGAATTCCTGTGGCTGCTGAGACTTGGAAGTTATGCGGTTTTCTCTGCTGTAAGGAGATCTGCACATCTGAAAATTCTGCTATCATCCAACACAATGTTTTTATCCTAAAGATCAAAGGTTTTGGAAGAGCTCTAGCATAAATATATAAACTGCGTTCCTGCTAGATTGTCTTTAGTAGTTGCTAAATACTTTAATGTTTTAATTTGTGTGGAAGAAAAACAAAGAATACAGAATGCTATGAAAGTAGCTTCTGGAAAATATTTCTATAGCAGCCAAATAGGAGAAAAGGGTTGCTCACAGTGGGAAAAAAGTTCTCATCCAGTCACATTTTTAAGCAGTTGAATCATGACTTTAAGAAGTTTATCCCGGTACAATGGATCCTGGGATGAACTGATACAGGATTATAGATTAAAAGATTACAGAGAAGCCGGCTATTGCCTCTCAATCCTCCACAAATCCACAAATTCAATGAACAGGAAACTAATGCCATATGACAATTCCCATATGCAGATAGCAAATATTGTTGTCAATCAAAAATATAGTTCAGACAAAAACACAAGACAGATAGAGATGCAGGACGCCAAAACTACAAGGTCAAGAGGAAGAGACTCATAAAATAATGATGACGATACCAATGATAACAGTTGGAGCAGGAGACTTGCAAGCCGCCAGTCTGCAGACAGGCAGGCATATGTTAAAGTGGATTCACAGATTGAGGCTGAGTGAGGATGCAAGGAAATTAATGTAAATGTTTTAAATCAAACAGCTGCTTTGACAGTAATTTCTATGTGGTCAAATGATCTGATGGAAGATTTCTGATGTTTATTTTAAGAACAAATGTTTTATTGCTATTGACTATATGTGATGCACTTTAAGTAGTTTTCCATCTGTGATGTGTTTCTGTCTTGTCCCAGTCTCAGTGACGGAGGTGGAAGTGGTGCGTGAAGGCCATCAGTCAGAAATCCTGCTGAGCACCGCCGAGGAGTTTCCTGCTGACCTCTGCTTCACTCTGGTGTTTCACGGTCGCCAAGGCAACCTGGACCTCGTGGCCGAGTCTTCGGAGGAGGCCCAGGCCTGGATCCAGGGAGTTCGCAAGCTAATTCATAAAGCTCAAACCATGGATGAGCAGGAGAGGCTGGACCAGTATCCTCACAGTGTTAGGAATTCCTCCAAAACAGCTGTGTTTATTCTTGGGTTACCTAATCGGACGTCCAGCTTCAGTACAAAAAACTCTCAGCAGCTTGGTTGTTTATTTTTTTACTTCAAAGTTTTGAAGAAAGCTGCTGAATAGATTTCATCTAATATAATAGTTCAAAACCGTAGTTTTCCTCAGCGTGGTCTCAGATGGGTCCGAGACTGGTTTCAGAAAGCCGACAAAAACAAAGATGGGAAGATGAATTTTAAAGAGGTGAAAAAGTTGCTGAAGATGATGAACGTGGAGATGAATGAAGACCACGCTTACCGCCTCTTTAAGGTAATATAACGTACAGATAAGCAGACATCCTTAATGTCATTTTTAAAAACAGTGATTTAATTTCTTGATAAGCTCACACAAAAAGCACTTTATATTAGTAAACATGTCATGATGCAGATTTTAACAGATGCAGCATAAGACTAATTTATTTTCTTTTTTTTTTTTACTTTGTTTCCACAGATGGCTGATAAGTCACAGAGTGACTCTTTGGAAATTGAACAGTTTGTTCACTTTTATAAAATCCTGACCCAGAGAGATGAGGTATGGAAGGTCTTCCAGGATTATTCTGGAGATGGAGAGAAGTTGATGCTGGAGGAGCTGGAAAATTTCCTGAGAACAGAGCAGCAGGAGGAAGAGCAAAGCGCTCAGCATGCTAAGCAGCTGATTGACAGCTACGAGCCGTCTGAGACAGGTGCTGGTGGAGACACTGTAACCTCATCTGACAAAAAAGTCTTTCTCACCATAGTCTTTGTTTAGTTAGCAACAGGAACATATGTAAGCTTAGCTGAACATGATTATTGTTATTATAAGAACAGATAAAGCTTGAGATTCCATTTTGAAGGTGTGTTTTAGGGCAGTAATGTTGATCTGAAAAGGATTCAAATGAAAATACATTTTTATTCTTTTTTTCACCTGGTTTGTCAGTGTGAGAGCAAAGAAACTGTCAAAACACATTTTTCCCCTTCAATGGACTCATCAACCCTTTCACAATATGAAAAAAGATTATTATAAAAACTAAAACTAATTTGAAAAGTGAGGAAAAATCAAAATAAACCAAGTACAAGTCAGTGTCAGGTTGGACAAGGATATTTAAAATAACTTTTAAATTATTAAAATTTTATTATCCATGTATAAAACCTTAAATAATAATTGTGAAAAGTCAAAGTTCTCACAGCCTACGTTCTAAATATCTTTTTCATTCAAGCCCCACTCCGACCATCGTTTAATCTATTGTAAAGACGTTCCTTGTAGTCTTATATGATTATGTTTTCTTTAGCCAAAAAAAAAGCAAGTTTTTTGGACAGAATTTATCCTGAGTAGTAGGAGTTTCTCAGAAATTCACTTTAGAAGTCACTTCGGTGTGGAGTAAGCCCTCCCTTTCTTCCCATCATCCATCTGTTTACACTCTTTCCTGCTGGTTTCCAGCGTCACACAACCCAAACCGTACATTACTGATGCGACAGAAATGGCGAGTAATATCGGAGCACTACAGTTCTGAGCCAGATGCCAGCTCAGACGAGGAAAATTAAAACGTATATGCATCTATTTGTCTGCAAGTGGATGCATCAGAATAAAGCGGAGCAGGGAGCTTGTGGTTTGTTGTTTGTTCCCATGTCACGCCTACAAGCTTTTTCAAACTGCCTTTTTTGGTCTGTTTCTGACTCTACTCAATTTAATTTAATTTATATGGCCCAATTACACAACACAGTTGTCTCAATGGGCTTTACACCACACTTGTGGCCCAAACTGGTACCTATCAGATAAACAGGATTCAAACCTTGAAGGGGAAAAAGCTGATTCTTATGTCATGCTCAAGCCTTTGAAGTAAGATGCTGTGGTTGATAGTTTCCAAGGCTGCACTGAGCTCTAACAGGACCAGCAAAGAGATTCACAACATAAAAAAAAAAAAAAAAACCCAAAAAAGCTTACTTTTCTTATGTGTCCCCACTCCCCAGTCATGAGAAAATGCTACAGGAATATGTTAAAAACCCCAAAAAGAGCGGGTTTTTAAGAATAAGCAAATATCCATAAAAACAAAACTCTTTAAACTACTGATAAATAATTAAATTAGCTTTGGAATTTTTCAGTGTAAGAAAACATGTAATACTTGAGCATTTTTTATTACTTATCTACTTTAAAAGCCACTTTAACTGGCTTGGCGGTTGAAAGAAATCTTATTTTTTATATTGCATACTGAAAGCAACATTAATATTAATGCCAACCAATAAAAGCTATCAGCTCTTGTGCTGTTCTGCATTTACTCTGTACTTTGATGTTGATGCAGTCAAGAAGCAAGGTGCCATGTCCTTGGAGGGCTTCCAGATGTACCTGTGCTCTCAGGACGGCTCCGTATTCAATCCGGAGCTCCTGGAACTCCATCAGGACATGAGCCAGCCGCTCAGTCACTATTTTATCTCCTCGTCACACAACACCTACCTCCTGGAGGATCAGCTGCGTGGACAGAGCAGCTTGGAGGCATACATCCAGTAAGGCAGACGTTGTTATATAAAAAGACTGACTTTGGCATGAGTTTAGAGAAGATTTACAGTAAAATATTTGCTGCTGGTGTCAAGGTGTTACTTCTAACGGTATTACAGTTCTTCTTGAGAAATATTTCCAATGTTTACTGTACATAATAATGTATTATATATGGAACTCTATGAAATCAACATTCAGAATTTTACAGTAAAACATACAGTGTGGGAAAGGATTAGAATTTTCCCTCTGAGTTTAAAGACAAAAATGTTTTTTGCTTTATCTTAAAATTGAATATTTTCGTCAATTCCTTCTCAGTAAATGTGTTGATTTGTGTTGTTTGTGTGCAGGGCTCTGAAAAGAGGCTGCCGCTGTGTTGAGGTGGACTGCTGGGACGGCAGTGACGGGGAGCCTGTCGTGTATCACGGCCACACACTGACCTCAAAAATCCTCTTCAAAGATGTCATTTCAACAATCAAAGAATATGGATTCAGAGTGAGTCGCCGTTTAAAGTTCCTGCACTAAAAGAGCATTGGTTACCGGGCCATTATGCTATTCTTACCCCCATCCTTCCAGACAATTTTGTATTGACTTAAATCATTCTTTTAATAATTAATGATTTTTTTTGCACTGTAACAGTCTCCACAAAACTATTTGGTGACAGTGATCTATCGACAAACCACAGATCTCTAATGAAATTTATGAAACCATTAAGCGGTTGGGCAAACATCTGACACTTATCTACCAACGCAGGCAAGTAAACCCCATCAAGATAATTGACAACAAAGCAGACCCTGATTACAGTTTTAAATCACGCCGACAGAGCTGTCTTGTGCTCTAAAGAGGATAACAAGTGAGGCCAGTTGATTGTCCTTTTGCTTTCCTCTAACAATCCTGCTGCAGTCCTAGAAGAAATGAGGAACTGTTTTGTTTTAAACTGATATTGTCGTGAAATTATAGAAACATCTCTTCTCCTGAAAGTTCTGTTTACCTTTTCCAACAGGCTTCAGACTTTCCCATCATTGTGTCCCTTGAGAATCACTGTGGTTTGGAGCAGCAGACGCTCATGGCCCAGCACCTCACCCAAATCCTGGGTAACTTGCTACAGACCAGCACTCTGGACGGACAGGTTCCTGAACAGCTCCCCTCCCCACAGGTCAGAATCTGTTAAAGCTCTGTCACACCACACGTTTTCTTACAGTGTTAGCCATTTACTCAGACCTGGCCGTGAGCTGCATGGCGCCCTAGAAAAAAGGCTTTAAAGGTTTAAAGATCTTTGTTCTTAAGGGCTTAGGGATAGAAAAAAAATAAATATCTAGTCAAATTAGTCTTTTTTGACCAAAAATGAGAGTATTTTAAAACCATTTTCTCTGTCTTCCTTTCTGGCACCCCCTGGATGTGTCGTGTCCTTAACCGAAACAACTGCCTATACTACGATCCGGTTCTGCATTTACTTTCAATAAAAGAAAAAGAAATGTACGATGGTCCTGAAGTGCAAATCACACCAATAATGCACTTGATGCAAATGCATTTTAAAGATCACAACAGAAATTAAATAAATAAAATAGCATCACATTTTATAAATTGACATAATATTTGAGAAACCCACAATTACAAAGAAATAAAGCAAAATAAAAATGAAATGCTTTGTTACACAAAATGAATTTACAGGAATAAATTGTAGATGTCATAAACTTACTGTATATAGCTGTACAAAAGACTCAGATATTAGAGTTGTCTCTTAAGTTTCACTTTCGGTTTTGAGTTAGGCGCATGCGCTCTAGGAGAGAGACGTCATCATCGGGCTCCGGCACAGCGTGCTCTCTGTCTGCTTCTCTCCGTGCGTACGAGTGTGCCGCTGCGTTATCGCTTGTTAGAAAGTTCCCTCGAGTTGTAAAGTGTGCAAAGTGTGCGTTCATGATCAAGTAAGTTATTCCTTAATGTATGCTTTTCTTTGACGAGTTTTAATGCTGTTTAGTTTGTAATGTGCCGCTAAAAGAAGTGTTAATTGCCTGATATCGCGCACGGAGCGCACGTGGTCGTGCACGTGGGCACGTACCATTTCTGTTATGTTTTCTTATAATTTAAGTCATATACTGAGATTGTATTTATTTTCTTATTTTGCCAGAAACCACACACACACACGCATATACACCTATAGTCGCCTACAAAGACTGGATGTAAAGTTCAAGTGTGGAATACAGTTGATAAAAGCCATCCTCCTGCCTCTGTCCTTCATTCCACCATCCAACTGCAGTAGCCTCATCCAGGCCTTGACGTAGTGCTCTGGCCGGCACTCCTGGGTTGAGAGTGGTTTCACACCTGAACAGCAGTTAACCCTAGAATCTCACCCACATTAATGGTCCTTCGAGCCGGATGAGACCACACTTAACCCATAAAGATGGATGAAGCCTGGAATTATGAAGTGAGTGGAGCACGCCCCCGACGAGTAGTTCGTCCCCCTATTCGGTTTGAAGATTATGAGGTGGATCTCAGGAATCCAGCCTTCCGCGAACACGAGTCAAGAGGACTTTTGACCCAATCCCCTGAAGCAGCCAGCACAGTACCTGACAGAGATCCAATAGCAGTGGAAATGGACTCCAGCTACGCTATTGAGAGACTGTGGCATGAGCGAGATAACCCAGTGGTCCAGCAGTCACCCCATAGTTCCATTCAATACCGACTGAGAGACCCAACCCTCCTTCAATATGCTCCTCTTCCAAGGCCACAACAGTCATTTTCTCCAAATCCACAGCTTGAGGAGATCCGCCAGGAAAGGCTCCTCCTTCAGCAATCACATCAGCGGATGGCTGCAGATTATGAGGACATGCGTGCTATGCAGCGTGACATTTTAAGGATGATGGACACAGCGAATACTGCTCCATGCTGCCAGTCACCTCCAGGAGCATATGCCAATCCTCCAGAAGAAGTGGAGAATGGTCAAGAAGACTGGCCACCACCCCCACCTCCAGTTTGTGATGACATGGAGCAGGTAGAAACCCAGTCACCTGTGTTGGAGCGCCTTGATAAAATGATGAGTGAGCTTCAGATTCTGCGCAGCCAAGCGCTCTCAAAGCAGCAGAGGCAGCCACTGTCAAGTAGACAACCCTCAATCGACACAAAGTCAAGACCTCCAGATGTTGATTCCCACAGTCGTTACCATTGCTATGCTGAAGATCACCTTCCAGCATCTCCTTCCCCAATCAGGCTAACTTCAACACCCCATCATGTGCAGATGAGTCCTCCAAATGTCAACTTTCAGTCTACTCCTGGGTCCAACCACCCCCCTGCACCCAATCAGTTATACAGTCAGAGTTCAAGCCCTGATGCAACCTATCACGGACCTCGCCCATCAATCCCAAACCTCATCAACCGAGATCCTGGAGAGTTTGCCCACCTCAAGATGGCGCTGGAGAACCTACTTCCTCCCGAGAGTAGTGAGCTGTTTAAGTACCAGGTACTGATTAATCACCTGAAGTTGGAGGATGCTAAATTCGTGGCTGAGGCTTACATCTACTCACCAACCCCATTCACCGACACCATGAGAACCTTAAACGAGAAGTTTGGTCAACCTCATCAACTTGCATTGAAGAGAATAGCTGCAGTGATGAATTCTCCTGACGTCAGACGAGGTGATGCTGTCGCCTTCGAGAGGTTCTCCCTGCAGGTTCAGTCACTGGTGGGTATGCTGAAGACCCTAGGCCCTGATGGAGATGTGGAGCTGCGGTGTGGGTCCCATGTTGCACAGCTACTTAGTAAGCTACCCCCTGAACATAGAGCGGAGTTCCGCAGGTGCATGTTCAACCGCCCTGACCAAAGATATACCCTTACTGACCTAGCCAACTGGTTGAAGTACGAATCTTGGTGTCAAGACTTTGATAGCCAACTACCATCAAGAGGAGTAAGGGATAAACCACAGGGTCGGAACACTGACGGACCATCAGCTAGACGTTCCACTGCAGTGTTCCATGGAGCAGACACCAAACCTCAACCATTGAACGCGCAAAGCAGCGACCCACAAAGGAACCCATCACCGTATTGTGCATACTGCGACAACAGAGAGCATCACTTAAGCCAGTGTGCAGCCATCAGCGCACTGTCAACAGAGCAGCTAACTGAGTGGATCAAAACCAACCGAAGGTGCTGGCGCTGTGCCCGCTCGCATCATGCTGCACAGTGCTCTCTGAAGAAGCTCTGCAGCTTATGCCAAGGTCAACACCTAAAGGTCCTCCACAACGTTAACACGAGTCCCCCAAAGAGGCCTCCAGAGAGCACAGCACATCAACCGAAAGACAGAGGTGAGAAATGCACTGGAGTGTTGTATCTCGACAGGCCAACAGCAAGCACCCGTGTCCTACTCAAGGTTGTTCCTGTCCTCATCCGGAACAAAGGCCAGATCCTGGATACATATGCCATCCTGGATGATGGGTCGGAAAGAACCATGCTTCTGCCCAGTGCTGCCCAGCAATTAGGGCTTCAAGGTGACCCAGAAACCCTTCCCCTACGCACAATCAGGCAGGATGTGCAAAACCTGAGTGGATCCTGCGTATCCTTTACCATCTCACCAAAGGCTAAGCCCAAGACTCGGTACCAGATCAGAAACGCCTTCACTGCCTCCCACATTGATCTGGCTGATCACACATACCCGATCGAGTCACTACAGAAGAAGTACAAGCACCTGAAGGGATTATCTATTCAGCCCTTCAAGAAGATCCAACCGCTGCTGCTAATTGGGAGTGACCACCCACATCTTCTCACTCCTGTTGAGGCTGTCAGGTTGGGCCCACCCGGCGGACCAGCTGCAGTCCACACCAGGTTAGGCTGGACACTGCAAGGTCCCTCCAGTGTTGTTTGTCAGTTCAACAGATCACAGCAGTGCCTTCTGACATCCATTCCACCCCAAGTTGGTGAGCTGATGAAGCATGTGGAGAAGCTGTGGCAAACTGACATCATCCCCCTCAAGAGAGACAAAATAGTGACTCGCTCCAAGCAAGACCACCTCGCCGTTGAGATACTCGAGGCCAGAACAACAAGAATGGAGGTCAGTGGGGTGTCTCGTTATGCTACTCCTCTGCTCAGAAAGAGAGAGATGCCATGCCTGCAAACGACTCCTGATTCTGTGATCCCAAGCCTGAGAGCTACTGAGCGAAGACTCCTAAAAAACCCAGAAAAGGCTGAGATCTACTCAACAGAGATGGAGAAACTCATTCAGGCTGGATACGTCGCCAAAGTTGAAGATTCAGAGTTGAGCAAAGAAAAGGAAGCGTGGTACATACCACATCACCTCGTCAGTCATAACAAAATCCATGAGCGAACTGAACATCATCATTGGCGTTATGTGGATTCTGCTCAGAACCCTGCAGATGATATCACCAGAGGCAAGACCCTGCAGGACCTTTCAAAATCCAACCGATGGAGTCAGGGACCCCCCTTCCTCCTCATGCATCCAGATACATGGCCAGCAGTTCCAGCTGCTAGTGCTGAGGTAACTCCAACTGCTGATGAGCTGAGGAAATCCACTTTCTGTGGGGTGTCAGCTACACCTGAAAGTCCAAAGATAAGTGAGCTCAACCAACATCACTCATGGCAGGAGTTACTCCGTGCTACAGCAGAGAAGCTGCATGGGGCGGCCAAAGAAGACACTTCTTTAAGTGCTGAGGATTATCGTCAAGCAGAGTTATTTCTCTTGAAGTGGGTTCAAGAGGATAGCTTCCCCAATGAGCTAAAGCTTCTGAAGGCTGGCAAGGATGTCCCACGCAGCAGCCGCTTACTAACTCTGTCCCCTGAGCTTAATGAGACTGAGCAGCTTATCAAAGTCGGCGGTCGTCTTCGTCGCTCGGAAACTCTGGCTCACGACAGCCTCCATCCAGTGGTGCTTGACCCCGCACATCCCATCACTCAGCTGCTCATAAGAAACTATGACGATCAGCTCAGGCACCCAGGTCCAGAGCGCGTATTTGCTGAAATCCGACGCAAATTCTGGATTCTACGAGGTAGAGAAGCAATCAGAAAACTCCAGAGAACCTGCACAGAGTGTCAGCGATGGAAAGCAAAACCCTCAGTTCCAAAGATGGCTGACTTGCCACAAGCCCGTCTACGTCTCTTCAAGCCTGCTTTCTATTCTACAGGAGTTGACTGCTTTGGACCATTCAACATCAAGGTGGGGCGCCGCTCTGAGAAAAGATGGGGGATAATATTTAAATGCCTCGCGGTGAGAGCTGTGCACCTGGATCTTCTGAGCTCGCTGGACACCGATTCCTTCCTAATGGCCCTCCGTAGGTTCATCGCACGGAGAGGAACCCCAGCAGAGCTGTACTCGGACCAGGGAACTAACTTCAAGGGTGGAGAGAAGGAGCTGCAAGAAGCCTTTGCTGCTATGTCGCCAGACCTTCAGCGACTCTTAGCACCAAGTAAGATCCAGTTCCATTTCAACCCCCCTGCCTCTCCTCACTTTGGCGGCGCCTGGGAACGAGAGATAAGGTCTGTGAAGACAGCACTGTACATCACAGTCGGGGCACAGCCCATCCAAGAGGAAGTTCTCCGAACAGTGCTAATAGAAGTGGAGAGTATCCTAAACTCAAAACCTCTGGGCTATGTGTCAGCCGATGTCAGTGACCCCGATCCTGTGACCCCCAACTGTCTTCTGATGGGGCGGCCAGATAGAGCATTGCCACAAGTGGTCTACCAAAAGGATGAGCTCCTGAGCCGAAGGCGGTGGAAACACGCGCAGGTGCTTGCAGACCATTTCTGGACTCGCTTCATCAAGCTGTACCTTCCAGGACTTCAGATACGTCAGAAGTGGCAGTCATCATCGGATCCGATAACGGAGGGCTCAGTCGCCATGATTGTGGATCCTCAGCTTCCCAGGGCGCTGTGGCAGATCGGACACGTCATCAAGGTGCACGTCAGTCCAGATGGACGCATCAGATCAGCTGACGTGAAGGTGAAGGACAGGACCTACACGCGACCTGTTGCACGCCTAGTCACCTTACCTGCTCTCCCGGAGGAGAACAATGAGACTTTGTAGAGACTTTTTTCTTTTTGTGCTCCTTTAGTCTTTTGCTGGAGCAAAGGTGCTGCGCACCTTTGGGGGCGGCTGTACAAAAGACTCAGATATTAGAGTTGTCTCTTAAGTTTCACTTTCGGTTTTGAGTTAGGCGCATGCGCTCTAGGAGAGAGACGTCATCATCGGGCTCCGGCACAGCGTGCTCTCTGTCTGCTTCTCTCCGTGCGTGCGGGTGTGCCGCTGCGTTATCGCTTGTTAGAAAGTTCCCTCGAGTTGTAAAGTGTGCAAAGTGTGCGTTCATGATCAAGTAAGTTATTCCTTAATGTATGCTTTTCTTTGACGAGTTTTAATGCTGTTTAGTTTGTAATGTGCCGCTAAAAGAAGTGTTAATTGCCTGATATCGCGCACGGAGCGCACGTGGTCGTGCACGTGGGCACGTACCATTTCTGTTATGTTTTCTTATAATTTAAGTCATATACTGAGATTGTATTTATTTTCTTATTTTGCCAGAAACCACACACACACACGCATATACACCTATAGTCGCCTACAAAGACTGGATGTAAAGTTCAAGTGTGGAATACAGTTGATAAAAGCCATCCTCCTGCCTCTGTCCTTCATTCCACCATCCAACTGCAGTAGCCTCATCCAGGCCTTGACGTAGTGCTCTGGCCGGCACTCCTGGGTTGAGAGTGGTTTCACACCTGAACAGCAGTTAACCCTAGAATCTCACCCACAATAGCACTTTACTACAAGGGCAAGGCAGGAACCGAACCTGTAGTCTTTTGATCCAAGGAGATCGCTCTACCTCTGCAAGAGGGCCGCCCTTAATAGGAAATGTTAGAAAACAGAACACAATAAGAAACCAGAAAAGGTGGGTAATTTGGATAGTGACATTTTGACAGTATTGGTAAGAAGCATTAATTCTTGTTGAACTTTTGATGGACGAACTTCATCATCAAATCATTATTGTTGCATGGTACCTTCCTTTTCTGGTTACTTTTTGTGTTTTGTCTTTTTAACAGTTCATTGTGATTGGGTTTCTTTTTATTTTTTGCTAATTTTTGCTACAATATGTCTTTGTGTTGAGTGATTTGTTGATGTGATTAACACTTCCGGGCCACCGTAGAAATACCACCTAAATAACGAGAGACACCGAGAAAAAAAAAAGACCAGCAAATTTGATTGCAAAATTCCCAAATAATATTTAAAAAAATGACATAAGTACATTAATAAATCAACCGTTGATGATTATTTCACGTGTACATTTTTAAGAAAGTAATCAAAGTAATGTCTTGTGCCCTTCAGTGTAAACAGCACTTGTCATTTCTGATTTCATTTTAAATCGTCTCAGGTTACTTTATGTTGTCCATTATACTCCGAGCCTGAAAGCAGTTACTTTTCCATTAGAGCACTCAAAGCAATCAATGCTATACAAAAGTAAAGGAAAATGCTATAGTTAAACTACATCAGTAGTACTGTGATTACTTACTGCTTTCTGTTACAATAAATGCAAAGAAGGAACACATTTTATTTATATAAAGCATCACAATGTTATTGTTTTATTTTTTGTTCTTTGATTTCAGGAACTCAGAGGTAAGATTTTGCTGAAAGCCAAAAAGATCGGAGGCCTGGAAAAATGCGTGGATGAAACGCTGACGGATGAAGTTAGCGATGAAGAAGAAATGGCCAATGGTGATGAAGAGAGTCCTTCTGCTGAGGAACCACAAGCTGAGAAGAAGAAGAAGGTAGATGGATGAAGTGATTCTTTTCTAAGAGCAATCACTTAAAGATTGTAAATACTCCAGTCGTGCAGTTTGAGGGATTCTATGTGGTTCAAATGACGTTTTACTCTCACACTCTAAAGACCTGTTGCAGTAAGGGAGTTGTTTACTCTTTTATATCAGGACAGAAATGGATTATTCATAACAATCTAATGACTGTAAAAACCAGGCCTTAATATTTGTCACAAGCAAATTTAGGTAAAGAAATAAAACATGAGACAAATCACACAGTATATTTCTTTATCCTACAAAAACAAATAGTTGGTTCTCTGATTAGTGCCACACACCTGAAGAACAATTTTCAAATGCTTAGTTGGATAAAAGCGATGTCTTAAAAATTATTTTCTTTTAATTAGTTTATTTAAGAAAGTCAGTGTAGGGGTCAAAACTCCTCTAATGGTATTACATTTTGAGAAATACGTAAGGTGTTTGTCAGAATTTGATGCAACTTGCTGCAACTTAATGAGAAAAGGAAACTATGATAGACGGTTAAATTCAAAGGAAACAAAAGTACCAGTATTCTGTCAAATACTTTTGCTTGCCAACTTGGACAAATTACTCCAGTTTGGAAACGTGTGTATGTCGGAAAAGACAAAGCGTCTTCTCCTGAAAAAAAAGCAGAGCTTTGCTAATCTATTGAATTATAAGATGGGCTTCTTTCACAAAGTGAACTCATAAATCAGTTTTTTACAGCCCAGTCTGAGCCCTGATCACATTTTTCTCATGTGAGACGACTTTTTAAGCATGGATGTGGTTCTTTGTTTTCTGGATCTTTCTGATAAAAATGGCACAAATGTTATGGTTTCTGAAAAACTGTTGTTTGAGTAATAGTTTGGCTTTTCAAATCTAAATGCTTATGGCCCAGAATCCCATCATGAAAAACATTACATTATACATTTAATGCATTGAGATGATCCTAAGTGACATATGGAGCATTTTATTTTAAAAAGGAAAAAATCTATTTTCTCTTTATGATTCATTTTGATAAAACAATATTTCAGTTATATTTATCACATTTATAAAAGTACAAATCGTTGTCTTAATTTTCTACAGGATGTAGTATTCCTCCTTTTGGGTTGTGGTCAGTGACACATCAGGTTGCAGACCTCTGTCGTTGACTTTTATTAATGGATCTAAATGTTGCAGATATTTGTCACAGATGAAAGTGGTCTAATTCTGATCACATGCACATGTTCAGGTCATGTTTAAATTTGACATATTTTAACATAGTTAGACATTTATTTAAAAAAGCTTTTTTTACAGCCTATCCAATCCATGCATCCTCTGGTATTCCAGACATACAAAAATGTGAGGATATAGTGGGGTAAAAAGTATGTATTAAATACCTGTACAAAAACATTTAAAAAATACTTCTGCCTGTTTTCACTCTGGGCATGAGTCACATTCTCATGATGGAGAACTTAAACGTTATTCATGTTTCTGTCATTTTTCTGTCCCCTTTGCAGAAATCTAAACTTTCCAGGGAGCTTTCAGACTTGGTGGTTTACTGCAAGAGTGTGCACTTCCATGGGTTTGAGCACTCCCTCTGCCATGCCAAGTGTTATGAGATGTCTTCATTCTCTGAATCCAAAGCAAAGAAGCTCAGCAAGGAAACTGGTATTTACTTTTATAATTTAAAACAACTAATTAGAAGTGTTGTAGAAGTGTATAATAATAATTTTATAATTTTATTTTCACTTAAGGGACCGAATTTGTGCAGTACAATACACGACAGCTGAGCAGGACCTATCCCAGCGGCCTGAGGACGGACTCCTCCAATTATAATCCACAGGATATGTGGAATGTGGGTTGCCAGATTGGTAAGGGGAATGTTGCTATTTGCTAAATGAGCATAATGTATTATATGAACGATTTTAGCTTTTTCTTGTAAAAATAGAGACAACTTCATCAGTTTATCTCACCATAAGAATTCATCACAAAATGTACACAATTTAAAAATACACTAATAAAAAGGTGAAATACAGCTTGACTGAGGTTTAGGAAGAAAGATGCTTCCTACACATCAAGCTCAATCTGGCAGCATCTTCACTGGTTGACAGTTAACCTCTGAAAGGCCCTTAATAGACAGAAATCAACTAATTACCATGCTTAAACATGTGGTAAATAGATTTTTTTTTCTTCAGAAAGTCAAAGTTAAATAATAAAGCTGATAAGAATAGAAAAAGAAGAAATGGAAATGTAATGGGATTATTCTTTGTGTCTCACTCAAAGTGGCTCTAAATTTCCAGACAGCCGGTCTGGAAATGGATCTGAATGATGGGCTCTTCAAGCAAAACGGCGGCTGCGGTTACGTCCTGAAGCCTATTTTCATGAGAAATGGCAGCACTCAGTTTAGTCCTGAGAAGCCAGAGGAGCGTCCGAGCTACAAACCCCAGCGCCTCTCTATACAGGTTTTACAAAAACACTGAAACTTAAGAAAAAAGTAAACTCCTCTCAAATAAGTAAATATTTGAATGTATTTATTAGGTAATAAGTGGGCAGCAACTCCCAAAAGTGAATCAGAAAGAGGGATCTATTGTAGACCCGCTGGTGAGAGTGGAGATCTATGGTGTGCCACAGGACCAAGCCAAGGAAGAGACCAGCCATATTAACAACAATGGTAAACTTTTGCACAAATATCACAATATTTTTTTATGTGATTTTTATTTAGATCAAGTTTCAAATCAAAACATGGATGAGTAATAACATTCAGTCATGTACTGCTTACTGATTCCAGGTTTTAACCCAGTGTGGAATGAAACTTTAAACTTTGTCATCCACACTCCTGAACTGGCGCTGGTCCGTTTTGTGGTGGAGGACTATGACAAAGCCTCCAGAAATGACTTTATTGGACAATTCACTCTTCCCTTCACTTGTATCCAACCAGGTAAGATTACACCAACAATAGTTTTCTAAGCTTTCCTCTTGGTTGTGCTCACGGTGATGATTACTTCTGAAAAATTAAACGTCAAACCGCCTTTCTTATTGTTTCAGGATATCGTCACATACATCTGCTGTCTAAAGATGGAATGGGCATTCCCCCCTCATCACTCTTTGTTAACATCAGTATTTCAGACTTTAAATGAAGAGGATCAGGAGCTGTACATTGATGTAGTGGTTAGGACTCTGCCCTCTCAACAAAAAGGCTCTGGTTCAATTCTCGGCTGGTGCTTGGAGTTTGCATGCTCTCCCTGTGCATGTGTGGCTTCCTCATCGCTTCATATGTTTATTGATGACACTAAATGTCTCTTAAGTGTGACTGAGAATGGGTGGCTATCAAATCAGTGGTTGGGATAGGCTCCAACAAAAATATGGGCCCAGAAGGGATTTAGAGGGTTAAGAAAATTAATAGATGGATAGACATAAATACACCAAAGTTCCTTCTGGTGGCAACATTTCTCATTTAATTCATCAAGACAACATTTGAATCACTTTCCCTCTTACCATAAAGCATGTCAAAAAGATGGGAGGAAATTCAGCTTTAAATTTAAAAATGAGCATTCCTCCACATACAATAGAATATTGAAATATCTGGCAATAATTCCAAAATGTTAGTGTCCAAATAATACAGCATATTAAAATCTTCAGAGTTTCTTTACACTTTACAACCTCAAGCCAGAAAACCAAGTATTGAAAAGAATTTTCTCAATATACTTTTGTCATTTCTATAGGGCAATTATTGAGCTTGTTATGGGCAAACACACATAGTGGCAATTAAAAATGATGCGTATCCTGCAGATTTGTGGTAGTGTTCTCAGTAAAGAGTGGGGTGGTCGCTGGTGTGGACAGGTTCAAAAAATATTGTTTCAAGCCAGATTTCTACTTTGTACGGAACTCTAGATATGAGGTTAAAAAATGTTTTCTTTCAAATTAGCATTTTGTGCACACAAACTTGAAAAGAATTAGCATTTTGTGCACACAAAAAACAAATTTGTGACCACAAAAACTACTAATTTGTGTACACAAAATGTTAATTTGAAAGCACATGTTAGCATTTTGTGCGCACGAGAACAACTTGTGCACACAAAATGCTAACATGTGAGCAAAAAAATATATAAATGAAAAAATACTAATTTGTGCACAAAAAATGTTATTTTAGGGAACGCTATTGTTTTCTTTCTTTAATGCAATGTCCCGGGCTCTGTCATGTTGCACCTTAGTTATAAATTATTTCATGATTCATTATTTTATGTGTGCGTGTGTGGGGTGGGGGTGGGTTGTTGTTGCTGGAGTTGTGGGCATTGTGTGTGTGTGTTTTTTTGTGGTTGTTTTTTTTGTTGGGGGGGGTTGAAGGTCTTTGTTACATAAGTATTTAAAGTGCTTTATAAATAAAGTTTAATTTGATTCTAGCAGAATCCTTAAAAAATGAAGGTTGCTCCAGGTGCATTTAGTGTGACTGGGCAAAACACATTTATTACAAGGATCTTCCACATTTCACTCACCTTTCCACCAGTATAACTGACATAGAGCCCTTTTAGCTGTGAAGTCATGCTGACTTTTAGCATTCTAGTCTTTTTGCCAACTGTCACAAACCAGTGGGGACTTGCGTGTGTCATAGAGCTCCAGCTAATAAAAGTTTTAGTTGATTTATCAATCTGACAAGAACTAAAAGGTGTGCAAGAACTGTTTTGCTGCGACTCAATATACCAAATAAACATTCAACACAAAGGATTCTTTTCAAAAATATTTTTTTGTTCAAATGTAAATAAAAAGTGCAATTTTACATTTCTGTCATTTTTCAGTATTAATTGAGACTATATACCTATGGGAGGATGCATGTTAAGCCTTAAATAATGGTTCGGAAAAGCATACAGTATTCTTTAATCGATGCAACATACTTGTTTTGTAGCAAAGTTGTCAAATGCCTACTTGAATATGTGTGACATGTTTCTGCTAAATTGCCTTGTGGTTTAACACCAATATATGCAATTCTGTGAACTGAAGCCTCTGTCTCGTTCTTTTTGCTGTCCATTTTCACAAGAAGTTAAGTAAAGCAGAGAAAAACCTATAAAGATATATTTTACGTGCCTCTCTTTTGTGTATCATTGGAATTTTGTCTTTTTACCACCAACTTATTAACAGTCTCCTCTTCTTCAATGACTGGAGTAGCAGCTTTCTCCTCTAAAGTCCCCTCCAAAGCCTCTTTTAAAGTGAGGGTACCCCCTTCCTGGTCCTTTAGCACACCTTGCTCCGTTGGCATCTCCGGATGGTGGCGCTGAAGATGCTTAACCACCTGGAACTTTTGCTTCGCTCTGTAGGAGCAGTGGCGGCAGCGGAATGGCTGCTGTTTGGTGTGAGACAGGTAGTGATGCCTGAGCCCTGCAGGCCACCGGAAGGTCTTCTGGCAGACGCCGCACGTGTATGGCCGGCCGGCGACGTGCTTCCGCTGGTGGGTCTTCAAGACAAAACTCGTCTTGAAGGCTTTGCCACATTCCTCGCAGACGTAGGAGCGCGTGTCGCAGTGCTGGGTGTCGCGGTGCGCCCGGAGCGCATCTGCTCTGTTGGTGCGGTAATCGCACTGATCACAGGCGTATGGCTTCTCTCCTGCAAGGAACCAAGAAATCATCACCAAAAGTCGAGAGATTTATTATTTAAGTAAAGTGATTCAATTTTGTTTATTGATCCTACCTGTGTGCTTGGTCATGTGGTACTTCAGCTGGGTTGCCCACTTACACTTGTAGCCACATTCAGGACAAAGGTATTTCTTCTCCTCTTGGTGAACTCTCATATGAAGCTAAAGAAAAAACATTATTATGTTTATTTAGAAACAACAACTTTTCTTTCATATCTAAAAACAGTAATTATTTTTCAGAACAACTTATTTGTCATTGAAATATTCCTTTTGCTTTCATAGATGTGCTGAGGGCCATAGTGCTAAACGGTGAAAAGGAAAGCCTACAAATGCTTTCCTTGGGTCCACTTTGACCCAAATAATTCATGCAAATTAGTTCTTTTGATCGAACTTTATTACTTAAATTAAAGTAGTGTTGTTTTTTAAAACAAGACATATAAAGGGAAATTAAATAGCTGAACTTTACATTTAGTCAACAAGTAACTTTAAAAGGAAAAATGTTCAAAATGAAATGTGTACCTGGAAATAAATATTTGAAATATTTGACATTAACAACTCAAATTCTTTAATTTGGCACAAATCCTATTACTTTTACAAAAAGTAAAAGATTGGATCAATTTATATTTAAAATAAATAGTCCATCAAATCAGATATTTAGATCTTCCTGCCCCTAAAAAATATTCCTTTTGGATTTTTTTTTTTTTTTTTTTGCATTTACAGATACAAAGAAAGAAAGTATCTAGAATCTACTCATTTGTTAAATCAAACCTCACTTTATACTTTTTTTTCCCCTTTCCTGTCTTAAAAGCTGACAATTTCAAAGACTCACACCAATGAAAATTGAATTTTTGGTGTTCTTATGGCATCATTTCTGATGATGGAGGACATATATTTAGAAAATTAAGCTTAAAATTACATTTCTGAACACTTCTTTATTCAAATTGCTGTGAACCAGGAGCAGATTAAAAAAATGCTTGAAAAAGAGTATTTGTGACATAAAAAAAATATACAGGGCGGGCCACAAGCTCCCTGCTCCAAGCTCTCAGCAGCAGGGAGAGGAGAAGCGGTTGCTCTGAGCCCGCTATGTGTACTGGCAACAATCTGGTATCGCAATATACGTCTCACAATACAACATATATCATGATACATCCCAAGACTGAACCAGAACAATTTTTCTTGTCTTTTTTTTTTTTTTTTTTACAAATATGACTTTAAAAAGTCATATTAAGTAGTACAGGTCTTATAACAATAAAACACACAAGTCTCATTGAACCAATGAGACTGAAAATTTAACATAAGCTTGTTGTTCTGGTGCGGTCTAGAGCTGCTTAAAGTGTGTTTTGCTGCCAATTGGCGGTCAAGGGTTTAGATGGAAAACAAAAGTAAGAAGGTGACAGATGCTCATAAATAATTAAAATCGATACGTGTATCGTCAACTGAAATATTGCGATACATCATCAAATAGATTTTTTCTTACCCCCCTAGTGCCAGCAGACCTGACACTAGAGGGTAAATTGTAATGAACTACTGCTGCTCTGCATAAACTATGTCCTAGAAAACAACACAGGTTTTTTTTTTTTTTTAGCCTAAAAACAACATAATCCTAATTAAAAGACCATTGAGAATGTTATAAAAAATATTAAGATGATTGGAAAGGGTTTTCAAAGCACCCAACCCCCACACACACACAGTTGAAAAGAGAAGTGCAACCTCATTAACATTAAAAATGTCAAAATAAGACAAAAAAAGTTTATTTTAAAGTGAAACATTTTAAAGCAATAAGCAATATAGAAACCTTAAGGTTACCTTTAACCTGGATGGATCAGCACAGGTGTAGGTGCACTGCTCACAGCTGTAAGGCTTCTCTCCAGTGTGGATGCGAATGTGCCACGTGATCTTCTGCTTGTTTCGAGTCGAGTACTCGCAGTCTGTGCATTTGTACAACCGCTTACTGCCATGTGAGCGAAGATGCTGCTCCAACACCAGGTGATGGCGGCACACAAACGGACAGATGCTGCACTTCAGCGCTTTGCTCTCGGGGGAACCATCCTCGTGTTCACTCAGAAGGTGGTCGGCTAACAGCTGCCTGGTTTTCGCGGTAAACTGACACAGACGACACCCATGTGTTTTGTGGGCTCTCTGGTGGATCTCCAGACTCTTCTCAGTTTCAAAAGATTTCTGGCAGGTGGTGCATTTTACTTGGGGGTGGCTGCTCTGGTGATGGGCTTTGAGTAAGCCATCGCGGGCGCATGTGAAGTCACACAGTTTGCATGAAAAGCTGACCTGAAGGGAGTGCAAACACTTGAAGTGGTTTCTCAAAGCAATATCAGAACTAAACGGAGCATCACAATGAGTGCAAACGTGTCGTGACTCCACTGTCGGACACTTGCGGCGGTGTCGTCTTAGGCTATGCGGTGTAAGGGCGCTGAAGTCACACCTGTTGCAGCTGTAGCATCCAATCCCAGAGCGCAGAAGCTTGAGTTTTTTCCTTGTTTTGCATCGAGCACCTTTATGCTTTAATAAAACATGTCGCTGCATGATTCCTTTACGTGTGCAACCAAAGGTACAGTACTGGCAATGCAAACGCTTCAACTTTGCATCTAAAAACATCTTTTTCTTATGACTGAACAGAACATGACGGCTCAAAGAAACTTTAGATGCAGTGACAAACGAACACATAGTGCACTGTTCTTTACCCACCGTCATGGAATCTGTTTCTTCAAGGCTGTCCAGCTGCTTTTTCTGAGAGCACCTATTCAGACACTCTTGATCCATTTGTGGGCCATCCAGATTCTTTTCTGCATTACTGCAATTTGGTACAAGTTTATCACTCTCACTGACCACTTCTGTGCTGGTTTCTGTATTTTTTAAAGCTTCTCTGTGAGTTAAAATGTGCTGCTTAACCATCAGTAATTTACCAGATGTAAATTTGCACAGCTTGCAAAAAAATACCCCATTCTTTTTAATATAAGTGTTGTTTTCTTGGAGAAAAACACTCCTTTTGCCAACGTTTGACTTGTTGCTGAGTGAGAAGCTGGATCGTCCTTTTGAAACCTTGTAGTTGGAGACTTTTTTTGTAAGTGTTTTATTCTGTTGCTGCGGTGCTGAGGAAACGAGGGCTTTGGAGTTGGATGCTTCTTGCTGAAAAAGTTTGAGACTTTTCAAATCAATAAAAATCTCCTTATGTTGCATCTCCTCTGATCTTCGCTGCCCATCAATTTGTTCGGATTCCTCATAACCTTCAGTAGAAACCTCATTTGCAGCCTGACAATCTTGCAGAACTGTTTTGTGAGGGTGGGACGGACACGTTCTCTTCAGGTGGTTGTGGAGGCCCCGTCTTTGCTTGTGGCACAGAGTTTGGCAGTGGTGCCTGAACGCCATCTCTTTACATGTCACATATGAACATTTGTCACACTGATACATATTTTCTGATTGCACCACAAGCATTTCTACCTGTCCCTCTAGAACCATGGTTTCTGCTTGGTCCTTGTCGTGTTGCTTCATAGCTTTCAGATGCATGTTATGTTGTTGTTCATTATTTTCCGCCTCTGTGTGCTTCACAGGTGGACTTGTATCGTTCATATGTTTGCAGGTGTCTTCTGATTCCTTTTGTTCACATGCCTCACTCTGCACTGCTGCCTCATCTTCTTCCGATAAACTTGCAGGCGTAGAAAAGTCTGCATTTCCTTGCTGTGGATGCGATTTGCTTTCATTTAAATCAAAATTTTTCTCTGCATTTGCCAAAGAAGAGCTCACTGTGCTTGTTAGCGGGCTCAACACAAGCGTGCAGTACTGCTCAGGAGAACTTTCGGTCACAGACTGGTTAGTAACTTCCAGTGTGACAACATCAGTGACAGCAGAATCCACGGGGAGTGGCGTACCTGCCCAGTAGGGATGGTGGTCTGCAGAATCCCGTCTGTCAGGTGCACTGGGTGACACTGGCTCCATGAGGCTTGACTCCTCAGATTGATCCATATCAAGCATTGGTTTTGTGTAAAAATCCTGCATAAATTCAGTAGAGGTCCTCTCCTTTTCCTTGGCTGCATAGTCTTCCAGCCATTTTTTATCCCCAGGAACATAGCCGTGGGCTTTCTTCTTGTGAAGGAAGAGGCTGACGCTGCTGAAGGACGAATACACACAAAGGGCGCACTGGAACTCTTTCAGCTTGGTGTGCTTGCAGTTCTCGTGGTTTTGGAGCGCCTGTCGGTGGAGAGTGGAGTATGCGCAGTATTTGCACTTGTGCACGGCGGGCTGTTTCTCCTCAGCAGAATGCTTGGCCAACATGTGACTGCGAAGTTCAAATTTGCGCTTGCAAGCATAGGCGCAGATCTCACACATGAGGGACTTGGGCTGATGTCGTAATTTGTGGCTAGTGAGCTGGTCCATCCGATGGCAACGATACTGGCATTGATCACACGAGTACCTGGAAGAGGGAAAAAGATACTTAAATCAAAATTGTCTTCTTGATGTTTTTAAAGCGTGACACAACAGGACAGTTGGAGGCTGACTCTCCTCTCATCCCGGATTTGAAAAATACAAAAAAGGGGGTAAGTAAATGATCTTTTTATTATTGTCTTGATGAAAATAGAAAAAAATCATAAGGTTCAGGAAGCCAAAGCAGGCTGCCTCCACATCCCACAGAAGCTCTCTGTCTGCTGGCCAGCCAGCTTTCCATGGGCCGGTTTAGCAAGCAAGCCAGCTCCGCTGTTCTTGGCGTCAACAGCACAGAGTGAGCTCTTCTGCTCTCTGCGTTGTGAGATGAGCTTCAATGCTCGATGTCGAATGTTTAAATATAGACAGGGCTTTTATACAGGAGCTTCAGAGTATGATGAAGTGGAACTTCTGAAATGATGTGGAACTTACACCAGTTGACCAATCACAAAATTCAACTGTACTACTTCATTTCAACCTACAGGGGGCAGCATGCAGACAGTTTTAGACTATCATCTCAGGAATTAAACAAGTTTATTTTAAATTTTCAAATATGTGGCAAGGATCAACAGGAAGTATTTTTAAAGTCCAATTTATAGAGGTCAACAGCCAAAAGAAGTTGATTTACTGTTTGGTTACCCTATAATATGTTCCTGTTGATTTTTTTCAAAACATGGAAGACATGTGTAAACAAAATTAAGCTTAAAATTGCATTTCTGAGTATCGTTTTATTCAAATCATAGTTAAAACAGGAGCAGACGAAAAAATGCTGTGGGAAAAAAAAAGCTTGTCGCAGTGGCGTATAAGATACAATTGGCAAGCCACAAGCTTCCTGCTCCATTTTGACAAATCCACCTTAAGACGTCTTAGTTTTACTTCTCGATGTGGCATCTGGCTCAAACTGTACGACTGAAAAGCTCAGAATATTGCTCGCCATTTTTGTTGCACCACTAATGTTAACTTAGGATTTTGAGGGTCTGTAAGCTAGTGGGAGAAAGTGTAAACAGATGGATGGCGGGAAATGACTACACGACTCTAGTTGAAAGAAAATTCTTCAGCAAGCAAAAATAAAAACAACAGTACTCATATTGCCAAAATTTGAGATAAAATGTAACTTAAGTTGTGTAAGATAAATATTTGTACCTGAGATCCCCTGCATGTTTCCTCATGTGGACTGTGAGGTAGTGCTTCCATTTGGTGACATATCCACATTCAGAGCACATAAAGTTCTTGTCATCCGAGTGTGTGAGCATATGTTTGGAGAGGTAAGACTCGTCTCGACACTTGAAGTCACACAGAGTACACTTGTGGGGCTTCTCACCTGGAAAAGAGAGTCAGGTTTTTTTTTTTAAGTGTAGCTACAGCTTTAATAAATTAATTGTAAGCACTGAAAATAGTTTGTTGCAGAAATTACAGGAAGAAATCCCCCTCACCACTGTGCATCAGCATGTGCCGCTTCAAACCTCGTTTATGGGAAGTGGAGTAGTTGCACTGAGAGCAGTGGTGGATCTTCTCGTTGGCGTGCAAATGTCCACGATGCTTCTCAAACTCCACAGGGTTAAAGGTCACAAATGAGCAAAAGCTGCAGCAAAGCTCTTTGTTTCCTGGGTGACCATCCCGCCGGTGCCGAAGGAAGACTGTTTTATTGGAACATGAGAAATCACACTCCGCGCAGTGATAGGCCAGATGTTTCTGACGATGAGCCTCCATGTGGGCTTCGCTTTGAAAGACGGCGTCACAAGCGTGGTGACGACACTCCACTGCTTTTACCCCATGTACATCGGCGGTGTGTTTTAGAAGCTCTTTTCTCAGATAGGTTTGGAAAGAGCAGCTCTCTTGGAAACAGACCAAAGGTTTGCTATCTGAGGGGATGTTGTGTGTCTTTATGTGTGCCTTAAGAGCCCGAGCCTGGTTAAATGTTTGGTCACAGCTAGGACAGACAAAACTGTGATTTTTTGCAGCCTCATCGGCATGCACGCTGGCGATATGCCGACGTATCGCATTTCTCTCCACGGCAGTGTATTCACACAAGTTACAACAGTGGGTCTTTTCGCCAGCCTCTCGGAGTCTGTGTACACGCAGCTTGCTACTGCTGGTGAAGAAACGCTCACAGGTGGGACACTGGAGACTGGGGTCAGGGAAATGCAAACGAAGGTGCTCCTGAAGGTGAGAGCGCATCTTGAAGCAGCGACGACACTTTGGACAGGTGTGGGTTCTGTAGACGTTTTCTGATCCCTCCGCAAGGTACTCTAGAAGACATGAAAAAATAGGTTTAAAGTCTCACTTTGATCATCTTTTAATCTATTTTAACTGTTCACAGTGGTCTTTTAATTACAATTTTTTAGCCAAAATAAAAAGTTCTACTGTTTCCTAGGACATAGTTTCTGCAGAGTGGCAGTAGTCCATTATAAATATGCTTCTGAATTGTAGGCAGGACTTTTGCCGTAAAGTGAGCCTACCTCAACTTCCCATCATCCTTTTGTTTACACTCTTTCCTGCTACCTTACATGAAGTAACAATCCCAAACTAACGTTAGTGATGCAAGAAATATGGTGAGCAATATTGGAGCTATTCAGCTGTACAGTTCAGAGGAGAAAAAACAAACACATACATGGAAGTCCTCTAAATCTGTCTCAATGGAGCAGAGAATGGAGCTTGTGGTTTGCCGTTGTAGCTTCTATGTCACCGCTACAAGCTTATTCCAACTGCATTTTTTTTCTGCTTCTGATGTACAACAATTTTAACAAAGAAATACTCATCAGAGTCTGTCTTACATAAATAACGGCAGGTTGTCTTTTAACCACAAAACAGGTAAAAGTAATACATTGCGCGTTGGAACAAACCTTTGGATGGCAGAGGTGTTTCATCTGGTGCTGAGGATTTGTCTTTTTCCTTTGTAATCCTCAGTCTTTTGCTACTTTTTTTCCTTTCAAAAACTTGCTCCTCAGCAAAAGAAGACTCAAGTCTTCTTTTTGACCTTTTTGGACCTTCAGGTGTCAGGGTGGACTCAGTCTGGTTACCTAAGAAAGGAAATAGAATTTGTAAACTTAATCCATTTGATTAACTAGAAAAAAAAAAAAAAACAGGACGTTTTCCTTTGTATCTCAGTTTTTGTATACCTTCAGAGTTATCGTGCAAACGGCTGACGTGATCCCTCAAAGCTTTTGCAGTTTGAGCAACAAACGGGCAGCAAAAGCAGCCAAAGGGCAAATGGCTCTCACGGTGGCCTTCCATCTCTTCGTGGGTAGGAAATGCCCACGTACAGGCCGAAGAGGTACAAGGAATGAGGTTCAGACCGTGCATGGATGTCAGGTGGGATTGGTACTCCTGATGGTTGCTGCTGCTGAACTGACATCCTTGCTCGAAGCAGGTGAAGCGCTCCTTGATGTGAGGCTCTCTGTGGTTGACTTTAAAGTGGCGTTTCAAAGCAGTAGGTTTCCTAAACACTTGACTGCACTGAGAACATTTGTACATGTCCAGCTGTCTTTGACTGGTTGAGGATGTTTGGGTTGTGGGCGTGAGGAACTCTGTTTGTCCTTCTCTATTAGTTCCCGCTTAATTGAATGTTTGGTAACGTTGTAGCTTTTTGCTTGTTAACTTACAAAAAAATTACATAAACAAATTTTAAGAATTGAGAAATGGAAAAAAAAAAACAGCTCAGACGAATATCCACAATAACTGTTTTACGTTCAAGTTACTATATTTGCTTTTCGGATATCCACGTTGTCAATTGTAAGTTTGTAAATTAGACTTACTTGTGAAGACATCGTAGAGTGGTTGTAAATAATAATAGACTATAAAAGCACACTCGTTGTCTAAATTGTAGCTAAAGCTAGCATTTCGTTCATTTATCTCCAAAAAGTTTTGGTTTCCGCCTGTTGTAAGTTTGTTGGTTGCACTTTGAACGCGAACATTTTCAACACTAAACAGCACACGATCTATTTTCTACTCCAGTTTCATTTCTATTTATCTGTAGTTTTCCAATCTCCTAGATGTAAACATAGCGCTCCAGTTGAGGGGTGGGAACCAATGTTAATGAGCACTGAAGTCCGGTCGGAAGCAATTTCTCGAACACCACATATGTAAAGGTCGCATGCAGGAGCTGGATTCATTGAGATTTTAAGATCAAATTGGTTATTTATGGATTTTATCATTTGCAAATGTGACTTTCAATATTTAAATGGATCCAAATGTACATGAATTACTGTCATATGGTTATATTTGAGTGAAATCGAAATATTTTTGTTGTATTTTAAGAGCGAATGTCTGTCTAGCTCGAAACGAGGAGAGTAAACATTTGAATTACATTCATCTGGGCTGTTGCGCAGAACATCAGCTGATTATAATTTCATAGTAACGGTATCAAGGACTTTACAGCAGCATATTCCGGGGTGATCGTCATGCCGCTGTCAGATTTTCTTGCGGCTCTGAAGGACAACCCATACTTCGGCGCCGGTTTTGGACTGGTTGGCGTCGGGACTGCACTGGCATTGGCCAGGAAAGGCGCCCAGGTGGGGACTATTTTCTTCCGCAGACATTACATGATCACCCTGGAGGTACCAAGCAGGGACAAGAGCTACCACTGGCTGCTGAGCTGGATCACCAAACACGCCAGGCACACTCAGCACCTCAGTGTGGAGACCTCATACCTGGCGCACGAGAGTGGACGGGTTCAGACTCAGTTTGATTTCCACCCCAGCCCTGGAAACCACATCATCTGGTCAGATTTTCTAAGTATTAACTCATGTTTTGAACAATAGAATAACAAAAACCCAACCAAGTCACACTGTCATTGTTTGTGCATTTCAGGTATGGGAGGAAGTGGATTATGGTGGAGCGCACCAGAGAGAAACAAATGGTGGATCTGCACACTGGAACTCCATGGGAGTCGGTCACTTTCACAGCACTAGGCAGAGACAGACAAATCTTCTTCAATATCTTACAAGAAGGTAGAAGTTTCCAGTAAAAAAAAATAATCAAAATTTCAATTGAATTCTGAGTTCTTTTCTGGACCATGAATATAAGTTCCACTCATATTTTGCAGCGAGGGAGCTTGCGCTAAAGCAGGAGGAAGGGAGAACAGTGATGTACACAGCCATGGGAGCAGAATGGAGGCCCTTTGGGTTTCCACGGCGCCGCAGGCCCCTCAGCTCTGTGGTTCTGGATGTTGGAGTGGCTGAAAAAATTGTGGATGATGTGAAGGATTTCATTGGAAACCCTAAATGGTACACAGATAGAGGTAAAACCTTCCAGGTCGTGACTTAATTTGCTTTCTGCTCAAACATGGTAGACTTGTCTTAAGGCCACATTACACAGTAATAACTATTGTTTGAGGTACCACTGCTAATAGGCCTACATACACACAATAAATAGTCAGTAAATAGTTTAATGTTCATCTTATCAAATCAGACATTATAGAAAAGTTTGAATCTACATGTATAACTCTTTGTTTTAGATTGTGGGACTGAGACTCTGGAACAGCATGCGACTCCATCACTCCTCCCTTTTTAGTTAAAGAAAATTAAACATTTTTCTTTTTAAAATTAACTGTAAAATAAAAAAAAAGTAGTAAAATAAACAAGCTTAAACTTTATTAAACTCATTGATAAACAGTTGTATCACTCTATAAGGTGACCCAAAGTGAATTAAAGGCTGTTTATTTCCTACATTGCTAAATTTCGCTCATAAATAATCAATTAGATATTACCTTGTCAATATTTTAAATCCATATAAGTATCACCAAAGGAAATATTGCGATACATCGGCAAATTGATTTTTCCCTACCCCATTACTAATTTTAGCTGCATTGAGATGATCCTATGTGACACTAGGTGTCTTTTATTTTGAAAGGAAGTCATGTGAACCTCTGTCAGAAGTTATAAACCACATTATATTTAGAAAAAAATGCTATTTTCTCTTTATGTTAGTGTTTTTATTTATGCAAAAAAAAAAAAAAACAAAACCCAACAACAGATCATATCAAATATAATAGTAGCTATAACATAAAAGCGAATCAGCATTTTCTTATCTAAACGGTGAAAGCAGAATTTGTGGCTCCTATTGGGTTTTGGGAGGTGAAAAATCTTCTGAAGGACTCTTTAAGCTTAAGGTTGCAAACTCCTTTTAGATGCACAGCATTCATCACAATGCATTGTAGCAAATTTTTATTTTCATTTAACATCGTTGATTTACAAATGTCAAATAGTATTTTTTTAGGTTGATATCCTTTCTCTTTTTTCTTTGAAATAACAATATGATTAAGATTTATCCTATTTTTGTTTTTTTGGGTGTTTATGCAGGTATTCCTTATAGAAGAGGGTATTTGCTTTACGGTCCTCCAGGATGTGGAAAGAGCAGTTTTATGTGAGTGTGGTACCGCTTTGTGTGACTACTCTTGATCTGTGAAACGTTCTTGTCAACCGCTTTGCTCTAAATTCTACTGTAGCACAGCGTTGGAGAGCTCCAGCTCTGTCTATCATCTGTCTGATGAGTCTGAGTGACCGAACGCTCTCAGATGACCGCCTGACACCTATCCTGATGTCCACAAACAGAGCATTACCGTTTGTGAGCCGAGAGTTGCTTCCCCATCACTGGTTTTTTCCTTCAGTGTTTTGTTTATGCTGTATGTTAAATTGTGCCTGATAATATTAGTTTATCTTATTATTTTTTGCATAACTGTCTGGAAGCAAATTGTGCTATACAGTAGGCAAAACATATTTGTCAGTCACTGATTCTGCAAGTTGTTCCCCATTTTAAAAATACGACAGGACTGTAATGTTTATCTTAGATACACTATAACAGAGAGAGAGAATTTAAATATATCTCTAAAAAAAATAATATAATAGCACAATTTTTTTTTGTTTTTAATTCTGTTTTTCATGGTTGGAAGTGTACTAGGAATGTAAAAGATACAGATGGGTATTGAATAATCAACCAGAAACTGACCAGAAAGCAGTATTGGTTGAAAACTACAGATACAAACAAGGTTATGTTGGTAAAATTTTATATAATTAATTGGGAAGTAAATACAATATAAAAATAAATATAATTAGCATACTGCTATAAAAGTTAGCTGAATCCTTTATGTATCGATTTGTGGATCATTTATCCAGATGTGTATCGGATCATTTAAGACGGAAAGATACACACTCCTGTGATAAATATTACTGACCTGCTTTCTTGCCAGTTTTTAGGATCAATCCCTTCCCAAAACACTTAATTTTTTACCTCACTGTATTTATTTGTGCTTCAAGTATCTAATCACTGTAATTTGATTTCCCGTCAGATCCTCTGGCCTTCCAGGGAATGGGCAGACTGACCTTCAGTGGACTGCTGAACTCTCTGGATGGAGTAGCTTCATCTGAGGCCAGAATCGTTTTCATGACCACCAATTTCATAGACAGGTAGGAACACGTTCATTTATGCCCCTGAGTCAGGCAGAGCACAGTTTTAGCTTTATATCCCTATGTATTTATTTTGTCCTCGTTTTGTGTGGTTAAAATAATACAAATTTGTGCTGCTTACCTCCACTTTTTCAAGAATTTAAAAATAATTTTTCCCAACTTTTGTGTTGTACAGCTAATTAATACATTACATGCATTAAAAACTGAGAACAAATATATTTAAAATCCCCAACGAACTATAGAAATATTCTCTAAAATAGATTGAAAAAACGTATCCAACCTCACATGGACTATATATTTATTCAATTGAAATATCTTTCATAAATTAATTGGAAATCCAACATATATATTCTAGTTTTCAAGAAGTGATATGATAAAGGTTTAACAGAAAAAAATTACAGATTGACAATTTTGAGGCACTCATCTGAAAAGTGATATTTTTTCCATGCTTTTTAAGTGTTAATTTAAATAAAAAATATATAAGTTAAATTAATTAAAAAAATTAACTGTTTGTTTAATATTAAGGGTGTTGGGGAAAAATTGATTTGACAACATATCGCAATATTTCATTCGGTGATATTTGTATTGATTTAAAATGCTGACATTGCAATATTTATTTTAACTATTGATGAGCTGAATGGAGCAATGTTAAAAAAAAACAGTAATTCATTTCTTCAATCGTACTTTTAGAACCATATTGGAACATTCATTCTGTTTTTTGTTTTTGTTTCTTTTTTTGTACAGAAAAATATCATGTTGTGGAAATCAGACAATATTGGCTGTTCCCATTAAGAACAAATATGTTTTAATTAACAAGAAAAACATGAATTTTCTTGGGTTAAAATAACTTGTATACAAGATAAAGTTGTAGAGCTCAAAATTATGATTATTCATTGTGATTATTATTTTTGCCATTTCATTAACATGAAAGGATTATCAATATTCAGGCAGAGTTTTTACTAAGTCACTCTATATATATTTTTAAAAAAGTGAAAAATGTTTGTGGTACAGTCTTGGGATGCATGAGGATACATATCATACTATGAGCTGAATATTGCTAGACCCTTGCCAATACACACCCCTATTAAATATATGCTGTTAATTTAACAAATTCATTTACTTATTTTGTTAACTATTTTGCCCTGATCTTTCTTTTTTTTAATGCCACAACATGGTGTATCCCTGTTTTTCTGAAATAATGTTTTGAAAACTAAAGTACAACATATTAACTGAAGGAGCAATTGAATAAATACGAAAATTAGGATCTTGCAAACAATGTTTATATTAAGGTTAAAAAGAAATGTAGACATCCCTTGCAGCGAATACTGTTGTGAGAACTGTTCTTTCCCAACCACAGGTTAGACCCGGCTCTTATCCGACCAGGCCGGGTTGACATGAAGCAGTACATCGGACATTGCACTCACTGGCAGCTGGCGCAGATGTTCCGGCGCTTCTATCCAGACCAGCCGGCTCTCGAAGGAGAGAAGTTTGCAAAACTGGCGTTGGACGCCAACGCTGAGATCAGCGCCGCACAAGTGCAAGGACACTTTCTGCTGCACAAAAAAGATCCTACAGGCTCTATAGACCATGTTGACCAAATGAAGGGATGACCGGACAAAATGTTTTCTATGACTTGTTAAATAAATTAAATATTCTGATAATTATTTCAAGTGGGTTTTTTTTTTTCCTTGTTTCTAAAAGTGGGACGAGATACTTTGGATACCCTGTCTGCAAAGAACACCAAAGTGAGGCTAAGTTCTCCAAAAATGAATTACAAAAGTTTTGAATAAAATGTTGCCAGGTTTGATTTTATTTGCAACGTTAATATGAGAAATGATTTCATTTCTAGAGTTAAAACATTTATTTCTTCTAACTTGTATCAACAATTTAGGTGATACTGTTGGACATATTTTCTCAGGATGTTTTGGAACTTTTATCAATTAAATATGGCTAAAAAAATACTGGTCCTGCACCATTACTATTCCACCATTTTATAATCAGTGTCCGCAGTCTCTGTTGAACATCCCAATAGAGTACAGCTCAGTCTTACTATGTCTATCTATCCAACCAATTGTCTTTCAAAATCATCAGATCCCAGTCCAATTGAAGATCTCTAGGAATGGTCCAGGAAAAGATAACATGCAGCAAACATGGACCAACATTTATGAGGAACATTTAAAGTATATAAACCAAAGAGAATTAATAGTGATATGAAAACTGAAGGAGATCCATTTAGAAATAAAAAAGCCAAAGTTATATATATAAAAAGAAAACTCAGACCATTATTCAAATTCAAGTAGGTATACCTTTTACTGCCTGTAGGGGCTGCCATTGAGAACTCATTCTCACCTTTTATAAGGACTACAGTATATTACTTTTGCCCCAAAAGTATTATGTACTTTTCACACTAACTTCATGGAGTAGCACTCATTTATGATACGTGGACAACTTATCACAGCTATTGAAGAAATCTAATTTAAAAAAAAAAATATATATATATATATAACATTTTTTTTCCATTGTGTAATGTCAGCATTTTTAATTACTTAATATTTTTATTCCACAACTATAACTTTGATTAGATGTGAATTCAATAAAGACTGTAATATTAGAGCTTAACCTTTCAGCAATGACCATTACAACTATTTCTTCATGTTCCAATATTGTGCAACTTTGTAAAATGATAACAAGCAAACAATCAGAAACTTTGCATGTAAGTCTAATAATTTACCAAAAGGCTTTGGATGTTTTTGAAAAATCACATAAAAAGAACATCTTTTAAAGCAATCAATTTTTGATTAATTAATATTGTCCAGCTGTTTTCTCATGGGATCCATTATAAAACAGTGAGCGGTGTAATTCTCTACCTTCCCTTGTATGCTTTCTGTACTTTTCCTCCTTAAGGTAAAAGTGTTAGTTTAAACATTATTATACACATTTTCTTTGCAAATAGGGCCAAAAATTGTTCCTTTTCCTCACAGCAACTGTCAAATAAATGAAATTACATCTTTTTACTTGAAACAAATGTCACTATTTAAAAAGTACATTTTTGGCTGTTACCTTTGCATAAAAAATTTATGAATCTGTTCAAATTCACAACTGCACGGACATTTATGTTCAGTCCCAGTTTTAAAAAGGTAGCTGTTCAATATTTATTCTTTCAGAGCATTTTGGAAAAAATGAATAGTTTTAGAATCATCAAATGTAAATTAGACTGCATTAGAAACTTCCAACGATAACTAATTTTAAAATAATTTTAGAATGAAATAAATCAAAATAAATCTACCCCTCTTATTTTATCGATCTGAGTTTTTAAAAATTCTGTAATATCGTTATTTTTGTCCATCAAATGAGCAAAAATCCTTTATAGTTAGAGTAAAATCATCATGTGCTGTAAAACAACTTACCCGCCACAGTTTCCAAGAATTGTATCAGTTTACATAACCTTGTCACGTTATTATTGTTATTGCAACATCTTTCATGAATTACCAGGCTCTTCTAAGTTACACAATACAGAAAATAAGAAGCAGCTTTGCTCCATTATGTTGGGATTAGTGGTCTGCTGTAGAGTCTTAGACCAAAGGAAATGGACTTTGATTTCATAATGTCCTTTATGTTTATTTCCTAGCAGAAACTTATCTTATAAGAGTATGAATAAAAATGTCCAGGTATTTTTTTCTTGGTGAACCACATACCTTACAGTTGAACTTGAAGCATAGAGCATTTAGAGAGTAAAATGACCTGGAAGGGTTAAAATCTATAGGAAAAGGCTCCTCCCTGTTCACCAAGTTTCTCTTGCTTGTAACAGGAGCCCTGTTTACTTTCCAATCTACTCTTGCAATGGCTGCGTGGCTCTCCTCTATGTCAGTGCCTCGCAATGGCGGCAGACTGCTGTCAGGCTCCGTCTTCAAGGCTCCAGCTCGCTTAAGGGGCTTGGGAAGGACTTCCTCTGCCTCAGGGGCTGTTTCTGCTTTCCAAGATCAGCCTCGGACAATGGACGACTTGCCCCGTGTCAGCCTCCTGGAAATGCTTTACAGGCTCGTCTTTCAGGGGTTTTATAACCGTATGCATGAGCTACAGGTATGACAGGGTGCAGCTTGCTTAGAGGGAAATGATCAGTGGAAGAATAGCACAGAGATCCTGGATTAAGTTGATCTGCATCCAAAACTTGTTAAAAATCTTAGATTGGAAAGCATTCCAGGCATCACTTTTTAGGACATTAGGAAATTTGGTTGCTCAGTTGACCTAATAATCATTTATTTGCAGACTTGGGTGTTATGATTTTTCAATTTCCCATCATTAATAAAGAATAAATAATTTCTGCCTTTTTTGTAGAAATACAAATAACTTGAAGATTAAAATACCTTTATTGTCATTTTCTACCTAAAATAAAGTGTATTTGAAGAGTTGGCATAATAACATTTCCCCCCCAGTGACAAGTGTGTTATGCTAAAAGTCTTATCTTTGTTTGCATAGTAACCTCTAGATAACCGCTGGTCTCAGCTGAGTTTATACCATGGCTTTGCTTACAGTTTCAAAAGAGAATAGCAATTAACTTCACTTCCAAGTTGCTTTTTGACCTTTTTATGTATTCTCACAATCATAGCTAAACCGGTCTTTTTGTCCTCCATCAGCTCTATGAGAAGCAGCGATATGGGCCCATTTACTGGAATGGCCTCAAGGCGGTGGCTGTGAATAATGCTCAGCTGCTGGAGGAACTCATGAGGAAGGATGAGAAGTTTCCTCGCAGAGGAGACATGACCCTGTGGACGGAGTTCCGCGAAATACGGGGATTAGGATACGGGCCTTTCACGGAGTAAGAAACTCTGAACCATTTCCATTCCTAAAAAATTACTTTATCCTGTCATAAACTAAGTCCTTTCAGTGAATTGATTACAATCTTAGAAAAGAAACAAATAATTCATATTTTTTACTGTAACTAACCCAACTGTAAAGTAGAGTTTTAATATTACTAAAACACATGAGCTCTATGATAGAAAAACTTAAAACGTAGGATATGTATATACAAAAAAAAAAAAAATCAATCTGGATTTTTAATCATCCATTAGGTCAATATTTTCCCTTCTACTGTGCGCTCTTCAGCCTCATATTGGGGTTTTCACTGCATTCTTTCTGTTGTTCTTCCACTTGTTTTGTGTTTTCAGGGAAGGAAAGAAGTGGTATGACCTGAGAGCAGTGCTGAACAAGCGCATGCTTCATCCAAAAGACTCTGCTCAGTATGACGGGGTTTTCAATGCCGTGGTCATAGACTTCATTAAACGGATTAACTATCTGCGCCAGGGCAGCCCAACTGGAGATCTTGCACCCAACATTGCCAATGAACTTTACTTGTTCTCCCTGGAAGGTACGAAAGAAACCAGAATGCTTCAACTGGGTATCCTCTAAAACTGGGTTCTCAAACCAAATTTTGCTTGGGGTCACTGAAAGCAGAGTCTGGGCGGTATTGGGTTCCATTTGTGCCAAAAATATGTTTTGCGTCCACTATCTCTGTTTTTGGTCCATTGTCAATGTCAGGGGTCTGCAACCTGCGGCTCCAGAGTCACGTGGCTCTCTTTTATCTCTCCATGGTGGCTCCTTGGCAAAACATAAAATAAGTCAGGGAGATTGCTGATCCAGCCATGTCAACCATCTGAGTCAGCAGCTTCCTGCTAATGTCTGCCCAACCAAAACTACTTAAAAAAAACAAACAAATAAAGTCAGAAAACTAAGACTACCAAGGTCCAACCCCAAACTAAAACAAGCAGTATAAGACTGCTGAGGACAAAGAGGGGAAAAAGAACAAAAGAAAAAGGAAAGAAAAATAATATAGCATTTTTTTTAAGTAAGGATTAATTAATTAGCATTTATTTAATTTAGATTAGCTAAATTTATAAATTGATGGTCGAGGTTCATAGAGATGATAAACTATGTAGGCTTTTCCAACCCTGTTGTCCTGCAGAAGCTTTGTTTGCTCAATGGTACCTCCAGTAGCAAAGCAAAACTTTGGTAAGAAGTCTGATCTTATATGAGTTGATAGTGTAACGAGGGGAGGAACGGGGGTTGGCTTCCCCCCCCCCTTTTCTTATTAGAGCATGTGATCGGATGCCGTGCAGGAGTCAGGACAACCAGGTTAGCCATACCAGGGGGGAATGACAGTTTATTTTGTCACAGGGTTTTAAAAGAATAAAAGTAAAGCTAAAAGTCCAAATAAAAATGTCCAGGCACAAGGAGTCCACTTGAAGGTCCTGGTCCAAGGAGCACGCAGTCCAAACCCATGCTAAAAACACAAAACAAATAAAACCAGGATAAAAATCAATAAAAACCAAACGCATGCAATAAAATATAATCTAAAAATGGGTTTGGAAAGGTTCCCTTGGACAATTAAAAATGAGGGGAGACAGAGAGGGGTACTTAGCTCAAAGAGGGGTGGGTCGCAACCACACCCCTCTGCTGATGTCCACCTGCGCTCCCCTCTCCGCCTCGCTGCCGCTGCCCCGGTGAAGACTCTTGTTGCTGACTCCAGCTGCCGGTGCCCAAATCTCCAATTTGGGCCCGTATGTTCCACGGGGGCTCCACAGACCTCTGGCGCTTCACAACACCGCTTCCTGTGGCAAGCCCCCCGGTTGACAGGGGCAGCTCCTCTCTTCAATGTCTGGCCATCTTCTGTGCCTGGTTCCCCCTTTGGCTCTACTGCTCCTCCTTTTAAAATGTTCAAAATGGAGTCCCCTGGTCCCGCACCTGTGGCTCATTAGTTCATTTAGTGGGGCATTCACTGCCCCTCAGAGTCACAGGATTTAGGAGTAGAGCCAAGGAGAATAAAAACTCACAAATAAAAAACATTTTTAAAAAAAGTTAAAAATCCACCCTGTGACAATAGCACATATTATCTTGTGCTGCACACCATTAATTACTAGCTGCCTAGAGCAATAGCCACCAGGCCACCAGTTTAAGACCCCTGCTCTAAAAGAAAAATCAAAAATTGACTGAAGATTTACCGTACTAATAGTTGCAAAAGACCAAAAAAAAAATGTTCTTACTATAAAAATCTGTTTTGAAACAGTTTTTAGTGCTCCCAGATTGTCAATCATTTTTCTCCTTTTCTAAACCTGAATTGATACAAACACATTAGAAGAGTCCATTCAACTCATAAAGTTTAAATATACACGTAAAAGGTGTCTACATAGGTGCACTCTAGATTGAGTTAAAACAACACTTTTAAGAGAATTTAATATTTTATACCAGGAAAGAATTGGAATAACACTCTCTGTAGTTGAATTTCTATACTTTCTATATATATATATTTATATATGTATTACCTGTGGCACACAAATTATTTATGAAATATTTGTTATTTATTATTCATGACGTCACCCTAGACGTCATGAATAATTGGCAGCGTGTCTGCAATACTCCCACAAAAACAAGCAAAATCCAAATTTTTGGAAAGATGAATGCGCACATTGTGCATATAATGTGAAAGCGTTTCGTTTCTCCGAGATGTGAAAAGAGTCTCAAATCAGATTTTTGCATAAATGCAGTTTTCTGTGTTAGTAAGAAGCGATTTGTGCATGATTTTTTAAAGATTTGTGCGTAGTTTCAACTGTTGTAATTTTAATTTGTGCATGTGTAAATTGTATTTTCTATTTTATAAATTTTGTACTTATGCACAAAATGTATTGTATGAGTAACAAATCAAGAATTATGCACGCACAAATCTAAAGTTATGCACAAGTCAAGAACTATGCATGCACAAATCAGGGTGACACTGTTTTCTCTCCATATTATCAGAGCTATCCACATGCACAGTATGGTCCACATGGCAACTCAGACGAGGAAAATGAATATATTATTGGTGGGACATGTGACATTAGCTAATGAAAACCAAAATTCCTGACAATAGTAAATTATAGGAGAAAGTGTTTATTTTAATTTTTTTAATAAGAAAGTTGCTTTAATTCAGCTGTCAGGATTGACATAAACTCCTTTTGAGGAGTCATTCCCAGACAGTTAAATTTAATTTGATAAGTGTTGAATTGACTCTAAATTTTTAACACTCAACACCATCAATTAAACCCTAACATTTTTTGAATTTGCTGATTTGCTGCACAGGCATTGCCTCCGTACTGTTTGAGACCAGACTTGGATGTTTGGAGAAGGAAATCCCTCCCGGCACACAAGAGTTCATCAATTCCATTTCTGCCATGTTCTCCAACAGTATGGCAGTGGTGCTCATTCCAAAGTGGGGTCGAAATATACTGCCCTACTGGAGGCGCTACATTGCTGGCTGGGATGGCATCTTCAACTTTGGTAATATGCTGAAATCTCATGAGTCATGATTGTGCAATCATTGTTGATATCATGATTTATGCATAACATTGTAGAGTCGCTGTAGTCCCACATACTGAATTCTTTAATCTTCTGCACATAAATTATTCTCTTTTATCTACGGATTAGATTAATACACATGCCTGTTCTTTTATCGATCTTGAATTTACAAGATAAATAAATGAATTCACTTTCATTTTAATTTGAAAGCACAAGATAATTTGTGTATTTCTTTTTGTTGAACTGGTTGTTTTTATTTGATTGGTCAGGGATTTAAATCCCATGCTCTTTAGGCAGGATACTAAACCTATATTGCCTCCTCAATTCTTAAAAAGTATTAATCTATAGGTTGTTTTGAAAAACAGTTAGATGTGACACAATGTCCAAAAATCTAATTCCAACAAGATAAAAAAAGATGAAGAAGCTTGTATTGATGATGTCTTAATCTTTGTCAATAATTACACTAATATTGACTAAAACATTGGGAGGCAAAGCTTTTTGCTAGGAGGGCAACTGCCCCCTCTTACCCCCTTGAAGCTCCACCTCTGAATCAAAGTAAACTAATAAACATGTTAAATGTGCAACTTCTTGCTGTATATATTGCAAAATATTTTTAAAAATTAGCACGTCTTAGCATTGTTATACAGTCATTCGAGACAAAAAAAAAAAGATGCACGCAGAAGTCTTGATGCTTATACCTTAGTCAGAATTATAAAACACGTTTTTTTTTTATAAATGTATTTTTGCTGACAACTGTTTTGAAATTGTAGTCTTAGGAAGAAATTGGTTTTACAGTTAAATATATTTAGAAAGTAAATTTCTTTTTAATTTGTAATTTTATGATTATAATTTTTATTTAGTCATTTTGTCCTGTCCAGCAGGTGAGCAAACAGATACAAGCTGAAGGCCTCTTGTGTTGGTCAGATTAACTTTTACAACAAGGGGTTATAAACCTTCAAAACATATGAGGTGCATATTCATATAAACCCCTTCTGTATTTAAAAAAAAGCAATAAAGATAAGTCCCCAAAAATAACGTCAATAGCAAACAATCTAAAAAACTAAACAATTTTTTGTTAGAAACTTCACAGAATTGTCAAGTAATATATTATGTTAAAACAAATGTAAGGTGAATTTAAAAAATTTAGGTCCAATTAGTTGACACACACTTAGATATGTGAAATTTGTTCTCTGGAACAATTTGGCGGTGCTAACCCTTTAATGCTGAGTGTCAAGCAGGGAGGCACTGTGTCCTATTTTTAGAGTCTTTAGTATGACTCAGTCTGGACTTGAACTCATGACCTTCCAGTCTCAGGGCAGACACTCTACTAAAAGGCCACTGAGCTACTTACCTGCTGGTCCCTGCATTAACGTTCGTCTACGTTTTGCTGTAAACGAAATGATGGCTTTAGTGTAATCCTCATTGGGGAGTATTTTGCTTGAAAAAAAAAATGTATGCTTACATTTTTGCTTGTTTTCCAGCTAAAACACTGATTGACAAAAAGATGGAGATTATAAAGCAGCGTGTGGACAATAACCAGGAGGTTGAGGGCGAGTATCTGACGTACCTGCTGTCAAACACCCAGATGAGCACCAAGGATGTGTATGCCAGCATTGCAGAGCTTCTCTTAGCTGGAGTGGATACGGTAAATCCCCTATACCCAAACTATTTCATTTTCAACACGTTTATTTCTTTATTTTGCAATAGATTTCTGCTGTATATTTTTAAACCTTCCACTACTAAAATCATGAGTACAGTGATTTAATGCTTATCTTGCCAGAGTACAAAGTTCTTCCAGGGACAGTGTCAAGTGTGGTCTGACATCTGTTGTATGCCAAAAATCTTCTTGTCACTGGAGCACGAGGCTGTAGGCTGTTTGATATATTATAGGATTGAAAAATAAATAAACTCAATTTACATGTAAACTAGAGTTTATTTCAATAATTGGTCATGAAACAACCTTTCACATCAGTTGGAGTGCAACCCAATATCAAACTCAAACTATGCTTACTTCTCAATAGGATAAAGGTGAAATAGTCTGACAAAAACAAGCTATTACTCTGCTGTCACTAATATATATGAGTACTATGAAACTAGACTAAAGTAATTAAAGTATATTGAAGGCATTTTCAACCCGTCCATCTATTTTCCACACACGATGAATCGCTTTTGGGATTGTAGGCTGCTGGAGCCTATTCCAGCTACTGTTGGGTTACCAGGCCATTTTAGCGCTATATCAACACAAACACTTACATTCACAACTAAGGATAATGCAGATTAACCCACAATGCATGTTTTTGGACTGTGGAAGGAAGCCGGAGAACACGCAAACTCCACACAGAAAGGTCCAGATGGGATTTGAATTTTTTTTTACTTTGAGGCAAGATCGCCAAGTGTGCATTCTCCCCCCCTTGTTGAGTATTTGTTTGTAGACTGTTTGTTTTGATTTGTGATGTAGGTCACTGATGTTGTCATGGAGATGCAGATTCCCATATCTCAACTAGTTCCTTGTGAATAACTATGGGATTACAATGTTTTCTGTTGTGTTAAAAATTTGCACGCAACGTCACGCGTGCTGTCTGGCAAGGTCATGTTGACTTTGGCAAACCTTCAAGCTTCCCCTTTGGTTAGACCAAAGTCTAGGTCAAGTTTTTATACACCTTTACCATAGCCAATACTACCCAAAGTGCTTGATAAATAGTTAAAGGACAATAAAACGGATGAGAGTTGAGATAGAAAGAGATTAGAATAAAGATAAAAAGATTAAAGTATGCGTGTAGATGTGTATTTGCCTCAGAACTGACGTTTTATCCTTCATACAAAAACATGAGGGTGTCAATGAAGATGACGAGAAGTGAGGTTGATCTAAATGAGCTGGGATGATGGAACATGGTGGACTGACAGGGAGAGATGACAAAACCAAATTGACAGAGGACCAAGTCTTGGTGAGACAGGAATACATAAACGTTTTGACTAAAAATAATCTGTAAAGCATGACAAAACAGAAAACCAGAGACTTAAATACACTGAGGTTGATTAACTAAATGAAAACAGCTGTGGATGATTAACTGGAACATGGTGAGACTGACAGGGAAAACAGAAGATGACAAAACCAAAGCACTGAATCATGACAGAAGTAAAGGCGCTAAAGTCTCCCATCAGTATTCCAGTATTAATAATACAGGAATATAGATAAGGCTTTTTCAGGTAATACGTTTGAATGCAAAGGAGCTTGTCTGAGAAACAAACTGTAAAAAATGTTACATCCTCTGACAAAAATAACATAAACATATTGTCCAGAAACAGCTTTTTACAGCAGTTGCTGTATTACAGGTAAGCCTGTCATTAAATTTGCATCCTCAGATGTAAATTTTGAATGTTCCTTCATGGATTCAAACAAATCAGCACTCATAAAATCCTATTTTTGAGCTAGTAAATACTTTTTTCAGAAGTGAATTCTGTCATTTTGTTTGCATGTTTAGCACAATGTTACCAGCTGATGCTGTCACAGTCCTGGCCACCACCACTTGTTTTAAAGACCCACATTTTCTGATTTTTTATTACTTCTATCTTATCTTCAATCAACGACAAACATACATTAACTAGTTGAACTATCCCTGATGCCTCAATGGAATCCCAAAGGTGAAAAATGAGTGACTTAATTGAAAGGAGTTTACTCAACTCAACATTGCTCTGAATAAAAGGCCATTAAGTGGAACTTGTGTGCATTCCATTAACAAACACTGCTCTAAAAATGAACAAATTTTAAGTCCCATTTCAATCATCTTTTGATCTATTTTAAGTGTTCCCAGTGGTCTTTCAATTACGATTATGCAGTTTTAAGCCAAAATGCAAAAACCTGTGTCATTTTCTAGGACATAGTTTCTGCAGCGTGGCAGTAGTTAAACATTTTGCTGAGTTGCCACCTATTTGTTTTCATGATCTTTCAAGCTTACAGTTGGACCCCCCCCCAAATGTTGCAATAAAAACTGTGAGCAATATTGGAGCTATCCAGCTGTACAATCTTGACCCAGATTCCAACTGGGAAGAGTAAAACAAAGACGTGTATGGATATAGTCGTCTGCAAATGGATGCTTTAGAATGGAATGGAGCTTGCGGCCGGCCCATTCTTGATTCTACAACAAAAAATAAGTTCTATTTCAAACAGCATTTTCTGTCTGCCTCTGATTCCCAGTGATTTGAATAAAGAAATACTCAGAAATGCAATTTTAAGCTTAATTTTATTCATACGTGCCCTCCATCATCAGAAAAAAGCCAGTAGGACATGTTAAAAACACCCAAAACACAGGTTTAATCGTAATGGTTCATCGTCACTAAAAAAAAGGGTTAAAGACAAATTTATATATTTTTTCTCCCAACTGTGAAATTTTTTTGCTGTCACATAAATGTTGGGATTTTACCTGTATTGGGTAAAAACATATTCGTGTTTATTTTTTTTTTTCTGTTCAGCATCCAACAATATTCATGATCAATGCAATCTAAAATAGCAAACAGAATCAAAAGCAGATCTAAAAAACCTTATTTGCTTTGTGACGATTCAATTTTTGTTATTAGCATAGATTTAAATGACCACTTCTGGTAAGAGTAGATTCTCTTTTCTCATATAGACCTCCAACACCCTCACATGGGCTTTATACCAGCTTTCCAAAGAGCCTGAAGTCCAGCAGAAACTCTATAAAGAAGTTTCCACATCAGTTCCAGCAGATCGCTTACCCACTGCTGCAGAGGTCACTCGCATGCAGTATTTACGGGCTGTTGTCAAGGAAACACTCAGGTAAGACCAGTTGCAAAGGGTATGGAGTTTCAAGTAGAGTGGTCATCTAGATTACAGTTCCTTTCACTTATTATAAATCGCCTGTTCATGCTTTCTATTGTATTTTATCTTACAGAATGTACCCTGTTGTTCCTATAAATGCAAGGATTATAACAGAAAAAGCCATAAATGTTGGTGGATATCAGTTTCCAAAGGATGTGGGTCAGATTTATTTTCTAACACATTACCTTGAATTTAAAAATGAATCAATTATGTTGTGTTTTCAATGAAAAAAAAAAACTGATTTGATCAATTCACTTTAATTAATTATGGGGGATTTTTTTGGGGGGGCAGGGATACAATTTTAATTTTTTGTTTTGTCACTCCAATAGACACCTTTCAACTTTTGTCACTATGCCATCAGCCACGATGAGGACACCTTCCCGGAGTCCTTTAAATTCAAGCCTGAAAGGTGGCTCCGTGACGGTCGCGAGAGGCCGAACCCTTTTGGCTCCGTTCCGTTTGGATATGGAGTGAGAGGTTGTGTGGGGCGGCGGATTGCTGAGCTGGAAATGTACTTGCTTCTGTTTCAAGTAAGTTGATGAGAATAAGAAGAAGAGGTGCACTGAAATGAAAATCTGTGGATGAAGCAGAATAAACCAAATAGTTAACAAAATGTGGATGTTGAGTTTTTCAATATTTTTAGATATTGAATTAATAGCATATAATACATTTCAACCAAAATGTATACATATAATTTTTATTATTCCATTAGCCTTTCTAATAATCATGCAAGTGTTTTTCACTTATATTAGGGTATGGGCCTTCAAACAAAGAATCCATTTCAAAAGTTGATAAAGCAAACAACAGGAAACGGTTAACAGAAGGCTCAGCTAAATCTCATTAAATGTGTGGATGTGACCGTATATACAGATATACAGCAGTACTTTGTCTTCCAAAGAAAAAGAAGGGAGCCATAAAATTTGCGACATCCTCAAATTATTTTTCATCCAAAGTCATGTACTCCATTACTTTCTTTGTGATTCTCTTTGCTTTGGCACTGTCCATTTTCAAACACGTCTGTCATGGACGGATTGCTGCCAACTTTCCTATTAGCTGCTACAGCAATCTGTGTCTTGTATTCATCCTGATCTTCCAGATGTTTGGCTATGTTAATGCAGCGCAGCTAAAGGTTTTAGCAAATGAACCCCCTCTTGATGATTTGGCTCTATATGTTGTTTTCGATCACTTTAAAAATACTTCCTCACTGCTGACCATTTAAAAAAATCACTGCATTTTGATTAACCAAACATTGATTGCATCACACATTGCTATTTGGCATAACTTTTGCCAACTTCTACCAAACAGTGGATGTACCATTTCTTTCAAATATATTCAGTTGCTGACTATTCAGAGCATTCTTAAAGAGATCTGTAAACCTTAATCTCAGAATGGACTGAGCTTTAACAAAGAAACAGTAAGGACTTGAAAACAAACCTAGAGAAAGAAAATGTTTCATATTTTCCTGTTGGATTGGCTTAATGCCTATTCATTAGTTTCAGACCTGAAGAAACAAAAAGTTGTTAAACAAAGATAATAAAAACAGAACAGAAAATAACATCATTATTTTTTTATGCTATGGATACATCCTGCAATTAACATTTAAAAAATACACTACATTACAATGCAAACGGATGAAATTCCAGCAAATTAAATGGATCCCGTTGGAGAACAGATCCCAGATTACCTCCCAATTTATGTTTCGCCCCTTTTGGGGTACAGGGGATCAAGAAGCATAACATAAAAGTTATTATGTTTAAAATTAATAACAAAAACACCAAAAGGTTGTCTCCATAAAAAGATAGCAAATTTGTTTACAAAAAAAAAAAAATGACGATGATAGCTGAAAGGTGAAGCAAAAGGCCTCAGTGTGAACCAAGGCCAAAATAACAAACAAATCCAAATAAGGCCACAGCTGTAGCAATGTAAAAGCAGTGATAAGCTTTAACATTAGACTGTGTAAGCCTGTAATTCCGATTGAGAAAACTTTATTAGTCCCAGAGGGCAATTCATTTGTTGCATTACCAGTGCAGTTTCACACACACACACAATCACATTAATGTGTCAGCCCATCATAGTTTAAAATGAGTACTGCTTGGCTGTACAACAACAACACACAACAATGTCACTTCAGCAATAGCCTCAGAAATACTTTAATCTAAATTCAACAATGTTATTGCTGAGGGAACAAAAGACTATCAAAAACCATTGGTTTTTCGTGTCGGAGGATAAAACCGACGCACTTAGGGCATCAAAACAAAGTCAGGAGTCAGAGGATGCTGGGGCTGTCCCAGGATGCTCTTGGCTTTCTTCAGCACCTGCTCCTTCTACAGAGAATTCTCTCATACAAACATCATCAATCTGATATGAACATTTACAAGCTTTACGTCTTTTGTAAATCCGATTTAAAAGACAGAATTTAAATGGGATTGAGATGAAATGTTTAGATTGAAATTTCTCAGATACACACACGATTTACTCTACAAAACTGAATGCAACTGTTTTAATGTCATTGACTTTGTCTTTTCTTTTCTCCTTCTCAGCTTATAAGACACTTTGAAATAAAGCCAGATCCTGCGGTGGGAGAGTTGAAAAGCATCAACCGCACAGTACTGGTTCCGGACAAGCCTCTCAACCTTCACCTTGTGAACAGAGGATGAAAAAAAGGCTGTTCAAATTTCTTCAACAGATCAGTTTGATTTGGAATGTGAACCAAGGTTTATTTGCTTTTTTTTTTTCCAATAATAGATGTATATCCCATTGTATTAGCATAAAGCCTTCAATGCATGTGTAAAAGCATATTTTATTTTTATACTTAAAATATATGTTTTCTAAATACTACACATTAAATAACAAAGCTGCTATTTTCATTCATTCCAGAATTTCTTAGGAAACTCTGGACTTTTAGATAGAAACATCCCTTTAACTCTCTTACATCAGGCTAAAGACAGGCACATCGAAAATAGGATATAATAAATGGAGGTTAAAAAAATAATCGGAAAGATTATTTTCTTATCATTTGGTTCCTTTTTTTGTTACAATTTCCCCCCAAAAATGTACATTATATTTACTGGTAAATTTTGCAATTAAATATGTAAAAATATGAGTTTACAATTCTAAAGATAAAATAGAATCAGATACATCATTCACTTTAACGATTTACTGAGAGTACATAAAAAAGACAAGACGCAATAATGTGGATTTTCAAAACTGGATGGACCCTATTGCTTCTTGAATGTTACCTTGTGATTGTATAACACAGGATTGAGCAAAAACTTGCAAAGCTTCACCTGTAATATGACCTAAACTTTACATCATGTGCTGCTTTTCCATTTAAGGATGTAATCAAACACTCCACTGTCATTTTTTCAGCTACACTTTTTTCATTAATCAAGAACATTGAGTGTATTCATGTACTGTAAACCTTTTGCCACCTATTGATGCAAATATGCAACTACGGCTCCAAAATTACCTTAATGTAGCATCTAATTGACACCATGTGACTTTTTTTTTCCAAAAGTAGAAAAAAAATCCAGGCATCAAGGAGTTAAGCTGCAGAAAAATCAATTTCCAGTTCAAACTTTTCTGACTGAGCTCATACGCAGTAGCGTGGTCACAGTGAACTGTGCTTTTTGAGGACCAAACTGCCCTCCTCTTGATCTTTGAAACAAAGTCAAATCCTCCCACCAGTCGTTTCATTTTTCTGCTTGTTGTGGTCTTTCATGTCTACAATGATGTTTTTCTTTGAAAAAGATGAACTAAAAGGTAAATTAGTTTGCTCATTCATGTGAATCTCCTTTCTGTAGCCGTAGACCCCCACCTCAGATGGGAATAAAGGTCACAGCAAACAGAAAATAAACTTCCATTTTTTTTTTTTTTTTTTTTCTAAAATAAAAGCATTACAAACACGTTCTCTTTCCAAACAGTTCTTTCTTCTGGTGTGGCATTAAAATATCAATTTTCTATAATGAGCTAATATGTGTTTTATCTCATTAGTGACAACTAATTATGATTTATTTGGTATTATTTTTGTCTGATAATGCTAATAAGACAAGCTTTGACTAGTGTGTCTCCTTTGTTGTTTTGAGGTCCCTCAAAAGTCTGCTGTTAGATCCATCCTTTATAATTATGATTATGTATCTTTTTTTAGACATTTAGGTTTTGTCTAAATTTCTTCAATACATGGTGCACAATTTTTGAGCCATCTTGTAGAGCGGCCGGAATTTGTAATTCCAAAATCTAGTGTGAAAAATCAGTGTGCATTGATGATCACTACATTGAGGAATATAGACCACAATGCATTGTGTTTGAAAGACTTGTAATGGTTTTTATAAACCATTACAAGTTTTGATTTTCAGTGGATTAATAAATTGTGTTAGTAAAATTTTCATACATATTAAAAAAAAGAAAAAAGGAAAATTTTCACACGGATTACGTTTTGAGCATGTGTCTAAATAACTTTTAAATTTAGCAGTCAATATAATCCTGCACTATATAGTTTTTTGTTGTGAAGGAGTCTGAGAGAATTTAGACATTGCTCAAATCTCACTCTCAGGTTGAATATAATTCAACTAAATGTTGCATCTTTCATCGATTTCTTGCTTTTGGTTACAATTCTGTCCCATTGTGATATGATTCCTGCTAAAATTCCAATGGAGGCTTTGGTATTGTAGAGCCTGGACTTTTGAATTTAATGAACCCTTTGAAAAACTTAGAAATGTGGGGTTCTCTTGGACAGCTGTTTTAAATTTGACTGACACATTGACAATGTTGTCAAAATAAGCTGTTACCACTTTAAGCTTTTTAGCTAAAGGTGAACTTTCCGAGTCGCAGTGATTTTGGATAAACAGTCTGAAAGGGAGGAAGAAAGAAATGCGTGGAAATTAAGTGGTCAGGTGGAATATTATCAAATTGAGCAAGAAGATAAATGATAAATAGTGAAAAGTATGAGACACAGGACGGAACCCTGGAGAATACCACATGAAATTCTTGGGTCTAAAAGGACTAAAAATTCAAATAATCCAACAAGCATGAAAAGAAGAATGAAACCATGTCTGGGCAGTATCAATTTTTAGGAGACAGACAAGAAGTATGCACAGGACTATGTCAAACGCTGCAGACAGGTAATAACAGATGGTCAGCTTTGATGGCGTTTTTAAATTCAGAGAGTTTTCATTCTCAATCATTCCTTGTTCAGTACAAAGATCACATAATAACCCTTCAATGTAAACATGTTGTTCAATTATAGGCCATTGGGATACAAATAATGAAATAATTGTTAATAATTATGTTGTCTTGTGTAGCGATTTGAAACAAATTTAGTTGTAAACTAGGACTTTTCAATGAGCAAATGGGATTAAATTAAGAATATTTTCACATTTATGGGTCTTTCATGATTTATAGGACAGCAACAATGAGTATAGCGAGTGTGCACTCACCCACTATACACTAATCATCAAATATGGGGTAATGCAGGAAATCTGCCATAGCTGTTTGACCGCATTTTGCCAAAAAGTTAACGGACTGCAGACATATGGAGACGGGAAATGAGTGTGCAGACAAACTAGAGATAAACTAATGCCAACAGATAAATGCTTTCCTTAGCTTTTTTTATGTATTTTTAAAAAAATGTTACTGTCAGAACAAGACAAATCCAGAAAAAGGCTCTTGTTTGGCGGTCTTTCCGTGAGAACAGTAGTAGACAATGAAAACATTTGAAGGTGAGATATTTTTTTTCAGAAACAGATGAATCTTTAAGCAACAATAAAAGCAGAGCAAAGGCGCATTCGGTTTGATGCAAACCATGAAACACCAAATATTGCAGTTCTTCAAAGAACCACTAGAGAGAGACTGCAGAAGAGAGCTACATACTTGAAAAAAAATGTATAAATAAATGTATAGATGTCTAGAATATATTTTACCAACAAAACAAGTTTGCATAAAATCATAGAGTGATGCAATAGACAGAAAAATCACTTGAGGAATCCCTTTAACAGTCAATTTTACAAAGATTAGTTGTTGACTAATTCTAATAATTGGCGTGGTTGTTTTGCCAATATTTTTTCAAATATTGATTTAAATACAAACACTAGAGTAATTTTTTAACTAAACAGAATTATGATATCACTGACACAATTTACAAAGTTACCTAGCAACAGTGACACTGGAATAGTTGCTAAAGGAAAATTTGTTGACATTTTACAGGTTGGATACCAGCAAGTAAAGCGATAAAGCAGTTATCGATTAATAACTCAAGTTTTTTTTGACTGAAGAAAAATGAGAAATGAAGAGAGATTCAACAAAGTGTATGACAAGTTGTGTTGGTGAGTGACAGTCCTAGAAAATAGTTAATTGTACTTTTAAACCGCTCAGGTTGTGGATTTTTTTATTGGTTTCCTGCACAAAATCAATATAGTTCTGTTACATTTATGTTACTAAAGTCTTCAAAATAAATGTAGCCAACAAGAGTTTGATGAATCATGCAGGGGTGTACTAAGCAATATAGTCACATGAGAATGAAAAACACATTTTCCATCCCCTTACTCCAACAATAAATGCTTGGAGCATAATTACAAAAAAAAAACTATAAACACAAACTATTTACATAAACTCATCATTGATGTTTTATTAATTTTATTTTATTCTGCATGAATAAACTTTATTGTCATTTTTTAGGTGCAGCACATCCCAGCAAAATCAAACACCTTTAGAGGACTTAACTGAGCCAGAACCCAGAACCAGTCCACAGGAACCCACCAGAGGAAAAGGAATGAAGAGGAAGAGTCAGGAATATTTACACGATAAAAAGAAACCTTTTCCTAATGTTGACAATGAATCGATGGGCTCCTCACGCAGCGTTAATAATGGTGGGCTTATCTGATGAGTGATGCTGACTTATTTTTACTGTTGAAATGTAAACATTTAAAGGCTAATTTTACATTATTTCTTCTTGAACTTTTTTTTGGTTAAAAATTTCTGAGTTGGAGGTCGTTTTTGAATTTTTGATTTCCTGCATTCTGTATTTTTCTCAACAGGTGTGAGGAAAAAATTCCTTAAAATGAGCCGCGCCAAATTTGACTTTTACAAACATGCCTTAAAGAAGAATACGGCTGCTGTCGCAAAAGGAGAATCGAGCAGAAAGTTGGAGAACCCTGAGAAAGCCAAACAGAAGATCAAAGATGGCCGCTCAGCCAAAGAACAGAGTGGTTGGTCAAAATTCAATCATTAGTTGTGTATGTAAAATTAGATTTAAAAATAGTTATTTCCATGAGAGTTGAACTAAATATTTGTTTGTGTTTAGCTGAGTTTGAAGCCAAATATGTGGAGCTGGATCAGCTGGGCGAAGGAGGCTGTGGATCAGTATTTTCCGGCTACCGCAAACCGGATAATCTACAAGTGGGTGTGTTTTTATATGCAGCTATGAAAAAAAAAACCAGAATTCATAGCTTTGAGTTCATAAAAAGTTTAAGGCATTTTTCTAACCAGATTATTTCTGTCCTGCAGGTAGCCATTAAACACATTCCAAAGTGTAACGCTCCGGTGAAACTGCAAGTGAGCATCCCTGCTCTGAATGGGTTTCTGTGAGCAGCTTCTCCTCCTCCTCATTCTTCATCTTATTGCGTTCCTTCAGGATGAAAGCGGGAAGCTGCTCTGTATGGAGGTGGCTGTCATGCTTAAACTAAAAGATGAAGCCCTGCATGCGGTTGACAAAGCGTCGCCCGTGGTATTGCTTGATTGGTACGATCTGCGCAAGGAGCTCATCCTGGTCATGGAGAGACCAATCCCAGCCATGGACATGTTGGATTACATCGAAAGCAAAGGAGGGACACTGCCAGAAGATGAAACCAAGGTAGGTTTGCATTCAATGACATTTAGCATACAGTACTGCAATCAGACAGAGTGAAGCAACTGCGGTTTTAGAAGAATTCTAGTTGTCTCAATTTTTTTTCTCAATGTCTTTATTTTGACCGGGGTTTGGGCTGCTGAGACACTCGCCTTTGACTGCCACTCTAACCACACTGCACCGGTCCATTTGAGCTCTCCTACAGGTGGTGGGCCCATGGGAGTGTGATCCCCGTTATTCCTCCGGGCTGGACCCAACTGGGGTCCCCCCAGAGGAGGTGGAGGAAGTGATCAGGGAGAGGGAAGTCTGGGCTATTTAGTGTCACAAACGGTTCCATGTGCAGCAGGCATATTAATTCAGGCAGGAACTAAGCACAGCTACAAGTCCACAAAGCTAAATCAGCTGGCAGAGGTCAATTACAAGCATGGGAGCATCCAAGAAGAGACTAGAGTTGTCAGAGTCCAGGCGAGGGTCAGGGCAGGCAGCAGGCAATCAGAGATAAAGCAGGGTCAGAAACAGGAAATCAAGCCCAGATAGAAATGCTCAGTAATGCAGGCAGAGTGGCACAAAACAAGATTTCAGACTGAGTGAGGCTCTGTGCAGTGTCCTGTGGGTGATTGTTAAATTAGAGCTAGCTGAGCAGCATCCAGGAATTGTGCGCTAGGGTTTCTGGGAGATGTAGCGCGGTTAATCCTCTGGAGATGGCTCCTGCTGGTAACCATACGGGGGGTGCTGACTCCTGACAAATGGTAAATGGTATATACTTTATCGCCCTTTTCTACCTTCCTAGAAGGTCCAAAGTGCTTTACAGTTACAGACCCATTCACCCATTTACACACACACTCTCACGATAGTGGCGGCTCCGCTCCCAAAAGGTGCATTCACACCGAATGCGATTTGTGCGCAAGCTTCAATGTTAAGTTAACGGTACAGGTGCGCTCTGAGACGATATGAGCGACAGGCGCAGCGTGAAAGTGTACCACCAGCTCGATTTGAGCAGCGAGGTGCGAATAGGGCAGCACGGTCAAAATGTAAATACCGGAAGTTTGACAAGCCGCTGCGTTGCATCAGCCAATCAGGAACTCAGCTTTGGACTAGTGACATTTTCAGAGACTTTTGCTCCACGGTGGAGCTCACTCACTCGATATGCTGGCAGGCAGAGAGAAGCTGCAGGGTGAAGAAGCTCATCAAGACATTAAAAAAAATGAAATGAATATGGTCCACTTAATTTTATATTCTTCCCCTCGGGTTAACAAGACACAGTGAGCCTTCAAGCTCAGCCATAGACACATAGAAAACAGAGACACAGTCCCCTGTACCGGGAAAATATGTAGGTAGATGGACTTTTATTTAGTTTTTTTTATATCACCTCTGCCAGATCATCATGAGACAGCTGATCAAGACAGCTATAGATCTCGAGGACAAAAATATCTTCCATCGGGACATAAAAATTGAAAACATCTTGATTGAGACGGGTTCGGTCGTTCCCCACGCACGTCTCATCGACTTTGGAGTGAGTTGCATGACCACAGAGCGTTCCTGTTATAGAGTGTTTACAGGTAACACACCTGCACCAACAAACAAGAGAGTGGAAAGACAGGCGTACAGTTATCAAATGTTTGTTTGTTCCAGGAACACCAAATCACGTCCCTCCAGAGTTTCTGACATGCTGCAGGTACAGAGCCGGACCCACCACCGTGTGGCAACTGGGAGTGGTTATGTTTGAAACCTTCAACAAGTCGGAGAACTTCACCACAGAAAAATTCATCGGCAAGAACCTAAAGATCAGAGAGGAGCTGTCGGAACGTAAGAACACCTCTTCTCATAAGCTTCTGCTGTTCCTCTCAGTTTCATTATCACTTGTCCTCTTTCACCAGATTGCCAAGATTTTTTGCGAGCCTGTTTGAACACTTTCCCTGAGAAGCGCCCTAAGCTGAAGGATTTGCTGTCACATCCGTGGCTCAAATGACACACAAACACATTTAAGATTAAAATGAGTTTTTTGTTGCATAATCTGTATCAAGAACTAAAGGAAAAACAAAACGACTAAAAGGAGTGGAAGAAAAAACTAAAGAAGGGGTTCTATGATAGATGTTTTTATGGACAAAGCTAAATGTTAAGTGTTTAGATGTCTCGTAGCTTTTATTAGTTAATATGGTCATTTTTGTTAATTAGAATTAATGCTCAGTATTAGTGTCTAGAATAGAATATTCATTTTGTCTCAAAAGGAGGAGTTCAATACCAGGATCTTATGCTGTGATCCCTTAAATCTGTCGCTTTTTTTGTCTTTATTGTATGGCAACTTTTCCTTTTATATTACTTTCGCTGACTATTTTTCTTTTTCTTCTTTTTTGCAGCTCTCGCTCTATCTTACTTTCACTTTTACTTCTTTACTCCTTTCATCTCCTTTTCATTGTCTTGTCAGAGCAAGTCGAATTCATCTTTTCTGTCATTTTCTGGTTTCTCTTTTTCCCTTGTCTAATAGACCTGACTCAACCATCTGTTTAGCTTTGTCAGATCTCTGCAAAGCTGAAGACTCGAGTTGGGTGAGTTAGTCAGGGGATAATCTTTAAAGTTTAGGGTAAAAAAATGTGAGGACAGATTGTCCTCAAACGTCACTGCACTTGGTCTTGTTTGGAGGTCAAACCACTTGACGTTAGACAAAATGCAAATAATAGAGTCTGAGTTGGATAAAGTGCTAAATGGAACTGGATGTTTGATTGAGGTTGTGGGTAACACTTTATAATAACTATCCATTTTAGCTAGTTAACAAATCGTTAATAAATTGTTCACTTAAGACTTGTAAACGACTTGTTAAACAAAAGTTTAAATATCAATAAATGTACCTTATAGACCGACAATAATAGATAACAAGCTGTTAGTTAGCAAGTTATAAATGGCCTGTTAACCTATTTATTCATTATTTCTAACTGTGCTTTATTAATTAGTAATATATCATAAATAAGCTGTTAGTAAATGATTTACTAATGATTTGGTAAGAATCCGTTCATATCATATACATATTACTGGGATGTTATTTTAAAGTTATAGTAGCTGTTCCATATAGCACAAAAGTGGAGAATTGGAAATTAAATATAACAATTAAATATAACAATTTAATATAAATTAATAAAAAATAAAAGTAAATGTCTACATATGGTTTTTAACTTAAAAAACTAGACTTAAAAAATTAGAGTGTGTTGCTTTAAAATTTTAGTCCAGACCGAGTTTGATAAAGGTAGAGAGGGATGGGGGTATAGGGAGACATTCAAAAATGGTTTGGTCAAGAATAAACCAAAGTAGTTTGAGCATGGAGAGTGCAAATCCCAGCCCAGGCAGAGACCAGTTCCCTCCCCAAGGCGCAGCTTACCCACTCTGAACCCCAGATGAGGAACCTGCCCCTACTAGGGGAGTTTTTGGAGACAAACCACAACCCTCCAATACAGTAAGTACCCGTGCAATAGTTGAGGCATGTTCCTCAACCAAAAGTGTATATGGTTAACATGTTGTTCTCTGTATTTTAGGAGAAACGAATAATAAAGTAATATGTGGACACCTTTTTTTTCCCACAATACAATGATAAATTAATTTAGAAAGCAAAATCCTGATATGTTTTAGTTGCCGTGGTAAAATAATAAGTTGGCTTCAAAAGCAAAACTTGATACTTTTTGGGACAATATGAAAGCTTTTTCTGTAAAACATTCAAGTTGTCCAACCTTTTTTTTTAAAAAACCCATTTACAACTGTTTTATAGTTTTTCTCTGCCAAAAAATATTTCTCAAATTTGATCTCTTTCTTGTGACGATGAGCACTATAAATAAGAAAAAAAGTTATTTAACTGAGTTATATTTAAACTTGTTGTAACAGTGTTCTCTAAAATGAATACACTCACATAAACTCAAATGTAAAGTGATGCCCAATCAATGTTATTAAAAATAATTACCAAAAGTCTTCCCTCTCTTTTCCTCTTTATTCAAACTAGAAGAGCATAATTGATTGATTTGAATGTAAGCAATGATAACAAAGAGAAAAAATGGGAAAAAAATATATATATAATCAAAATAAAACTACACGGAAAAAAAAATTCTTACTCTCAAAATACCGTTCTGCACATGTGAGTCTATCCATGTCTTGCCCAAGACACATGGGCAGGCGAGGTGGGAATTGGACTCGCACTCTTCCGATCAGGAGTTGACCGCCCATCACTGCACCATGGCTGCCCACAGCTATACATTTGTGCAGTCAACATTAATTATTTACCAGTTAAATAAAATTCCCAATTACTAGATAACTAGATCTTGTAGATTAATTAACAAAGAATCTTTTTTTTCTGTCCTTACAATAAAACTGCAATGAATCACCACTAACTAGGAGTTTATTGGGTTCAAGTTCCCAAGTTAACCGGTTAACAATGACAACCAGAAAGTATTTTAGCTGATGATTTTTTTTTTAAATGTACCTTATTCTAAGTATTTCCAGAAAAATGTTTTAGTTTTACCCATTTCAACAGAATTTTTTTTTTTTTTCCTCCAAGTCCCTTTGTATGTGGTAATAAACATTTTGTGTACTTGACATCACAGTGTTACTGTATCTCAAATCAGCCATGAGGGCAGTCTGCAAGAACTGGCGTGTGCATGTTTGGTGAAGATGGGATATAAAACATAAAGAGCAGCTAGTCAAAACAAATGCTTATCAAAAAATCCACATGGCAGAACATTTCTGAAATAAGTTGAGGAATTTGAGATAATGAACAATGACAAGTCTGGCTTTGTGCACGCATGCTGAATTTTGTATATGTGACTAAGTGATTAATTGTTTGGAGACTGAATGGAAAATTATTTTCTACCTTATGGAATATGATTTACCAGACTGGCATGGGATTTTGATTGAATCTTCAATTGTTCGTATAGGCCAGTTTTAATGTACCTAAAAAGTGAAAGTCCTTTCTAGTTAAGTAATTAACTAAACTAAATGTTTTTATACATTTCTTTTATCATATTTAAATGGTTTGGAAATTTATAATAACAATTATTCTATAAAAATTGTTGTTTAATGTGCTCAATGTAAATTTTTCTCAGCCAACCAACTCAAGGTAGCTTTATCTTTACTTTGCAGAGGCAATTTAAGTGCTTTATGATATCAAATAAAATGTATTTGGTAGACAGCATCCAAAAACAATCAAACAAAAATGGAGAAATTCTAAAGCGGCCACAATAAAACCATCGAACAATATAAAATCAATTAATTTAAACTCAATGTGTTTTTGCTTAATAAAAAAGACATAGTAAATTGCATTTTAATAGTAATAATAATAACAATAAAGAACTAAAGCTTTTTTTGTTTTTGAGACTTGAGAGTGAAAAGGTGAAAAGTCTACTTAAGCATGTTTAAATTTGCGCACTCATTTTTGGGAAAATTTACGCTAAATCATAACATTTTAAGATCTTATGTTCTAATAGTTGTTTTAACTAATATTTTTTTAACCTAAATTTGTCTTTAAAAACATCAAATATCCTCAGGGTTCCACCAATCATTGTTTAATAACTGAATAGACTGTGTCAATACACACATTTACCAGCAGAGGGCAGCATTACTGCACGAAAACCATAATCTTGAAGTCAATCAGTCGTTTCCTCTTTGCTAAGATTTACGTTTAATAAAATAATATTAGTGAATGAATACATAAAAAATATTAAAGGAGCAATAAAGTTCTTTTTATTGAGGGAATTTTAAGATTTTCTTGTTCTGTAAAGTTATTTTTTCTGTCTAGGTCCTTTCTTTCTTTCTTTTTTTTTATTGAGTGACAGCTTGAACTGCCAATCGGTGAGCAACGCGAGGAAGGCAAATTTAGAGGTGAATGAATAAAGGACGTGTGTGTGTGCGCGCGCGCGAAGCTCGTGAGAGGGAGTATGAAGGGAGAAAGATCAACACCTTCTCGTTAACTAGTGCCCGGCTTACCTGCGCGTGCTTCTTTCGCCCGGGAAAAATAAAATAAATAAAAACTGCGATAAATCTCTTAAAAACTCTCATTGAAAGATCATTTTTTTGTGAATTGAGCCATGGTGCCACTCGGTCCGCAACAACCTGTGGAGTGTTTACTCGGAATGAAGTCGTAATTACGCCGTCTACTACTGAAGCTCGAGAGCAGGGCGACCGTGTGCTGCGAGTTCTGAATGGGTCTGGAAGAGCGCGCGGATGGGATGCACGGTGAGCTTCATCTGCTGCGAGGAGGACTTTCTGCAAATGCCTGTTTACCAGCAGGAGGATGAGAAGAGCAAAGGTAGCCTGAAAAAGGTAAGAGAGGCATGCTGCCACGCGTGGGTGATTGTTTATGTGGTGTATTGTTTTTTTTTTCTTCCATGCAAAATAAACATTAAGTTTTAAAGACCCACCCTGACGAGACATGGCGTTTAACATGCAATTTCTTATGGTGCAGGACTTTTCTGAGTATTTCTTCATTCAAATTATTGTGAATCATGAGTAAAAAAACAAAAAAATCATTGAAATAAAGCCTGTAGCTGTGACGAAGGAGCTACAGTCTGGGCACATTGTATGTCTTTGTTTTTGTTATCCAACTGTACGCCTGAATTTCTCCAATACTGTCTGCCAGTTTTGTTGCACCAGTAATGTTGGGTTGAGTTGTGAGGGACTGTAAGCTAGAGGGTGAGTGTAAACAAATGGATGATGGGAAATGAGGCCAGGCTTACTCCCTGCAACTCTCCCATCCAGAACTCAGAGGCGATTTCAAATGTATTCCTGCAGCTCTGCAGAAACCAACACCAAATCCGAATTGCTTCCCTAACCCTTCGGCTTCTCCCTCTCTCCCTACATTTATCCATCCAAGTGGAAAGATCTGGAAAAAATAATGGTCCATTCTTTCACTACTCATAATTTATAATGCATCTGTCACTTTGTAGTGCTGTCCTAATCTACTATTCCAAAATCGAATGCACTAGAAATTTCCCTGTAATCTTTGTGAAAACCATTGTGCATCGATGCTCATTACATTAGTGCAGGGGTCACCAACCTTTTTGAAACCGAGGGCTACTTCATGGGTACTGAGTCATACGAAGGGCTACCGAATTGAAATAATAAATTTGCTTAGTTTGCCTTTAGTTATACATTATTAATAATGAATAATGATACTCCTCTATGTGAAGACACTGATTTCTCATCGTAATTATCAATAACAACAACAAGCCAGGAAACAAATATGAATATTCAAAACTTGATTAATCTCAACAAATCTTGTCACATTTTGAGGTAATGACCAAATGTAATGTTTTTAACAAAATTACAACTGCTACGTGTTATGAACACACTTTTGAATTGAACAAATTTCAATACTATAATTTAACTTTGCCATGGCACTGCCATGTTACACATACGTCTGTATCTGTTCTTTGTTAGTGGGAAGACTGACATTGCATGCTGTTCACCAGTTTAGTGTAATCTGGTGTGTAGCTTGATACTGCAACTGTGAGCGAGTCTTTCAGATGTGCATCAGTGAGGCGTGTTCTGTGTTTGCACTTGATGAAGTTCATGTCAGAAAATGCTGATTCACAGAGATAGGTTGAACCAAACAGGCTGGCAGTCTTCATAGCTGCTGTGCATACTCCTCTGTACTTCTCTGAGTCAACAAGGCACCAAAAGTTTGCTGCACCCGGTGGGCTTTGAGGTGGAGGTCATTTTTGCAGTGTTATGATTTCAATCTCCACCTGTCCAGCATCCAGTCAAACGTTGAACTTAGTTGCTCAGAAAAGCATGTCGTGTCCACATTCATGAAAGGGTTGGAGCTGATCAATGTCACAAAACCTATTCTCAAACTCTTGCTCAAGTCTGTTGATGATCACAGTATTTTTCTGCCACTCTGTCAAATGCCTGGGATGCAGAATCATTGTCTTTCAGCACCGACTGCGTGGAGGGAAGTGCAGCACTTTTTTCTCTGTATATCCACGAGGTTCCAGGTCACCTAAGCTTATCTACAGTTCATGTATAATGTAAGGAAGCAAAAAACGCCCTGCCTACATCTTTTTTTAAAATCTTTTTCTTGAGAGAAACAAGATATTAAATCTTTTTAAAGGAGAAAGCGAGAAACTGTTTTTTTTAAGTAGTTAACAACAAAAACAGCATAAGAACACTTCATAAAAGTTGTTCTTTGACTGTTTTTTTTTTTTCGTGGATCTACGCTCCTCAAACGCTTTCATTTAGTCTCATGCACCCGTCCATTTATTTCTCTTAAACTCCGCACAGATTGATTGACTGCAGGCAAGAATCTGCACATGGAGCGTTCACTGGGCTTTGAAATAAACCAACCAAACAGCCGCTCAACTCAGTCCGCTACAAACTGTAATTTTTATACAATCCGCAGCAAAACAAATCCGTTCTTCAGAGAAAAGTCGACACTGTTTCATCAGTCGATTATATACGGATCAGTGCCGGTGTTCCATGTTTTCTCTGATAACTGCTTCGTTTTGCTGCCGATATCCGAGGCTCGTGAACGCACCATCAGCAGTCCTGGATTCTGTCTCCGTTATGAGACTTTAACCAATTCTAGGAATTTCGAAAAAACACGGTGTCGCAATGACACGGTTTTATAAAAATGCGACAAAACAAACCAACTCAAGCGATAAGTCATTAAAAACACGGCGACGTGTGTGCTTTTTATTTGATTCACTAACAAAGGGAGCATTTGGGTGACGTCAAGGAGTGTGGTGCGCGCTTGCAGCGCTGACTCGCTCCGTCCCAGGTGCAGGTGTCAGAAGTCTGATCCTAGTTATTGATTTTACAGAGGAGATGCACGATAGCAGTGACGCTGTGGGATCTCTTGTGGCGCCCGCTGTGCTGTACTCGGACAGACACTCCAGAAGCGCATTTAATCAGAAAAAAGTCCATTTCCATCACCGTTTTTCGAAAAATGTCCATCAATTTCAATACGCCACCAAAACCAGCTCCTCTAAGCGCAAATACTTTTTTTTCTTCGAAAAATGCATTTATTTTTTTTTTATTTTATTTTTTTTTATAAACTGTGTTTCCATTAAAGAAAATTAATAAATCAAAACCCAATTCGCGAAATGTCAAGCATTAATGTGAAAGCAGCCGGGGTTTGGGGGAAATAAACGGAGGGGGCTGGTCACTCGGGCATTTGAAGAGCGCAGCTCACTAATAATAAAAGAGACCAAAAACAACTTTAGTGGAGAGTTTTCTTCTATTGTTTTTGTTAACCACAAAATAAAGAACTCACAAGAGTAAGTCTCGTGATGTCTCCATGCGGGAAAAGGAGAAGGGGCGCCCCATTCTTTGTTATGATTCTCGTTTTAACGAGAAAACGATTAAATTAAAAGTGGGATAAGCCGTTTTGGCTTCAGCAATAATAAACATATATGTTAAGATGTTTTAATTCTTTGTTTTGTGAAGGCAAGTGTGAGTTCAAAAAAATACATCACAATAAAATTAAAATTTTGAGCAGCTCACGAGTTGGGCTATTTTTAGAAGAGACCCGCGGGCGACTGATGAGGTGCTCGCGGGCGACCGGGCGCCCGCGGGCGCCGTGTTGGTGACCCCTGCATTAGTGAATATAGACCACAATTCATTGTAGTTGAACAGTTCTTGCAAAAAAATTTGGTTTAAATGAAATTTAAAAAAAGAAAAACTGTAAACAACATCATCAGAACAAGGGGGATTCAGAAATAGATGTAGTAAAATGTTTGTATTGATCATAATTTTATAGTTTTTTAGTAGTTGGGGATTAGGGTGGTAAATTGGACATGGCCGATATTGTCTGCAAATTCAGTTATTACTGCCGCTTGATGACATCATCAATAGTCACTGGTCATCTACATTAGCGTGTAACTGCTAGCGCTTGGAAAATACATAACACATTTTATAAAATAACGCAAACGCTCAAAACTGGTATGTGCTTAAGAGCACACCAATCAAAAACAAAATCAAAAACGCAATGCGCCTTTACAATTGGCACAATTAAGGAGGAACCAGAAGGGTAGGAAAGCAGTCTGGATTTGCCCTTTATGTTTTTTTTTTCTTTTTATCTAGACTAAAAAGATCATATTTATAATCAAAAGACAACTGGGAACACTTTGAAAATAGATCAAAAAATGATTTGAGAGGGACTTTAATTTGTTTAAATACTCTATGTGTATTTAAATCAATAAATCCCGGCACTATCTTTAAGTGGATCATCAGATAAGACTGGATGACCTTTGCTTTTGGCTGAAAAACTCAAGTCAGGCAGACTCAACAGCAGTAAGAAGAAGTCAGTCCTGCATAAGGGCTGCTGCACAGGTCGTTAAATAAGCAGGAAACAGCCTGCACGCAGCCATTAATGCCGGTATACTGGCTGTCTGTGCCTGCTTTGACTGAAAGTATTCGAACATGCTTCCTCCAGCAAATGAGGTAAACCATTCACCTCTATGAATGCCTGAGGCAACTAAAAAAAAAAAAAACTCCCAAGTTTGGTCATGCTTGCAGTCCATAACATCAAAAGAATCAGAACACCCACCTATACTGATGTAACTGATAAAACTCTCACTTTGGTTTTATGACGCCTGGTTTGTCATTAACGCATGCATGCATTTTTTTAGCAGTCTCATGCAGCTTTTTCTGACCTACTGACCGTGTCCACATATGAATGAATCTGTAATCTTCATGGTCACAATAAAAAAAAAGGTCTCTCACGATCCTTCAGTGCACAACATCTTGACTTTGTTTCCTTCTTTGTTTGATTCCAAGTTAAGAGCCTTTATTGCTTCAGTAATCTATATGTGATGGGTACTGTAAGCTTTTATTGTGACAATAGCTAGGAAGTTTTACCAAATGTTTTGGCCTCGAGGGTTACCTATGTCTTGAGGTTTGCCGTAAGGTTAAATTAATACTGATGTTTAAAAATTTCACCTGGTTTCAGCTTTCACAGTTGTTTTTTGATCAATGTCAGTGCTACACAATGGCAGATTCACTGCTTGATGCCTGTCCAAAAATGTGTTCATAAGCTTGACGACCCAGACGAGTGTGGGAGGAGCCTCTGCCAAATGTTTTTAGCCTGATTGCTACATGATGGGGTGTCTGTATATTTCTCATTTACATTGGTGTGAAAGACACAGATGATGTTTAATTTTTTTTTTGTTTTAAAGAGTTCTGAAAAAGTATCAGAAATCAAGTCTCCATGTCTGGGTTCACAAGATAATTCAGAGACTCTCCTGGTATGATGAGCTTCACTCCTGCTGCAGGAGCTGTACCTGAATGACGGCCACTTCTTCCATGTTTCTGTGACCCAGTTAGAAGACTTGCTGTCCCACATTTTTCCGAAAGGGGAAAAATAAAATTAAGAGGATCTTTTTTTTATCGTCTTGACGAAAATAAAAAAAAAATACCACAAAGTTTAGGAGGCCTGAGCAGGCTGCCACCCCATGCTGTAGCACCTCTCTGTCTACCTTCCAGCCAGCCTCCTGTGGGATGGCGTGGTTGAAGCGCTTGCTCAACTCTAACTGTAAAACTCCTCTTTACATACTTTATACACTTTTCTCAGACACATATAAATATTGCTACACTTCTCTTTCTTGTTTGTTCATAGGGTGACCTATAATAGTGGAGGGAGAAGCACACAGATAGACCACATCTTGTGTAGACGGTGTAATCTGAAGGAGATCAGTGACTGTAAAGTAGTGGTTGGTGAGAGTGTTTTCAGACAGCACAGGATGGTGGTGTGTTGGATGACTCTGGTGATGAAGAAGATGAAGAAAGAGAGGGCAAAGGCAGAGAAGAGGACAAACTGGTGGAAGCTCAAAAAAAGAGGATTGTTGCATGACTTTCAAGAAACAGTTGAAACAGAATCTGGGGGGATCAGGAGGAACTCCCAGATGATAGAGAACAAAGAATAGGAGAGGTGACTGTTGTGGAGCAGGAAGTAAAAAAGATTAGTAAAGGTTAAGTAAGAGGGGCTTTGAAGAGGATGAAGAGTGGAAAGGCTCTTGGTCCTGATGATATACCTGTGGAGGTATGGAAGTTTCTAGGAGAGATGGCAGTGGAATTCCTGACAAGGTTGTTCAACAGGATCTTAGGTGGTGAGAAGATGCCTGAGGAATGGAGGAGAAGTCTGATGGTGCCCATTTTTAAGAATAAGGGAGATGTGCAGAGTTGTAGTAACTACAGAGGAATAAAGCTGATGAGCCATACAATGAAGGTATGGGAAAGAGTAGTGGAAGCTACACTAAGAGTAGAAGTGAACATTTGTGAACAGCAGTATGGTTTCATGCCAAGAAAGAACACTACAGATGCAACATTTGCTTTGAGGATGTTGACAGAGAAGTACAGAGAAGATCAGAGAGAGCTCCACTGTGTCTTTGAAGATCTGGAGAAAGCTTATGACAGAGTGTCCAGAGAGGAACTATGGGATTGTATGAGGAAGTCTGAAGTGACAGAGACGTATGTTGGAGCAGTGCAGGACATGTATGAGGGCTGTAAGACAGTGGTGAGGTGTGCTGTTGGGGTGACAGAGGAGTTCAAGGTGGAGGTGGGATTACATCAGGGATCAGCTCTGAGCCCCTTCCTGTTTGCAATGGTGATGGACAGACTGACTGATGAGGTGAGACAGGAATCACCATGGACTATGATGTTTGCAGATGATATGTGATCTAGCGGAGCAGAGAAAGGTGGAGGAGGAGCTAGAGAGGTGGAGGTTTGCCCTGGAAAGGAGAGAAATGAAGGTTAGCTGCAGTAAGACAGAGTACATGTGTGTGAATGAGAGGAACCCAAGTGGAAGAGTGAGGTTACAGGGAGAAGAGATAAAGAAGGGGGAGGAGTTCAAATATTTAGGGTCAACAGTACAGATTAATGGAGAGTATGGAAAAGAAGTCAAGAGGCGAGTGCAAGCAGGTTGGAATGGGTGGAAAAAAGTGTCAGGTGTGATGTGTGATAGAAGAGTTTCAGTACAAATGAAAGGAAAAAGAGGAGATGAGAGACAGTGAATATATTGGTAAAAGGATGCTGAGTTTAGAGCTGCCACGTAAGAGGTCTAGACTAGAGGAAGACCAAAGAGGAGGTTTATGGATGCAGTGAATAAGGACATGAAGGTGGCTGGTGTTAGAGTAGAGGATGCTGAAGACAGGCTTAGATGGAGGAAACTGATTTGCTGTGGCGACCCCTGAAGGGAAAAGCCGAAAGGAAAAGAAGACACTTTTCTTTCTCGTCTTACCTCTCAAAGTTCAAACCTTAATAGAAAAATAAGTCCAGTATTATAGAATGAACTCTTTAACAGCACATATTGCAAACAATAATTGGTTTTGATGTTCTTTATTTTATTGTACACCTTTTTGGATTTTACTTTTATTACTTCTCTCATTTTCATTTTTTTTGCTCATAAATATCAAATTTAAACCCATACTACTAAATGATACAATATTATTTCTTGCACATTGTTGTCCTGACTTACTGCACTTCAACCAGGATATTTATCCTACTTCTGGCAAGCAAGAGGAGTCTAAGCTCAAGCGACTTTACTCTGATATAATGAGCCGTTGGCAGCCACAGACACAGCTGGCACTTTCAGGGCTACGGGTACACGGAGATCTGTGGAAAGTGAGTGCCTGAGCTCAATCAGTTGAGCTGTGGTTCAAGTAATGAAGTGGTGCTTAAGTGTTGAAAATAGCCTCTTGAATGGAGCAGCCCGGACTCTGCCATGCTGGAAGTCAACAATCAGCAGCTGCTACAGGTTTTACAGAAGCAACTTTAAGTGTTTTTAGGAATACCTGTTGTGTAAGAAGGTATGTAAATGAGAGGTTTTCAAATAACAAGATTTAATAAAGAGAAAACCTTTAGATACAAATAAAACAGATGCACAAAGGAAGGCCTGTGGCGCCAAACTTCAAAGAGAGTAAACAATGGCATAAAAAGTAAGAGCATCATGTAAACACATGTTGCCTAATCTTTAAAGTGGACGACTTTATGGGATTAATGAAGAATGTGTCCTTTGTAGTTGTCTTAGTTGTGCTGGAGTATGCGTCACAAAGAACTAACAGATGCACATTCTTTACTGCTAACCCTTTTTTCTTTATTTAATAATGTATGTAGTATGACACTAGAATATGTTTCTTTCTTCTGTGAAGAAACTCTTGCCAGCCTTTGTATCCTTGTATAAATCATTGCAAGGACACTCCTCGCTCAGAATAGCAGTTTGTAATCCTGGTGTCAAGTGTTGAGCAGCTGATGTTGAGATAAGCGAAAGAGGGAACTCGTAAGTTTCAGCTGTACAGCTATTTATTTTATTCTTTTTGCATTGATTCATGAGGAAGACTTTTGCAATTTTATGTTTCTTTCTTTTAATTAGCTCTGATGTTATGGTGGAGGCCCTTCCTGACCCAATTCTCTGCATTCACCCACACTTTGGACGGGCACGATAACTTAACACACTTGTCCCAGGCGGTCTCCATTCAAGCCCAATGCTGCTTAGCCTGATTATACAGGACGGGGCATGTCCAGGGCAGTGCGGCTGCATTAACTTCACATAAAAGCATTCTTTGAGAATCATATTTTATATATCTACATCTCTTTATGTTTTTTGCTTTGAGAGATATGTCAATACCTAGCTAGGGTATATCGTCACATCAAGGAAGAGTTTCTTCAAACAAAATATATCGCTATGATGCTATATGTTTGCGCAGAAAATGGTCTATAAGAAAAAATACAATTCTCTGAATAGGACTTGCTCTTGTCCTGGGAAATGACATTTTTCTGCTTTGGCACTTTCCTTCTAGAGAAGAACCCTTTATGTTGCCAAATCACAGAGAGATAAGCCGAGTATGACATACGAGTAAGTTAGGACAGCAGCAAGCAGCAGGGTTGCTTATATCACTCTGTGAAATTCACAAGTCTGTCTTCTATTTTGTCACCACAATTTGCCCTATTTTGTCAGAATACCAAACATCAGTTGATGTGGTTTTAATTGCACAGACAAAATCAAAGTTGAGAAAGTTTCATTATTTTTGATCCACCTCAGGGTTGCAAAAGTGGTTAGCACTTTTGCCTCACAGCGGGAAGGTCCTGGTTCAAATCCTGGTTTTAGCTGTTAGGCTCCAGTGCATGTGTGGGGCACTCTGGCTTCCTCCCACAGTCTAAAAAACATGCTTCATAGGTTAACTGATTATTTTAAATTGTCCTGTGGTGCACTCGTGAATGTGTTATTGTGTGGCCCTGTTACAGAACTATCCGGAGTGTGCTCCATCCTTGTTCAATAATGGGCGGGTCTGCTCCAGCAACCCTATGATGCCAAAAAGTATGAAGTGGGTTTAAGAAATGGATGGATGGATGATTCCTCTCATGAAGGAAAGCTTCAGGAGCAAAACTCAGAATGATGTTTGAGGATTTGTTGCTCTTAACTCTGCAATTCTCTTAACTGGTCTGCTAAAAGTGGTATGAGCATTCCTTGTATAATGAAATATTGTGCACCACTAAAAACAGTTTCTCTGAGATAAGGAAAACTTGAGCCTCGTTTCCACTGAGAGGTCCAGTGAGAGGTCCAGTGTGGTACAGTAAGGAGTGGTACGGTACCAGTTAATTCTGGCAAGCGTTTCTACTCAGTTAAGATGTGATTTATAAATGGGAAAAATGCATTTATCTTATAGACAGGTTCTAAACAAGTAGTTTATGTTTAAATGTATTTGAGCTTTGACTTGATATTCATAGAAAAATAAGGTATAAATAAATAAAAAAAAATATGAAGAAATATCATCCAGCCCTCTATTAGTGTACTGTTACTGTGCGTGAATATCCCATGGCTTCAAAGGTTTCTGTGGTTATTCATCCGGTCAGTGCCAGATCCCATTTACAGCAACAATATGGCTTCATAAATTCTTTTAGTTATGTTTACTTTTGTGTTTGACGTCCAAGATTATATTGTGGTACAGCAGCAACAAGTACTAAAAAGAGCTGTGAATTGTTGTGGTTGTCAAGTCTCGACTTCCAAACTTTAGCAGCTCATATTTTTAGCTACCAAACACAAATGAACTTGGGTTAAACTCACTCCTAAATGTGTGCTAAATTTGTGAAGGCTTAAAGTATCTCAGGATAAATGTTAGTTATTTTTTTCTTTTAAAACAACATACTTTCTGAATGCATACAATGATGAATATCACCTTTGTTTGGTCTGCTGAAAGCCTGGAAAAATAAAATCTTTTCCTGCACACACGTTTGCCATTGAATGTGTACTTTGGCTACACGCCACTTGACACCAGGCAGGTGGCAAATAGTTAGCTTGTTTAAGCTACTGCTCAGGGAGCAGCCTTCTTCAGAGGGATTGGAAGCAACAGTTCTGTGTGGTTTAATTGAAGGTGTTTGGATAAGTTTAGCAGTTAGCTCACAGTCATCAGCAGAGCTACTGTTTTCATGATTGACCCAGGTAGCTAACGCTAACTTAATTACCCTTTACTTTAAATGCTGCTATTTCCTGATTTTTTTTTCCACTTTTCACTACTCCATAACCCCTTAAAGACTATATTGTATGGGACTATTCAGTGTCCTGAATTTAGTGCAATTTGGCCACATACTAAAAAAAAAAAAAAAAAAAAAAAATCCAAATTTGACATAATCTATTTGCCAAAGTAAAAACTTAATATATATTAACATTTTACGAAGACGATTAATGAATCTACTGTGTTCTGATAATAAAAACGTTAATGATTTATAAATAAAAAAAAAAAAAAAAAACATTTTTTTTTCTAATGACAAATCGTTTAAACACAATGGACCGAGATCTGTATTCGCAAATCCGGTTATCATTGATGCACACTAGGGCTATGTCCTAATTCCCACGCAAATCCCTAACTACTAAAAACCTATATTCTGCTGGGCTATCAAGTGCGCTGGATTTTAAAACCCATTTGAACATCATTCTCACTACTTTTCTTTTATTTTTCTTAACACAGATTTGACAAAATTAAAATCTAATCAACATGAACATTTTATTTCTATTTTTGACTCCACTATGTTCTGATGATTAAAATGTGGATAGTTTGTTAAAAAAAATACATTTAAACATGTTTTTTTCTCAAAATTCTTTGACCGCAATGCATTGTCGTCTGTATTTGCCAGTGTAGTGAGCATCGATGCATGCTTGTTTTTCGCAAAGATTTCTGGGAAATTTCTTGTGCTCTCGATTTTGGAATAGTACATTCAGACAACACGACAAAATGGCGAACGCACATCTAGTGAGTAGTGAAGGAATTCAGACATGTGCTACTTTCGCAGGAACTTCTGGGTAATTTCCCAAGCACTACTTTGTAATAGTAGTTTTGGACACCCCGAGAAAATGGTAAGTAGTGAGGAAATTTGGACACAACCATAGACTGACAGGTATTCTGACTTGTCTGTTCATCGTTTAGTCTATTATAGAAAAAAAAGCATTTTACTTTAAATTTTTAATATTTTCTCATTGTTTTTAGGCTGTAACAAGGTTTGGTTACTAAGTTTTTATGCAATTTTAGGATTGGTATAGGATTGGGACTGTAAAGCGCTTTGGACCTTCTAAGAAGATTTAAAAAAGAAAGTAAATATAATTTACCATTTCTTGATAACAAAATAACTTTTTTTGTTTAATTGTGAGTATTTGTGAAAATAAAAATAATAATAACCTTTTTAAACCGGAGCTGTTTCCGTCTACACCAAAATAACACACACTCTTGGCCATGCTGTAAAAATTCGACCTCACATGCTCAATGAGAGCTCATTCTGATGTTGGGAAAAGTGGCTTTTTATGTTGCCTTTGTACCATTATGCAATACATTGAAAAAACTCTAAACCGGTTTATATTGCCTTTTAACTTCTACGAATGTAAAGTAGAGAATATCAGTATAAAGCGGCTTTTCTCCACCCCAGAGTCAGCTGATTTACATGGATTGTGTAAATATTTCACTACTGTAAAGTGCTGCAGCTTCAATATCCGCTGAAGTTATGTTAATTGCATCAGCAGTTGAGGAGTTACGATAGTTCAAAGAATGTAAACACTGGAGCTAAAGCTCTGGTATATAAGGGTTAAACACTTGTTTGGCCTACAAAAAAAAAAAAAATCTTTATTTATATTAAAATTTGATCATTTTATTCCACTTTTTGCAACTTTTTCAGACTTTTCAGTTTTGTTTTTTTTTTTAGCAAACGAGACCAAACGGTCAGTTTGAATAATGTTACTTTTTAGCATGACAAAAGCAGAGCCAAGAAAATAAAGAAATCTAATCTCGATTAAACTTTCAAGCCTGTCAAGTGAGCCTCTCTATTTTCCTTGTCCCCCTGCCTCTAAATTCCCACCAAAGTGTCAGACAGGGGGCTTTCCTGGGATTTGAAGACTTTTGATAAAGGTATGCAGTGAACTGAAAGTTACCGGCCACCCTATATAGCATTCCACTGGATGCTTTAGCTGTGGGAAACAGTGCGTCCTCTGTGCCGTGTCTCTTGGGAGGCCTATCATTTCACTTCAACCTGCCGACACCGACCAGCACATGGGCTGCAAAACAAGACCCTCTCTGTGTGTTCCTGTGCGGAGGTGTGCAGTGTGTGCTTGACCCCGCAGAGTTCTGGGTCCCCTCAGCATATTTAACCCGTCATCTTTTATAGTTCATGCATCTAAGGCCTTTACCTTAACAAGGGGATTTTAGTCTTTATCCTAGCTTCAGTCAATAACTACTGGAGGTATTTTAATCTCAGAGATGCAGAAAATTGTATTTTGAACTTCAACCAATCTATAGATAGATCATTTCAGCACTTTCACTGATCTTTTTTCTTTAAACTGAATATTTTCTGAGTTTTTTTTACCTCCTTATTAAATTATTTCAAATAAATTGATATAAAAAAACAAGAATTTTGACCGAATAAAGCAACAGTGTGGTCTTTTATGAACCTTAATGGCTGACATGGAATTAAAACAACTTTGTGAGAAGTTGCTATGGTCTCAGTTAACTGTGAGACATTCCCATTCTTTGTTGTTTTATTGTTAAGCTACGTTCACACCGCCCTCGGCAACGTGCGTTCAAGCTCCGACTTTGATGAAAAGACTATGTAAACCCACGTGATTGCTTGTTTCTGGCTTCTGTTTTCTAAAGTGGTAGCTATGTACGTTTCAATGACAGTTTTGGGCTCTGCCAATAAACGTGCTAAAAGGTGATCTCGGTCAAATTTTGACATATCAAGAACTGATTTGGTAGTGACGTATGTACACTGAAAAAAGTGAAACTGTGAATCAATTAATTAAATATTTTTAAATGTAGTAAATCACAGAGCTTTTATTAATTTATACAATGTTTCCCTTTTTACAGTGTATGGCATTCCTGTTTTTGCAGAAGTACCAATCATTTGAAAATTGACCATGGGGGAGAAGTTTATAATTGTGGTTTGTGCCTGGATGGAATAATTTGACACCAAGTCATATCAAAATAGAGTTGTGACAGAAACAGCCTGCACCGCTTCAACGTTCCGTACCAAACCTCTCCAACTGTAGGCGGCGGACATTCGCTAGCATTGGGTAGCAACTGTCACCTGCCCAGTGTGAACAAAGCTTTAGACTGAGCCCTCTAAGCTTCAAATATTGTTTTTTTGGGGGCAAAATTCAAAGAAAAAGCCCCAGAATTGTGTACAACCAGTGTAAATAATTTTTGGAAAACTCTTTTAAATAGTTGATCTTTGTTCATTTACTTAAACAAAACATGTTCATGACATAGTTTTTCTAATGAGATGAGTCTGTACAACATTTCTATTATTTATACTACAGCTCTATAATTAAAATCTCAATTGATTTTTCATTTAGATTTCCTTAAAAACTCAAAGGTCAGAATGAGGTATAAGAACCCATGGTGACAGTGCAACAAAAAAATATCTGAAATGCTATGTGTGAGGAACTAGGTTTGTGGTTTTTCCACATTTTATTGTGAAGGAAAAATGGGCCTGGGTCTTCATAGGATTATAAAACCTATTGTAAAACAATACAAGAATGCCGCCTTTGTCTGAATTATGCCAAAAGAAAAACATAAAGCTCCATAAACTAAAACTCACACCGATCTTAAATTTTATAGTAATTTTATGACATTTTACACTGGGATTGACAGACAAATGCCATACAGAAGTGAAAAAAGGTGTGTTTTTTGTAGAACTGCATTTCTAATGTGTCACAGAAAGTGGATATCTAAATCTGATGCACATACTTTGTTGAAAAGCTGTCAAGACTTCCAAAAGAATTGAAAGACAGCCAGATGAGGTGAAAAAGTTACTGTCTGTTCTTTAAGATATGTTAATTTTCTTTGCAACTTCTCCCAAATACCATCTAATGCCTTCATGTAGGAGCCGATGTGGCCTCAGTGCTGTCGTTTTGTTGACATTTCTTGACGTAGAAGGATTTTTCTTTCGTCTTTTCCATAGCAATTGGCACAAATGATAAGGCTTTTTCACTTGGCAACGCTGAAATCTTACAGTCTCACTGTGGGGGTTTCGGCAGCCTTTCACAGCAGCTCTGAATGAAGGCCAGAAAACTTAGCTCTCTGGAGCTTCATCTCTTTGGTTTCACATTGTGTCTTTTGTTGATAGCCGCGGTTCCTCTCTCTTTTTTTTTTTTGTGGTCTTTTTAGCTAAAGTCAGATGCCCCAGGGCTCCAAGAGTAATTACCGTGACAGCAAGGCAGAAGTTAAGTTTGACGGCTACTAAGTCGCCCGACATGTTTTCATCATCAGGTGAATGTTTTTCTTTGGGGATGTAATAAATCTCTCCTTTGACATGCTGCATTTACTCTGAATACACACACAGGAAGAAAAGACCCCAGGTTTTTTTTTCCTTTACCTTTTACTTTGCACTAAGGCTTGTAACAAGCTGAGGCAGATCATTGTTGCCAGTTCTCCCTTACTACTTTTTCAAAGGCTTGGCTTGCACGCTAGGGCATTCCATTGTAAAGGAATTTCATAGGTATTCACTCTGGAATTCTGCTTTTTAGTAAAAAGTCAGCAAATGTTTGTATTATTTCCTTAATGCCTTCTTTCAAAGTCAAACCGATTCATGAAAAGGAAAAGAATAGACCAAATGAACTACCGGGACCATGAACATGACCATGATAAATAATAGCATTTACAAGCCGCATAAGTTTATACTTAATAATTGATAAATACCAACATATATCCATCCATGTCACTCTGCGCGGTGGAGAACTTTTTTCGGACTCTGTAGCAGTTTGTTGTGTTGTTATTATTAGACTGTGGGCTCAGGAAACTAAATAGCATTCCATAGAAAAAAAGACTAGAGAAGACACTACATGCTTCACGTTTCACATTTAATCCCTGTTAATGAAAGAAAATGTGTCCCACCCTGTAAACCAGACTGAAGAATCTTTAATTAAATCACACTCTTGGATGCAACATGTGTTTCACGGTTCTTTAGGGCAACATGGACATGCCGCACGTGTATGACATGCACAGTTCGTTTAACACCATTGATACATTCCTTAAAGAGAGGGGTCTTGATTGTACTGTTTTTTGTATGTGGCTATGATCAGTAGAATGATTTATATACGTTTAAAATGAACATAAAATGTTTTAAATAAATACTATATGTACATTTTTTATTAGGTGATTTTCCAGTTTATTGAACTTTAAACTAACAAGATGAAGATCTTACTGCATGTTATGAAAGTTTTTTTATTTTACTCCTAATTCAAAGCAATAATCAGTTACAAACTATTAATTCATCATGCAGTTTACTTGCAGATACATTTTGAATATTAGCATTGAATAGTATTATAAAAGAATTAGCATTCATCTTCAGTGAGGTATCTGATTAGTTAGTCTATAATTAATAACTGTTTATTTCTCTAAAGAAGTCTATGGGGTTTTGGCTTCTTGGAGCCAGCGGGTGCTTCTTATTTGGAATGTGAAGGGGAATGATCACTCAGTCCAGATAAACACAGCCAATGTTTCTAACTAACCTGCCATTGAAACTCCTTATTGGCTAAACCCACCTGTTCCAGGTAAGAAGCAGCAGATGAGGTAGGAATTCTGGAAAACCAGCAGGAGGCCTGGAGCTTGACACCTATAAATTACTACAGTATTTCTTTTGATACATAATGTATTCACGTCTTGTAAAAATGCATTTTGTAATTGACAATAAACAAAAGACATTTCAGCTTCTTGTCTGTTTTAATTTTATTTAAAATAATTTATAACCCAATGCATATTAGTTTGTATGGGTAATTTTACAATTATAAACTTTTTTTTAAATTTTACCTCACTTTACTTTACAGGGCATCACACTTTTTCTGCTCCAATATCCAAAGTGACGATGCAAAGTTTCAGAATAATCTTTTATTGTTATGCATTGTGTTATGATACCAAAAGGTAGATATTTAGACCCACAATCAGATGTTATTTCCCTTAATGATATGCTCTGGGGGTTTTAATGAGAAACCGTTGGAAGCATCCTGTAACTTCACGGTCACTTTTTTGTATGTTTTTTGGGTCAACACCATTGACTGTACAAGAGAACTGGACAGAGTGAGTATGACATCACCCATAGAAAATTACTTGCTTCCGGTTCCAACCAAATGTAGTCAATTCAGTTGCCATTTTTTTGCAATACTGCTGTCGCCATTTTGGAGCCAGAAATCGTCAGTCAGCAATGATACGTCTGCGGCGGTTCTGACTCATGAGCATATTAGGATATCATACCCCTCCACTGTATTCAATTGGATAATTTAGAACAAATTTCCACTTAATTAAAAAAACACAATTAAAAAATAGATTGAACAAGAACATGTTAACCCCTTAATGCCTGTTGTCAAAAATATGTGACAAACCACTTCGGCTCCAAAATTACCTAAATATTGGATCTACTGTAACACTTTAGATGAGGTGCTACAAAATACTCAATAAAATATTTATAAAGATAGTTAATATATTTGTTAAGCTTGTAAGCTGTTTATTGATGTGGCCTTTGTGGAAAATTGCCTCACTTTAGATTTTAATGAATCAAACTAAGTTAACAAACTTTATCCGGCTTATTGTGCTAAAAATGTCTTACTAAAACCTTATAAACATATTAATAATGTTTGTTAATACGTTTATAAAGTTTGTTAAGGAATTTTATTATAAAGTGTTGCCGGATCTACTTAAAAGCAAAAAGTTAGGGATTTTTTTTCATCGCGAAATAAATTCCGGCATTAAGAGGTTAAAAAGAGGTAGCAGAGCTAGAATAGTTATTCTGACAAGAAATTTGACTGAGTAATAACTGTTTATTTCTCAATAGGAGTGGTATTTTGACGTTTTGGGATCAGTGGGTGCTTCATGTTTAGAAAGAAAAAGGGGAGGGGTCACTCAGTCCAGTTTTCATATACAATCAATGGATAAAACTAACAAAAAGCCAAAATGTTTAATCCCTAAAATATTTTTTTTCTTCTTTGAGCATGAAAGTCTGTTAACTTTTAATACATGCGTGTCAGTCATTTTAAAATAAAAATCTTAACAACAAACAATAATTTGGAATAAATACTGCATGGCAGCAATTTTGTATAAAGACCTAAAATCCTTTGATGTTCCTGCAGAACCTTTCTTGTTTTTTTGTTCTACGTCGACTTTCCCAGACAGGGAAAATCAGGTATTGGATTACCTCGATTGAGGGGTTTTACCCTTTAATCCCACATCATTTTACATCCCAGTATTCACAGGACTCCGGAGAAATCCGCCTCACTGCCTCCTCCTACAGACCTATCTGTCTTGGCAGCTTTGTGGCATAACTCTGAAAATAGCCTGAATACCTGCACACCATTCTATTGTGCTCTTAGGGACTGAGCATAAGATGTGACTGGAGGCTTCTATTTCCTTGGGTATGCAAGTAATATAGTGCATGCTGACATGGGATAGCTTGGTCCACTCGGAGTTGCATAACAAAATATAATATTGGAGTCTCTGGAAAAATTGAATCCTTTTTGACCATTGAAAGTGAAAGACAGCTCACTAGTTTGTTGAAAGTTACTGTTAACTGTTACTTTATCATCAACTGACACAATCTGTTTGATACATTGAGTAACAGAACAACAAAAAAGGTTTTGATTTAAAAAAAATAAATATTTACTAGTTTTAAAAAAATTCTATTTACATTTATTTTACTTTAAAATATGTTCCTTGATCGTAAATGGAACAACTGTTATTGATTTAACACATATGGGTTCTTTTAGGATGCAACAGAAAAAGCAGAACAAGGTACTATAAAGTCTGTTTTATTAATAATCTGCTCATTATACTGCAACTCTGTTACTTATCATAGGACTCTGTGACATTCCTTATTTGCACTTGCATTTTTGTGCTGCATTCCTGGAATGGCTTGTGTCATTTGGTGCAATTGTCTTGGATTAGTGCTAAACCCCAACGCAACCAGGCAAGTGACACATGTTCACGCTGAAATAGAGACGCGTCCAGTTGTTTATTGGGGCTTAAATAACAGAGTTGCCAAGCAAAGCCTCAAGGGCTTCATTGAAAAAGAGACATTGAGAATTATATGTAAGTTATAGTGTATTTTGATAAAAGTAAATCAGTAGTTTTATAATAAAATTGTGGGACATTGTGGGTTTTTTTTCCATTGCAAAATTATTTAAGATTTAAGGATTTTAAATTTTAAGGATTTAAAATAAAAAAAGATGAATAAAGGTGTGCTAAATTTGATCTCAAAAGGTGTCAGGCGCTAGTGCATTGATTTATTTTTTAAACATAAAATTATTTGTCTCCTTTGAAAGGGAAGTAGCCTTCTGAGAGACTGCCAAAATCTGAGCTTTACCAGAACTGCAACAATTAATCGATTAATCAATGAATTGAATTATTCAACCAGATCAATCTGTTTCAATCTGTTTGTATAACTTACAAAATGTTTCAGAATAGATGAATTGTTTATAACCAAGCATGGGAAATACCATTTGGATTGAAGCCTGGTAGGTTTATTTGACTATAACTTAAAAACGAACATGTCATCAGAGTGGACAACACATGTGATGACAGCATTAGCATCTAATATGATGAAACACTTTGAATTTTGCAAAGACGTGTGACCATACAGTGTGGTTTAATATTTTAATGTTCTGTTTGCATTTTCTTATGGAAAAACAACAGTGGACTGAATGTTTTGACACTAAAATTTGAATGGATTTGCCATTAACTCATTTACGCTGGATTATCTTGCAAGAAATACAAGGAATCTGGAAAATTTCACCTGCACTCTTTAGTTTATCTCTGAGTCACACTTGTTGATTTTTTTTTGGCTAAAGATGTCCTGAATCAATTCTAAGTCAACAAATGGGATTGTTCAAAATGAATCATTATTGACTATGAATCAAATAATTGTCAGCCTTTTTAAGATGTTAAAAAACTAATTAAAAAACGGTTTTGTTGTGATTCACTGAGGCTGTCTTAATGCATATGTCTAGAATATAAACAGAACTTTTCAGAATTAACGGTGAAGCTGCTCTTGCCTGAACATTCAGTCTCTTCTACACTTTGTCACCCTGATTTATCCTTTACTTGGCCAGGTGAAAATTGAGAAAACATTCAAACATGCTTACCAACTCTTACTATCTTAAAGTCTTGCTCCAATCCTTTTTTATGTATTTTAAAGGCATTCACAGTAGCTATTTAATTATGATCTATTAAAAAACCTAATAAAAAAACTTGTCATTTACTAGGACATAGTTTCTGCAGAGCAGCAGGAGATCATGAGATATTTACCTCTGAGTTGTAGGCGAAACTGTTGCTCCTTATTCCTATCTTATTGTGAATAAAGAAATACTCAGAAAGGTACATTTTAAGCTTAATTATCTTAATATATGGAATGCCCATCACCAAAAAAAAAAAAAAAAAAAAAACACAACAAGAACTTGTTAAAAACACCACAAAGCCAATTTCCATCAGAGTGGGTTTAAAACAACCTAGATGGCTTAAAAATTGGTGTGAACATAAATTTATATGTTAAAGTTGTTAACAGAGCAAAGATGTAATAGAGTAAAGTCCCTGTTTCAATGGAATGTATGCTATTCTCCCCACGGAAGTGTTAAAGTTAAACACGTTTTTGTTTATTTTTAGTACATTAAAAAACTAAAAATACATCTTATTTTCATCTTAAGCATTAGATCACATTACGCTACAATTAAAACTTAAATGAATGCATGCAATTAGAACTGATTGCACTGTGAGTTACAATTGCACTTAATTCTTTTGCGCATTGTAAGAGACCAATGTATGTATTTTACTTCTGCTAAAGGTTTTTTTTTTTTTTTTTAATCAGTCAATGAATCTCTTGATGCATTACATTTTTCTCACACTCCTCGGTGAAGTCTTTAACTCCACACATCAAGATGGCAGAGGCTTGTTTGTGCTCGGTTATGTCAGGGGCTGGCCAAACATTTGAACTTCCACGACTTCTTTTATCTGCAGAAGGAAACCACATGACACTGTTTGCTCAGAGTCTGGGTGTGTCTGCCATTTTATCCTCAGTCAAAATGAAAAAAAGGAAGACAACCAGTAAATAGCAAACGCATTCCTTTTTTTTCTAAACAGACACTGCCCCTGTAGTCAAAACAGCCCCGCAGAGCTATGTTTTATCTGAGGGCAGTTTTTAAAGTGGTTTTAAAGTGGAGGTTAGAGCCCACAACTTTAATGATACAGGGTTTTTGAAACCAGCAGATGGGGACATCATCATTCACTTTTTTCCACAACCAAAATGTATTTCCACTTAAATGGGCTCACGTTGGCCATTGACAAAACAAAATAAGTTGTTCTTTATCTGTCCATCACAAGTATCTTTAGAAAGCATGCAAAATATCATCGAGTTTATGGTGCAGCGATTTGACTTTCATGCAATAAATCACTGCTTTAGCTTAAGACCCATCTAGACTCATCAGTCTCTTGAATTTACAGTTTATTTTTCAACATTTTAATAACATTTCAATCATTTCACATTTTTTTTTAAATTTACAATTTCTTGTTTTCAAAAATTCATATTTTTCATTATTTAAAATGCTTGTTTTTCAAATTTACAATTTACTTTTTAAATTTGCTTTAAAATGACCCTAATTTGACCCCATACAAGAGAAGCGTGCTTGAAAAATTTAGAGTGAATTCCTTTGATTGTACCAATTCAAGTAACGAAATTAGTAACACCCAAATGTAAGGCTCATTAAAAAGATGTGTTTTTTAGGGGTTCAAGATGCTGCTTTTTTGATTAAAATCCCAACATGTGGCCTGAAAAAACAGGGATTGGGTCATTGTGGGATTATTCTGCTTTTGCCAGTGTGATTATTATTGCGCCACGTGGCACTCAAATTAGGCAAAAGTAACAAACTTATAAAGTTTGATGAAAGATAGTCTCTTTTATTCCAAAGCTGTGGATGATTCCAAAGCAAACAATGTAAACAACAACCTCTGTGCCACAGAGATGGCTGTTAAATGTACCATGAATCTCCTTCAACACGGTCCGCCTCAGAGAAGTTAATTTAATTAAACGAGACAAAAGAGCACTGGTTCTAGTAAAGTTTGGGTGAAATGTGAAACCCTGCAGTTTACACACACAGACACAGTCATGTGGCCAGTTGAGTGCGATTTACATTTGCATAATTTCCGGCTTCTGGCCAGACTCGCCATTGCCACTGGTTACCGTGGGTGCTGTGGAGCAATGCAGCTCTGAGGTTTAGTGGGTGTATCTCGTCTGAAACTGACAGGCGAAACAGCCGCGCTGGTACCACACACAGGCAAAACAGACTTATGCAATGCTGGGCTTGAAATAAAGAGTTTGCTGGAAATGACATGTCGCAGTAAAAAGATTTTTAATTAATATTTTTTTAGAAATTCTTTTTAATTGGTCATATAGCCAATCTTGTCAATGTTTATAATATTCTTGCGTCACATTTTATTGTCAAAGATAAAACTCAACTATGTCAACAGTTGATTTGATATACTTAAAACAGGAAATGGCATACTTGTCAACTTGGTGGCCATAAAAACTCAAATTAAACTAGTTTTCTTTGTTTTTTCTTTAGTTTTTTATAAGTGTCATTAGAAAACAGACATAGATGGAGACTGTGAACTATAAATGCTTAAAATACATTGCAAACCTTTAAAGGATGCACAATGAAAGCCACTATGAGCATTCATGTTGTAGCTTTCTAGTTCAAAACCCTTGATGAATCGTGCTAATGTTTTTAATCAGGGCATTCATTAGATACATCATCCTCCAGGGATGAATATGATAAAACAACAATATTTTAAGTGGCTGAAAACAGAGATAAGTCATTATTTGTTTGTATTCATAGCTAAATATTTAATGTTCTTCTGATATAAATGTTTTCATATAAAACTCAAGTTCACTCTGGATTCCATGTGTGTCTGGCTTGTTTTTCTGAGCTACTGCAGTAAAAGTAAACTAACAAATTAGCTAACAGTGGCAGCTCAAAGAGGGTGAGAGCACACCATGGTAAAAGTCCCACTCTGATCATCTTTTGATCTATTTTAAAAGTGGTCTTTTGCCCAGTTTCATGCCCAAAACCTGTGTCGTTTTCTGTAAAATATTTTCTGCATAGCGGTAGGAGGTAATTCAAAGAAATTCACCTCTGAGTTGTGGCATTGAGTAAGCCTGCTCTTACATCCCATCAACCCTCTCCTGCTAACTTATAGTCCCTCATAACTCCAACCTAACATTAGTGTTGTAGCAAAAATGGCGAGATATATTGGAGATATCAGTTTTGAGGCCGATGCCAGCTTGGTAGATTTTGTCTGCATCGGAATGCAGTGGCGCTTAGAGCTCGTATATAGAAACTACACGCTCTTTTTTATCTGCTCCTGATTTACATTGATTTGAATGAACAAATACTCAGAAACTCAGTTTTAATTTTAATTTTCTTCATAAATGTCCTCCATTATGAGAAAAATGCTACAAGATCATATTAAAAAAAATTTTTTTTCATTGAAAAAATAAAAATAAATGCAAAATTGAGGTAATAATAATACAATATCTAAGTAATCTATTAAAAAAGAGCATCAGAAGGGTCTGTTCCTGTTGTGAGTGATTCTGTCAAAATTTAAACTATTTCATGACTTCACAGTTTTGAATTTGGGAGTTTATTTGTAGGTCCAAACGATGAATTAAAATTAATGGAAAAAAAGTGGAGAAAATATATTTTGGGTTGAATTCAGCTCCTGCCTGACTCGATGGGCTTTGTTTTCCAAAGGACATGGAATCAACTCAGTCATTCAATCATTTTACTTTTCTTTCTGTTTATTTTTGATGATAGACTGATGATAGGTAAATGATAGGTTGAAAACCTTAAAAGAAGGAAGTTGTTATCTCAATTGAACATTTCAACACACTCAGCATGTCAAACAAATGTTAGAATAGTCTTAGATTTAACTTAGAACTGACAAGCAACGCAATCAATATAAAACAACATTTTCTTATAATTCGTAAATGCATTTAGTCTATACCGGTTGTGTGTCTGGTTCGGATTCTGGAGCTGGAGTGGAATCAGATCAAACAGAGATGCAGGTGTGAGAGTTCTTTCACTGGTGAATGAGGTGAGGTGGGTGTTAGTTTTTTCATGGGGATATCTAGCCCGGGTGGTTTGATCAAGTGAAAATAAGTCCAATTTTTTTTTTTTTTTAAATAAATCCAGAAGTTATATAATTTAAGCATTGAATCTACTTAATACTTTATAGTGAAAAACTTAAACTTGTTGTTATAAAGTGTAAAAGAAAATTGAAACTCTTGTAAACAAAATTACTAAAACATAATAATATGTTGTTTAAAATGTCTGTCTTTATGAACCATTAAATTCATGATTAATGCTGATGTATGATGTGTCCTAACTGCCTTCCCATTTTCTTCTTATTACATACTTTTAAAAAAATCTGGACTTTCAAAATAAAGCAAAACCAATTTTTTCTTTATATTTAAACTGTTGCTGAAAGAGGCCAGCAGGGGGCAGTCCACGATGGGATTTGTCATAGCAGTAAAGCTTACAAAACCTACTCTGCATTAAAGTCTGACTAACTTTATTTGGTCCGAACGTAATTCAATCAGGAATGACAAGGATGAGCTCATGCAGCATGTGCTTCCATGTTAAAGCCTCTGTGCTGTTCCTGACCCACATGGCGGGAGAGACAAGTCGCAAAGATCTGACACTCCCCTTCACGCAGGCCTCACTCGTGGCTCTGCACTTAAAGGAGCAATAACAATTGGCCAGAAAGTATCCTCCCATGGTAAAACCAAGTACACAATGCAGACTTTGATCTGTCAGAGGGGGTATTGGAGAAGCTTTGAGGTGAATGAATCCTATACAGGTTTAACTCAGGGATTAACACGACTAACAATACAGACATGGTTATGTGAGTATATGTCTATGCACAGATATATTATCAGTTAGTAGAACACAAGTTTAAAAAAATAGTTATTGCACATGGTTAATTCTTATTAATACTTGGTATGTTGTGGAAAGCAAACTTGATGAAGATATTCCAAAAGGAAGTCAGAGTAGACCTACTCTGTTCTTCCATCAACAACAAAGTTTAAAAAGTTTAAAAGGCAAAAAGGCAAAAAGAAAAACATTCTGGCGGATGTTAATGTCCCATGCAATTCCTGCTGCTCAGCACCTGCATTCCCTGTTTTTTTTTTTTAAATCCTCTTCTCAATCAAAGTTGACACATTTTCTCAAGGTCTTAGTCAAACACGCACTTCCTTTGTGAAGTTTTCGCTTTCACAAAGCCATTTTTGGTATTTTGTCATTCCATAGACTCAGCCTTAAAACACATACAAGAAGGTTTTATCTTTGTTTATTTTGAATAGGAGAATTACTGCTTTAAGGCTGCTTTTGTGTCAGTCAAAGTATCTGAGAATACCCAATGAGTCAGGAGAAACACTTTTTTATTCCTTAGAAACTTTTGTTCAGTTATGATTTGGCAGATTTTATAAAATATTCTTAAAGAGTAATTTGTGACGATTTACTTGAAGTTTCCTGAAAAGCACTAGTTTCTTAATAACACAAAAACGTATACAGAGCTTTTGATGACATTTTGTCATCACACACCTGTGAATATTGCACCTCCTTGTCAGTAACCCGTAGAAACATTAAAGTCCGACTCAATAATCTTTTAATCTACAATTTAAATAGTTCCCAGTGCTCTTTAAGTTATGATTATTCAATTTTTAGCCAAATTTTATAGCTGTTTATTTCTCTAAAGAGCAGCAGCAGCAGAGGAGGTAGGATTTTTGTAAAACCAAAATGAGGTAGCCCCTCGAGGCGAGGAGCTTGACACCTCTAAATTACAATTTATTTCGACACATAATGTAGTGATGACTTGTAAAAATGCAATTTGTAATTGACAATAAACAAAAGACGTTTCAACTTCTTATCTGTTATTTTTTTTTATTTTACCCCCACTTTACTTCAGAAAGAAAAGGAGAGGTCAATCAGTCCAGTTCTCATATACAATCAATGGGTAAAACTTACAAAAATGCAATATGTTTAATCCTTAAAGCTCAAACTATTTTCAAAATAAAAGATGCTCTGTGCCAAACAGGATCGTCTCAGTGCAGCTTTAGACAGCTATTAATCATTGTTGTGCAGTATAACATTTGTGCTTTAACTCATTAAAGATCAAACTTTTTACCAAAGTTTTGCTCTGCATATAAAAACTGCATTCTGGAGGTAGCGTTGAGCTAACAAGGTTTCTTCAGGTCAACAGAGATGTAAAAACCTGATGGGAACCTCAGCCAATCAATTTATAAATGTAACTAATCCGAATTAAATAAAAGCTAATTAAGTGATCCTTGTTTAAAAAATACTATTCTAGTTTTCTTTAGCCAGAGAGTGACCATGAAGAGATGAAAGCTCATCATGTGGCTCTGGAGCTGCAGGTTGCAGACCTCTGGTCTTGGTCATAGTGGCGTTTGCCATGCGACTGTTTAAAGTTGTGGACAGGTGTCTTTTATATAGATAATGAGTTCCAACAGGTGCCATTAATACAGGTAGCGAGGATCCTCTTACAGAAGAAGTTACAGGTCTATGAGAGACAGAAATCTTTTTTTTTTTTTGTAGCTGACCAAACACTTATTTTTCACCATATTTTACAAATCAATTCTATGAAAATCAGACAATGTGACTTTTCTAGATTTTTTCCCTCATTTTGTCTCTCATAGTTGAGGTATCCCGATGATAAAAATTACAAGCCTCTCTCATCTCCTCAAGTGGAAGAACTTGCACAATTAGCCGCTTACTAAGTATTTTTTTGCTCCACTGTACATTTATGTGTCTGAAAGTGGAAGCATGAGAATGGAGTGGAGTAGGGAGCTTTTGGCCGCCCAGTGTACTTTCTATTTAACGTATAAGTTCCTTAATAAACTGCATCTTCTCTGACTGAAGCAAAAGTAAAAAAATGCATCTTTTAAGCTTAATTTTATTGATATATGTCCTCCAATCAAAAAACTGCCACAAGAGCAAATTTTCATTGGAAGAAATTCTTGGATTCTTCAAGAAAGTTTACTGGAGAACCGCTTCACTCTGGTTTTCAGTTCCACTCAAATGCTGACTTTACTGAGTAAGAGAATTCAGTTGAAGACAAACAACCCCTCTTTTGTTATTCTCACTTTCCATGCTATGATCTTTTGACACTTGCTTTCCATGGCGTGCGTGTTTCCTCCCTCCTCTCTAACAATGCAGCTCAGGAAGTGTGTCAGGATAAGGCCCAGACTGCTGGGCTCTGTTTCGTGAGTGCATCCAACTTTGAGGGGACAGTCACACAGTCTGGCCAATTCCAGAAATAAGAAGGTAACCGAGTGTACAGCAGCGCTGCGGTTCTGTGAAAAGGAAATTAAGGCTCCAGGTGTCTTCAAAGAAAACTGCCATGTCCCTCTGGCTGGTGAGTTCTGCTCCAACATGTCATTTCTGAGCTGTGGGTGGTCAGAGTGTCACACACACCTCACGGTCAGTCAACTTGAATTGCTAATACTAGCTCTTTTGGCTTTTACATTTTTCCGCAAATCTTTTTGTAGATTTGGTTTGATTGACAGGTGTTTTTTTTTTTTTTTTTTTTTTTTTTTTTACTTAGTAATCCTATTTTGAGCTAAATAATCAAGTAAACCCTAAATCTTTTAGATTATAGCTTCTTTCACCATCTTCAACTTATTGAGTTCTTGATAACAGCAAAAAAATCACATGAGATGCGATACAAGTCAAGCTTTGTGACCAAAGTCGGTGAGCTGATGTGATGTTGACGGAATAATGACACTGTTTTGAGGTGAAGTGTGAGCTGTTAGAGACTTGGTGTTAATTAGGCACGGCTCATTTACTACGTGTGGGGTCCTAATCCTGACTACTGAAAACGGATCACTTCGATAAAAAAGAAGGCAGGCATGTTTACGCAGGAGTTTCGCACAGCTTGAAATATCCTTGCTAGCTATTTACATTAAAGTTTTTGTCAAACGTTTCTTGGTGTTTCAAAGTGATATTCCCGAAGTCATCTATAGTTTTGATGATTTGTGAACTAATTTAACTGTGAATTTTCTTCATCTATTTACCATCTTTCTACATTGTTATCTTCTGTAAATGTCATAAACTTTAAGCTTTATTGTGTTTTTCACCTCATTGAAATCTGGTCTGTTCCTCCTCCATTTGCCTCTCTTATGCTCCGCCCACCCTACTCTCTGATATGGAAGCATCTGGACTGTTAATTGCTTTACGACTGTGTTGACTTTCACAATGTCAGCACACATAAGCCTTTTTTTTTTTTCAAAGTCAATTGCCCAAATGACCCCATATTAAAATAACAGCCCTGCAAGTTTAGGTTTTTTTTCGGATTTCAACGCTTTCTTTAATTCTTTTATTTTATCTGATTGATTTCATTTTTGAACAGTGGGCCACTTCAAACTTCTGAGTTTGATGTTATGTGTTTTGTCTGTATCACAAGTTCCAACTCACGACTTCTATTGCTACAAATCTCAACACAAAAGAGCATAAAAGAAAACAAAAAACTCTGATCTCAATTAATTCTAAATGTAATAATTGCATTCAGTCCTGTTCTTTGTGCACAAAAAATGCTTTTAAGTGTAACAATTGGAACTCATACGATTGAATTTTAACTTTCAATTTATCTTTTTTCAAATTGATTAAGTTGTTGTATTACTTATATACCGTATTTTTCTGTATAAGCCGTGTTTTTTTTTTTTTTTTTGCATAGTTTGGCGGTGGGGGTGTGACTTCAACTCAGGTGCAACATATGTGACTTACAAAATAAATAGCAAAAACCACTAGAAGGCACTGTAGGTGTATCAGTATTTACTACTGCCAACGATATAGAAGAAGTGCTGTTCAGCCTTTCGCTTGGCAGAATTGTTCCAAAGGGACACAAAAGATGAAGAATTCAACTGATTTAGTGATTTAAAATGACATGAAGAGTTTAGTTGATTTGTTGGCTTTTTCTTCTTTATACTCTGGTTATGTGAATAATTGTTTATATGTTGCACTAATATACTAGTTTCCTCCTATATTTATGTTGTTGTCATTGCGTTTATTGTTCATTATTCATATGAATGTTTGATCTTGTTCCATAATTTGTTTAATAAATTTCTCCTAAGTGTTCAATTTACACTCCGGTGCCACTTATATATGATTTTCTTTTTTGTCTTTATTAGGCATTTCTTTGACTGCTACAGAGTGACTCATTGTCCAAAAATTGCAATGCATTATTGAAAGATACTTGCTTTGTTTTGTTGCCAAATACATCTAGTTTTCTAGAATTAAGTAAAGAATTTCACATGATTTGAGTATCAGATTTACTTTGACTCCCTTTGTTTTGTGGTAGGTCAAATGTGCTCCTAAATGCATGTCCAAAAGTGTGTTAAAACCACTTAACCATAAGAAAATGTACATATTGGAGGAGCTACTGAGAGCCTCGATTTAACTGACTCATTGCTACGTTATGGAAAACACAGATGAAGTTAGTAAAGCAGTTTTGGTTTATTTATTTTAGATTCTTTACAAATGCACTGTCAATCCTGTCTCCATTGATTCACAGACTCACTCAGAGATGCTCCCAGCACAGTGAGGTCCTCCATCCACTGCAGAGCTGTGTTTGGATGACAACCACTTTCAGTGATACATCCATCGCTTGTTTGTTTGTGGACAGAGAAAAAAAGTGGAGATGACTATTTTGTTCTTGTTTCAGTACAAATATGAAAAAAAACATGATGAATTTCAGGAGTTGCACAAACAGCAACAATGACCTTTTCCTCCATGTTGGTTTTAGACCACACCTCCTGAGAATATAATTTCAATCAGGAGGGATTTTAGGAATGCGAGTTAAGACTTTGTTAGTGCGATGTGTCCTGGTTGGATAAGTTCAGATGATGCTAATAATTGTGGTTGAGACCCAGTCTATGGCAAGTCAGTGGAGAACAGGGGGGAGGAGGGACAGCGAACCATCTAGAATGCAGAGAGAGAGAGAAACATCTATGAACTTAAAAGCAAAAATATGGCTGACAAGAAAATGTAACTTAGCTACTGATTCAGAGTAAAACCTTAATTGATGAGTGGCGTTCAGAACAAATTTTTGATTTGCCACATTGACCCTGAAATTCATTATTGTACTAGATGCTTAAATCGCCCTGTGGGACCTGTTGCCTCATCGCTACATTGATTATATTGGAACTTGTCATCCTCAACACAAAAATCACATTTGACATGAACTCATGGTTATCAGGGCTTTTGTTTCTGCAAAATCCACCACGAATCCTAACCTGCCAAAACTATTGTGCTGCTGTAAGATTAAGCAGGGTGTTATTGTTGTTCAATAGAGGAAGTGAGCTGTCATCTATTTCCCTGTGGTGTCCTTCCAATGCAACAAGCTATTAATCAATAGTGGTAGGAAGAATAGGGGGTATCAATAACATTGCAATAATATGAAAAACATAGATTAGAAAGAATTCGTAAACAAAGGAGAGTCTATAACAAGCTGGTAGCTTTGCTAGATGTGTCTTGTTTTGTCTCTCTCTTATTTCTTTATTTAAAATCAAGGGAAATAACCCCAATTAGTCATCACGACGCATATAGTAGTGGCTACATGCAAACTACAGACATGTATCAAATAAGTATTCATTCTATCTATTAGTATTACAACCTTTCATTTTTACAAAGAACAGACCTATGAGGATTCTACACATAACATAATCTGCATAATCTGATTACTCCCAGTTATCAGATTTTTGTAACCATTCAAATTGGGTGAAAGATGGCAGTCCTCTACCCTGTATATGATATGTATAGGACTTTGCCAAGCAGTTTACTAGCAGCGTCCTGAATATTGCATTTTTATATTGCTTAAAGCAGGGCTGCTCATTCCTGGTCCTCGAGATCTACCACCCTGACTATTTTCCAGATCTCCAAGCCCTGCCACCTGCTGATTGGCTCAGTCAGATGTCTCCACAATCTGATTGAAAGGACACACCTGGTCCAGGTAATCAGCAGCAAGCAGTACAGGGAGAGCTGGAAAACAGGCAGGGTGGTAGATCTTGAGGACCAGGAATGAGCAGCCCTGGCTTAAAGTCAGATATGATACATTTTTGAAAATACATTTGATCCTGGGTACAGATCAGGCTAATACTAAAAATCCTTCTTTTTTCTGTACTGATCGTTTCAGGACAGTTATTGAGCTTGACTAATCAATCAACTGCACAGCTGCGCCCAAACAATCCTCTATAAACACCTCCACTGTCCATTTAATTCCATACTCTCTAAGGAACAGTGACCTTTAACTCCCAATATCTCATCTAATTTCTTGAAAAGGACAACCAACCCCATGTTTCTAGATTTGGAAAGCAATTTATTTAAATTTTTAAAAACATCTTACAATATGATACCTTTTTCTACTCCTTAACCCCCAAATTAACACCACTAACAGACATAGTTCTTATTTACTCCACTCAACACATTGACAATCGATTGTTCTTTTTTTACAACTGCAAGCCTCCACCCACTCTTTTACATTAAATTGACAACCCCCCCGCCCTTTTCTTCATCTCTTTAAGTGCCTCTTCCATGCTAGAGTACTCTGGCTGACCCACAGCGCCACCGCCCACTCCTGTCTTTCTCTGCCTCTAATCATCTCTCCTCCTCATGCTCTGAATGCCTGATCCTGTTGCATCCAGAAAGGAAGATGAAGGGTGGAAGGATGCAAAGGGATGCCACACATGGACCTTTCTGAGGAATACCTAAATACTTTTCGTGAAGCGACGGTTCGTGAAATCAGTGGAAATGAGCTTAAGATAAAATCCATCTAAACAGCCGCTGAGCAACCAGCTGTTAGTGGATGTTTAACAGGTTATAAAAGAAGAGGACAGGTGAGGAGGCTTTTAGGAGAGGATGGGCATTCTGGGATGGTGTCTCACCACTGTGTTCCGCTGGACAAAACTATTTCTCTTCTGCATTTTCCCATTTTGGAAAGGCAAGAAAAAGGTATTTATATTAATTTCATTTAAACCAGCAATCTTTTTAATTGTTCTCTATTTATAGAAAAACCTTTAACAGCATATATTCTACTAAAAAATATAAACAGGTCTGGTCAATTGAAGGATAGGGAATCATCATGAGATGGAAAATCAGAAATTAACTTAGTGTGGTTAAATTATTTTTTAATATTATATATATTATATTATATATATATATATATATATATATATATATATATATATATATATATATTTTTTTTTTTTTTTTCAAGACTAAATCATATCAATTTCTTGTCATCATGGTTGAGCTCCTCAGATCTGCTCTTTATCACCTCACTCTGTAGTAATTGCATATTTTCACTGAGTCTTAGAAAGTTTTTGTGTTCATCTGTGTTTAAATATGAATATTGTATGTCAATTGAACACTCCATCTGTTTGATGACGAGGTGACTTTGAGATATTAGTGAATGATTTATCTTAAGGTGACATGTCAGAAAATGTTATTGATCTTTTATACAATAGTAAGATGTCTTCTTGCCACACCAGTTTTGCACTATATGGTCATATCATTTGTATTAACACTAACAACCACAAATTAGTTAGTTACTCTAAAGATGTGAGGAAGCAGAGGTGCGTGCACAGAGCTCCCTGTTTCCCTTTGCAGACTCGTCTCCTTCACCTTGAAATGTATTCACTAGTTGCAGTGAAGACACTACGTCATCCCGCCTCTTATGCTCGCTTAGAAGCTTAGTGGCATTCTGGAACGTTCAGAGCAGGAATGACAGACTGTCAAGGACATCTCAAAGCTTTAAAAACATGAATTATGTTAACTATGATCAAAATCTTGTGTTTGGAATTTTCAAATGATGGTACTAAAGTGCAGCTTACAGTGAGAGAGCTGGCTGACATTAGCTCAGGAAGGACGAGAGGAAAGGATTTTACAATGTCCTTATGTGTGGAATCACACAAACAGCAGGTGGGCTTGTTTTTTTTTTTCAAGGGTCTAAGGCAGGAGTCTGCAACCTTCAACTCTGAAAGAGACATATGAGTTGATTTCTCACTCCTACAACCCAGTTGGAGCCACAAAGTCTTCCTTCACCCCTTAAACAAATTAGACCCTGATTGTTATCTATGCTATCATTTTTCATTTAAAAAAATTAAGGAAATTATTCTTTTTAAACTTTTGACTGAAGTTTCTTTCAAAATAAAAGACATCCTGTCACATATGATCATCTCAATGCAGTAAAAGTAGACCTTAATACCAGTTGTGCTTATTGACATCCATTGATTTTGTTGTAGGACAGGACGCACAAAATGTGTCAGAATGTTCCATTTGACTTGTGATAGACACTCTCCATCAACTGTTTGTAAATGAGTTAGAGGTTGAGTTAGTTTACCTTTTCCCCTTTACTAATTTTTCACTTCTTAGTTTATAGTAACTTTTTAATATTTAGAAAAAATATATATATATTTCTTTATTAAAAGAGCCAACATGGAGAGGTAAAAGAGCCACATGTAGCTCCAGAGCCACAGGTTGCTGACCCCTGGTCTAAGGTTATGCCATTGCTGGTTAGCTAAAGAAAACATTTGATTTACAGACCCTCAAGTTTTAGAAAAACAAGGGTCTTCAAGCAGTGAGACAGTCATTTTTGTTCCAATACTTGGAGTAGCTCTGTTCACTCAGAGGTCAATCCCTTAAATCCATTGTACACTTAAAACTAATAAAGTCCAGTATTACTTCTAACTCAAATGATGACTTTTCTATCTTTACACAGACATTTTGAATTAAATATACACAATCTTGGCTATTTCATTAGATCTGTTCAACACCCATGTTGCTCAAAGCTCATTCTTGCGCAGCATGTTCTGCTGTTATTGTATCTTTCATGGAGCCGTGTGCCCGAGCATTGGGCGGACAGTCCTTCCTCTTAGTTATGCAGCAGAACAGAGGAAAAACGTGTTTGCACATGTGAGTGTTCTACAGAGGGAGGGCGCGGGGTCTATATTGTTTTCAACAGATGGGTGGGAAAGGGTGTGTGCGCCTGTGAAGCTCGTGTATGTGGATTGGAGGCCCGCCGGGGTGTGTTCCTCCCCCAGCTTGTTGACAAGTGAAGTCCCCCCTGCATCTAACAGGTTCTAGGATGTCAGCCAAGATGACAACCCACCCCTCTGCTGTTTACACTCTCTCTTCATCTCGGTGACTATCTATTACCTCTCTGTCAGCCAACGTATCTCTGAAATGGCGCATTTATGGGTTTGACCCAAAAACTTTTCTCCTGTCCTCTTTTTATTTTTTCATTTTTGGAACAAAGGTGAGAGGAATCATTTATGCCTCTCACCTACTAAGCTAAATGTTTCCAAATCCAAGGACAAAGATCCGGCTGAATAAAGGGTCTTTTTCTGTCTCATAATGCACCACTAATAGCAGACATAATGGAAGCAGCTAAAATGATACAAGAGTTGGAAATATGCCCACTTTTTAATGTAATAATCTTCTTTTGTAACATCAGACACTCATTGATCCTGTTTCACTTTTTACCCTTCAAATGACCTGGTTGGTTTGCAGTTTGATGAGTGTCTGGGTGCTACATGTCTGACCAGTCTTTAAAGCAGATGGAATATTGTTTTCCACGTCCGCTTTGCTGGAATAACAAAAGAAGACGTCTGGAAATGTGTCCTCTCTTCTTGTTGGATAAGTGGTTTTCTGAAGACTGCTTTATACAAACATCCCATTTACAACAAACACGCTTGCTCCATGTTACGTTTTGCTACTGCACGTGTGTTTATGTGTGTGCAAAACCAAACAACAATCGTCTACTGGAGTTCAGGACATCCAAAGCTGTTGCACATTGTTTTCTACACCTCTTTTTTTGGGAGTTTTGGGTATTATCTCCTTTCAGTAGCTAGTAGTAGTTTCCTCGTCCTCCTAGATAAATAATTTATAATAAGTTATAGACTCAAAAAATGAAGTCAAACTTGCGTACACAGGCTTCCCAACATTTTTGTTTCAAAATAATTAAGAGTAAAGAGATATGCTTCCGTTCTGTCAGACACACTTTGTACCACTGCTATCTACAAGCTTCAGGGAGCCACAGTCCATCCATTCATTTTCCAATCCCTTTTAATCCTTGTTGGGGTCACAGGGATTCTCGAACCTACAGTATATCTCAGCTTCTGCTAGCTAAAGGTGGGGTACACCCTGGACAGAGTCTGTTGCAGGGCTACACAACCACACAAATTCACACTCACACCTACAGTCTGAACCTATTTAAGAATCATTTTTCAAATTTCTAGTCACAATTGCCCTCATGGTTAGATACTGGCAAAAAAAGGGCAAACCGGTATGAGGCACTCAGGTGCCCTGCACGAAATAACAAGAGTACTAACCACAAGGTTAGGTTGTAGAGTGAAAATGGTTGACTGATTTTTCTATGGACGTGCTGCGATCGACAAGTTGTAAAAACTTTTACAAGACAGCCAGTATCTAGACATAAGAACAATGATGGTATAGGCTTTACCAGCGACTAGAATGTTGGTGTCACCCCTACAACAGCACCACCCATAGGCTTGCAACTTAGATTAGCCTTACAAATATTTCATGATTACCACAAGGATAACAATCATCAATCAAACATTTGCAAATATCTTCAAGGGACCTGCAAGACCCACTCCACTAAATATGCTCCTGCCTATGACCATCAATGATCCCAGACAACCCAAAACCTGCATCACCCCATACAGATGCTGTGATTTTTGACTCTTTAACACTGGAGCGTTCTTTTGAATACCGTAACTCTTTAACTGTTTACACAATTAACACATTCCAGCAGATTTTGAAGCAGAGAAAAGCAGGCTTGTGATGGTATGCAAAACTTTACAGTTGAGAAGAGGTTAAGCCATCAATGTAAGCTAGCTGATTCTGTTATAGAAAAAAAGCAACTTTCCATTGTTATGCAACACTAGGTTTAAAAAGTATGGCCTGTTGGTGCAAAGCTAACATGAAAAGCCACTTTTCTCCACACCAGAATCATCTGATTCACGCAGATTATGTAAACAATCAAAGAGTTCTGATTTGTCAAAGAGTGTGTGTTATTTTGGTGTTGCTAGTGATATCTCCGAAGGGTTAGATTTGGAAGAAAAGGGTTAAATATCCCAACAGTTAAAAGTACTTCTTGGATGAGTATTTAGCTATTTATCTTTGGCTTAGTTGGTAGTAGATTTATGATTTTTATTGTATGTGTACTTTAGTGAGTATTGTTCAGCAAGGCATGTGAGAATTTGCGTTAAACATGGAAAATCAACCTACAGCAGACAATAAACATCTAGAATGGAGTTTAATTCCTGTGTCATGGGACCGCAGCTAAGTGGTGCATACACACAACTGCCTTGGATTTCCTAACACACCCTCACTTCAAGTACGTACTCATACTTGTAATTCAATTATTAGAAATGAAGAGAATGGAAGTTTTGAATTTTTAAAAGCTCTCTGCAACAGTTCGTCTTAGGTAATTGAATTTAGCAGAATATTAAATCGCTTGTCTCAAGATGAATGATGATCACTAAGAGGTACAGTATGTACATTGTTATTTGATGCCAAAAATTATGTTTTTTTTATTGCAGCTTAGTCTTAAAACACCTCATACGGTTTGCGGGATCTACAACTGGAAGTTAAAGATAGATGGTGGAAAATTCTAGTTTTCTAATATCTGATTTAAGCCTATTAAAACTGAAAAAAAATGTAAATGGTTCTTGGTATTTCACAGTTACTGTATACATATACACACCAAGTTTGACAAGATAAATATAGCCAGGCTGCAGTGTGTGTGATTTTAGTCTTTACTCCATTCTCGTAATAGGGATTTAGTTGAAATGTTTTCTCAATAACACTCTCTGCCTCTGTGAATGTGTCTCTGTTGCAGGAAATAGTGGGAAGATTAATCCAAAGGGTAATGGCGTTTGTGTTTTTCAGAATGGAGGTGGGCATGTGTTTGCAGAGTGTGAGAAAAAATGTGAATAGGTACGAAAGTGGGAAACCAGTGAATGTTTATGTAAATCGTATAGCTGCAATTTGTGTTTTGTGGAAGGATCAGGCCCAAAATGATTGGTGTTTGGATCCGTGCACGTTTGTGTTTGTATGCATGAGTATACAAAACTGTAAAAGTTATTGGGTGGGTTTTGTGATACGGGTGCAAAACTTTTTTGACTCTGTCAATTTTTTTTAAACCAAGAAGTCTAATAAAATGGTTAATATTAATACAAATCTTCTTCAGGGTTAGGCATGGCATTAAACAAGGTTACGTTTAGGTGAGTTTGTTAAAGGGCTATGTTTCTATCCCGTGTGACTGAGAAGGAGAAACCTGCACAAAGAGATAGTCAGACTTGGGGCCAACATGGTCATTGATGATCAGTGAGAACCTAATGAAGCAGCTTTTACTTCCTGGCCCCCGTGTGTTCTTTTTCTCTTTGGAAAACAGGGACAATGGAGGTGGTCTAAGTTGCTCGTGAGGGGCTTTCATTCATGTTTTTATTCCTCTTTCAAAACCAAGAAAACCTGGTGCAGAATGAAGTTTACTTCTTTAGTGATGTCAAGTCAATTGATTTGCTGATGGTGAAAAAACAGTTTTCAAAGCCCCGTGTCATCTAAGATACTTCAGCTATGAATTTACTCACAAATCCCTAACTACTAAAAGACTACACAGTGCAGGACTATCCAGTGCCCTGGATTTTACAGTAATTTGGATGTTCACTACTTTTTTTTTCTTACGACAAATATGATGCAAACGATTTACCAAAGTAAAAACCTAATAAGTAAGAACATTTTACAGACATTATTTTTGAGTCCACTGGGTTCTGAGGAAAGCAACTTGGATAGTTTATTAGAAAATACATTAAAAAAACTATTTTCTCAAACAAGCAATTGTTCAAATGCAATGCATTGTGGTCCATATTTGCCAATCTAGTGAGTATCAATGCACGCCAAACGTGACATCCCAGATTTCCCGAAGTAAAAACGAAATATGAACATTTTACGAAGACTGTTTATAAACCCACTGTGATATGATCATGAAAACTCAGATTGTTTAATAAAACAATTATTAAAATATATATTTGGACACAATGCATTGTGATTTATATTCACCAAAATAGTGAGCATCGATGCGCAATAGTTTTTCATATAGACTTCTGGGAAATTTCTAGGGCACCCAACATCAACAGCCAGAACCGGAAGTTCTTCATCCCAAGTTCCCCACATTGCTCAAAAAAAGGTTGTTTTGACTGGCGACCTTAGTAGTTAGGGTTTTTCCCGTTTTAAAGGGTAACACAGCAGGGTAGTTAGAGGCTAAATCCACTCTCAGCCCAGATTTAAAAATGTAAAAAAAAAAAAGGGGGGCTGAGCGGGGAGGTGTGGTTTGGATCTGTGATTGACAGTGACAGTGAGGTTAGCTTAATGTAACATAGTCACTTTGTGTCTTTAATATGGAGAGTGGTACAAAGCAGAGTGATGCCAGCATCTCCACAGAACTTTCTGTGGAGGTTGAGGATTTTTTTCCTCCCCCTTCTCTCAAGGCAGTAAAATGATGCTAGCATCACAAGCTAATAAAGGCTAACGTATTAAGCAAACAATCCCAAGTGAAATTTCATTGCAAATCCCATCACCAGGAAGGAGTTTGCTGGATTCAATGCCAATGTCACTGAACTATTGTTAACTAACTTCCATTTCCACTGTAAAGTTGTGCAAGCCAGTCGATTTTTGACAAAAAAAATGCTAAAGCTAGCATGGACGACCATTCCAGATTCAAAGATGGACGCAGGGCTTTTAAGCTGGAGTTCAATGCATGATGATGTGAAACTTCTGAAATGAAGTGTGACTTACACCAGTTGACCAATCACAAAATTCAACTGCACTACCTTGTTTCAACCTGTAGGAGGCAGCACAGAGACGGGTTTAGACTATAATTTCAGGAATTAAATATGTAGGTTAAATTGTAAAATTTCCATTTGATGATGTCAGGCGCAGTTCACTCTCTTCGATTTTGTTATTGTAAATTTGGAAAGCACTACAAAAGGGCAAACACACTATGCAGAGCGGTCTGTAGAGAGTGGAGAATCATCGTGAGTAGTAAGGAATTCAGAAACAACTTTTGACAATCTTAGATAATTGCAGCGATACAACTGACTATCGTATAAAAGAAAAAATACCCATGAATCTACTTTATACAAACATCTATTTGAGCTCTCAAATGAATCATAGATTTATAATCTGTGTCTTCATATCTGTGTTTTTGAAACACCATGATTGCAGGTATTTACAGGAAATGTGTGGAGTAGAGGAACTCAAAGGTATGGGGCTAAGGATGCTGGGATGGGGGAAGAACAGGGAGAGGGCGGGATCATCGCATTGAATGAAATTAAAAGCGGTGCGACTTAAAGGGGGATAAGAAGGGAGGGAGACATGGGATAAGAGAAAGAGAGGAGGCGCAAAAAGAGATGGATAATAAGTGGACCTCCCCCTCCCCTTTGCTCCCGTGGAGAGGTAGGGGCAGCCTGCCCTCCAACCCCCATTTAGGAAGGAGAAAAAAAAAAAAAAAAAACCTTTGTGAAACTTTTCTTGACAGAGGGGAGGAGAGGCAGAGTGAGCACAGAGGAGAGGCAGCTCAGAATCTAATTCAGAGAGACAGAGGAAGAGGCAAATTAGTCAGTGAGGGGAAAAAAAGTGAGGAATCTCGAAGGGGGAAAGACGCCACTTGTGTCCGAGGAAGTCATGGATTTGCAGCACTGGGCAATGTTTCTCCTGCAAGGATTAGACTTGAGGAAGCACAGTAGTGTGTAGCATCATCATCATCATCACTCCTGTCCGTCACCATGCCGTCTGTCTCTCTCAGCCTGCCGACAGCTCTGGCAGGACCGGCACGCACCTGGGTCTGCCTGTCCTGCATGTTCTGGGTGAGAACACTTTTTGATGTTTTTTTTGCTCTAGTAAACTAGTAAAACAAAGTTTCTGCAAAAAGTCACTATTCATATTGGATAATAGATACTGTAGCTTTGCAGTGTATGATAGTTTTTTTCACTTTTATCCCTGGTAAAGACTGCCTGAAGGAGGCCGGTCAGTGAATGTGTTGGGTGGTCCGTGTGACGGGGGTTGGGTGGAGGTTTAGGACCCTGGCTGTGTGGGGCCTTGGCATGGTGACACATGCAAAGGGGGCTGATACTCCAAAAGACTGAATGAAAGTGTGCAAAAATGTTGGCCGAAACCACGCCCGGAGGGCTACACTTTAGATGCTTTGATGGTTTCACAGGCATCGATTCTGACACTAACTTGACTCTGATATCTGTCCTGGCAGCTGTTTTTCCATCTGTCCTCTCTTTTTGCCCACTCTCACTCATTCTATCCCCCAACCGTACTAAAAAAATCCCTCTTGGAGGTTGGGGCAAACAGCTATTTTTGCTTTCTCCTGTATAATTTAATCTCCTGCGCATTCCCGCTCCCAGTGAGGGGTTGTTTGTGTGCACTTCAAAGCAGAGATGTGGTCAGTGAGCCCATCTGAGTGTGTTCATGTGTGCACTTAATGTGTGGTATTCCGTCTATGAACACGCAGAACTTTTTTTAGTTTACTTCTTATTTACAACCTTTGAGATCTGTCCATCTCTATTCGACTGTGGTCCTTTGGGACGTGATTGCACACCGCTGGCAGAGCTGCAGCTCTGAGTGAGAAGACTGGATAATCTTACTGAGCTCTTCATCAGTTAATTACCATTCTTTTCTTTTGGAGAAGCGAGAGGCGAGGTACAAGGGGAGGGTCGTAAAAGAACCTCAAAGCCCCCCAGCTAAGCTCTGGGTCACTGATCAACTGCATCAGAGCATTGTATGACAAAGCGAGCTCACTTAAGGGGGCGAGGTTCAATTTGAACCGCTGTGTTAATGGCAGATCTTTGCTTGGTGCTAAAACCTCTTTGGGGCACATTCACACCGGGGCAGTTTGATCTGGACCGAAGTTTGTTTCCTCAGATAATCGGCTTCAAAAAAGTCTTCAAGCTCATCTAGAGTGGTATGGACCCGTCTTACAGATGAGGAAGTACCATATGTTGCAGTTCCTCATAAGACCTCTTGATGCTGGTTTCTAAAGGGAGCAATTCTTTGAATTTCATGTTAAATAATTCCAACTTTACACCCAAAATAAATCTATTTGCATAAAGGTTTGTAAAATGTAAATCCCAGTTATGTTGGCGTGATACTGTATATATTTTTTAAAAAGCTTTTTTATAAATGTGCATGGCTCTGATCCAGTAGCTCTCTCTCCTCAAAGTGAGATTCTGATTCAAATCTTGGCTGGGTCTTTTCTATGTGGAGTTTATGTGTTCTTCACTAGTTTTTTCAGCACTCTGACTTCCTCCCACAGTCTCACGTTATTCATATCTTAATTGTGACCTTAAAATTTTCCCTAAAATGTGTGTGCGTGTCTGTATGCGGATCCACAGTTGACTGGCGCCCTGTCCAGGGGGGTGTACTCATGGGTAAATAGATAAAGAAGATTAAAGTAAGAGTTTTACTGGGTCCACTCACCTGCCGATCAAAGAAAACTCAACAATCGTGTTTTTAAATATGCACAAATTTCTGTTCTATTCAGATTACAACAGTGGAAAAAAAAACATAAAATCAAGAAAATGTTTAAACTACAGCTGTCAATCCAATACAAAGGCCGCAAATCACTTGACCTCAATGTTTAACTCAATTAAATAATGATGACTTTTTAATTGGTCTCTGATGTGTTTGTTCACGCAGGCATGAACAATATGTAAATGCAACTGCAATTCTGCCGATTAAAGTGTTAAATCCCAATTTCTAGGTGTTTAGAAATGTTGTTAACTTTAACCGATCTTTGATCTTTTGATTGACAATTAATATAATGTGTTTGAAGTTGTTCTAAAGAAAAGTTTGGGAACAAAAATATATAGTTGTTTACAAAATAGGGATATATTATAGATTACTCAGGTAATAAATTGTATATTGATTATTGCCTTATAAGTTACCTTGGAATTCCCAGCCCTAGTGTTGAGCCAGAGGCCATCTTGGACAATTCAAAGGAAGAATTTCATGAATCTAGTTGTCTACAAGGGGATGAGAATGGAGCAGAGCAGGAAGCTTGTGGCTCTCCCAGTGTATTTGCTTCGTAACAAACACGATCCTTTTCATTCGCTCCTGATTCACAATTTGAATAAAGAAATACTTAGAAAAACAATTTTAAGTTTAATTTTCTTTATATATGTTATCCATCATCAGAAAAATGTCAAAAGAACATGTTAAAATCAGCAAAAGCACAATTTTTATCGGAGTGGGTCTTAAAAAACTGAAAATGCTTCAAAGATATTTGTTGGTTCAGCAGTTCAGCAAAACTAATAAAAAAAACCCTTAGTTGCTTCTCGTGCACGATTGATATACTGTCAGGATACCATCTGCTTTAGTGTAACGCAATACAAACGCAATACAGATGACAGCTGTCTTTACAACTTCTCCAAATATCCTATTGGAAAATTTAGGCAAAGCCCTCTAAAAGTGAAAAGCATCTATAAAATCTAGGTGGTAAAGGTGCAACATGAAAGCTAACTTGGCCCATTTTTCTGCAATTCACATACATTTTAATATTGTCCATCAGATACTAATTTAACCTTTCACATTGTAGTGTATAACCCAATGCAATTATAGACTTGCCTGTTTGGCATGACATCCACAAAGTGGACATAACTTTTTCTACATACTAGAGCTTTGGTGAAATCATTTTAATGATCTTTTGTTTGGTATGAAAAATGTCTTCCCTCCATTTACCAAAGATGAAATGTCCAATACTTTAATGTATTGGTTGAATTTCAAGTTCATAGTGAAAATATGTGAAACTTTCTCATCATATTTGTTCTACAACAACGATATTAAAAGAAAGTCACCATCTTCATAATCTGTCAGAATTTTTAATGGAGATATGAATCACATCTGATCAAAAATGTTCAATAGTTCTGAAGATACTAAAGCTACTCTCACCAAACTTTCTCACATGACTAGTTATCACCTGGGCTTACTAGTTAAAAGTTGCTCTATTATTACTTGATTGTTAAAGTTACTTCAGATAAGTTCTCTGTTAAAGTGTCAAATTGTAAAAGATAGTTAACAGAACAAAAATAATGGATATTCTTATTAATTTTTTTCATTTTTTTTTTGTTATTGAAAGTATTGGATCTTCTCTTTCAGAATACTCATTTCAACATGAAAGATCGGGCCCACAAAAACTCTGATTGGGACATCCCTAGTTTTTGTAGCCTCTCAGATTTTCCTAAAGCTCCTTGACCCACAGTATAAACATTCATGATTCAAATCTTGATTCCTCAAATGAAGATAATTAACTGATTACAGGGGCAATTGTGATCAATAGTCATGAGCTGTTCACTCTACCAAAAGAGTCTTAGGATTTTAAATGGCTTAATGATGACTTTATTATTACCAGCTAACCATTCTATAGGAAAAGCGCAGAAATGGTTAACCTGAGAGTTCTTAAACTCTGCAACTGTTAAAAAAACCTCATGTGTTTAGCCCATTTGGTCTACAAAGCAGTGACATTGTAGACATTGCCCATAGACAGCTGCAAATGCTGTTGAGAAGAGACTGGGCTTTTGAAGTGGAAAATTAATAGAGGAAGCTTCTGGAAGAGACAGGAATACATTCAAGAAATTGACTATTTTCAGAAGGTAGACAGAACCTCTGTCTCAACCTAGATTCAAAATACGACAGCATCCTCTTGCACTGCAGGGTGCCTCTGGATAAAAAAGATGTCTGTACTGCATTTCACTAAGGTAAGTTGAGGAAAATGTCTTGAAGGACAAAATAAATGAAGAGGAGATGCTTTGAGCCAAAGAAAAAGTACAAAAAAGGACTGATGGATTGCATGAGAGGCCTTGAAAGTGGAATGCCGGCGCTGCTCCGAACACTGTGAATTATTGATGAAGGCCAAGAACACAAACCCTCAACACCAGAATAGATTTGATTAAAAGTTTTTTTTCTGACAGTCTTAAACATCTTTGATACTTTTCCTGATGGCTTAAGATGGGGATTGTAAATGTTTTAGCTGTTATCACTTTTTGACTCTCTAGTGTCCAGCATGCATACATCACATCTATGATATATAAGACTGAATCTTTTGATGAAATTAAATAAAAACGTATTGGATTTTTTGATTTAGCCACATACTATTGTTTTGAACATTTAAAAAAGATTTCAGATTTACTCCTGATCCAGGTTAATTTTTACCAGGTGGGACAGGGGGGTTAGAAGACCAGCAGGATGTTAGACTTTATGGACGGTCAGTTCGACTCCACAACATACAAAATGTTTGTTTTTTGTTTTGCTGACTTATAGCAATAGTATTATTTAGATTGTAGTTAGTGTTTCTTTTTGTGCTGCCTCTTCTTCTTTTTTGTTTCTACAAGTTTGTATTAAATGAATAAACTACTAAAAATGTCAAAACAGACTGTCTTTGTTGCAGACAATAAATACATCTTGTGTGTAGTCATCAAATTACCAAAAACTTGATTCCCTTTTAAAAACTGAAAAATTCATGGTTGAACACATGGTAGTTACACAGTAAAATAGTTGATGTATATTTTACAGTAAATTACTGGCAGCTGGATGCCAGTAATTTACTGTAAAACATTTTACAGTTTTGTTGCTGTAAAAGGAAATACAGTGGAATTTCTGTGTCTTGTATTTCACTTTATAGTAGTAAGGATGTAAAATGAATCACAGTACACAGAAACTCAACTGGATTTCCTTTTACAGTTATACTACTATAAAATTAAAAACAATAGTTACTTGCATCCAGCTGCCAGTACTGTAAAGTTTCCTACATTAAGTGTTCCTTTTACAGTATTATTGCAGTATTTTGGTTTTGTTCACTTTTGGCAACTTTCCCAGCCATTTTGAGGGAATGCTATGTCACCCTCATCTCTTAGTTCACTGCAACAAGTCTTCCAGTTGATTTTAGTCAAGGCCATGTTCACCATGGTTGAGTTCTTAGATCAATGCAACGCCAGACAGAGACATACAATCCTATATTTTACATCACTGAACAGTTTTAAGTCCACTTGAATGAAATGAACAGGTGCACCGAGGGAATATACAAAATCAACACGCAAAGGTTCCCACTGGGGCTTGAACTGAGGAACTCTTGCTGAGAGGTAATAGTGGTAACCATTGAACACAAGATGGTGTAATTTATGTGCCACTTTAAAAAACGAGCGTAGAAAACTGCGTTTTTGATGGCCAATCCGCAGTTTTCACTGCGCTTTTTACAGCCAGTTATTGAGTCTTTTCACTTTCCTCTCATCCCGCATTAGAACTGTTACTAGCACCAAGATTAACATTGTTAAGTTTATCTGGTGGGGTGCTGTAGGTAGGTGGGATAGATCCATGCTTTTAACCCTTTAAGCTTCAATGGACATTCTTAGATTTATTGTAACTCTTTGACATATGTAAGCCAACTGACTTTGACACAAAGACGAGCGGCTGTGCAACACTTTCATGTTTTTATGCCATCTATGCCCTATTATGACCCCATCTGGATATCACAGCTGTGACTGGGATTCATCCAATCAAACAATGTGTTTTCATTCTTCTAATACCCCATTTTGATGATCCTGTGGCAATCCTAGCCTCACGTTCTTGTATTTTTCATGGCAGATTTGACATCTTACTTTTTTCATATGTAGATGTTGTCTGTCAAGACTTGACATTTTGTGTTCAGTTTCTGCATCATTTGATGTTGATTGTGTTTTGTGGTGTATTTTTTTATTTATTGAGATAAGTTCACAACATACAATCACACAAGTGTCTCCAGTTAAAAAAACCATAATAAATGTCACAGATCTCTAGTTTGTTCATCAGACAAGAGGTCTGATGTGACATTTTAATTCTGTGTATGATTTTTTGGGGTTGTTGATGCTTTTAATCTCTTAAAACAAAAAGGGAAGTTTAAGTTGATTTACGAGAGTGAGCCAGCTTTGTCCAATACCCCCACCCGCCTCTTTTCTTCCCCAACGAGACCCCCAGCTTTGTGCATGCTCCACTGGACACATTAGCCTTAACCCCTTCCAAGGTCCCAAAAGGAAAATAGGAACTCAGAATGTATCTGCCTCGCAAGTCTTTTTTTTTTCTTTTGCTCAAAGTGAAATGACTTGTAGACTTCAGTCAATTTCAGTCTAATATTTGTTTGAGGAGTTTGACAAAAGCTTGATTTTTGTGAAGAATTCAAACATGTCATATTACTTGTTTGTGAATATACAAAAATAGTGGTTAATAGCAGATTAATATTTCACAGTTATGTGGGAAAACTCAATCATTCACACATAAAGTATTGCATTACAAAGAGGAAAACTAATTTTTCCAATTTTTTAAACCACTGATGACCCCTATTTGTTTTCATTTTATGGAGTTTACTCTTCATTATTAATTGTGTTGACTTTTAGGTTTTGGGCAAAAATCCTCCCTATATGAACTTGTCAAAACCTGGCAAGAAGCGATGTATAAAGGAATATCTGTTGTTTGTTAATGCCAAAAGATCAAGAAGACAACCTTAAGATGAAAATGTTGCAATTTTTCCCCACAAGGTTCAGCATTGAAAACTACCTTAAATGGAATTGTTTGCCTCCTTGGTGCACAGGAGTGTATCTCAAAGCCAAAACATTCTTAAAAGCACTCGTATGATCAGAGTTTGAAACATTTTGACTCCCAAAAGAGAGTTTAGCAGCCAAGATAAACTTCTAAAAAAAAAAAAAAATCAGTTTAATAACTAATCTATTTTTTGTTCTTCAACAAAGTGCATGTGCTAAAAATGAGTCACCTATTGTAATCTCTGATGCCAGAGTTGGAGCATGTGTGCATATTTTTGAGAATACAAATGTGTTTTAGTAATGATAAAACACTTCCAACTTCATTAATGTGCATGTCAGATCTTTAAAAGCTGCACATTCTGGACTGTTTAAAAGAGAATTGAGCTCAAAGATGCTCTTGATCCCTTTTACTAAAGTACAACGTAGGTCTATAAGTGTTAGTCACATGTAAAGTTAAGCCTCAAAGTTGAATGAATGGTCATTTGTTACATAATGGTAAAAAAGTCAATTATTAAACGGGGGGACAGATCTTATCAGCAATTTGTGTGTCTGAGCTTACTCCTATATAACATAACACGAAAACTGAAAACATACCATTGTTAGATGCTAATCAAATCTAACATTGTTAGAATCTAACAATGTTAGATATGATTAGACTGTTTTAGAATAATAATTTAAAAAAAATTACAGTATTTTCCAGACTATTGTGCTCACTGGATTATAAGGCTCACCATCAATGAATGGTCTGTTTTGTAGCATATGTTAAATAAGGCACTCTAAACTATAAGGCTTACCAAGCTAATCAGGAGTCAGAAATGAATCTGTCAGTCACTCAGACCTTTTTACTTCACAGTAATTGCAGGGATATGTCCAAATTCCCACCCTAATCCTTAACTACTATAAAACTACATAGACTATATAGTGCCCTGGATTTTAAAGGCAAGTCGGACACCATGCTTAGTACTTTACTTATGTTTTGCTAAACACCAGAAATGACGTCACTGATTAATCAAAATGGAAATTGAATCAATAAGAATATTTCACAACTTTTATTTATGGCGATGGATGATGAAATGTGTATGATTAGTTAAAGAAATTACACATAAACAACTTTTTTTTGCAAAATTTTTTCAACCGCAATCCATTGTGGTCTATGTTTGCTAATGTAGTGAACATTGATGCCCACATTGTTTTTTTGCAAAAACTTCTGAGAATTTTCTCTGATTTTGGAATTATAGATTCGAGAAACTCACTATATAGTGCACTATATATTGTTTAGGGAAGTAATTCGGACATAGCCTGGAACTTGTTTGTTGCATGCTACATTTTAGCAACATCAGAAAGATTAGCATGTGTCACAATACCTGTAAGTCCCAACCTCATTTTCAACAAACAAAAAACAGACTGATACAAATGTTGCTGTGACTACGCTAACTACCAACCTTATTTGTAACGTGGGAAAAAAATAAAACACAGTCCAACACCGCTACATGTTAGCGTACGTATAATAGCACCTGGAATAACCTTGCAAAAAAACAAAACGGACTGACATTTTGAGAAAGCGCCATGTACCTCTCAAAACTGCTTTGCCTCCAGCAAGCATAACCAACATTAATTCATATAGGGCGCTATGGACTATGTTGTGTTAGAAAAAAACAAACAAAAGCTTTTAAATGCGTCTTATAGTCCGCAAAATACGGTAGATGTCTCAAATCCTGATCATGAGACTCAAGTACAAGTGAGTTTTCATGTAGGTTCCCATTTTGGCAAAGTTTAGTACATCCTTTTAAATGCATTAAAAAAAATCTTATTTTTACAGTATTTTCTTTCCTGAACTTTTTAGGTCATATTTTTTTTTTTTTTTTTAAGCAAGCAAGAAGAGATTTAATCCAGTTTGCAAAAAGAAAATGAAGTCACTCTATTGCAAATTATGAGATGTTCTCATCCAGATTTAATCTCCCCAATTGAGACAATCTCATCCTGCAGGGATAACCTCTTGTTATTATGATATTGCTTACATCTGCTTTGTCCCCGACCCTTTGACCCTTCCAGCTAAGTTGCACTGTTTTCTTTTGGAGTTGATGAACTATAGATACCTTGCTAAATTATTATTTTTTTGTGTATTTTGGCTTTTTATTCCATGCTTGTACACATATTTCATTGAAGTGTCATTTATTTTGAAAAGGATCATGTATCCCATAACTGTTCAGGAAGGTTCTTATTTTTTTAAGGAAGCAAGTTTATCTCAGACATTTTGGGCGGATTTCTTGTGAAAACAAGAAAAGAAGATGCGTAAAGCTCAGCACAATGTAGGTTTGTGGAACACATACCTGAATTTGGGCCAAAAGAAAACTGCTGTGGAATTAGAAAATGACTAGAAAAGGATAACATAAAATTATCAATCATTTAAAACAGTAATTAAAGTGGAATTACTTGCTGTTTATGGTTGTGAAGAGTTTATTTGTGTTGTTTTTAATGCATCATTCTTTATGCCTGTTTGAATGCTTACTAAAGGACGACTGACTGACATTGTGAGACATGTTAGATGATGTTTTTGCTTTTCGTTTAAAGATGTCAAAGTTTATCGTTTTGTTTATGCCTCCATATTTATTATATTGTTAAACTACTTAAAATAATATTCAAAGATTGTCTGAAAAATGTATTTATTAGCTGAGAGTAATGCCTTCAAAACTGCACTAATGGATTTATAGGGCCTGTTGTCAAGCACAAAAGACAGAGATAATGGGTTTTCTATGGGTGTCGTCACACCATGGCCTGAGTAAGAGGCTGCTCTCTCCTTAGATAAATCATAAGCGCTAGTGGCAAAAACTAGAATGCATCTGCTGTAAATAAAAGTATTATTCACACCCATCGCCATGTTTTTGAATGACTTATTGCATGAGTTGGTTTGTGTTGATTTGCTTAATTAGGATTTAATACAAACAGTGTAATTGCGAAATTGTCTTTTTTCAACATTTCTAGAATTTAAATAAAGTTTTGAGCATATATGTAATGGAAACACAACTACTTATACAACATGTAAGGGTGAGTAGAGTGAGTAAAATGCAGACATGTCAAATCGAGCGGGCTAGGAGCCCATTAGTACTGTTCAAATGTGCCCAGCAAGTCATTAAGAGGCCAGTACAAGCAGCTTATGAATGACTAGATTGCGGCATATAAAGACAGTATCACCCATATCTCATAAGTGCATGTAACTTACATTTGCCTCATAAATACTGACAAAAAAATGACAATTTCATGACATCCCATAAGGTGACCATGTGAACTTCAAGGGAACTACAAGACAAACGGGTTCCTTTAAGATGTTGTTGCTCCTCTCTATAACCCTCTACGGGCCCGATCAACCCAAAACTCACAGGACCCGTAAATATGTATGTGACGAAAGCTTATGGAGAGTTCAGAACTTTGTGTGTGAGACAAGACTTCTGTTTTGAAATGTAAAAGAACCCTAAAAATGAATTCAAAGCAGTTTTTACTCAGAAACATTTTTCTGTAATGTGTTGTGAAATAATTATTAAAAAGTTGGAGCTTTTAACCCCTTGATGCCTGAATGTATTTCCAGCTATGAAAAAATAAGCACTTATGCAAGTTCTTTTAAATAGATTTGAGGCCTATTGATGCATTTTTGCACCAAGGGGTGAAAAAAAATGTCTGTGCATTTCATTAAATCTTTTAGATCATTTTCAAACTGACAATTTCTATTAAACATTATTAGTTTTCCTTTTGAGGGAGTAAATTTAATCCAAACCCAATGATGACAATGTAAGTTGTTGTGACAGCTGAAAACTGTTTAAAAGTTGAAATTTTCACTAGTAATTCAGCATGTTTTTTAAATCACTTTAGGTATAGCTATTGTTTTATTTTATATATCGTGTTGAATCATCTGTTTTTGTTTTTTTTTTTTTTTTAATGTGGAAGAACTCTTTTGATTAAAAGCCATAATTATGAAAAGTGTTCCCTAATAATCCTCAATACCCAAAAAATGCAGTTTATCCACTTAGCGTTAATCTAATGCTGCTCCTTTGGGAAGCAGGGGATCGTTCTTTTTTTCCTCTTTACTTCTGGATGACTGACTAATTTCCTCCCTGGGATCCAGTTCACCAAAATGAAATAGATGTGGAGAAGAGAGCCAGAGGGGTCTATGGGGTGGGAGGGCAAGAGGAAAGGAAGGAAAGGCTGGAATGCCCGGGGTGCTTTTTTTTTTCTTTCCCAAATGTAAAACAGGTGACTTTTCAATGTCAGAGCATTTGGTTTGTGGGAACAGCAACGGAGAAGGAGAAAAAAAAAAGAAAAGGAGGAAGTCAAAGTAAAAAACGTGTAAAAGTAGCAGTAGCTTTTTTCTCTGGTATTCAGCTGTAATTGTTTCTTATTGCACTTGTTTTACACCACACTGCTTCCAATTACAGGATTCACAGTGCTCCTTCATTTCTGGAATGTTTTCAAACATTTCATTCCGAATGAAAGGATTAATGGAAGTCAGGTGTCGTCTTTGACCAGTCTCTTGTTTTTATCTCAATTTATTTTTATATTTAATGGTAAAACATTTCCTTTCTTGACATCAACTCTTGGAGAAATTTTTGGTAACAAATGGATTATGATTATTGTTAGTCAGTATTTTTGTTGTTTGCTAGGGAGAGACTATACAGAACGATTACATTGATGGCTTATTGTGACCAAATGTTGCAATTTATTTGCTTTTAAGAACAACTGGTTATTCTTTAAAATGCAATTTTTATTTACAGAAAAAAATTTCTTGAACTAGGCTTCTTTGAGAATTTTTTTTGCATTGAAATATATATATATATATATACACAAAAAGTCAATCAAAAAAATCAATAACTTGTCGACATCGCGGTATCAGCTTGTGCAATAAGCATATTCCAAATATGAGTTTAAACAGTTTGATAAATAGTTACCCTAAATGTTTACACTTGTGCTTAGACAGTAAAACCATAGTGTTTAAAAAAAAAAATGTCCAAGTCCACACCTCCTACTTTGTAATTGTTGTCCACTTTAGTTTTGGCCAGTACTACCAGAGAAGTCGATCATTAATCTCTGGTGTTTCCCCGATAAGTCCTAACCCATCTACTATTGAGCTAACTTGTTGTATAACTTATATTGCTTTTATTTAAATAAAACGGTCACAGTGAAATGGAAATTATGTATTTGTTGTTATCAGAGGGCAAATCTACATCGCAATATTGATCACTAATATCCCACAAGTTTTCTTCATATCATGAAACCTATCATGTCTTAATCCATATGATATTTTTTTCAAAATCCATATAATTATTTTCTTATATTTTAAAATTATTACATGATATTTTTTATTTGACCTTTTTGGCGATATGTTCATTTGAAATGACATTTAGGAGTTATTCTGGTAGAAAATTGCACTTGAAAAGTACATCCTTGGAAGAACACATTTGACTTCTGCACCCTTCCGCTCTCCTTGGGGTCCAGATGGCTCCAACCACATATTGTTATGCGATTTCTTCCATGACAAATGTGGACGAAGGGGGACAGGATTTTATGTCTGCCATGGACATTAGTGAAACTCCGAAATCAGTGAAAAAAAAAAGTTCAGCGCACTGTCCTGTGGTGTCCAGATGACCCCACTTTTAATGTAAACAAGCTAAGGAGAACGGAAGGGTTACGAAACACCAGGAGAACAGTCAGGAGTAAAGAGGCTCAGGGTGTCCAGTTGTGTCTCCACAATTTTCTCAGGGAAAATTGTGAGTAGATTAAAACTGTAAAAAAAAAAAAAAAAAAAGTCAAAAACATGGAACAATGGGGTTCAAAGGTGAGCTTTGCTTTAACACTTCCTGTGTAGCAAGACTCATGAACATGTACAAACACGGTCACAGATGGAGACATGAAGTGATCGCCACAGTGCGTCTGGATAAAATCTCTACTCATGCATATGGTGTTCCATATGACAGGCGGAGGCTTGTTAGCGGTCTGATTAACCCAGCTGACTTTAGGGAACTCATCAGTCTGCGGGCTCCAAAGGCAAGAACAATAGTGTCTGATTGGCGGGGGGGATCACTGCATACTATGTATGTCACCGCCTGCATGTCTGCATGTTACTATCGACTCGGATCTTCTTTTAGGTTCGGGCCTCTCACTCTTTTGTAATACTCATAATTTTGTGCTCTCATATGAAATAAAAACATATTTGTTGCAAAAACGAGTTGAAACAGAAATATAGGTTCAACGTGTCATGTTTTAAAATCCATTTAGAAGTTTTCTCTATTTACTTTAAACATTAAACCATTAAACCCTATTTTATATACTTTGTTTAATAAAATTACCACCTTTAGACCAAAATTGTATGCATTTAACTTTTTTTGTATAAGTCTGTATGGGTATTATGTTAAATTATATTAATTACTTATACAGAATGCTCATGTTAGAATATTTCTGTCATATATCAGATAAATCACAAGGCTGTAAAACAAAAAGATAAGTTACTCTTGTTGGTGTGCTATTTCCTTATAGCCATGTAATAAACTGTAATAGACTCAGCGTGAAGGCCATGTTTGCAGACAAACATAGTTTACCATGAGGTAATGCTTGATGCTTTGCCAGAGAGTGGCAATGAAGCCAGAGGTGAAATAAGTGTGTGTTTTTGTGAACAGTTAAGTCTCTGCATGAGTCACCAGTCTGAAGAATAGCTTTGGCTTTAAAAAAAAAAAAAACAGCCCTTTGATTATGTTATTCAGGTGGAATGCGTATTGCCAAGCAAAGTCAAGGATAAATTTGTCTCCACATACCAGCATTACCTAATACAGAGCAGTGAATTCAAGTGAAGTCTATCAGAACATTGTGACTTAAACACTTTGTACCAAAGACCAGAAAAAAAACACTCGGACCTTTTTACACTAATTTCACAGATGCCTTATAGAAACAATAAAATGTTGCTGACTCATCATTTTTATTCTCCTGTTGCAACTGCATGATGTCTTAAGGAATATTTAATAATTTCAAAAAGGAAACAAAATAATCTGTTCAAAGTACAAAACCATTTCAGATTGAAGAAAGTACTCTGAAAGTGGGCCATCTGCATTCCCTATGGGGCCTAGCATACCACAACAACACTTCAATAGCTGTGTTTACATAGCCACAAGAAATCCGAATAAATGCTTTATCTGAATAAAATGCATTACGTAAGCATGCCAATCGGAATACTCTGACCCGATCAGACTCATCTGGATCAAAATTTCCTTCTGACTGATATAGGTGGGTTATGGAGATCGTTGATCCGATCGTGGTGCATGTAAAAAATGTATTCTCAAAAATGACAAAAAAAAAACCAAACAAACAGAAAAAAAACATGGCAAACCAAAACAGTGGCAGAACAGAACAAATGCTCTTACAAGGAAGAACTGTAAACCAGACACTTAATTAGACTGAGGGTAATTAACTGAAATGAAGACAGCTGTGAATCATGACTACCATGACATTTATAAGACTGAGGGAAAATTCAAAACAGAACATGACCAAAACCCATAGCATAACTGACAAAAACCAAACCAGTCCACAAACCTCACTGTGTCCCTCCCAGAAAGAGTAGATCTTGATGCCCAAACACACCTGACAGGAAGGGACTAGGAAGAACAGAAAAAAAATACTGAGCATTCTGAGCTGGTTTCATGGTTCTGCTGGCACGGATAGATGTGTTGACTCCAGAGGAGTCTATGGTGCACGAAGACCAGCCGGCTGCCCCATGCGAGGGAGCTGTGTCTCCAAGCAAAGCTGCCGAACTCTGTAGTTCTGTTTTTGCTAGCAGATGAGGGTGCTTTGTTTCGGTGTCGTAAAGTCGAGGGAAAGTTTTTTAGGGTCCTTGTCAACAGTTCAATTCTAATCCGATGTTTGATCCGATTAAAGAGATTTTGGACATGTAAACACAGCCAAAAAGATCACATCTGAAAAGAAAGAATCACACATATTATATTAAGTTTATATCGTAAAGTAGTTTATAGTTAAACAATGTTTATTCAATGTTAATAATGTTAATATTCTATAAATTAACTGATTACAAAATAATTGGTCGCTGCAGTCATATGCATGACTTAGTACTAGACTACAAATTCCCAATAGAAATGCTACTGCTGCACAACACACTCCTGAATCACCACTACTTTTTAATGCTTCTTTTAAAACTGTGTTTAAGTTTCTATCTGAAAGCATGGTTGCAAATTACTGCAGTGTTATGGAATTGTACTAATCAAAACAATATATAACTTGGTTTAATTGTACAGCTTTAAAAACAAGCTTCTTATATAGGATAGCAAATTTGTTTTTTGTAATTAGAGCAAAAATATATTTTTGCCCATAAAAATGAGCTCCAAATGGTTTTAATTTGGAAAAAAATAATTTGAAACAGGAAAGTTACCCAGTATCTAAGATTGGATATGTTCTCATACAAAAAAAATAAATAAATAAAAAATAACAAAAATAAAAACAGATTTCCCTTTGTTACAAATGCTTAAAAGACTTAAAAGAATGTGGGGGCAGAGGTAAACAATGCTAGTTACAGACCTTTCTCTTTCTGAGGCTTTATAACAGTGGGAAAAAAGTTTCAAAGTGGAGTGGCTTGTGGGAGGGATTGTTGGGGATGCAAAAGTGTATGTGTGTTCGTGTGTTAGTGTACATGCACGAAATCTAAGAATGAGCTCATCTATGTGTGTGTGTTTGCACAGTATTATGCACAAGAGTGGCTGTTTTGCCCATGTGTGCTAATGAGTACTAGACCGGAGATTATGCGTGCGTCTCTAAGGGAACGGGAATCTTTTCCCAGGAGCTGCCATGCCTGAACTGAGGGGGGTACGTGTACACCCTAACCCCCCAGCTTTCGAGGTCTCTGTTGCCTGTCTGAAACCATTTCCTTTCTTTTGGTGGCCCATTTTTAGATTCGACGGGGTGATGTGAATGTGAAGGATGAAGAACGTTTGCATGAAGCTTGTAACGCTCTGAAACAAGACAGAAAAAGTTGCAATTCCTGGGAAGGGCTCCCAACCCCCACTTCTCCACTCGACACCCCTGTCTCCCCAATCGACTTCTCATCCACTCCAGCCACTCATCCACCCAAACAATCAACAGAGCATTTTTTTAGGGGGGGGATTTTAATAATCAGAGACAATTAGGAGCTCACAAAAGGGACTGTTTTATTCTGTTGCTCAGTATTGACATACTCTTTTGGAGTTAAATGATTGGACCACGGATTTCTTGTAAGGTTGCAAACGTAAATGAATGATCATCTTATTGTAGAAAAAAGTTATTTTCTTTTTACGGTCTTAAGAGCAACAGCAGACAGAGAGGCACTGGGAAAGAAGCCCTGAAAGTGAAGGAATTTTTACATTTCCTAGTTCTGGTAGGCATAATTTCCATCAAACTTTTTATGGATTCTTGAAAACGAAAAAAGGAAAAGGAAAAAAAAATGAGGAAACTGTATAGACAGAAGTTTATTTTTAAGTGTGTATTTGTACTTTTATCTTTATGAAATTATCACACTACCTTACTGAGACTTTCATATTACTGGGACTTGATTTAAGGTCAGAATCAGAATTACATTGGAGATAAGTTCATGATGAGACTTCGATTGGGAATTCATCCATGAAGGTCAAGGACAGAGTCAGGAAAAGCTAAATGTGTTGCAAATGTCCCCTAGAAGTCATTGAAAGAAGAGTATTGCCATTTTCTACCATGATATTACTAGTGATAAGCAGATGATACACAGGCTTTGGAGCGTGTGGCTACTACCTGAAGCAGAAGGATTCAAAGTGGTGTGTTGGAGCTTGTGTCAAAACGCCAATGACACATGACATATGATGTCCAAAGCTTTGATTATGTTGCTTTTAGTATAGCATTTAGCATATTAACTTTTAGTGAAATGTTTATATGAAGCTCAACATCTAAAAATGCAAAAATATAAGATTAAAGCCTTGTGGGATAATTTCCATCTTAAGTCCCTTTATACAGGTTGATGGTCTTCTGTCTGGTATTTTGAGCGTTTCTATTGGGAAATTGACTCATTAAACAGTACCGAACAGCACCTCTTAGGGATTTCTATCGGTTGTAGGTCCATTGAAAAGTGGAACGGAACAGTTCGTTCGGAGCTGCTGTAGCCACCCGTTGATTGGCAGAAAGTGATGACCCCATTAGAAAGCACTATAAAGCGCTCATTTAAGCTAACGTTTTTGCGGTTTCCTGTGTACTCTTTTGGTCACGAGTCTTTGTTGAAAAACAACAAGACCTGGTTTGCGGTGGAACTGCTAATGTACCTTGCCATTCTGTGATATAGGGTGAGCTAATGGCACACTAGCGACACAAGCTCAGTGAAAACAAACTGCTCAGGGTAATCCAGGCTCAACCGAGTAATAATAACTGGACCGTACTGGAATATTCCTGACTGTACTTTACTGGACTGGGACAGTGGAAGCAAGGCTTATGGCCTAAGTTGTCCACCAGTTGTCACCATCATTGAAATCTTGAAGCTTTGAATCTTTTTCAAATCAACTGTCAAAAAAGTGCTTCATGAAGCTTTACTTGCCTACCACTAGGGATTACATAAAACTTTAATAATTATGTGAATGTAAAACAGATTTAAAGACAAACTCTTCAGGAATTGTTGGTTTAGGACCCATATTGCAGGAGACCAGGTTTGTGGTGGTAAATAGACTTATACATGATAAAAGCGTGGAGCAACAAAAAAGGTGCTGTTCTGCACTGAAGATAATTAACCTAAATGAAAACAGCTGTTGATAATTATCAGATGAAACCAGGTGAGACTTTTGCTACATCTGTACTCCTCCACCATTCCCTAACTACTAAAAAAAGGTCACGTTAAATTTTTTTTTAGGAACTGAAAGGCATCCACTCTTTACCATTTTTCTTAAATATCCATTTGTGAATTCAAAGATTGGGTGCAAGTTCCGGTCTGGGCTTTGGCATTGCTGTTCCAGATAGCACCATGTGAGTGCCAGGCTGGAGCCTTCGCACCTACCATGAAAAGCCCTGTTGCCAGTGTGGTGCATCCTGCATAGTCATTATTTCAGTCTAAACAGATTAAGCTAATCCAGTTATGTGGTAGTAAGGCGTATCTTGAAGATGAGTGAAAGGCCTGCTGTCCTGCTGTTACCATTTGGTTCTGAAACAAACATTGAGCTGGATTTTGATAAACAAAAGAAGTAACGCCTGCCTGTTTCAATATTCTTCTATGCAAATTTGTGTTTATCTTTGGGAAAATCCGGAATAGAACATGTGTTGGTATAATTTGTTCAAATACTGCCAAACTTCATTTGTCTGGCAGATTCATTTCAGATTTGTTTCACTCCACTTCAACCAGTCGGGCTTGACAAGTTTTAGATTATTATGATTTACTCACACATCAAGAATGGCGAGAACTGTCTTGTTCTAATTAGTTTGTTTATTGGTGTCTGTAACCAAACATCTAAACCTGGGGGAGAGGGGTGTTGGAGTCTAGTGGTGATGAACTGAAAAACAATGAGTTTTGTCTTTCTAAGAAAAATATTTAAATTTATAAATGATGATTAAAAAACAGAACATGTACACCTGCTCATTTTATTAACATTTTATAAGGAGCATAACAGTAAGATAATCTATGAGAAAATTGTGATTCATTTATGAGTTTAGAAATTAGGGTTTTCCGTTGTCTTTTTGTGACAAACCATAAAGCTAACCCACTGTTTTTTCTTTTACAATCTTGAAACTCATTACTTCCTGTAGATGTAGGATCTTAAATGCATGTTTGAAACATTTCAAAATAAAGATGAGACATTTAAAAAAATATTGAAAAATGTTAAGGATTGATTCAGACACAACTTACGAAGTTGGGAGTTCCCATGCTGACTCATGTCTGTGTAACCTCACGCCGTCTATGTTTTTGTTTATAGCAAGGAGTATGCAATAACAGAAATGTATTTATGGAGCAGCAGGTGTATCAGTTACTGCTGCCGATGCGTGACAGAAAATTTGGAGCCAGAGGGCAGAAAAGGTGAAATGACTAAGGATTTTCTTTTAAACAAAAATAGTATCATAAATCCTTTGTGCAAATTGAAATTCTTATATTGTATGTGTGCTGCTTTTATAAAAAGCAGAAGATAATCTTACTTTCTTGTGTAGGTAAGGTTCACTCTTTTCTTCTTAACTTTTCCATTAATGGGGAAAAAAACAGGTAACTGTTTCATAAAAAAACATACTCTTTATTTCTTTTTGTTTGCAATATTCTGGAATTTTTTTTTCCATATTTGTTTGTCATCTTTTTATTATTTCCATAGATAGATGTAGCAGATTTGCTTAATACTATGGCTGTTACTTTATGCTAATTGTTTAGTGAGGCGTTTTGACCTAGTAGATATTTCAAGTTGTTTTTTTTTGTGTCAATCTTTGGCTATTTTCATGTCATGTTAAATGTTTTGTTAGAATTTTTTTTCCACCTGGAACGGTTTGACTTGAAGAAGGGATGTTTTTTTTAAGTTTCTTAGTGACGTGAGCTTCGACAAACAAACATTTTACCGAAAAAGTGAATTAAGATGGCAGTAGAATATTCCCATATTTAGGATTCTGGTGAATTTTAGTTTCTGTTTTGCAGCATTTTGTGAAACTGGATGTGGAAAGAGTGACCACAGCAAACTGCAGACAGACACACTGACATGTTAAATACCTACACACCGGGCATGTGATCAGTGGATTCTTGAGTGAAATGATAAACAATCCAACTTCTCAAAATTTAAATATTTGTTATAATCTACCTGAAATAATAACATTTTTACACATGAAACTTTAAAGTTGAGGCAAATGTTATTGGATATTTTCAATCCTTTACTACAAAGACACATATTTCTGGATGATTTCTTAGAAGAAAGACAGTTTAGCAGCGTAATAGTGAAGAAGTTTGCTGGCTGATCTGAAGCTGCAGATAAGGAAAATAAACATCATTTTAGTGCTTCAAACTGTCCTAATGCTGGAAAATGAAAGGATCTGTCTACCTGGCTTATGTCTGATTAAGATCAAACCATTTTCTAAGGGTAAATTGGAAATAAGAACAAAAACTTAAAAAAGAAATACATCTTTATTTGCACGTTTTTTTTCTTTATTTAAGTTTCTTGTGTTTTTGAGATGAAAAATAAACTTTACAGGTTATTCGGAGCACAAATGGTTTTATTATCACAGGTCCCGTGTTTGTTCAATTCAAGTAACTATTATAGTTTAAACCTTTTTAATATAAACAGGGAAGGCTGCTTTGGGGATTGTAATGAATCTTTAACCAATTAAGCTTGAAATCAAATCAAACACCAGTGAATCCTAAATGATTGAAAGTGTAGTTGCCGTACAGACATCCTGAGCTGTGGATGATTTTGATTTACACTGTTATTTTTCTGTTTGTCCTCATCCGTCTGAACTGATAACAGCATCCTAACAAAGCAATGCTTTTGTCTTTGACTTCCCGCCTGCAGCCGGAGGAGTTGGAGGCTCTTCATTCCCACACGTTCCGGCTGAAGACTTTCAAGAAGTCCAAGCAGTGCAGTGTGTGCAAACAAACCATCGTCCAGGATGGACTCCTCTGCAGAGGTAACTGAGACGGAAGCTAAACGTCATGCTGGCCTCACTCTGACTATAATTTCAATTTAGTCACAGAGTAACGTTTTGGCTAATAATTAGGATGTGGCTTGAGATTCTTTATTGCATAAAAACTGTAGATCTTCAATGAACTCTGAACAAACTAACTAAATACATGTAGTTCAGAATCTTATAGTCTGATAGATTATAATTAGTTTACATGTTAACATGAAGCATTTATTGTCAGAATTTGATTTATTAGAAGAAACTTTGAACTGAATCTGCAGATTAATGCTCCAAACATTGCTCACTTATATTTCCTCATTTTATAGTTCAAAGCAGCAGAAAGATTTACAGAATAACCAGCAGGGTAATATCTATTACAACATCCATCAGTGGTCTAAATGGGAGGTCATCAAAGTCAGCCTGGTGTCAGCTTAGTGATGGGCTTTATTCAGTTAAGTGACAGGGGAGGGCAAAGGATTCTCCAGGAAGGTTAAAGGTTAACAGCTTCTCAATTTCCTTAATGGTGTTTATTGAAAAGGGCTCATGGGTAACTCTTGAGGGACGTACTTTCGTAAATGTTGTTGTGAAGTGAAGATAAAAGATGAAAAATTAGGCAATTTTCTGTTTGGTTTTAATAAAAGGATAAACTAAAGTTAAAGTTCTTGTGTCTATCAGTACTTCCATTGTTCCTTTGATCCGGCACAGATGGAACTTTTGGTCCTACAGAGGTGTGATCTCAGACTCGAAACAATCGTAGGAAAGCAACCGAGATTCCAGAATAGATTATAACACGGCCAATAAGTATTTTAAATGAAAGCTGGAAACCTTGTGCAACAACGGGGCTTCAACCACATTGGATCGGATGTGATTTCAGGAATCTAGGCTCATCATGTTGTTGTGGAAATGTCTGTTTCCAGACTGATAATATCAAAAGAATGATGTGTAGTTTTGGTACAACAAAAGCGGTGTCAATTGTTAAATCTGGTGCAGGCTGTTTTTCCTCTCAAAAACAGTGGATATGGTGTAGTATAAGTATTTGTGCCTTTTTTTCTTTGTGTTTTCATGTGGTCTTCAGATAAAGACAGTAGAAAATAATAATTAAAAAAAAACCTGATAACTAGTGTTATTGTGGGAAAGTGATTTTTGTTACTCTCTGATAAAATAATGTGATTGTTAAGCTTACTGCTGTCAATGTTGGCCTTTCTAAATGATCTGCAGCTGTGAATCCAGACAGTCTCTTAGGTAGTGTCATAAACTGCTCAGCACAGCTACTGGAACCGTCTTTAAGAAGTGATTTGTAGAAGAAATAACCTGTCATGACAAGACTGCACTGCACTGTATGCTGATTTAATTTACTTCAGTGTAATTCTCCTTCCCCAGACGTATCATGGTTTGCTCATTCAAGATTTACGAGGAAACTGCTCTGCAAAGACCGCAACTTTCTTCTTTAGTTTAAATGATTAATAAAGCAAACGTTACAAACCATCTTAAAATAGCAATACAAATAAATGAGAAGTAATTACACTTTAATAATATATATTTTTTTAAAGTGTAATGAAATCCATACATCTGTAAAAAAATGTTAACCTACAAAAGTTACTAAAAAAAATAATATTTATCTATTATAACATTTAGTAAAATGTATTTAGCAGATAGGCTGTATTTTCTTTTTCTTTTTTTTGCAACATTCTAAAAGGTTTAATTTCTTTGTCACAATTACCTAAGAAGTAAATGGATCCATCAATTCAACAACCTGCTTGCTAATCGATAAAAAAAATCTTCTAAAGATGCATGATATAATACAGTTATTGAGTTTTGATAACAAAACATGGTACTTTTTCATTTATGGAAAACAATTTGCTTTTGTTATCGCAGCAATGTGTCTGAAAACAGACACTTTCGTTAATGTTAGGTGGATGAAATGCTATGCTAACAAATTTAGCTTCAAATGTGTGTTTTATGGGCCGTTTTGAGTACAAAAGTTGAGGTTGAAGTTTTTATTTGGTTGGTTGTATAAATGTAACGTTTCACAGCCAAAAAAACTTCATGTACAAAAGTAACATGGGTTCTCTAATCCTCAATGTGTTTTGGTTTTTGATGAAAGACACTAAAATCTTAATGTTACAAAATCATACATTTCCCAGCAGCTAGCATCTTCATAGTTTCAGCAGAGGGAAAAACAAGAAGTGAATCAAATGTAGGGGAAAATTACAAGAATTTTAAAAACAGAAAACTTAAAAAAATTGTGTTTTTTATTTTTAGTTTTTTGTTAATTGTTTTTTCGTTATCAAATAAAGGCATATTTTACAACATAAAAATATACAATTATTTGTCATACATTTTATAAAGTCAGTTATCAAAAAATCTGTAATTTGTTACATTTAAAATGATTAGTTTTCATCAACTTTAAATTTTGAGTTGATGGCGTCTTCAACTCAACTCAATTACACAACTTTTGTTAATTGATCTGTTTCACTTTTTACAGTCTAGGTTATTTTATGCTGCAGTTGGTTAAAGTTGAAAAAGAAATGCTGTTTGTGTTTTTGCTTTTTATCAAAAAGCAAAATAAATAAATAAAAACAAGTTCTAGAATAGTTGTATCACTGCAGAACACATCAATTTTGTCTGCATGAAAAGCTGGGCTGCTAGCAGAGAAACTAAGTAAATATTTTTTATTTTATTTTTAAGTAAGGACAATCAGTTTTTTATTTACAATGATGACCTGGCAATTGTTGAAAGAAAGTTCGGAACCGCCACAGATAAAGTACAGACATTGTCTAAACTTCATCACAGCTTTTTCCTTTCACACCTGACGTTATCATTGCATTAGCAGAACATGACTAACATTTTTGTGAGTTTTGGTAAGTTTAATAGATGGAGGACGGAATGCATTACTTACATAGCAAAATATTTTTACATGTAGTTCATTTTATGACGTCTACTGAAAAAATATTGATGTTTCAGCTGCTTATAACAAAGTCATCTTCTATTATCACACCTCGCTCAGAAGACACTGTACTGTAGTTTTATTTAATAAATTTTAATGAATATCAGCCAAATAAAACTGGTAAACCGGCTAAAGGTGAGCTAACAACGCAAATTTGTATTTTTTTTAAGCCTACAGGTAAAAAGTACGAAAAAAAAACAACGTTTTTTTTGGTTTTCTGTAAGAAATATTTTTTGATAAAACTCAACAGCAGTAAAAAGTGAAGTAAAACCTACGTTTTTGGTTGAATCCTTAAGTCCAGTTTGAGGATTTATCATGTTTTCTATTCATCCAAAAAAGAGCAAAACAAAGTGTTTGATCAAGTCAATTTAATATTTGATGAATAATTTGTTGATAAAACTTAAGACAGGATCCTGGTAGGATTCCCTCCTGTAACCTCTGCCTTCCCTCACTCTTGTTTACTAACATTCTCCGGTCACATGCTCCTATAATGACAGGAGCCCTTGAACTTCCTCTCTCTTTAACAGTTGCCAGGATACAAGGTGTTTCTTTGACAAAAGCCTGTTGACGCAGGTCGGGACTGCAGTTTTCCACAAAAAAACAGTCTTCCCTGTGGTTGTGTATTTTTGGAGAACGGGCCCTCGGGGTAGGGGCTGGCTTTCATTTCTATGTAGGACAGTTTGCAGACAAGACCAGAACAATGGAGCACACAGAGCACTGTTGTGCCCTTAAAGGGAAAAGTAGAAAAAAGGTCAATAGAACTCCACCTCATAGTAGAAAAAAAAAAAAAAAAAAAAACGTGAGCACATGGTTTTGGTTTAGTAAAAATTGGCTCTAAAGTGAAGGTAAAATCCTTCTGCTTTTCACCTTATTTAGTACTTGAGAGTAATAACCCCCTTTATCCTAAAAAATAATAATAATAATAATAAAAAGAGGCTGTAAAAACACCAGAGCGCCACGTTTTGAGCCAAACTACAAAGGTTAAGAGAGATTCTTTCATTACATGAGGGTTGGTGTTCTTTGTCCTGTGATCTTCAAAGTCTGCCACAGACACCCCACAATAGCAGGTGTGTGCCTCACAGAGGGAGAGTGAAGATTATCACAGCTCTGTTCTGGACCGCTTAGCTCAGGCTGGTGGTATGCAGCAAATCTCAACCAGGGGAAAACATACACAAGGAAACTGACCACAGACAAAGACTTGATAATAATTAACAATGAGGTTTTGACATTCTTACATCATGAAAACGAGTTCTGGCAGCGATGAAAGAAGTTTTTTCTATCATATCAAAAAAGTTCCTTTTATTTAAAAAATGATCGAATATATTCAATTTAGCAAATAGATAAAAGAAGTTTATTTTTGGATTGTTGTGGATGATGGAGTATTGAAGACATCCAAGTTTTTTCTAATAGAAAAACTCTGAAAATGTACCAAATCAAAAAATATAAGTTCTAAACTGAAAGAGCTTTAAGTACCTAATTCAACAAATGTTTTAAGGCTTTTTCTCTATCAAATTATTAAAATGTGAAGCATGTTAGTCTTAAAGAGGAAACAGTTCTATACGAATCACCTGAGTGGTTCTTGCAGTTCGAGCGCCACCTACTGGTAGAATAAAAAAGAAAAGTCTACTGAAAGTTAGCTTTTAAAAATTACTTTTTTACATTTTTTTTTAAAGAAATTTAAAAACAAGTAGAAGCAAAGTTCAAAAGTACATCTTTTCTTCTTTCAGTCACTGATATTTTACTTGTGTATCTTTTTAAAAAATTTACTCTTTGAGTCAATTTTCAGATTTGTTTTTCTTTGCTTTTGTAAATTTGTGATGTAGAAATAATATTCTTACTTAAAAACACCGAGCAACATTAATATTGTTCATTTTTTTGTACCATACACTATAATTGACACTTCAGATGTAGCATTGTTACCCTTAAGTATAAAGAAAAGGGATGCTAATTTAAATTGACAAAACAGCATTTTTGCATCTATTATTTGTTTTCTTGTCCAATTTAATAGGTAGATAAATAAATAAACTTTATTTCAGACTCTTAGTCCATAATACAAAAAGAAAAACGTACAAAAACATAAATGCACTAATGAAAAACAAAAAAAAACAAAAAAAACCCCGACAGATTGTTATACTTTTAGTGAACAGTCAGATCAATGTTTCCAATGAACATTGGTCGGCGCTATATGCAATAAGTATGCAATAATAGCTTTTTATATAAATACAGTTTACCTTTAAGCTGTTACTTTACACATAAGTTGTTTTTTTTACCAGCTACTTCCTCTACTTTAACTAAAGCAATTATTAAAATGATTATTTTGACTCTGACTTATTTTGCAGTAAAGCTACGCTTACGTATGTAGAACCTTTAGCTCCTCTGGTGCAACCTCGTCTTTTTAAAAATAAATTTAGACATGTTAAAAAAAAAAAAACTGCCAGTTTGCTAATTTTTCTATAAAAATGTTAACTTTTGACAACAGCACATAAAAGTTCCTTTCAAAATAAAATATACTCTGTGTTAAATCAGAGCCTGCTGCTGGAGCAGATTTAGAAGACAAAGGTGGTATTTTCTATCATTATGACTATAGTGCACCGTCATTCATTTTCTTCCTTTAATATAAAATATTAGCCTGGCAATGTTGGTGTATAATTGTTTAATTTATTTACATAAATACAATTATACACTTATAAAACTTTGGGTCTGAACTGGACACAAGTGCGAATAGACACTGTTGTGCAACATAAGATAAGAATATGTGCTTTAGTAAAGGTTTCTGACTGTAAATCCAACCTTTTTCCCATAGCTTAGCTCAGTAATATCCATACAAATTGCAATATAAAATACAAAACTTAATAAACTAAACCTAAAAACGCACAATTTATCAAAATTGTTAGCACTTTTTCTCAGAGCCAGAATACCACAATGGAAAGTTCAGATCCCAGGTCTAATAAGAATGCATGAAAAAAATTTCTTTTTATTAAAGAATTAGAATGCATACATCATCATACACAATTTTTCTATATAGATAAAGTTATTTATTGTCTTTTTCTTTTCAAACTGGGTCCAAAAGAGTAGAACATAAACAAAAATCTTCAAGGACATCATTACATGATAAAGTTGTGAACCTTTATAACCACTAGGTGTCAGTAGGGTTGCTTGTTTCCCTTGTTTGACTTTCGTCCACGTGCAAAACATCTGATGCTGTATTGCTCAAGTGTAAAACCCAAAGCTGAACTCGAGCAGAGTCTAATTCTTCTGTCAGGACGGTGTTTGTTGTATTCTTCTGTATGTATGTGCACATGCGCATGTTTGTAGCTTCCCTTTTGTGTCACAGGAAACAGCTGTTTCAACACGCTGGCTCCACAGCCACGGTGACACGCACACAAAATCAGACTGAACAATAAACAGAACCCAACGGAAGTGATGTTTTGCCAGGCAGATGCAAACAGATGACATAGGCCTGAGTGCACCAACAATTCCATGAGAGCTTTCATCTGGGATCTCCTCAAACCCCTGCAGCTCTAATAAGGGGGGATCTGCCATGTTAGGAAAAGCTGAGTGAAGGTGGGGCTTTACCCACAGAAACCCAACCCTGGTCAGGATTTGTATTGAAGGGGGAAAACGCGTGGGCTGAGCGATGACATCCCTGCATGAGTCAGACGGTGGAAGGTTGAACCCTGTGCAAAGAGAGAGAAAAAGCCAAAAAGAGTGGGAAAGATTACACACATCCGTGATGGTCTTTGTATTTGTGTTGTCATGTTCCCAGTTGTCCACAGACAGTGTTGCCAGATTGGCCAGTTCTCCACCCAAATGGGTGGTTTTGAATTTGCTGGCTAAAATCGCTTTGGACATAATTTGAACAGATTTTGCTTCATTTTGATGGTTTTTAGTTAGATTCACTTTTTAGGCGCTCTTCATTTTTTTGTAGATTACTTTTGGTAACACTGCCCACTAAGGGTGTGTTAGATGATAAATAATGAGGTGGACCGGATCATTTCAAGTCTTTAAAACCATAAAAGAGTTGTTGAGTGCTGGCGGCTTTCAGGTGTTTTCTAGCTGTTGATGCCTGTTTTCTTGCTTTTATACGTGACGCATGGGCGTGTGTTTGCACACCGTACGGCACATGTTCGTTCTCACGTGTTCGGGCCCGTGCGTGAACGGAGCACACAGGGATGGAGAGAGTGTGACGGCCGGAGGAAGAGGAAATTGCCCAGGCCCTGCCCTCTGATTGTATTCGACTTTCTAAAGGGTCCAGCCCAGCCCGGTGGGAGCTTAAGCTCATTTCCAAGGGACCAGAGGAAGGAAATCACTTCAGCCTCAGTCCCCCCCCCCCCCCCCCCCCCCCACCCCGCCTCCGTATGGAATATCAAAGGTGGAATCAAATGCCCCCCCCCCTCACTTCCATCCCTGCTGTGCTCACAATGAGTGCCCCATTTTCATATTTACTCCACCTAAATAAACTGACTTTTATTTCCAATCTCTTCCCATCTTCCTCATCTTCTATTCCTCTTCATCACTCCACTACTCTTTGCCCCCTCCTCCTCCTCCTCCTCCCGTTCCCTCCGCCGCTCTGTTTATTCTCCAAAGCTCCGACTTCCTAACAAGGTAAAGCCTAACCCGAGGTGGAGGCGCTGCTCTTTCACACCCAATATGGAAGTCCAGCTTCTTTTCCCTGTAATGTTTTGATCCCAGGTCTCCTCAGATCGAGGGGAGGACGTGATGCTGATGACTCCTCTACTTATCACTTCTATTCCAGACACACAAAAGCAATCCACGTGACCCACGTCTGGCATTACGTCTGTCTTGTTTATTTTCATATCTCAAATTTTTACAAAGAATTAGTCATAAATTATTAAGCTTTGTGATTCATGCATTTCAGTTCAAGTCTGAAATTTATCATTTTCTGTGTGTTTTTAGTCGTGGTTTTGGTGTCATTAACACATTTAAATATATATATATATTTATAGAGTTTTAAAGTTTTGAAATAAATATTCAGCTTACAGATGCAGTCGTCCTCCATATTTTTTATTAAGCATCAACACTGTCTTTACACTCAGTAAAAAAAATGAAAAAAATATAATAATTTATTTAGATTATATCATCAAAGTGCCTGTGATCCAGGAGTAGAGCGGTCAACCTCGGAATGTATGTCAAAAAAACGACAAGTTGGTGACACGCAAAATGTCAAAAAGGGGTGCGAAGGGGCCCCAAACCATACACCCATATACAACAAGTTGGGAGTGAGAATGTGTTGGATTTGACCCCATAAATCAGGAGATAAACCCTAAAATATAGTTTCAATAAATATAAAATATTTTTTTTACTGTAGTTCCTCATTTTTACATTAAAAAAGGAAACCGGTAAAATATTCAACGATGGGAAATATTTTAAATTGACAAAACCTTGATTGATAGGATGATGAATTTCACAATAAAAGGATGTTAAGGAAATGTGAAATAAACCCTTCATATGTTTCAGAATTTTGTTTTGCAATTTTGATAGTTTAGAAATTAAAGACTAAAAGGTTATAAATGGTTCACAGAAAGAACTTTGCATTGCTGGAAAAAAAATCTATTATTTCCTGCAGTGTCCAGACTGACCCCATCCAACATTTTTATCAATCCTTATCAACATTTTTTTAAAGCAGATATTACAAATGCTCTGAAAAATCTGACTTAAGACAGGAAGAATAATACATTACATAAGGTGTAGAGCCTTCCAGGAAAAGCAAACAGCCATCTCCTTTATTTGGAAAGCCTATACCTCAGCACACCGGGCTGTGTTTTTATTCTCAGTCCTCCGAGAGGATCTAACAATTTATGAGCTGCCGGTCCAGGTGCTCTCCTCTTTTGACCTGTATTTGTGGACGCGGTGGGAGTCCGCGGAGACGACTCGACAAAAGAAAAGAGACTGCAGGAAAGCTCAAATAAAGTTACTCTATAAATAAACCCCTAATCACATATAATCAGTTTTATTCTTTTAATTTTATGATGTATTGATGTCCTCTGAAGCACTGAATCATCTTTAAGGTAAAATAACTTGAGCTCTAATAAAAGCGAACGTCTTGGATAAACGCCTTTTATTTTTTAACTTTAGTTGTTTACTTTAGGCTTAAAATGAGGAATGACAGTTTGGTTTTGGGTAAAATATAAAAATAATCTAAAAAATAAAGGCAATTCTTCAATCACAGTAAGAATTTTATTTCTAAGTTTATCGTATTTACATTTGTCCTCCATCATAAGAAAAATTCTATGAGAAAATTAATAACACCAAAAGCACAATGTTCATTGACTTTTTGTTCATTGGATTTTTTGCACAAGATAGTTTTGTCAGGGAAAATACATATGGGGCCAAATACAATTGGTGAGAGAAAAAGATAAAAATGAAAGTTTTGTTTAAAGTTTTTTGCAATGTGATGCAAAGAGAGACTTGGCTCAATCAAAGTTTAGAGTTTTTACTGGAAAAGCAGATCGGTTTAAAGACAACTAATCTGAAATGTGCTAAAAACATGACAATCATCTTCAGATTAACACTTATAAATGCTCAAAGCGGTGGAAAATATTCACGTTATTAAACACGTGGATAGTAAAAAAAAAAAAAAAAAAAAAAGAAGAGATTGACTTTATCTGATGAAAAGCTAACAAAAGGCTATTACAGGTTTACATTCTAGCACTGACAGAGTTCTCAGCCTTTTTGACTGTTGAGGCAGCAGCTGGTATCGTGCAAACATTCTAATGCAATATAAGGATTGTTTATAGTCAAGTTTTGTGACTCTAAAAGGTTTTAGATAAAAGAAAAAAAAATCGTTCTTGTAGATCTTGGGTTGATTTAACTGTTTTGACTCATTGGGTTGAATTTAACTGAATTTTCTCTCATTTTTTTCTAGTGTGCCGAATAGTTTGCCACAAGAAATGTGAAGTCAAGGTAAGACAATAAAAATACTCATAAGATCACATTAAATTATTATGGCCATGATACTTTTAATGTTGTATTTTTTTATTAGCACACATTTGTCTAAAATGAGAGAATGTGTGATCAAAGATGGAGCTCATAAATAGAACGTGACGATTTTTGCTGAACTCCCCTTTTATGGTTTGTGTGTGCGTATACATGCACAGTAGATGAGGAGATAGATGGAGTTCAGGGAATTTATGTTGACAAAAAATGTTAAGAATGTCCAAACAAGTGCTCAATGTACCAGAATATGTTTATATTGGAAGAACTTGTGTGTCTTGGACATTGCCCCGAGTCTAAAAATAACAGGCTTGAGCCTGATTCTTCCACTGATTCATATTATGGTGGAACGGCAAGAGCACTTAGAAGAAAGTGGGAAGAAAAACAGAGAGATGCTGATGTTTGAGCTTAGTTATTGGGTTGGAAAACGGTGTGGTGTGTTTGTCATGATCAAATTTTCAGTTTTCCAAACGGTTTACAGCTGGAACCGTGGACATGAATGCACCTCTGCACACACCCTTCATCTGGTTGTTATTACTGAAATGAATATTAGCTGCCAGCATTGCCCGCTTTCTTTTGTCAGGAAATACCAAGAGTGGGGAGCAGGCCAATGCTAAAAAAACCAGACTGATGAGTGGTCATTTATGTCAGACCTTAAAAAAAAAAGTTACCATCACAGTGTTGGAAATGGTTGACTCCACTTTTAATTACTTGATTATTGTCCTTAAATTGAAATGAGGATTCTCCTGACTATAGCAGCTGTAATGCGTACCAAAACCTTTTGATGGATTTTTGAGCGCCATGCACCTCACAGAAATAGTTTGACGTCAATAAACACAACCAGAATTCATACATACGGTGGATTTTCACATTTTGACAAAATCTAAGGATTTTTTAGACAACCTTGGGGTCCAAAAGATCTGGTACCATCCTAATAGTAGTATCTAGTAACTTATCTTTCTGGAATAAGCAGGTCTATCATTAAAACTGCAAATAATTATCAGATACAGTCAATATAAGCCTAAGTTTGACAAACATTATGAGAAAATGATAACAAGACGATCTGAAACATGACTTTTTTTTTTTTTCATTGATACTATTTAATCCTCAAGAGTGCTTCGATAGGAATGTAGTGGTTGTGTAGTGAACAGACAAGACAGGTGTATATTGTCATTGTTGGTGTTCATTTATTTTTAGGTGTTGTGAAGACATTTGGTGCGTTTTGATTTGGAAAAACTATACAATTAATTAATTTAATTTAATATATTTATATATATATAAATATATATATTTAATAAAAAAAAAACTTATAGAAATTATAACATGAAAATCCAATGAAAAATGGTCAATGAGATAATGGGATAGACCATAAAAAACAGAGTTTTACTCTTGGACTTGCAATGGAAGAACCACTAAAGATGAGCCTGAATTTAGAGTTAAATTGAAGAAAAAAATTAGTCACACTGAGTGATTATCACTGGAAAGAATCTGGAAAGCCTATAGACAGCCAGATGTTGGTTTTACACTTTCCCACTGTGGTAACTTTAAGCAGGTCAGAGGTCTTTGTGTGTTTGTATTCTCCTCACCGTTTCTATCGTTTCTCGGTTTTAGTTTCTGAATTTTATTCAACATCTCTGCACCAACACCCAAAACAAGTTAGATCACATCAAATATTTTATCAAGTTTAATACAGTCTCTGATTAAGAAGCTCTAAGCCAAGAGATGCATTGGTTTACCACTGGTGTCATTTTAATTTACTGTAACTTGGACATCTCCAACCACAAAACCATAGATTAAGTTAACTGTTTACAGCCTAGCAGGCCAGATCCAAAGATGGAAGGGGGAATGTGAGTGTTTGAGTTTGTCTCTTCTCCAGCAGCAACTAGCAAGTCTCATAAATCTCGAGAACAGCGAACGTGGACAAAGGAAAAATGCACTAAGCCGCCCGCCTATCTGCATCAACTTACAACTCACTCAAATGTTGCACAGCTGCACTGCAGATCAAAGTGTGATGAACGGCAGTGTTTTTGTTTGTGTTATTTGAATTTCAGGAAGCCTGGGGTCAGAATTAGTGGGAGGAGCTGCTGAAGAAATCTAGTCATTTGCTGCCCACACATTTCTGTAAAAATCACAGCATTTCCTTTTCTAAACATTTCAGCAGGAATTTGTCTTCGATTTGGCAGGAAATAATTTGCTAACAAGCCTGAGATGAAAATAAGGGAGTGTCTGTGACAGGGTCAAGAATGATTGCTATCAGCTCCCTAAAGGAAGCAGGATACCTATTTTTAATCTTTTTTTTTTCATCAAAAACGTCTTTTCTCTCTTTTTTTTCCCCTTTTATGTTTTGTCAGCTCCTTGTAGTTAAACCCGGAGACAAAGCTAGAAAAGATTTCCCAAGTATGCGGTTATCAATGTGGAAACATGATTAATGTGCCCTAAATTTAACCTGTTGCTGCAGACAAATTGTGTCCCCACCTTCATGCCTGTTTACTCGCAGATGGATGTGAAAAATGTGTTCGATCTTGTTGGTGAAATTTGCCATGTGGGTGAAGACAGGATGGATCCAAAAACAGTAGATTAGATCATCAAAATAAAGTGAAGAATGACTTCATATGTGGTGCTTATCAATTCAACTGTCTTCCTCTTTTTTTTGCTTAAATGTGCAGAAAAGATTAGAGTTCATCAAAAATGTACATTTGTAGCATAAATTATTGGCTAAATTATTCCACCTTGAGGAGATGCGATGTGAGATTTGTGTATTTTAAGCTAAATATTGTGGTATAATGATATAATTTTACGTTAAACAAAGTCTGAAAGTCAAAAATCTAAATCATCCTTGTTTCTGAGTACAAATTTGCAACAGTTTCTTCTGGTTTAATAATTAACATCTTAACTTCCTACATCTATCTATATTTAAATCTAGCAATAGATAAGATAACTTTTTGCCAATTTTTGACACATCTACATTTTACACCACTCAGGCCCTCATTAATCCTAGGAGTAAAAAAAAAAGCAAAACAAAAAAACACAGTAAAGTTAGCAAATCTTTGCTTTTTTTTTTTACAAACATTGCAGATGTTTTAAAGATCCACTTCAATAAAATTGTGTTTTTGCTGTTTTTAACATGTTTTTGTGGTATTTTTCTTTATTTTTATTTTTCATTTAAGATTATATTTTTTTCTTCAACTTGTTGTGAATCAGGTGCAGATGAAAAAATGCAGTTAGAATAAAAGCTTGAACAGGATAGACAGATGAGATTGACAATAGTTTACTCCCAATCGAGCCAAAAGACAAACATACTATTAATACGAAAATGTATTTATAAAACAATTAAGATGCCCGGACCTGAAATGCAGTTACAGAGAGGCAAAAAAAAAAACCTTTAAAGGAATAGATCAAATAGATTAAAAGAGTACAAAAAAATGCTTACAAAGTTACATAGTTAAAACAAAACATATCACAAACATTTCATAAATAAGAATCAATTAAAACATTCGAAATGACACAAAAAATAATCCACAGAAGTGCAAGTAAACCATGTTTTAGTGAAAGACTACGGTATATAAACCATTCCCAATTATTCTTGAAAGAACATCTAAAAAACAAAATCTAAACAATTTAAAATTGGGCTTTAGGATTTTATAAAAAACAAGCCAACATAAAAGAAACATAAATAAATTCAGCTCAAAGTTCCCTTCAGTTTAACTGTTCTATGACTTTTTTGCTTCCCAGTAATACTGTTGATTTAAACTGTCTTATCCAGTTTTGGATGAATTTCTTGCAAATTGCTGGGAAACGCTAATGGACCTAAAAGCTCTGTTCTTCTGTGCAAACAACTAGGTTTGGTTTTTGCTGTCCAAACTTCCAGAAAGTGCCAAAGCTGTCCAGAGACAATCATGCATCTATGTTCAGCACCTTGAAAGTCAGGACCATGACCATTCAAGACCATAGAGAGAATTACAGCACGTCTTTGTCTGACTTTCACTTTGTTGAAGCTGCTAAGTGCATCAGATGTGCTGCTTAGACAAAGTGAAACCACAACTTTTTGGAATTATCAAAATATCTTTTTTAAGAGCAGTGTACTGACTGCATATATTAATCACATGCATTGGGTTTATACCTATAAATTGAACTTTTTAATAGAGTTCCAATTAGTCTGGAGGGTTTTTTTGTGTTGATAAGTCTCTCCATGCTAAGTTTCCAAGCATGGAGACGACACAGGTCAACCTTCAGCCAACTGCTCCAGTGTTGACATCCTTCCAAAGACTGTAACTCTAACCGTTGATGCTATTTCCACAATTCCAACAGATTCTGAAGCGGAGAAAACCAGCCTAAACTTTGCAGCAGCCGAGTGCTAACCCATTTAACCGAAATCGTCTGATTCTGTCACATAAAAAAGTGTGCTTGTGCCATTACCCAACACTTTACGGCACATACAGTAAGATGATACGCAACAACACTTTTCTATGTATCAGTTGTTTTTCATTGATGTTGCATAACCAGTGGAAGAGTTACTGTTTGTCAAAGAAGGTGTTATTTAGATTTCGCCTGCGACATCTCTGGTGTTAAAGCGTTAATCAATCAAATGAAATTTGTGAGAGTTTGCATCCTTAGATTAGATTAAGATTAGATTGGATTAAAAAAAACATGACATCCGTCTTGAGTCATAGACTTCAAATTTCAGGCAGAAAGTAAGCTATATTGTTTTATCAAAAATAATATCACAGTGATAAAGGTAAAGGTAGAACATTTGTTTGATTTTGGCCATATATGTTATTTTCAACACTAATAATTTAAGATTTTTAACTCAATAAGTCTTTTCTAAAGTTTTCGGTAGTGGTATCTGAAATCCACTAAAATCTACTGTATAGAATTACACTGACTCTTCATAGTTTTTCAAAAGTGTTTTGAGAGGGAAACTACGACGTCCCACCCTAATGAGAACGAGGTCTGAGAAAGTGGCCAACACACCCAAGCTTCTCACCAGTTTCCCTCCTCTGAAATGACAAAGCACTTGTTTTCACTCGAAGCAGCTCTTGCGATTCTCAGACTTCATGTTTTGAAAGCGTAGAAAAAAAGCTTGGTGTGTTTGTTTGCTTTGGCTCCTCTCCATGCCGTACTCTGTTATTTCACATTTGTTGTTTGTGACCCCTTCAGTTCCCTTCTCTGAACACGTTTGATTTACAGCAGACTGTTTCACTGATGGATAGGGTTCTGCTGAGGCCATCATGTTTGTTCATTTAAACGTTTATTTCTTTTTTTTTTTTTTTTCTTTCCATCTGCTGAATTGAAAAATATTTCCCAAATTTTATGTTTTGACAAAAACACGAGGCCAATGGAAAAGCAAACATGACATTTACCTTAACTCTACCACTTGTTTAGTTGCAGGATTTACTTAAAAATATGGATTACCTTTATAAAAAAACAACAAAAGAAATTCAAAAAGTGATTCTGGCTCTTCTGCTTAGGCACAGCTCTTCCAACATTTTCAGCATGTCTGAGCGATCTCTCAAAGATATAAATTATTAGATGTGGCAAAGAATAAGACGCCACGCCCTTCTTGGATTATTTATTGCTCTCAAAGCCTTGGCACATTCAAACACCTGTATGCACAGATGCGAGGCGCATTTTTCCAGGAGTTCGTCAGGTCTGCAGCTGGCCTGCCTCTTGTCTGCTGAACAATATTTAGATCTGTGAGTGTGGAGGCCTGCTCTCGGTGCTGTTTTATACAAACAAAATAGAAAGATTTTATAGGGTATGTTGTTTAGATGTACGTTTTAATCTGGCAGTGCTTTTTCTCTTAAAAGGGCAAGTTTGGCGGTGGTATTTGAAAAAACTGCATTTATGTTAAACTTCGTTTTGTATTTGCAGATTGCAGATTAATTCATTTCAGTCAACAGGGGAGGTCAAAACCATGTCAACCAGACTTGAATGTATAACAGCTGAAGTTTTTCTGTCTTTGTTATCGCTCAGATGAGCAACTTATTTTCTTACCTTGTTATTAGATCACTTTTCCACTTTAGTAGTTTTTAATCTTTTTTTTTTTTGTGAAAAGCTACATTTATTACTTATGAAAATCACAAGGTTAACCAAAAATGTTAAAATGTGAAACTCGGTTTCTATTATGAACAATATACAAACATTCTTATCAGAGTTTATTGAATAAAAAACAAATAAACACAAAGAATAAGTCTTTTTTATTTCTACTTACCATTTTCTTTTTGGATTATCATCAGTCAATCTAACGTACAAGTACAAAAAAAGGCATTATAAAGAATTTAAAAAATATATATAAGTCACATTTTTGTGAGAAATGTATTTGACAAAATACGGGAACATGAACGGACATTAACAAAAAATCATGCCAATGGAATAAAAAAACAATAATAAATTGAATATGTGGACGCTTCACTTCTATGATTAGCTTCATGCAACGTAGGAGGAATTGAATGAGTTTCTAGTTTATCAATGCAACATATGAACAATTTTTCAGATAACCACATCATAAAGAACACGATAACCGGTCAACTAAACATTTTATATCATATCTTTAAATCACTAAATCCATTCAGTTTTTCATCTTCTGTCACTTATGAACAATTCTACAATTCCACCAAGGCCTTCGATTCTTCTTCAGGGTTGCAGTCCTTACAAATACTGATAAAAACACATACAGTGCCCTCTAGTGGTTGTTAGTGGGAACATAGTGAGAAAATAATTACCAATCAAATAAGTCACACCTAAGTGTAAATTGCACCCCTGGCCAAACTATGCAAAAATTGTGACTTATGCACCATAAAATTGAGTACTTGGTGTAAAACTTAAGCCTCTTTGGATTAACTTGTTCACCTTTCAGTTTATTCCATTAGAGATCTCCACTATGAGTCTTGCACTGATAGTTTGGCAGACATTTTTACGCTGGATGCCCTTCCTGACACAACGCTGCGTTTAATGCACAGGGAGACCCAGATAGGCAGTAGTGTTAAGGATCTTGCCAAAGGACCCACACTGGATTAAGCTCATTGCATACTTTGGGAAGTGAACCCAGGTGTCCTGCACTCAGCCAACTGAGCCATCATACTACTAGGCCTCTTTAGATGAATTCAGAGCAGATATCCTGGCATTGGTAACTGTTTTTAGATATCCATCCATCTTCAGAATTCACAGAATCCCTTCTAGAGTCATGGGGCTGCTGGAACCAGTCCAGCTACTGTTGGTACTTCTTGAACAGGGAGCCAGTCTGTTGCAAGTGAACTTGAATCATTTCACCAGTTCACTGCGACACACTGGTTTAAAGTAATACATCAGTACTCTTAGGTTTCAGCATCACGTCAAGGTACAAATGATTTTTGAAAAAGGCTGCAGCTTAGCTTAGTTCCTTTTTTTACATCCTCAATTCACTGCAAGCATCTTCAACTCAGACCTGAACATGCAAAGAACTAGCTTCGTTTTCTATATACTAAAATCCAATTCAAGTCAAATTGTTAAAACTTTATGTATACAGATAGCATCCACTAGAACTTGCTTTGCTGAGGATGTGATAATCAACACTGAAGAGAAACAATTCACTTGAGTAGTTGGGGTTAAAAAGGACAGAACAGACTAAGGAGACTCAGACCTTAAGTATTTTATGAAACAACAATTTTAAAAATATTCACAAATATACAGTAGTACATACTTATGATCATTTTATAAATACACTCTTGTGGTATTTCCATGGTCACCTCTGATTTTATATGAAACATTCCACGTAATAAACTGATATAAACATAATTTTGATTGATGTCTTTTTACTTTAGCACATTTTAAAGGAAGATTACAAAAAATGTAACACTTGGATATTCTGGGAGACTTGGTTTTCAAATGGGTGGGGATGCCAAAGATTTCACACCTTCATTTGGTTTTGGTTGCTTTCTCATGGACAGACCAAACCACAAAGCAGCTGCTGGTCTGGGAGCAGTGTTGCACAAAAATAACTGCTGTCAAGGACAGAAAAACATGCTAAACCCTTCTTAGTCATGCTAGTTGCTTTGACTACCATAAATTTGTCATTGTTTTTGTTAATTCACTAATTCATGTTTAAAGATTAGACATTTTCCAACTTTTGGACCTCTTTGGATTCAAACTGTAGGAACACTTTTTGCTGTGTTGAATAGTCTTTTTGCATTCACAATATTAGCGAACTCAACCAAGATTCATTTGCAAGTGAACTCAGATTCTCAAGTTTAGGTAGACAAGAGTTTGAAGAAAAAACACAAAAAAAAAAAAAAAAAAAGGATAAAAGTTACAAAAGATAAAAAAAAAAAAAAAAACAGCGTGCACAGGACTCAAATGTGCCAAAGGGCAATCACTTTTGCAACTACATGCACTGTTTGCAAGACAGCAGCTCCCGCTGATCAAATGTAGACCCTGCCAGCAACTTTCACCAAAATTAAATTAGCAGTCACAGGACAGACCACATGCCTATTCCTCAGCCCTCCTTCTTTTGACACCCAGTATTTGTAGAAACATAACTAAGTCTTTTGAAAGTTGTTTGAAAAGTGTTGATAAAAGCTCTAATTTTGGAATTAAGGAATTTGGTTTCAACTTTGCTGCAATTTTGAAACAGAAAAATCCAGTAACATTACTGTTTTGAAACCGTAAAATTGATCAACAATGAACACAGTGTAAAAACCTGTCACATAAAAATAGAGAAATAACGCTAATCTTAAGAAGGAAATCACTAGAAAGTAGTAAAATGAATGTATCGATGCAGCAAATTATTTGTTACTTAAAATCTAGAAGTAAGGAGTTCTAAACAAGCATTCAAAAAAATAAAGTAAGCTGAAAAACGTACTATATTTACTTCGGATTGAATGTCATACAGCCAAATTATAAGTAGATTTTGTCAGTTTTAATCAATTCATTTGTATTGTTTGAGGTTTATGTACCAAATTGTAGTTTATCCAAATTACATTGACAAAAACTAGTGTAAAGTAGTAAAAATTACTCATTTTAGAACAAAATGTGATCGAAGTGCAAATACTATCTTAGTATAAGTTGGCCCATCTTAATAAATCATAACAATGACAATGAAGGACAGCAGGACCTGATGGAGTGCATCCCAGGGTCCTGAAAACCTGTGGAGAACAGCTAGCCGGGGTGTATGCTGAAATCTTCAACACGTCCCTCTCCCAGGCTGTAGTACCCACCATATTCAAGGCCTCCACCATTACCCCGGTTCCCAAAAGACCCGACGCATCCACCCCGAACGACTTCAGGCCGGTGGCACTAACATCGATCCCCATGAAGTGCCTAGAAAAATTAGTCCTAGGTCACATCAACAGCATGGTCCCAGAAACAATCGACCCCCTCCAATTTGCGTATCGCCCCAACCGATCAGTGGACGATGCAGTAGCAATAACGCTCCACCACACCCTGCACCACCTGGAGAGCAGCAGAGCATATGCCAGGATGCTCTTCCTGGATTACAGCTCCGCATTCAATACCATCCTCCCAGGCAGACTGGTCCAGAAAATGGCAGACCTCAAAGTCCCCACCCCCATCTGCAACTGGATCCTGGACTTTCTAACCGACAGACCACAGGCGGTGAGAATGGGAGCACGGCTGTCGGGTGAGCTTAGGGTCAGCACAGGAACCCCTCAGGGCTGCTGCCTCAGCCCCAAACTCTTCACTCTCTACACACATGACTGTGTTTCCAACCAGGACGGGACTGTCATCATCAAATATGCGGATGACACAACCATCCTGGGGCTCATCAAAGATGGAGACGAGTCAGCATACAGGAATCTGGTGGACAATATTCTGGTCTATGGTGAAGAAAACGATCTCATACTGAACACAGACAAGACGGTAGAAATAATACTGGACTTCAGGAAAAATCCTCCCCCGCTGCAGCCTCTACTCATCAGAGGAACTGAAGTGGAGAGGACAGACACCCACAAATTCTTGGGACTGCAAGTCTCAGCTGACCTAAGCTGGACCACCAACACCAAAGCCGTGGTGAAAAAATCACAGCAAAGGCTTTATTTCCTCAGGCTGCTCAGGAAGGCAGGACTGCAACAAAGGCCCCTCACCCAGGCCTACAGTGGGCTGATCGAGAGCGTCCTCACCGCAGGGATCACTGTGTGGTACGGAAATATCACACAGGCAGAGAGGAAAGCTCTGCAAAGAGTTATAAAAACTGCGGAGAGAATAACCAGGACAAAACTTCCTTCCATGGACTCCATCTACGAGCAGCGTTGCAGAAGAAGAGGAGAGGGAATCCTCAGAGACCCGCTCCACCCGGCTCACTCCCTGTTCAAACCCAAACGCTGCACATACAACCTGAGACACAGAAGAGCGGACAGCATCATCACCCACAGAACCCGCTTCTTCAACAGCTTCTTCCCTGCCACAGTCAGACTGATGGCAAAAAAATGATAACTGAAAATGTAACAACAACTACCTCACTAAGAATTTATGTGAAATGTGCCTTCTTGAACTGGTCAATGTGCAATACTTCAGATTCTTCAAAAGGCTCTTTTTTGTACCTTTATCATTCTATCTTTTATACTCTTTGTATTTTACTTTTATTTTTATTTATTTTTTTATCATCCTATTGATGTAAATATTTCGTAATCTTGGAACTTTTTAATCTTGCACTCCAGTCTTCAATCCAACAGTGACTCTGAGAGCTCTGCACACAAAATTCCAATATGCTCCAATGTACGTTGCTGCATACATGGCAAATAAAAGACCTTGAACCTTGAACCTTGAACCTTGAATGTCAGTTTGAAAATCTTTTGAACTTTAAAATAACATCCTTGGAATTGAACCTAAAATTTCAGTGCAATCTGAGTTTTTTTAAATCAAATTTTTCTATTGTCAAGGTTATAAAGCAAAAATGATTTTGAGTAAATTTTAAGAACGATTTCATTTAGATCCTAGCTCCTGATGAGAAAACAATTATTGAACTGTGCTGATTTTAAGAAAAGCTTAAGAGCAGAGATAAAAAACCTAGGAAAATGTATTGACTGTCTAAAAACAAGGTTTTAACTCTAAATACCAAGAGTACCATTGCCAGAATGCAGAAAGTGTTATTTCAATTTTCAAATTTCTATTCTAATACCAATTTTTTTATAAATTTAAAGTAGCTTTTCTCATAAACAATCAAACAAAGGATGGAATTCTTATTACTACAAAATGTTAATTTCCTAAGGTGTTTTTTGCTTGAAAAACATTGAAGAAAAGGATATTAAGAGAACAAATGATTGGATTCAATATAATATTATGTTTTTTAATATAAAATGTTTTCTTCCATTGATCCTTTTTTAAACCCAACCCTCATACCCACTATGCAGTTGTCTTAAGAATGTAGGAACTCACACATTCCCAGCTCCTTTGCATCATTACCAGAATTCCAGACTATATTAGTAACACACAGACTTCAGACATGAGAATAAAGGAGGAGGGATGCAATTTTGCAAAAAACAGATGGAAATCTCAGACACATTACTAATAGGGATCACTTAGTGTGTGAACCCGTGTAAATAATTACACCTCCTTCACTTCAGTTCAGTTATTTTTCTGTCTAACGCGTAAACATAGCTTTACTAATCTCGTAGCTTTATGAAGACCGAGCACAACCATCTGTCATCCCCCGTGATGTGTAAGCAAGGTTGTGCAAGAAACGGTGGCTTGTGGCCACGCGTTCAAGTCAGTGTATGGAGGTGAACGGCGCATAGATACAGCCGAGAAAACAAACAGGAACACCCAGCTCTGAACATGATGGAGTAATCAAGAGCTGCTGCTGGAAAGAATGTCAGCAGGCAGCCAAGTTTAGGAAGGAGACAGTGATGGGAAAGCCAGGCTTTAATGAAGGGAAGAACCGGCTTGGGAATATTGTCTTGTAAGTCGAATGCCTTGTAACAGTAACTCATCATTTTTACAAAAATGCAAACACTGCACATGCACCAAAACGTCACAAGGAGTCTCTGTGTATAAGTGCTTCAGGTTCAGGGCTTTCACTGTATTTTATTAATATAAGAGGACGTTTAGACATTTTTGTCCCATTAAAAGGTTTTTTTTTTTTTTTGCCCTGCCTGCAGTCTGGTTGGTGGGTGTTGGTGTAGCGTTCCACTGATTCCTGAGGGACAGTGGTCTACTCAGTCTTGGTGATGTTTGGGAAAGCCTGAGTCAGACTTAGCTCTTGAACATTTTTTTGCCTGTTTCACCCTGTTGTTCTCTGCCATAACTGCACATGTTACAGTGAAATGCAATAATAAACTCTACAAAGCTTGTATATTTATTCTTCCACTTTCTCTTTTTAATAATGAAAGACTATTTGTCTTTTTATTACACTGTAAAAAATGTAATTCCCAAAACAAATAAGAAAAATATGTGAAATAAAATGTCTTTCCCCTATTAAAAGTGAAATTATCTTCCAATGGAACTGGTAAATTTAGTCTTGGTAAGATTTATTAAAATGAGTTGTGATGCCCTTTTAACCCATAAGAATCCATAGTGACATCAGTGTAACAGAAAAATATCTCAAATGTTTTCTGAGGTCAACTTAGTTTGGGGTATTTTCTACACAATTTTCTTTTTAAGAAAAAATGGGTCTGAGTCTTTATGTGGGTTAAGACAAAATTTTATCCTGAAATTAACTATTCACTCTCATATTAAGATCTTTGTTCTTGTAATTAGAATTACATATTTTAAGATACATTTGTCTTATTTAAGAGAAAAAAAAAAAACAAACCTTTCTGGTCTCTCTAAATCAAGCAACTCTTGAAACACAACTATTCACAATTAAAGTTAGGCAGAAAAAATATATTTTATAAAGAGTAAATAAAAACTTGTTTCTTAGATAAAACGTAGAATGTTTTCAAGATGAAATGAGTGAACAAGATCTTCATGACTGTCTTAAAACAGGTCATTTGCTCATTGAAAAGTTACTGGTAAGTTAGTTTTGTCCCAAAATAATGCAAAGTTTACCGTATTTTTCACAATATTAGGCTTTAAAACCTTAATTAAAAAAAACAAAAAACAACAACAACAAATAGAGTGCCTTAGCTATATATGGATTAATTCTGGATGTGTTTACTGATGTCGAAGCAACTCTGAGAGATATTCAGCTCTGTGTCAAAATGTTTGGTTCGATGTTGCTTATATGCTAACGCGACTAACCATTTGCGTGTCAGACTGTTTGATTTTTTGTTTCTAAATGGGTGGAAGTTAGCATTGTCACAGCAGCGTTCTTTTTTTAGCGGTATCATATGCTAACTTGTAGCGGTGTCTGACAGTTTTTTTAAAAAGTCATTAAACTGTAAAGGTTGACAGCTAGCGTTCTCAAAGTAACATTGCATTAGCAGTAGTCATCCTTTTTTTATGAGTTGCAAACATTGACTGTAAAACTTTGTAAAACAATGTAAAAGTCAATGTAAAACATTGACTCCCTTATACAGTTAATGGTTGCAAACAAGTTTGAGAGTTAAAGGTGTTGTTAATATGCTAGCAAGTAGTGGTGAATTTTTTACATGTTGCTAGCAAGATTAAGTGTTAGCATAGTTACAGTAATGTTTGTTTTTGCGGTATTTGTCTGTTTTTTGTGTTGCAAACAACAATGGGAATTACATGTATTGTAAATACACTAATGCAGCTAACACTTCTGAAATAGCCAATGTGTGGCATGTTACAAACTAGTCCTAGAGTTACTGTGAATGCAGTTAATAAAGTCTGACTGATAGACTTATCTCTGACTCTTTCGTTTTTCTGCAAGCACCTTTTGGTGTACCCAATGTACGGCATAAGACCAAAAATGTAAACAGTGTGCCTTATTTTATATATATATATATATATATATATATACACATATACATGGCGCACCGGATTCTAAGACTTTACATATAGGTTTATTATCTTGAAAATCCTCATATATGTCAATATAATGTCAATACAGAAAGCTGCCATAAGATAACGACAGGTGTAAAAGCCAGAATACAGGAAGTGGACTAGACTGAGAGAAAAATATTATCCTCAAATACAGATGGACCACACTCCCTAGCTTTATCATTTCAAAACTGTTAACTGTACGTTTGGACAGTTATGTCACAAAGAATGCTCTGCCTGTAAGGTGAGGCTTTCCGGGACATAAAATTGCAGACAAATAGACATATAAAAAAAAAAATCAGGGAATTCCCACTTCAACAAAGTTCAGCCTGCACGCTTTCTCCCAGTGTTAAAGTGCTAACCTGCTATAAACAAACATGTTGTTCTGTTGCCACGAACCTCACGGTGCCTCTTTACCTGCTCCGCCTTCCTTCCTGGCTCTTTGTCATTAACGGCGAATTAAATGGCGCTTACAGTGCCGACATCTGGAGACCAAAAATTTCAGTTAAAGGTGTTGCTTTAAGAGCTGCCCTCCACGTTATTATTTCCTTGCAACATCAAAGACGGTGGCCGTGTCTTTTAAATGGTAAGGCACTTATTCTTAATGTGCAACAAATTTGTAACACACATTCCTTACTAATGCCTCTTTGTCTGCTACCGGATAATTGATGGGAAGGCTTTTGACTTCCTGCTAGTTTACTGAAAACATGAAAACAACTTTAACTTTTAGTGTTTTGATTTTTGGATCATGTTAGGATAAAATATAAAATAGTAATCTGATGTCACAAATGTTAATTAGAAAATTTGATAGGACAGCTTGAGTTGCCACAACCCATTCAAGCTGGTTTGCTTTGTAGTGTTTGGGTGTCTTGATGAATATGACAACCCACAGCATACTTGTTTTTCAACAGTGTGCCATTAACTTGTGATGTAGGCTGTAAAATCAGCATGGAGTCACTTAGTGGGCTATAATTAAACAGTTCCTCCTGTTTATTTTAGGCAATAACCATCATTTCTACTCATTAAAGTACAGTCACTGTTGCAGATGACTAAACCATTTATACAGAGGTAAAATGTTAGTTTGTAGAAATTTTCATGACCAAAATATATATATTTTGTTTCAAAATTGGTTGTTTTTGTGCGATATTCATTTTCAAAATCTTGGAAGGTTGATGGTAACTCCAAAACAAAATAGAGTCCAAACTGTTTTATTTTGCATTGGCCTTAGAGTGCACTTTAAGAGCTAAATAGAAAAAAGAAATTCTATTAAACATTGACCTTGTCATCAATTAACTTTGAACTTGTCATAACTTGGTGAATAATTTAAAATTAAAGTAATTTCATGCATCATTTGAACTTAATCTTGACACCAAATATTGTAATTCTTTTACAAATAATTCTAGATTTTCACACATGGTGCTTATTCAATGCATTTCACAGGCCAGGAAGAAAAGAGGGTTTGAAGGATACTTTTAAGATTTAAGAAAAACATTTTAAGTATTTGAATGATTATGGAGCATTTTAACGACCATAGAAAGAAGTTACATCTAAATAGATGCAAAATTTGTTTTAATCTTGATGTTTGCAGTTGAAGTCATGTTTAAACCTGTCACTCAGAGCCATATTCCCAAATTCTCTTGTAATAAAGTCACAATTAAAATGCGTACAATGTTCCTGGTTTTTCTCTGTAACCCCTTAGTGGTTACTTGATTATCTGTTGCTGTGATACAACTAAAAATACTTTAAACACAACCGCAGCAGCATAAAAAACATGTTGTTTTCTGGTTTCTAACTTAATAAAAACAATCATGGAAATTATTTTGATTACATCATGTGAATCATATTTGGCCAGTGTGTTATTATTAATTCTTTGAGGCAACATTTAACCTATTAGAATCCATGGCTACATCAGTATAACAGAGAAACATCAGAAATGTGTTTTGTGGTTTATTAGGTTAGTGGTAGAGTCCACATAATATTATTTTTAAGGAAATATGAGTCTGGGTTCTTTGGAGTTTGGAGCTTCTTCTGCTCTATTGTCACACTTTGTTGGCATATATACCTTCCAGCTCATCTTTCTCGTAGGTTTACCATCAGACCATCACATATGTTAATGAGAATGAGGTAGTGGACATTATTTTGTTCCAAAGCATCTGAACATGTAAATTATTCTTCTTTCCTTAAATCTTTGGGTCTTTAAAAACTCACTCCAGCAAAAATTTGTTTTTTGGTGTTTTTAACATGTTCTTGTAGCATTTTTCTCATTATGGAGGATATACTACAAATAAAGCTTAAAATTGCATTTCTGAGTATTTCTTTATTCAAATTGTTGTGAATCAGAAGCAGATGAAAAAAGTTTAATTCTAATAAAGCTTGTAGTTGTTTCGTACAAATTAGAATCTGCGAGACACAATCTCCCTGCTCCACTCCATTCTGATGTGTCCACTAACAGACAAATAGCTCCATGTACATTTTAGTTTACCTTGTCTAAACTGGCATCTGGATCAAACTGCATGGCTGATTAGCTCTAATATTCCTTGACATTACCACCAATGTTAGCTTGAGGCTGGAAACAGGGCCTAAACAAAGGGATGATGAGTGCAGGCTAAAGCCTCGCTTCCACTGAGCCGGTACGGTCCGGTCCGGTAAGGACTAGTATGGGACAGACCAGAGCAATTAATTTTGGTGAACATTTTCACTTGGTGAAGCCGTAGTTAAGCTTGCCATGCGTGGTGTAGACCTCTTGCGTGCCATTGCATCATTGTAATTTGACGACCAGTTAAGCAGTTTGTCTTTTTCTACTTTTTGCGCATCGTGTTTAACATAGTAATTGAATTATTGAATGTTGTTTGAAAGATAATTGCTGCAGTAAAGAGGAAAACGTTGGAATCACTAGCTTAGCGCTATATATGTGTTTTCTAATGTCATCATTACTTTCTCCCAATCAGTGGGTGGCAACAGCTGCTCCGCCCCAACCTGTCCCGTTCAATTTTTCTATGGACCTACAACGGATGGGGGTCCTCAAGAGGTACAGGTCGGAACTGTTCAATGAATCCATTTAACAATGGAAATGCTGAATCAAACCGGACCGCTCAGTGGAAACGAGGCTTAACAGAGAAGTTTCACGGATGCTCTGGAGAAACTATGTCCTAGAAAATGACAAGTTTTCTGATTTTGCCTAAAAATCAAATAATCATAATTAAAAGACCAATAGATCAAAAGATGATTGGAATGGGACTTTAAGCATGACTTAGACATGTGTGTTGAGAATAAAATGTACCAATGATGAATGTGACACGTTTAAAAAAGAAAAAGCTAAATTCAGTTCAACACCTTAACCCTTTTACATCGAAAATGTCGCTGGTGACACTTAAACAACACACTCTTTGACATACGGTAAATCTTCAACTGATGATTCGATGACTCAGCTGATTCTGCTGTGGAGAAAAGCAACATTTGATATTGGCAATATATTATTAACGTAAAGTGTTGTGCAAAGCTGCATTTCTCTGTGATAGAATCAGCTGATTTAAATTGATTGCGTAAACGCTTCAGCACTGTAAAGTGTCAGCGCAAGGCTGCATTTCTCTGCCTCAGAATCCGCCGGAATACTGTAAATTGGGTAAACAGTGGAAGATTTACATTAGTCAAAAGAATGCAAACACTTAACTTAAGGGTTAATTAACACACAAATATGGATGGCTGGAAATGGAGTAACTCCAAAGGTTAATAAAAATGATAAAACAAAAAAACTCCAGTTTGTGTACAATACCGCCATGTTTCCTTAAACTTGACCCACCTGTAATATTTCAGAGTTGCCATATTAAAGTTTTGAGGATGAAAACCTCAAGATTTACTTCTTTCTTTAGGTCAAAGTCATCCTTTTTTTCAGCTTTTTTCCTTCATTCCAGCTGTAGAGAAACCACATGACTGATGTATGAGTGTGTCCAACAAAAGGGTAGGTGGTGGTAGTGAGCGGGGGGTGAAATCATATTTAACCTGTAACTTGAGAAGCTGATAACAAGAGCAGAGTGAAGAATGAGTTATAGAGGAGGGAGTGTGTGAGACGAAGACAGTGAAAGAAAAAAAAAAAACGTTTCCCATTCCCCTTTGAGCTTCCTGGGAATTTCACTCCAGTGTTTCATGCTCCTTTCCTTATTACATATGTGTCTCCTCATTTGGGGAGGAAGGGGGGAAATGCTGTGAACGGGAGGGAGGAGAAAACTCAGGCAGTGGAAGAAAGGGGAACTTTGCCTGCTTATTCAGCTCAGAGTGCTGCACTGCGCCGTCTCCAGTTGTGGGATGTTAAGATTTGCCTTGGCCGCACTTCTCTCCGCTCATATTAAGACTATTTAGACTTTTTTATGCTCATTTTTTTTTTTTTGGGAGGAGGAGGAGGGCTGAGAGTGTGGGAGAGACCAGCCAGCTCTATTAGCCTAAAGCCTGAAACACCCATTCACACACTCTCTCCTTCTGACACACACTCCTCCAGCTCCTCGCTGCGCCAAGGTAACAGCGAGTGGATTTTTTTGCTTTAACCATCTGGTTTGAGCCCGGAGAAAAGCTCTCTCCGCCGCACAGAGAGGAGAGGAGGGGAGGGGGGGAGGCAGGCAAGGGACGATGCAGCAGTAAAACACTGTGAGAAAAGCCAAAGAGTGAGAGCGGCTCGCTCAATGAGAGAGGATGGCCACCGCTGTCTTTCAGGTAAGTGGACGTCTGAGCCCGGTCCCTGCGCCGACCGAAAAAGCCGAAGGTGCTGTCACATGTTACTCCGGGAGGTTCATTTTCCTCTGCTCTTCTGCTCTTTGAGATCCAGTATCCCACATGAGTCTGATTTCCCAGAATGCAGGATTTTTGCTGCCAAATGCTTATAGTACAAGTTGTGCATGGCTGAGCATGTAATTAGACTTTGCGTGCTGTATTTGTGAGGCACTTGCATGTGTTTACATAGCCTAATGTAAGGACTGCTTGTGTCTGTTGTGTATGTGTGTGGTCTCCGGCTTACTACGAGGTTGCCGGCCCTCGGTCATGTCAGCAGTGGCGGTTTTCTCTTCGCTTGGCTTTAGACTGCGAATAAAGAAAACGACATAAAGAAATAAGAATAGTGTCACCCTTAAAATCAAGACTCACCTTAAAGTCTGCCCGCAGTCTCCATAGTAATTCTGTGTTTCACAAGAACGTCTTGCAAAATATGTTGCACAGAAAGCATCACCCCAGGCGAAAGAAAACCCAACAGCAGGTCAGGGAAAATTTGGTTGTGGTTTTGTCCCGTTTACTTTAACCAGAAGGGCAAAAAAAAAAAAAAAAAGGAATCAAAAGTGAGAACATATTTTTGAGCAGTATTGCAAGGACAGCTGTGCTCTGGCTGCTGTCAGTATGTCGGGAGTGAGCTGACTAGATTCTTACAGCTGCCAAAGAAAACGGATTCCAGTAAGAACATAAGAGCACTGAAGTTAAGTGGTTCTCTTAGTATGCAGTGATGTCCTGAAGCTGCTGCTTCATTATCATCACTGGGATGCTCCAGATCAGCTCTGTACATCCATTTTGATGCATTTGTTCTTTACAACATATAAAAATATACATCATTATCGCCAAAGTCCCCAAACTTTCTGTGTTTCTTTTGCAGCAATCATTTAGGATAAATGCACTAATGAAGAATAGCATTAGCTACTGTAGTATTTTTAAACTCAGATGAGGTAATTGAACACACTTTTAACCTGATCTCTGATAATGGAGAGCAGGAAAAAAGGAAATAAAAAAAACCTAAATACACACCAGTTACTGAAATTTACATGAGTACTTTATAAATCACCAGCTGTTTGTGTTTGAGGTTTGATAAAAACTTAAAATATATATATTCTGTTTTTATTGTCTAAATTGAGACTGTTTTCAAACTAACGAGACAGATATACGAGCCTGCAGAGTGAGTAACACACGCACTTCCTGGTTGGGAATGGTGAGCATCTCCAGACAGGGGATCCCATGCCAGACTGGATTTGAGAGGAGACATTTGTCATCATTATTGAATACACTCCCACCGGTTAGAAGAAAAGGCGGGAGCAGAGGAGGGGCAGGGAGAATGGGGAAGGTGTGTGTTTGAGCGACTGTGTTGCGTGTGTGTGCGGGTTTATGAGATCGGGGATTAGGCAGCAGTCCATGGACCATTAAAAAAAAAAAAAAAAAAAAAAAACTTACCACAATGATTTCTCATGCTCCTCTACTGATGTCATCCTTCTATAGAATAAGTGTACGTTTATGGGTAAGCTTTCGTGTGTGTTTCAGTCTATATACAACTTACATTACAAAGTAAAAAAAACCTTTTCTGACTAAAAGATAATCACGCATGTTATGATTGTGTAGCTTTAAGTGTGATCATCAGATTATACAATACATATAAGGACTTTTACAGTGAACTGATGTATTCTTTTGTATGCCCACAAAAGTCCGCAGAGCTGCAGTGTGAGCACAGCAGCATACACCCTTTGTCCTCTGGAGTCACTGTTGGCACAGACTGTAGATCTGTTCTACATTAGAAACGTAAATAATCTATAGCAGAGCCGGGGCAACCCCTGGCTTCACTTGGGCTTTTAGTATAATTAATTGTGTCCAGTCAAGGAGAACTGAAAGCCTTACAGATATCAGAAGCGTTGCTTGTTTTTGCCTCAAGCTTCTGTTTAATTCACCCAGTGAGGCCTTTTTAAGAATAATCTATTCATATAAGCAGAGTACAAAGTGTGAAAACATAATTTGTCAAGTTATTTGGTATGATTATATAAGTTTATCAACATGGACCACATGGTAACAAAAGTCAGCACTTAACAGTAGCTAAAAGCTTATTCATCCTCTTTTTGAATCACCATTAAACCTTTATATTTAAAGAGCCTATACCTTGCTAAATCAACTTTTTGAGCTTTTAAGTGTATTATAATCTTAATTTCTCACTAAAAACAAGCCTAAAACGGTATTTTGATCCATTTGGTCATTTCCGAGCTCTAAAACCCTGTTCTCTGAGCACCAGTCCCTCCCAACCCACAAAAACAGGCGGGTTCTCAGGAGCTGATGTCACAGAGTGAGAACAGCACCTTTCAGGAAGAGTCTGCACTGTTCTTTTTTACTACAACTTTAGCCGCCGCTCAGCTATCTGTCCTCAGTTGCTAGTTTTGTCGATTATCTAGAAGTTCTTCGACGCTTGCTTCATGTCTCGACTAACAGTGCTCAGCAGCTATCTCTGCCCCACAGCTAGAACAGCCGCTAACAATGGGTGGAGCAATGGCCAAAAGTTTGGATGTTATATATAATATATAATTGTACATATGTGGTTTTTTTTTGAAAGACTTAAGAAAAGCATGGTATAGGCTCTTTTAGTTATGAGTGTTTTGGTGTGTTTTTACGTTACAATACAACAGCTGTCTACTAGAACATACCAATTAACATAATAACATAATAAATACTTTCTTAAATAGTGACATTCCAATTTTGTAACACAATGTGACTTTCGAGTGAAATGTTTACGTATCTGGAACTGATTTTTGGTGGTACAAAAATCTCTCAGAGGGCTTTAGGACGATTTTGGTAACTATGAACCACTTGGTGGATCTTCGGGGCATTTCAGCTATCATAGGTAGTGATAGATTGTGAAGTGATATGTGATGTGCTTTAATGTAATGAACTGAAAAAGTGAGTGTGCTGTTTTGTATTTTATGTGTTACAACTGAACAATGTTGAGAACTATTATGAGTAAAGTTTTATTGTGCATTATTATGTGTTGCACTTCCTGTAAAGGTTGATAAATAATGATGATGATCAACAAAGTTTGCTCAAAAAACTTCCCATCAACCCCTCTGGCCAATCTCCTGCCTCGGCCAGTTTCAGTGTTTTACTTCTCATAAATGTGCATCGTGGGAACAACCTTTTTTTCTGGTTAAATTGATGTTGTTGGTTGTCATGGTATCCTTAAAGTTTTTGATGTTGCACGGAAGAACAAAGAAGTCAAGAAAAATAAAACAGAAAGTTCTATTAGCTCTTCTAGTATCTAGTATCAATCCACCTGAAGGCTAAAGGGTTTTTTCTCTCAATAAGAGGGTTACTGGTGTGAACCTTTGCCCTTGGACAACACACAACTTACGTCAACTCTGATGGGCTTTTCCATGACTTTGCATAATGGGGCATCTGTAGCTTAGTGAGTGGCGCAGACATCTGCCATCAGTGAGTCAGGGTTTCAAATCAGCCTTAACAGCGGTGTCTGTGTCCTTGAGCAAGACATTGAACTTGAAGTAGCCCTCAATAGTAAGAAATCTGTAAGTCGCTTTGGATGAAGTGTTTCATAAATACGATGTAATGTATTGCTGTTTTAAAAAAAGGAGCGATTATACATAATAAGAAGCTTTGTCTGATTGTTTTGGGTCAAAGAAAACCACAATGTGAGGTTAAAATAAGCTGCACAAAGTCAATGTGGACCATTTATGTCTGAAAAAAGAGCTCCTTATGTGACTTTCCAAAAGCAGAAAATTATTGTAAAATATTTAATGAGGGCTAATCTTTTAAATGACTCCGAGCAATCAAGTTCCAGGCTTAGCATAATGGCCCATTGGTGAACACTGCGTTTGCATACTTAAGGAATGCACTGAGACAGGAGTGGAGGGCCGGGTGGGGGTCTGTCCTTCAGCTCGTCATGTTCGTTTGTTTGATTTGGACTTTTATTTTGACAAGCAGTTTTAGGTTTTTGATCAGAAAGCAACACGTTGTCACTTTTAAAGAGGGAGACCTTATCAGTAGACAGGATCCGTTCTTTGTATAATCACATTCCGCCGAAGGCCTCGGCTGAAACGCAGCTTTTTCGAGGCAGCTTGACGCTTATTGAAAACGACTCCTATAACAAAACTCAGCTGAATGGGTATTATGTTTTAGCTGTGTGGAGACCTTTGAAAGATTTATTTAGATTTTAAATGTTCTGTAGCCTTCAGATGCTGGGGCTTGGGAGGGTTTATTAAGAAAAAAAAAGATATAAATGCAGCCCTTATATTTCCAATATTCATTTATGAGAAACTGACATTTTGAAGGTCGTGGTTTGGCAAAAGTTGTAGTAAAAAAGAACAGACAAGGTAGAATGTGTGCAATTTGTTTGAAATATGTTTTTCATATTTTTTTAAGTGTGCCATTTTACAATGGCAGATGGAAATCATAAGAACTTACTCGACAGAGCAAACATGTTACTGTAATAACATATCATATTTATATCATATTACATGAAAATAAATTTATGATGCACCTGAAATGATAGAATCCAAAAGAGGCAGAAAATAGATTTCAAGATATTTGATAATTTTCATAATGGGTAAAAGCTTTTTTGTCATAAAAAAAGAACCTCTTAGTAACACATAAAACAGGTTAAAGTATTTAAGGAAGCTTTTTGGACTTACCACTTTAAAAAAAAAATGCGTATTACAGCAAGAGAATGTTTCCATAATACGGGATTTATTTTTTATTTTACAAAATTAAATCCAACAACATTTTTAAATATGGACTTTGTGATAAAAGCCTTGTTTCATCTGAGCGGTTTGTGTTCACGCCGTATGTACGTTGTAGATCTCTAGCGTGCCGCTAGCTCATCTGTATTACACCGTCATCAAGGATGGCAAGGGACGTTTGCAGTTTCACCACAGACAGACCAGGCTAATGTCATCCTCCCTTTCTACCGATAAGCGGATGGTTACATCACCTCTGCCCCAACCTATGCGTTCCCTTTCTCAATGGACCTACAACATATAGAGTTCTCAAGAAGTACAGGTCGGTACTGTTAAACAGGGACATTTTACAATGAAAACGCTCAAACTACCGGACCGGACCGCACAGTGGATACGAAGCCAAAATGTCCTTTTCAAGGTTTAGTTTTCTTTAGTCATTCTGTAGGACACGAGCAGTGCTCAGCCTGTTCCTTCTTGCACAAAGGAGCAGGTATGGGTCCTGCTGAGGGGTTGAGGACCTTCTACGGCCCTGTCCAGCTCTCCCAGAATAACCAGCAGTCTCCTGAAATCTCCTCCATGTTCTGGAGATTGTGCTGGGAGACACATTAAACCTTCTTGCTGCAGCACGTGTGGATGTGCCATCCTGGAGAAGTTGGACAACCTGTGCAACTTCTGTAGGGTTAAGGAATCTCCTCATACTGCCAGTAGAGAGAATTACACAAGCCAAAATCAGCACGAGTGGAAAACCAGCCAAAAAAGAAATGACTGGAGGTATTCACAAATATGCCGTATCCGCGAATGATTAGAACCCCCCTACCCCGCGCATAATTTACTCTGAAGAGTTATCATTTTGCAAAACATTTGAATTTTCTGACTTTTTGGGGACCGTTTTCTTGTCAGAGAATAGTCTCGACATCTCATGTTTTCACTGATGTTGGTGGATGATGTTTTTTTTTTTTTTTAGCTTCCAATCAGTTCAGATTAAAATGGTCCTACTTTACAATCACATTTAAGCAAACAGACCGTGCCTATAGATATCTTACATTAGATAAAAATTAAATCAAAGAAAATGATCATTTTTGGTTTTTTTCCATCTACTTTGTGCTGACACTGATGATTCCATCCGATTTTACTCCCTGATGTTTGTTCTGAGCGTGTTTTGAGCAGATCTCAGAGAAGAAAGCTTCATGACCTCATGCGTCCATAACCTCAACCCAGCAGGCGCTGAGAAGGGTGGAGAAGTTGTTTTCTTTCTTTCTTATCAAGCCTTTATTTCTGTGTGAGGAATGTTTAGAGAAGGCAGCCCGTTTCCTTGCTTTTACCAGAGACCCCTTGTATTGTTTGCTTTCCATGGCTAATTGATGGGGACTAGCACTGGGTCTCAAACAGAAAGACGGGAAACTCTGGTTTGACCCAGACTGCTGTGTCGTTTAGAAATTCACGGCTACAGTTTTCGTCTAAGTTTTTTGTCTCCATCCTTACAGTATCCTTCTGAAAGATATGAACTCATCCACCGTTTTCCTTTTGTTGTGCCCTGTGATTGGAAGTGAAATTTTAATACCCTCCTCCTGCTTTTTCACAACCTGTGAACCGCAGCTGTGAACTTGCTCTCCAAACGTAAATATTTATGACAGTAATATTTGTTCAGCAGTTTACGACAAAAGTCCGAGCCCGTCGCAAGTGTTCAGAGCGGAGAACGTTTTTTTCCTCCCCTTTCAATGTCCATGTTTGGTAAGCCTTGGTTTGCGTGAGCGTCTGCTCCAGATTCATGTTCTCAGCTGACACAAGTGCTGTCTGTTGTGGTCTTCTGCTGCTGTAGCTCATTTGCTGTGAGGATTTAGAGCTTCGCTTTGAGTGACTGCTGCTTTCCCGTCATCTTGAGCCAGTTTGCATATCCTGCAAATCACATCTATCTTTATTAAACATCCAAAGAGCTGCTATTCATTTTTCAGACCACTGTGTGTGTCTGGTATTGTCTTTAAATGAAATTACCCCTGAAATATTATATATACCAAACAGTTTAAAAAAGACCGAAAACACTTAAAAGTTGCTGAAGGAATTTTACTTCCAGATTAAAACTACAAAAATATTGTTTCTGTATAGTGTTTTTAATAACCATACAGTGACCGACTTCATAAAGATCATTTCACATTAATGAACAGATTTACCCTTAAAATACACAGCTCTTTTTTGGTTGGTTTTTCTGTAAAACTGTCAACAAGATGCAAGCTTAAAGCTGGTTCAGTTTGAATTAGGCTCATTTGTAGGCCTGTATTCTTGAGATGGCAGTACTTGATCAGAATCGATGTCCCTTTTGCCCAAAAATAAGGTAAAAAAAAAAAAAAAAAAGACAAAATTGTGACCTGTTGGAACCATTGGATGTACAGTGCTCAGCATAATTGAGTACACCCCCTCTACATTTTTCAGGAAACCTTTAGTGTCCTTTCAGAATCAACATTTTCTATGAGATGCATAAAAATTTCAGGTTTTGGAGTATTACTATTTTTTTTCTAGGAATTTTTTGTTCTCAATTTCCTAATTTTTCAGTAATTTTCAAGCATGTTTTTAGGATCTTCTTATGTTTTTATTTTCCATTTTGTTACATACACTACAGTTGAAAATAAAAGAATGGTACTTTAATTTATCATGTATTTTCATATTTTGATCCGTTTTTCATGGGAAATATTTTTATTGAGTATATTATATGGGGTAAAAATTACCCAGCAAAAGTTATGGTGTAACTTTTTATAGCGAAAGTGTTCCAGGGTTAACATGTTCTTGTTAACCCCAATATTTTTGTCTTATTTTTATTGACAGATTTTGCAAAGCCCACTTTAAAATGGTAGGCGTGTGTACCTCCAATTAATTTACTTCATTTCATTGGAGCCAAACGCTAGTCTTCTTCTATTATCTATGGGTGATGTCACACTCAAGTTCTCATATGCAGTGAATAGTGAAAATTGACTTTACTTTTCACAAAAATTGTTAAAAAAAAAAAAAGGGACAAATAGGTGTTGCACCTATTGGAACATACCCAGTAAAAAATACATGCCAATCAAAAGGCCACATCCCTTTGAAAGGGCATTTTCAAGTAGGCCCATAAGGTAACAATATTAACTATTATAACTATTATGATTATTATTATTTATTTTTTTCTTGAGCAAAAAGTAGGAATTGGACAACACAGCGATGGATGAGTTGGGTCTACAAACATTTCCACACTGTAGAAGGTATGAGCATCAAGGTCACTTGGACGCCTGTGATCTGAGTTTATGCTGGATAGCAACAGCAGCGACTGTCAAGCTCGTCTCAGCTTGTCCCGTTTTCTTACTACAAAACCTTTTCCTTTGTTAGGTTTTGGCACTCCTCGAACAAACAGAAGACCGCATCTTAATCTCCTCTCTGTGCGTTTTCCACCAGCTAAGCTTAGCACAAAAGCTTAAAGAAGTTTATACGCAGCGTACTCACATAGTTGTGTTAGGTCGGTCTGTGACTCAGTAAATACACACATTTTTTTTATAAAGAGTGTTGCTTTCCCATAAAAGCAGATAAGAGTAAAATTGAAAACCATGTCAACTAACCTCCCAACCCCGATTCTTCATGGCTGCCTCCTCCTTTTGCCCTTTCCCCCCTCCTTCTCCGCTCTTTGTCCTGGGGTGTTTGGCCTGGTGCCAGACAGAGATGGCTAATGCTCAATGTGTAAATCAGCGTGCCGCTAAATGCTGGCTTTTGGCTGAAAGAGCCACTAAAGGGAACATGACCCTCAGTGTAACTCTGGAACAAAAGAAACAAGCCGTCAGTTCTCCCCTCGCCATGCCGTCGGTTCCGTCCAACAAAGAGATGGGTGAGAGTGAGCAGACACGGGTTGGCTGACGGCAACAGTCAGGCGCAACCGTGGCAGAGACTCATTTGGCCAGTCTGGTTTTAACAGATGCAACACAAAGGGTACTTTCTAAAGACCCACTCCAGTGAAAATAGTGTTTTTTCTATGTTTTTATTCGTGTTTTTCTAATGATGGAGTACATATATTAAGAAAATTAAGCTTAAAATTACATTTCTGAGTATTTCCTTTTTTAAACTATTGTGAGTTAGGAGCAGATGAGAAAAATGAGTTTAAAAAAGGTTGTAGATTTTACATAGAAACTCCATTACAACTCCATTCTGATGCATCCACTTGTAGATGACTAGATCCACGTACATGTTTGCTTTCCTCGACTGAACTGGAATCTGGTTTAAAACTGTATGGCTGGATTGTTCTGATATTACTTTTTTTTTAATGGCAAATGTAAAATTTTGATGTATCATAAGCTGACCTTTTAATTATTATTATTTTTTAGCTAAAATCCCCTAAACCTGTGTTGTCTTGTAGGACATAGCTTCTGCAGAGCAGCAGGAGTTCATTAGAACTTTTCCCCTGTGTATTTTCTGCATCACAAATAAGCTTTTTTTTTTTTTAATTTTTTTACACAAATTTTTTTGTTTGCTCCTGATCCACAGATATTTAAAAAAAAACTCAGAAAAGTAGTACTGAGCTTAATATCCTTTATATGTGTCATCCATCATCAAAAAAAGGTCAGAAGAACATGTTAAAAACACCAAAAATATGACTTTTAAAGGAGTGGGTCTTTAAGGAAATCAGAGAAGCTCTCTCTGGTCTGGAGGAAAAAAGAATATATTTATAAAATATATATAAAACACAAAGAAAAAGAAGCCAAACTGTAACAAAACTGGTCCTGCAATGTTTATAGGAGGGTCGTGACTTTTTTAGTCTATAAAGACAAATCAATTGCAGGTAAAAGTACAGAAATAATAATGGAAGGGGTTTGATTCCCTGAAGCTCTCCCATCATTATTTTTTTCCTGACATTGTTCCAGAAGTCCACGTCGATCCACCGTAACAGATGCACCAAAGCCTTCTGTTACAACAGACTTTACACTCTGAGTTATTCTGCCTGTATCTGCCACATGCAAAAATCTGGATTATTTTAAAAGCACTCAGGGCGACCATATGTTATAGGTTCAATTCTCCTGCATATCACCAGATCATCTACTGAAGACGAGTCCCTCTGCATGCCCCTCCAGTTTACAGTGCTCCCTTTTGTTTTCCTGCTTCAAATTGTTTTTCTTACGTGCATCTTGTAGCCGGTAATGTCAGGAGTGGGGTCATTACCATAATCCGTCCTTACATAATGTGCCTGTCTGGAGTGTGTCAGAGGCCTGCAGGAAGCTGACAGCATGTGAATGCTGTCCGAGGCAGCCGCAGATGTCTGACATGGACGTTTTGTCCGGAGGAAATGGGCTCTCGTTTAATGCTGTTAACAGAAGTATGTATGGAATGCAACAACACAATTATCCTTTATTATATTACACTCATTTGAATACCCCCGATAGCATCAACATGCACTCTCGCCAGGCCGCCTCCCCACGCACGACAGCGTCCAGACAAAGGCTTGGTGTAGCTTTTCATTGAGATTCAAATGGTATTCAGAAGTCTGTGTTTACTTTGCACTTAGTGTTTTGACTGTCGAGGTAATAGTTTTCCAAATATTTATCGCAATTTCCCTTTCATAAATTGATTCATAAACAGGTGAGCTTTAAATGCAAATGATAGAAGGGAATTTACTATATTTTGGAAGGAAAATCCGACTCAGGAATGACCAAAGATTACATTTATTGATCTTGAAAAAAACCTGTCAAAATGTAATAAAGTTTCAGGACTAGAGCCCTCTTTGCCATCTCATAACTGTAAGTTGCTTGGTGGGATCAGGCACTTGTCCTTCACTGCCATTTTGATTCTCAGATGCTCCTCAAAACACCACTTCCGAAGGTAGTGGCTCTACTATGATCTTGATTTGTGATGTCTCATTGTCTAACAAATCAGATTATTCAAAGAACAATATGACCTAAAGTAAATTCTGGATGTTAGGTTGCCCCAAAACACTGAAATTATGTTTAGTTGCTTGTTGTGGCTAGTTATCGAACAAGAATAAAATTTCAAAAATCATATTTAGCAACTTTGTTATTATTATTTTACCCCCATAAGTGCCAGTTAAAGCTGCCACGTACCATCTAAACTTTTACAAAGCTCTAAAATATGTACTCTTTCGTGCCTCTTCAGCAAAAATCAAAGTTTTAGGAAAGAAAATATCTAGAAAATGATTATTTTATCTGTGGCAGGAAATGCACAGTATAGATGTTTTCCTCTGAACCGAATGTGTTCACTGACAACTATTTTCAAAGTCATGCTGCTGGCATGAATCATGAGCATGATCAGGAGTAACTCACATGCTTTGATTTAAGTCTATTTAGCTGTCTGTGCAGACTTGCGGGATGCTTTTGTCTGGATTACTTTTAACACTTTAGTTTCCCACCTACTGGCCTGGGAACTAACCACTCTCACTTTCTTGGTTTCCTTTAGATACATGATTTCAAATTTTATTGTAAACCTCCATTTTAAACCTTTGGATCAACTCTTTAACTCCACAAAAAAAAGCAAAAAAATAAAATTTTATGCAGTTTTTTCCCCTTTTCTGTTGATTTGATTGCTAAAAGTATAAGTCCCTGTAGTTGTCACATACCCCGGTCTTCTGTATGACTCAACCATAGATTTGAACCCACAACTTTCCAGTGGAATTGTTCTAAAGGAAAAACATTCATACAAAAAAGGAAAATTGTTGGATAGATAATTTTCTGATCTTGGGAGAAACTTTATTACAGTACGGATGACTTGTGGCTTGGAATGTTGTGCTTTTACGTTAAGTTCTACTATAGTATTAACGTTTATTTAAATGGTCTCATTTCCAATCTATGTCATATGTAAGGAGCACTGAGCTATAAACTGGATTAAGTGAGAGAAAATAGTCAAAGATAATTCTGTCAGTCAGTGAGTCAGACTTTATAAACTGCAACTCTAGAAGTTGTTTGTAGCATGCTACACGTTAGTTATGTTGGAAGCTGACTTAGTATGCTCAATATACCTAGAACAGCCAACTTAAACAGACTTAAACCACTTTGACTACACTAACTCCCACGCTGTGTAGTTCTACTGTATCATCAGTAAGCACAACCAGAATTAATCCATACATATAGGGCACTCCGGATTATAAATTGCACAGTTATTTTTTGAAACATTTTAAAGCTTTTAAGTGCAGTAGGAAAAATACGACATTAGATAGTTGTTGCACACTCAGGTAAAGGATGATTATTCTGTCCTATCTAAATGATTATTCTCCAACTGCACTATTTCAATTCACAGTGTGCTGTAATGCACTTGGGGTTGCATCCTTAATGTGAAGAGGAATAAAAACACCCTGTGGGCCTTTTAGTTATATATCGTTTTATGATTCACATCCCAGCTCAAGTTGGAGAAGGTTCAGAAATAAATCCTGTAAAATGAATGCACAGCAGAGCCTGAAAATCTCTCTCTTATCATATAACGTATTGTGTAAAGAGCCAAGAGCTTCACAAGGTTGAAACTGAACAGAGCTCTGCTGGGAAGAATATGAGGTCACCCGACTCTATACACCTATACACTATACACTCTATAATAAAGTTCTCCTGGCTGTCAGGGATATGACAGAACTGAAAGCAGACTGAGCGAAATGTCAGTCAGTCATCGGCTAAACACCAACGCTGTCCTGACATGAGATCTATTCATACGAGATGAAAAGTCAGCGCTCATATATAAATGTAGACAGCAAATACTAAATGTCAGCTTTGAAAAGATTCCAGTACTTTGCACAGATTAAATGGTACAGTCACGGCGTGGGGTGTTGACTAATATATCTTTTTGGGCATAGCAGACTATGACATAAAGTCTAAATATCCCATATATCTCGTGTTCTTTTTTTACAATAACCCTTGTTGCATATATCTAAAGTATGACACGGTATGAAAAAAAATTCCCTAACTTGTCTCCATCTGAACTTTCTGTGCACACACACTCACTCGCTGCAGGTGGCTCAGCTGTCAACAGCTTACAGTGCGCAGGTGAAAACACTCTCCAGGGCTGAGGAGTCCGGGCACCCGTAGGAGACGGGCCCCTGGCAGAAGAAGTGATAAGGATGGCGGCAGGGGCTTTGGTCGAAGCGGGGATGTGGAGGGTGGAGGTGGGGGGGTTAGAATAACTTGTTACGGGTGTGATTTAAAACAGACCTAGGCACTGTGTCTGTGGACTCCAGACCCACTCCACGGTGCCAGATGAAATTCCTGAAACCAGAGGCACATTCCGCAGCCATGCCATCATTCAAGCCGTCGGCTGAGATGCTCTGGGCATCTGTGATAGACAGCAGTCATGGAGGAGCAGTTTGCTTAAATATTGGCTAAAGTCTTCATCGCTATTGCTTTCCATATAAAGTTGTTTGTTGGATCCCAGTAGGGGTAACATCGGTCCAACACACCATTGCGTTGATGTTTCTATATTGGAGCCTTTCCTTAACTTAAATACAGTATCTGTCACTGTAAGGTTATCAACTGTTCTTGCTACTGCAACAGACCAAAGCATGTCATGTGATCATGGCCTTTTTTGTTTCGAGATTACACCCCTGTGTTCCATTTGAGCGGGAGGCTATAAAAGACCCTAATGACCGAAGGTGACTCCCATATCCTCAGCTTTGTTCACTAAATCAGCTGGTGACAGTTCTTGTGAGAGTTCTGATTGTGAGATAAGGGCTGTTTGGTATTCTAACTGCCAGCCATTTGACTGACTGGTAAATAAACTTTTAGAGTGATCAGCATTCAGATGTGATTGCGGTGCGGACGACTCGGACGGTTTGGTGTAGGAAAGACGAATAGACACAGGTGGGCATGATAGAATAAGATGCATAGAATAGTGTGGTACTGAGCCACAGATACTAATCAATAGTCCCCAACACCCGGTATCTGTTCTCTGCCTGGTACCACATCTAGTACCGTGTCCAGTGCTGGATCTAGTATCGCGTCCAGTACCGGGTCTACTACGTCCAGAAGTATGTCCAGTGCTGCGTCCAGTGCCGTGTCTATCACGCCCCGTACTGTCTCCAGTGCTGCGTCCAGTATCTTATCCATTACCGCGTCTAAAACATCCAGTACCATGTCCAATACCGTGTCCAGTCCTGCTGCCAGTATTGCATCCAGTGTCGCTTCTAACACATCCAGTACCGTGTCCAGTACTGTGTTTAGTGCTGCATCCAGTACCGTGTCTATCACGCCCCGTACTGTATCCAGTGCTGCGTCCAGTATTTTATCCAGTACCACGTCTAAAACATCCAGTACCATGTCCAATACCGTGTCCAGTGCTGCTGCCAGTATTGCATCCAGTGCCCCAGTACCGTGTCCAGTACCGTGTCTAGTGCTGCGTCCAGTATCCCATCCAGTACCGTGTCCAGTTTGGCATCCAGTACCGCTTCCAATATCACGTCCAGTACCATGTCCAGTACTGCGTCCCGAGAGTTGAGGACCCATGATTTAATGGGAACACCCAGGACATCAAAGACAACGAGTTGTTACATATAAAAGTGACAAGTAAGGGGCCCAAAAGATACGTCCTTATATGATGAGCTGGGAGTGAGAAGGTGTAGCTACAGTATGTTTCTCGCTTTAGAAATGATACAGTACAACATTGCAGCATGGTGGAACACTAAACGTGGGTTTTATTGCTTTGGACCGTCATAAAACCCTAAATTATTGATCTGATCCAAAAGGTTCAGTGTGTCCTGCCTTTGAGAAGCCTTTCAATGCGTCACTCTCATTTCAACAGCGGATTTAGTCTTTCATAAACTGTAAACAACAAATCTGTAACTGCAGGTCTCCAGAACATTTATGTCAAAAACGACAAAAGTCACCACATAGAAGGATATAATAAATTTTTTTTTAAAAGTACACGTGGAGTAGAGAATCACTCATACCTTTCACAACAGAAGGATGGCATGAACTGAGGGTAGAACATGAATAACGCCATAGTCTTGTGCAAATGCCAGAAGGGATGGTGAATCCAATACAAGCAGAAACAACAAGGATGATAAAACTGGAACTTAGGGCTTTGGTCAAATTTCATTAACAAAACAAAAAAAAAAAACAGTTTCCTTCTGGGCTACACCATCAAGACTCCTAAGGCTTGGTCAGCCATCTTACAGATTAAATCACCAACAGTTGTAAATTAAATTTGCACCGCTGTCTTCATTCAAGCCGCATGTGAGCGATTATGAAGCAGCCGCAAAAAGACACAACACAGACATGCACAGGAAGGAAGCATCGTGATTGCATCCTATTTGTATTGTTCTCATCAAACATGTTTGTCTTTAATGCCTTCCTTTCTTTAAGAGACCCTCCATTTGACTCTTCAACAGAAGTCATGATCATTAGACTTTATTAGCCCCTCGGTCTTGGGTATGCACTGTAAGCTTGTGTAATGAGATTAGCCCGGACACTTGACAGATCATGGGTTTTGTTGGGCAGTCTAGTCTTTATCTTACCAGGGCATTGTAGTTTGTTCGAGTTAAGGAACATTTCACATAATTAGAGATCGGAGGTTCTCAATGTTAATGATGATTTAGTTTTTCCGCTTTTTTTTCCAGCTAATCTTGTAGTTGGCACTGATGCACTCTAAAGTCGTTTTTCTAATGAGAAAATACGGTCATTTTAGACAATAAAAACAAAGTTGTTCACCAAAACTGCAGGGATAAATCCCTGTTAATGGATGCATTTGGCCTCCGAACCCAGAATGTGGTGAAAACAACACTAATATACCTGGAAGTTGAGTTTTTTTTCTTCATGGCAAAGGTTGTTCAAATTTCGTTCCCAGTTCATTCAGAGCAATTAACAGGAGGTTTATCAGTAGCTAAACGCTCCAGCGTGTTCACAACTCTGAGCAACTGGAACTGCTGTGTGGTCAAGTAGTTTGCATGGTGGGGGTTTGAGGATTTGTTCTTGGTAAAATAACCTTTTCCTCTTTGCAAGTAGGCACATTGCCGAGATTTAACCGTAGCTGTAAAGTTGCAGATTGTAAAAGCAAAATGAGATGAAATATGCTTTAGGGGAAACGTTATGTTGTGACATATGCTAACTGGCCATCTTAATAGGCGCATACATGAAATCCCATGCGATCCAATGTTGCAGCTTTACAGTTATTTCTATGTATAGTGCTTTTTAACAAGGTGATAATTCTACTGTTGCTTTCAATGGAAGTCTTAGTGGGTGAAGTCATGTAAAACTGCATGATTTTTTATGGGTTAGTTGAATGTTTTCTATAATGAATGAAGGGGTCAAAATGTTGAAGCTTCCTGTGGTAAAATTCCAACACTCTTTATGACCTTGATAAAAAAATAAATGCTGTCGGCTGTTGATATGTAAAACAGGACTGCCATAAAACAGACTCTAAATGTAGGATTCGTGCACAGAAAGCTTCCATGTTAGCAAGAAGAGATAGATCATAATAACAAAACTAAACTTTTTTTTTTTTTTTATTTTTCAGGTATCTTCACCTTGTGTTCCAGCAGCAAACTATGAGCTGGTAAGTGATTATTTTAGTGTTTGCTGTCATGTTTAAAGTGCCCGTCCGATGAAAATGATGTTTTTTAGTTATTAACATGTATGTGTGGCATCTTTCTTATGAAAGAGAACAAATGTAATCAGAAATCATTTCGTTTTTGCATTTCTGAGTATTTCTCTTTTCAAATCGCTGTCAATCAAACTGTCGGAGACAGGTTTTGTTTGAATTAATAAGCCTTCTTTAAGTCACGACGGCTCTGCTGCACATGAGCAAAACCCCTCATCTGGCCCAGCTAGTGTGGCTAGCTCAGGTGCCGGAGATGAGAAGATGACATCTTCCCATTGGCTGCAGTCAAATGAGCAGCCATTCGCAGTTTTGTGGTCAAATCAGCCGTCACTTAATTTTTTTGTGTGACATTTATGCAATACTTACGGTAGCAGGGCTGAAACCATTGGAAAACACTCCACGGACCTTCTTGATGTGACCACGGAAATGTGAACGGCGGCTCATTTGACCGCAGTTGTAAAGGATTGTAAATAAATGAAAGACCATTTTCATGTTAGCTTTCATTATTTTCCCAAGGACTCTGCTCTGAGAAAACCAATGGATTGAATGTATTGATCCCAGCAACGTCAATAAACATTGAATAATTAGTTAGTCTTTGGTGAACGGGAAGGAGACAGAATCAGGATTTTGTTGTAAGTTCGGTCCATGAAGCTCTCCACTTCCTCATCCGAACTGACATCTGGCTTAAAACGATATAGCTGGACATTACCAATATTGCTTGACATTTTTATGTAGCAGCGGTGAAGATTTAAGCTAGCGAGACTCTGAGCTATCATAATCAGAGATAGGGAATCAGGGACAGAGCTGCTCATCTCAGCTCCAAAAGCCACACCCCTTCAGAGAAGATTTTTGAAACAGAGGCATGCGATTAACGGGAAAAATTGCTTTTTTAGACATTTAGGTTGTGGAATTTGGGTTAAAAACTTCATAATAATTTTAATACACTACTGGGACGGTTTTTTAAAAGGAAAAAGAAAAAATGTCATTGGGGTACTTTAAAGTTCCACTCTGAGCATCTTTTGAGATATTGAGCAATGTTTTTATCCAAAATAAAAAAGAAAAAACTTGTTGTTTATGTGGTGTCCTAACCATTGTTTGGAAAACTTACTTGGACATTCCCCGCCTATCCACTAGAGGGCGCTTGGGTGTTGTAAAAAAAGGGGAATTCAGTTCTGAAACGGTAAACAAGTACCAGGTTGTTGATCCTCGCTGTGTGTAAATAAAGCAAGCTAAAGAGCCGGTCGCGTCTGTCGTTTTTCCCAAGAGGAACGTTCCCTTTTACTTTTGGTCTGGACACAACAGATTTTGGCGACGAGGATGGGATATTCCTCCTGGTGAGAAGAGTTTTTTATTCGTGAAACTCCGTTGAGACAAGACGACCAGCTCTGCAACATGGCGGCGTTTGGAAAAGGTGACGACTTGCACTTTGATGAAAATGAAGAATGTTTCGACGCCTATTTGGAAAGGTTAGAACAATTCTTTGTGGCAAATGCAATTAAAATGGACACGGAGAAGGCCAAAGCAGTGTTTTTAACAGTGGTAGGAAAGAAAAACCACACCCTGCTGATGGACTTGTGTGCACCTGTGAAGCCGTCGGAGAAAAAGCTGGAGGATCTGCTGGAGCTGCTGCACACCCATTTTGTTCCGAAAACGAACGTCATTGCGGAAAGATACAAGTTTAACACAAAAATCAGTCTGAGAATGAGTCAATAAGTGAGTACATGCAAGTCTAAGAAAGCTGGCTTCTACATGTAAATTTGGGACTTTTCTAGAAGATGCTCTCAGAGACAGATTCGTATGTGGAGTTAAAAGTGCAGAATTGCGTGACGGTTGTTATCAGCTGCTCATGCCAAAGAATTAACACTAACTGCAGCTTATGATATGGGACTGGCATTTGAAGTGTCAAAACAAAATGCCCAGCAGTGGTCTCAGAAAACTTTCAAAGCTAACGCCATTTCCAGCTCTAACCAAAGAAGAGAGCGCATGAAACCCTGCTATCGGTGTGCGGGCCATGGCCACATGCCCAGTGAGTGCAGATTTAAAGATGTGGATTGCAGACTTTGTAAGAAGAAAGGACACATTGCCAAAGCATGCAGAAACCAAGAGGGAAAGAAGCCGACCAACAAAGTGGACAAAGCATCTTGATGCCAGACCAGTCCAAGAGAGATCAGGACTGGGAGGACCAGACACCGGGGAGCAGCCGGTGGAAACATCCACTTCAGAGAGCAAGAGTTCCCTACTCTGTCTGACACGACGTCTACAGCAGAAAGTGTGACGGTGAATCCCCGCCGGTTGGTCGCTGATACCAAGGGCAACGTCGAGTTCCGGAGTTTGTTCGCCATGGAAGCTGAAGATGAGAACGTGGACTCTAAGGTGTATTGACATGTAAACCTTATTATGTGTATCTAAGGGTTAACGAAAGGTTTGAAAATGGAAGTAGACACAGGGCAGCTGTTTCTTGATTTTCGAGAGTCTTGTACAAACGTCGATTCAAGAAAGTGAAGCTAATGCCAACCAACTGTGTGCTCAAAACTATAACAAAGCAGCCCTTAAAACTGAAAGGAAGCATTTCTGTTACTGCAAGATGTAATGGAGTGTCATCTGTTCTTCCTCTACTGGTTGTTCAAGGGAATGGTCCAGCCTTATTGGGAAGAGACTGGTTGCAAAAGTTAAAACTAAACTGGTCTTCAGTAAACAAGGTAGCTTGTGTGGGGGTGCAAGATCTGTGTGATAAATACTCAGAGGTTTTTCAGCCTAGTTTAGGAAAAGTGGAAGGACTTAAAGCTAAGCTGCATGTGGTGCCGGGTGCTGTTCCTAAATTTTGTAAACCGCGATCTGTGCCTTATGCACTCCGAGATGCAGTGGAAGCTCAGTTAAATAAAATGGAAGCTGATGGGGTTCTTACACCTGTAAATTACAGTGAATGGGCAGCCCCTACTGTTAACATCCCAAAAATGGATCAAACAGTGAGGATATGCGGGGACTATAAAGTGTCCATCAATCCGTGGCTTGAGGTAGATCAGTACCCCATTCCGAAGCCTCAAGACTTGTTCACCAAACTTGCCGGAGGTGAACGATTTTCCAAACTGGACTTGTCGCAAGCTTACCAGCAGGTGGAGCTGGATGAAGGTTCAAAACATTTCCTAACAATCAATACACATAAGGGATTATATCAGGTAAACAGACTTCCTTATGGTGTTGCCAGTGCACCTGCCATTTTCCAAAAGTTGATGGATCAAGTGTTGCAGGGAATCGATGGTGTCATTTGTTATCTAGATGATATTCTAGTGACGGGAGGAGACACAGAGTCACACATGAGACATTTGGAGGAGGTTTTGAAAAGGCTAAAAGCTCACAATCTCAGAGTTAAAAAAGAAAAATGTGAGTTTTTCCAACACAGTGTGTCTTATTTGGGACATGTCATTGATGCAGAGGGGATTCACCCCCTGGAAAAAAAATGTGAAGCTGTAGCAAATGCATCAGTGCCCACTACAGTAACGGAGCTAAAGTCATTTTTGTCATTATTGAGTTATTATGGCAAGTTTATTCCGAACCTTTCAACTATCATTGCACCGATGACGGAACTGTTGCAAAAAGATGTAAAGTGGGAGTGGTCAGTCTCCTGTCAGAAAGCCTTTGAGGAAGCTAAACGACAGTTAACCTCCAGTAAAGTGCTTGTTCATTATAACCCAGAGTTACCACTCATGTTGGCTTGTGACGCATCACCTGTAGGAGTTGGGGCGGTGATCTCGCACAAATTGAGTGATGGTAGTGAAAAACCAATCGCATTTGCTTCCCGCATGTTGTCTAAAGCTGAGAAAAAACTATTCCCAGATTGAAAAAGAAGCTTTGGGCTTAGTTTTTGGAGTGATGAAATTTCACGAATACTTGTTTGGTCGGAAGTTTACTTTGATAACAGACCACAAGCCATTGCTGAAAATCTTAGGTCCAAAAACAGGGGTACCTCCATTAGCTGCAGCTAGAATGCAGAGATGGGCTCTGATATTGGCAGCCTACACATATGAGATACAGTATAAACCTTCAGGACAACATGGAAATGCTGACGCACTATCTCGCTTGCCGATAACAGATCAGGGTTTTCCTTGTCCCAACCCAGTTTTCAGAGTTTCTTACTTAGACAGTTTGCCGATAACTGCAAAAGATGTGGCTCTTGAAACAGACAGAGACCCAGTTCTCTCAAAAGTAAAATGTTATGTGAGAGCAGGTTGGCCGAAGCATGTACCAGATGAAGCGTTGCAGCCTTATGTGAAACGGAAGTTGGATTTAACAGTGGAACAGGATTGTGTACACTGGGGTTTCAGAGTAGTTATTCCAGGAAAACTACAAAACCAGCTGTTGTCAGAAGTGCATGAAAGTCACTGGGGAATGGTCAAAATGAAGTCTTTGTCAAGGAGTTTGTTTTGGTGGCCTTCGCTAGATGAGGACATTGAGAGGGAAGCAAACCAGTGTGACATCTGTAAAGTGCAACGTAACATGCCAGCCACTGCACCGGTTCACACGTGGAAGTGTGCTTCGGATCCATGGGAAAGAGTACATGTTGATTTTGCAGAGGTTCAAAAGGAGGCATTTCTGGTTGTTATGGATGCTTATGCACGCTGGCCAGAGATAATACATATGACAACTACTTCCGCTAACAAGACCATTGAAGTTTTGCGCAGTCTGTTTTCATCCTATGGGTTACCAAAAGAACTGGTGTCAGATAATGGACCGCAGTTTACATCCAGTGAGTTTGAGTCATTCCTGGCTCTCAATGCGGTGAAACACATTAAAAGTCCGGCTTATCACCCTGCATCAAATGGGATGGCGGAAAGGTTGGTCCAAAATTTCAAAAAGTCTTTTGCTAAAAGTAAAGCTGCTGGTGGAAAGTCTCTCCAAGATTGTGTTTCTTCTTTTCTGTACAGTTATCGTAATATGCCACACAGTGTGACCAAGAAAACGCCAGCCGAGCTGTTTTTAAAAAGACAGGTTCGCACGAGATTGTCACTAGTGAAACCTGCGGTTCCTCAGAGCGCTCTGCCCCGTCCTGTTGCATCGACTAAAAAGCTGAGATCTTTCGTGGTGGGTCAGAACGTGTTGGTGAGAAACTACAGGGGAAGAGAGAAGTGGTTGGATGGTGTAATAAATACAGTTTTGGGTCCTGTGACATATTTGGTGACTGTAAATGGGAAATGTGTAAAAAGACATGTAAACCAAATGCTGGAGGCCAAACAAAACAGTGAAACATCAAAAGAAGCGGGTTGTGAAACTGAACCGTGCTGGGACTACCCTATTGACCCAGGAGAAGACTCTGAGCCTGTGGAGAATCCGGTTCCTGTGGAGCCAGACCAAGCACTTGGAGATGCTACTACTGATGGAGTCAGAGCACGTTCTAAACGGAATGTGCGTCCTCCTGACCGATTAAACCTGTAATGTTTTACCTGCTGTAAAATGTTGTAAGTAGCAATGTTGTAGGGTTATGTGAATCACTGACTGCATTTTGTGTTCTGCATTTATATAGTTCTGTAAAAAAAAAAAAAAAAAAAAAAAGAGAAAAAAAAAGTGTTCCACTTTAAAGCTACAGGGGAGGAGCTGTGGTGTCCTAACCATTGTTTGGAAAACTTACTTGGACATTCCCCGCCTATCCACTAGAGGGCGCTTGGGTGTTGTAAAAAAAGGGGAATTCAGTTCTGAAACGGTAAACAAGTACCAGGTTGTTGATCCTCGCTGTGTGTAAATAAAGCAAGCTAAAGAGCCGGTCGCGTCTGTCGTTTTTCCCAAGAGGAACGTTCCCTTTTACTTTTGGTCTGGACACAACAGTTTACTTGGTCATAGTTTCTGCAGACCGACAGGAATTCATTCAACATTTACATCTAAGTTCTGGGTGGGACTGTCCCGAGAGCCTGTGGCCCGCCCAGTGTATTTTCTATCACAATTAGGCTCTTTTTCAAGTGACAGTTTTTCATCTACTCCTGATTTTCATTAATTTCAATTAGGAAATACTCATAGATGCAATTTTAACCTAATTTTCTTTATGTATGTCTTCCATAATAAAAAAGTGCCACAAGAGTAAATCATTAGAGTAAATCTTGATCAGCTTCACCCTGATAGTGTGTAAAAGTCTGATGTGGAGTTTTTATGCTGAAGTTTGTGGTGAGTAAAATCGAAGCTTGTTGCATGGCCTTATTTGGTATCATTATTAGAAGCAACTTGCGCTCTTGCTTCGTCACATGTTGTGTGTTGATATGGTTTCTGGGGCTTAAAAACCAAAAGCAAACAGCCCCCCCCCACCGCCTTCCTGCACAGTTCTTTGCTCATACAGAAAATATTCTGTTTTTCTTTTATGGACGCTGCCATAGTTAAACAAGAGCATGTTATTATCCTCCAAGGTTCTGTTTCACTGGATGCTTTCTACATGAAGACATCTGTTTGAGATGTCAAAAGTGGCTTTGGACGTTTTACTAAGCACTCTCTCGACTCCTTGGGTTTCGGTAATGAACACCTATAGGTGCAAATTTTTCCCTTCAATTTACCAGCTTGAACGCAAAAGTGGGTTCAAATGTAAATAAATTCATATAAAATAACAAATAAATTATACTTTTATGCCTGAATTATGAATTTAAACGTTCAAAAGCCCATCAGTGAAATTGCAGTTTAGCTACTGTTACACGGTACAAATACCAGAGGTGGCAACAAGTGGTGAAACTAACCAAACCACAAACACCAAAGAACCCACTTTGGTTAAAAATGTCACAAAATCGTGGGTTGGAGATCCCGTCCAAAACCTCATCATATCACTGGGAACATAATCATCTCATTTTACAACAAAGTGTCCTGTAGACAAAAAGGAAAAGAAAGTAGGAAGCAGTAACATCTTGTCTTTTTTATTCAATTCATAAAAATACAATTTTCCTTTATTGTTTTACCACAATGTAGTAAAGTTCTAATAAATTCAGGCGTTAAGTCCTGTTTCACATTTTAGTGCTCCACAGCTCAAGACATTCTTTTCATACCAGACAACGACAGCAAAATGTAAAACTTCTCAATTAAGAGTTTTAGGCATCTAACAGGACTCTCTGCCTTCCTCCCTGTTTTCCATATTTTGCTCCGCAAGCAAACTTTATTCAAATACTAGTGTGTTATCAAGCCTTTTTCACAGCTTTGAAGAGGTGATGAGCTGAATTAGGTATGCTGGAACAGGAAAGCGACGGAAATATGCAGGAACATGAGACTTGGGGCCGGATAAAGTAAGACATTTCAATTGTAAATGGGGCTTGGAGAAGTTAAAAAATAAACTTGTTTTTCTGATGTATCTGACTTGACTTTAGAATGTGGAGGAGAAAACTTATGACCAGCCTTTCTGCTCGTCTTTAAAGCATCCATTTCCCTCGTGTACATATCATTGTCCATTCATCTTAAGTTGAAGCTGTATGAGCTTTAACAAGACTATCAGAACTTCTTCCTTCTTTATTTTTGCAGCTTCTAATTACAATTGTTCATAAAAAGATCTGAAATTTAACAGTTTCTGAAATGAAATCCATAAGTTTTGATATCATTCAATTCTAGTTGTTATAAGAGGGTTCTGGATTGAACTGTTGACTGTAAAAGAGAACTGGACTGAGTAAGTGTGATGTCACCCATAGAAAATAGATTCTGGATCTGGCAAAATGAAGTCAATTACAGTTTTTTAACAAATTGGATGCTGCCATGTTGGAACCAGATGTCATCAATAAACAGTGATTAGCCTGATTTGGTCTGAGTCAACATTTCTATTGCAACTGCTACAACCAATCAGGAGTGAGCTTGTTGGTCAGTTTATAACTGAAAATAAAATTAATTAAAGTCTGGCTCCCATAAGATTCATTACATTTTATTTTTACACATTCTCCTTTACAACTCGTCATATAAGGACGTATGGTTTGGGCCCCCTCCGAGTCACTTTTTGACATTTTGGGTGTCCCAAACTCGTGTTTTTTGACGTGCTGTCTGTTCCTGTTAAATTAAAGTTAAGACATGGTAACTGACGTGGAACTGGTATCAGGTTAGGGTACCGGTAGTGTTTGGGGACAGCTTATTAGCGTATGCATTTTTCTCCTGTCTGTGGCCCGGTCCTCAAAACAATACTGGTTCGCGACCCAGAGGTTGGAGACCCCTAATTTAATGGAAACAGCTATCACGTCAAAAAACGACGAGTTTGGGACACCCAAAATGTCAAAAACTGATGTAGAGGGGTTCATACAGCCATATATGACAAGTTGGGTGTGAAAATGCGTTATTTATTTTAACACATTATCTTAAAGACCATTAAGTCAATGATTGAAGAATTCCCTTCACTTTAAGAATGTATGTGGTGTTACTTTTGTTATGAATTGAAAGGTTTTGGTTTGTTTTTGTGCATTGTTGGGTATAATTATTTGAAGACATCCAAATGGACATAATCTGAATAACTCAATAAAAGAAGAAACAGTCCATCTTTTGTTTTAATGCATAAATCATGGACATGTCACTAAAAGAATGTGAAAGTATGTGTTGATAAAGCAGGTTTATAGTGTTTTTGTCAAGTTAAGAGGAACAGGAAGTGTTACAGATCATTAAAGACATTTGATTTTACTGGGAAGCTTGTTTCATATAAATTGTGTCATAAAATATGTCGGAGCAGGATGAGCAAAGCCCTTTATTTGGGAGAACAGCATGTGTCCCTCTCCTGGTGTTTGACAGGCGTGTTTGCTTTAGAAGTGGACATGCATGCTTGCAGGCATTCCCAGCAGCAGCAGAAGCAGCAGCAGCGCTCCAGTCTGAGGGTCGCTCTTGGACAGCTCAGCTCCTTGTTTGGCGAATTGCTTTGCTCACAGAAAGAGGCCAATGTGATTTACAATCCTATTCAGGTGCAGACCAAGTACAACCCTGACCATAATTTAACCGAGAGGAGGAAAAATGTTGGCCAGGAATAAGAGCCTTTTTTTCTCTTCTTCTCTGAATTCCAGCGAGATGGATGTGCTGCAAACTGGACAGAATACAACTTCAATACCAGCAGATCAGACTCCATCTGATTAAAATGAAAGTCAAATATTTTCACAGGTGTTTTCCAAGCTTAACAAGTAAAAAAAAAAACTTGCAAGAGCATCTCATTCCTTTTTGTTTTCAAAGTTTTTTTTTTTTTTGGGACAAAAACAAAGTGTACACATGCAGCAATTTAACAAATAATAGTATTATTATTTAATCAAATATTGAATTTGGACAGCCTGTCCCTAAATAGTTTTCCAAAAATCCCTCTTTTTTATTTTTTTTTATTTAGCCCCACAAACAAAACTTCAATTCTTTAGAAATGAGAAAAGAGAGAAACCACTCAAATATTGTAGCTAAAACGGGGTAGTGTTGGGTTCATTGTGGGAAAAGACTAATGTTTGTCAGTGGATCTTTTTTTTTTTTTTTTTTTAAGAAAAACTTGTTTTTACCCCTTGAAGATGATGGATGTGATTCCCCCTTCTATACTCTTGTGTGGTTGCTGTAAAGCATGGCAGAAAGAAGTGTTTTACTGCTCAATGAGTTCATGGAGGGGGAGAATTGGTTGAGGTTTTCACCGGGGGAGGCTGGCTACATTCACCCCAAACCCAGACAAATGCATGTTCTCACAAGCAGACCATAAACAGCTAACACCTACGTCACCTCCATTCTCCTCTACAGGTCTTGTGTAGAGTGGGGGGGCACAGGACCTTGGCACCGCGGTGGAATGAGTAATCGTAAGCAGAGGCCGCGTCGATGCGGTCCAATTAGCACCGTGTTTAGAACCGCACACGTTTCCCTCATGTTCTTCGGGTCACGCCGTGCGTTCAGGTGCCGTCCAGGATCGGGTTACAGTATGACCGCAGCTGCTCGGGAATGCAGCAACTCAAACAGAAAGTAGACTGTGGAGCTCTGAGGGAGCGCTCGGATAAGGGCATCCCATTCCCACATGATGTAGTAATCCTGTTCACTCACTGGTTTTCATGGTACATAAGAGCGCTGTGCAAAGGTTCAGGATAAAAGTTGGATCCTTGTTTGAGTTGGGCATCATTTGAGAATTTAAGCTGTTTGTTAAGAATGACTAATACAATGTTTCCTTGTTATGTTGTGGTTCACTTTTCACAGTCTCGCACTGTTTTGCCAACTATTTTTGTGCGATTTTGCATGCTTTTTTTACAGCCTAATTGACTGAAGACCTTTATCAATCAATCTCTTCTAGAATGCGTTCAGTTTTTTAAATCTACATAAATCTTCAATTGCAATCAGATCTTTGTTTTTATTCTAAGAAGCTGGACTTATTTTTCTATGAAGGTTTCAAACTTTGAGCGTTTAAATGACAGAGAAAAGCTAAAAAAAATTATTTTCTGTCTATGAAAAGTCTATAAAGTGAGTTACAGCCTTAAACATCAGTAATCCTACATCACAGATTTCACCTATAATATTTTTTAGAAAAAAAACCCAAAAGATTACTGCAATTAATAAAAGGGAGGCAATGACAAAAGGTGATTTTTTAAATATGTCTTTCTGATTATCGGGATTATTTCTTTTATTACTTTTCTAAAGGAATGATCAGTACAACAGATTACATCAAAAATGGAATTTTTTTTACTCGTATTAGCTAATAATATAGTGGCAAAAAAATTAAAAGTTTTTTCTAGACAGAACAGTTTGTTTTTGTTTTCTGTTGAAAAGTCTTTTTTTTTTCCTTTTTTCTTCATGGGTTTCTCATGAATTATTTGTGGGATGGAACTGAAATAAATTGACTTTATATTTTACCATACTGCAAAAAAACCCATGTTTTAAGTGAGTGATGTTGAAAAATTGTGGCTGGTTACATAAGAAAGCACCCCTGTCCCTAGGAATAGCGACATGTCAAATGTGGATCAGGTTCACAGCATGGACCTCCATTTGAGATGCTTAGTACGGCTGAAGAAGAACACACACATCACTTGTGTGTGTGATGCTCCTCCCTCATAAGTCAGTGTTTACATTTCTGGGATGTGGCCGTGAAAGCTGCAGATGAAGCAGCGCGGAGCCTGAGACAGGAACAGGTGTGAGTCCTTTTTCATGTCTTACTGAGGCGGAGTAAGCGGACGTTCTCAGCAATAAATTGTTATGACAGAACTGAGCTTTCAGTGTGGTGCTGTGACCAGGCGTTATGGAGGCTTTGCACAATTCTTCTGTGAACTTGTTTGAAACCATTGAGCTTTCTTTTGTTTGAGCATCAGTCAGTGTTCTATTAGACGGTGTCATTCTTTGTGTACAAACCCAACCTGAGAGTAATAATCTCCCATGTATGTGTTTGTGTTAGAGGTTTACACAGAAACATTAAGCAGTAATAAACATTTTTACATCATTTGTAAAAGTCTGAACGCAAAAAATTGAAGAGACTTTTAAAAGATTAGTTATTGAAGAAATTCTTAAAACATTAATTTTTGTTTTAAATAGGGATATTTTTTTTTTTGTTTTTTTTTTTTAACATTCGTTGCTACAGTTTCATGAATCTGTTTAGTATAACATCTACAATAAATGATATTTCTGTCTGCATGTTCAACAGTCTTCTTGCTGCATCACGATTCAAATGAGTGAGTTTCTACTCTCAGGTCTCCATAAAGATGATGATTTAGGTGAATCACATGCAAACAGATGGAAGATATTAACATATCTTCCTGCTATAACTGTATATTATTCATGGAAAAATTCATGTTTAAAGACCCACTCCAATGACTTTGATCTTCTTGTGGTATTTTTCTGAAGATGGAGGACATTTATTAAGGAAATTAAAATTAAATTTCTGGGTATTTCTTTATTCAAATCTTACTTTGTGAATCGCATAAATGTTCTTTGAAAAAGTTTGTATTTATGACAGAGAAAATACAGCAGCTTTATCTATACTTGTTTGACTTTTATGTACCAAGAAATAGTCATAAGTAAACTGAAAACTTCGAGGCAATATCAGTAGCAAAAGAAAAGAAATAAAGCACAATGCCATATTCTACTTTATTACCACTTATTATTACCTAAAATAATACAATAATTCTATTTTTTCCTCTTGAACACTTTAGGTGCAGCAAAACCGCTATATGAAAATACATGCTTCACCACCATGCTTTATTTGGAATATGAAGAAGGAGTTTTCTTGATTTTCAATCACTTCAGTAACTTGTGAATAGAACAGAGTAGGGTAATGTTAGTGGATGAATCTGGCTTGAAGTGAGCCATCGGAGCATCCATGCAGTGTGTGTTTCTTCCCATTAGAAGGCACTGTAGCACAGGACTGGTAAGGATGTCCAGTGCCCTCAAAACAGGGGGCACATAGAGACGAGAACTGGGTTTAAAATTATCTGTTCTATCTTTATAAGACATTTTTGTCTACTGAATACAGATGCTCCCTAAAATGTCTTTCTTAAATCAACTTTAAGTCATGTTTTGTTGTGTCCGTTTTTGTGATTTAAGACACATAATTGCCTCACTTTGTAACGAAATGACGTGATTGTTTTCCCCGAATGTTTTCATTTGGTAGTTCAGATTACTGTGAATCACGTCTCTTAGAAAAGTCATCCGCTGCCGTTCCCTCTTTCCGTCCATGTCACACACCCAAAGTGGTAATTTTAACCACTCTTCTGTCCACACTGAGCTGGCTGGGCTGGGCTTGATGGGTTGTGTCTCAAGCTCCAAAGATGCAGAACTGTATATTTAGCTCAAAGCTGTTTCCCCGAGAGGCTCCTGACTGCGTCTCTCCCCGCCATTCATGGGAGGAAACCTCCAGCTTGCTACCTACTCCTTTCCTTAAAAGAGTGGGCTATAATTTGGTAAAATGGTGAAAGGAGGCTCTGTGGATGGGAAAGTGTCAGTGAGGAATAATAGCTGTGGTTGAGAGTTGTGTTGAGATGTGATGTTCTGGCAGAAGGAGGTGGGCACGTGGCTAAGTCACTGGTTTTTCATCATCGCTGTGCTTTGGCGTGACAGATCAACAACAACAGGCACACTGCAGCTAATTACAGTGTCTGTGTGTGGCAAATAGAGAGTTGTACTGTTGGATCGATGTGTTGTATTTGAAGACGTAGAGGAAATTGTGACATTTTTAAAAGTTTTACTTGGATTTGCTTTGAGTTTTGATCAAACTTTACCCTCTTTTTTCGATGGAAATGCTGCCAATATATCTAAAAGTAACCAAATTTTGAGTTATGACATTTTTTTTTTATGTCATTAAGCAAACCAGTTAGTCAAACTTATCATCGCTTTAAAATGTGTCTGTACTGGTGATTTGAATACATGTTCTGTAAATGTAAACATAGACCAGTTAATGGAAATTATGCTTTTACTTTATTAACTGTAAATTCAAATTTAAGTGAATGTAAGTTCATTTGACAAGAGTCAATAAAAGGAAAATTAAAACCTAAACAGGAGTTTGTTTGTTTTTAAATTGAAATCTTAGATAAATCCTGTTAAAAAAATAACTTACAGCCAGCATCAAAAGGGAAAATAAAATGAGAAATAACTTTATTTCATGACTTTTTTTTGTATTCTTTTTGACAAAAAGATTTTTTATCACCTCATATATTAATCCTGTTAAATTTCACCACATCAAAGCATTGACAGAAAATTAAAATTTCTTTGGAATTGAGTTGTTTTTGAAGAAATTCACAAAAACTTTGCAATATCATTTTAGATTTAGTTAGTATCAGTTATGATACAATGGGTAATTTGTTAGGTTTTTGGTCACAATAATATAAGTTTAAGATGCAAAAATATTGACGAGTATGAAGGAAAAAAGCACCTCATTTACCCACCATCTCAAATTTGATCCACACATTTTTAATATGATGTAATTTTATTATTAAGAATTAATTATCAACAAAATGTTAACTTTTCAACACAGCAAGTTATCATTTACTAAAATAAATAACAATAAATTAGTTTTTTTTTTTTTAATTTGCTAAACTTTTCCCGCCAAAAGTGTTTTTGAGATTTCACGGAGTCAACCATTTTATAAAGAACAGGAAAAGTCCTTCTACTGCCCCTAGTGGAATTATGGTGAACTATGGGTTAGAAAATATGGACCAAGCTATAGAAAGGGTTTGAGTAACATTTGGAAAATGCTAACGAGACAAGGGTCTCAGAAACCCACGTATCAAATATGATATGAATGGTAATGTGGGGTTAAAGTACAAGCTAAAAAAATTCAATTTTATTTTTTAGTTTGTTTTTTAAAATAAGTTACCATCTAAACTTACCACAATTTTTGTGCTTCGCTTTTTTTTTTTTTTTTTTTTATACCAAAGCAACCTTTTCCCAACATTAGTAAATGCCTGTGTAAAATTGTAAAAAGCTCTAGAAGAAGAAAAAGAAAAAAAAAACAGTAATAGCAATAGTTTTATACACTTCAATAGTGGGTTTGAAAAATAAACTATAAACTCAAGCAACAAATTCTATCATTTTTATTGAGATGAATAAGAACCTTGTCATTTCTTAGATTTAAAATGGGAAGTTCCTACTTTTTTCTTGTCAAAGTAAATGTATAATTAAATGTATAATTCCCCTTTTTTTGCCTGTTATTGTTTATATCATTTTTTGCCATGCCTCCAGCATAGCAACAGCCTATCTTTAGCTTCTCTCATGAGAACAAGGCCAACACGAGGCTCAGCTGACCTGGCTTAGGACGATGACATGACTCTAAACAAGAGATGAGTCGGGATGACAGTAAACTAAACTATCCACTTTGATATCTGCAAATCATTTAGAGAACAATAATAAAGCTCTTGTCAACAGCTTTGGCAGGTAATGCAAAGCTTTCATGTTGCATCAAGAATCTCCAGCTAATTGAAAGAAGTTGCATGGAGATCTATGTTCTGGATGAATAGATAGTGCTGGGTGATATGGAAAATTGTATAATACATATAAACTATTTGATGTAATGAAAAAGATATGTATCACGATATCCGACAATAAAATAAATTTTCAGTTGTTCTCTAAAAAAATAGAAAAGCATACTTTTCTGACTATTTTAAGTTACAGAAAACTGAAATGTCACAAGCATTTTTTTTAAACAAACTTAAAACAAAATTTTAAACAAAGTGCACAACTGTTTCAAGTTTGTGAGTAGAAAAACACATTTTTGCACAAAATTCCGCTGAAATTATGTCAACTCTTCAGTAAACACTGGAGCTAAAGCTCTGATTTTAAAGCTTTTTTTTTTCTTCCAGAGGTTATTTTTGTCCGGTATATTTTCAGGAAGCTGTTCCTGCCGCTAAAAAATGGTAAACGTAAACACTCAATTTCACATTCGGATTATTCCCACCCTGTCAGCACAGGCTCATCCATTCAACATATCAGTAATCTCCCATTCTCAGTGTGGATTGTGGGAGGAAACCGTTTAAAACTATCCCCATCCCATACCCCTGGTTGACTCCTGCCCTACATCCTAGACACCCTACTGATCTTATCTAAACTCTAAGGTTTTATTTTAAGAGTTGGTTGTTCTTTGTTAAGATAAACCACAAATACTTTGTCATTCTTTTTCAAATATTTATGACAGAGCCATCAAAATTAAGACCCCTTTAATAAGCACAACATTAAATACTATGAAAAGGATCCTAGTTTCTATGATTTTGGGAAAATTGTAGGAGAAGAAGCCAACTTTTTCCCCCCACAAGAGGATTCAACAAAACATTTATTTTATTTGCGGTACACTAACTGTCCAAAGACCTCTGCAGTTATTGCAGTACACACAGCTAGAGAGCGGCCGCATGGCAGAAATTGTGCATGAAAGAATTATGCATGCTTAGAATGTATTATTGTAAGAACCGGTTGTTTTCTTTAGTGGTTTTTTTTCTCTGTGGAAGTTCCACAAAATGGCCTGTGTTTATGCTTGTGGCTGCAAACTCTGGCCTGGGAACAAATCCACAGTCTGCATTTAGAGCCTCAAACACCAGTTTCTTGTTTCCTTTTCCCTCATTACCAGATGCAGCGCTGGTCTGCAGCAGGTAGTGTTTTTTGGAGCAACAGAATGGCATTTCTGTGGTGGAGCTGCAGTTTTGGAGTGGAGTTGGAGTGATTCGAGGATCTCTTGCAGCCTCCCTGGTCGGTGGTTTAGTCTGGGCATTTAGAGGCTTTATTCTCAGGCCTGTAGAGTCAGACTATAATTTATTCTTTTGCCTTTACTGTTTATACTTCAGCAGAGCTATCTAGAGAAGCAGACCATGGTGTCACAGCCCAGATCCCTTCAACAGTCATTGCTAAGTAGAGTTCTCTAAGAGTTGCCAGAGGTCTTCATTAATGATGGGCTTTTCTACACTTGGCATGTTTTTTACTACAACTTGCATGCATTTGCATAGACTGACATTGTGGGGGTAGTGGTTAGCACTTTCGCCTCACATCCAGAAGGCCCTAGTTCAAGTCCCTGCTGGGTTCTTTCTCTGTGGAGTTTGTATGTTCTCCCTGTTTATGTGTAGATTTTACTCCAACCTCCTCCCACACTTTAAAATCATGCTTACTATGTAATTGGTGGCTTCTGAACTTGCCTCACATGTGTGAATATTAGTGTATGGGGTTGTCTCTGTGTAAAAAATACTCAGTGAAAAATACTTCTGACCAAACTCTATCCCTTGCTTTTTTAAGACGTGTTCCAGTTTTGGAGTTCTCTAGCACATCTTTAAACTAAGCGTAAATCTGAATGCCATTGACTAGAAAACATCCTACCTTGTCCCAGTGCCCTAAAAGGGTCGTCCTATAACACTGTTATGCCTCATTTCCACTGAGCGGTCCAAATCGGACGGATCCACTCCTGGCTGGTTTAGAATGGTCCAGGCCAGGGATAGGCAACTCCAGGCCTCGAGGGCCGCAATGCTGCATTTTTTCCAATATACGCCGCTCTGGCATGTTCTAATTAGTTCTAATTAGCAGACATTGCGACCCTTGAGACCTGGGGTTGCCTATCCCTGGTCCAGGCTGAGTCATGTTTTTGACTCTCCAGCCCCTTTATCACCATCCAGCCCAGGCTGCAGGAGATAAAACTGATGAACATGCAAGTTTGCACTCCACCTGTTCCTTGGGTTGACCCAGCATTTAGATCTCAGTTTGTAAGTCTTCCAAACTATAGTGTCTGATGGCCTTATGAGTAACATCAGGGCTCCTCAAGAAACTGTGCTGTGCTTCACCACATCAGACTTTAGGTATTGGACTGGGTGTTGTCATTTGCCCAAAGATTATTGGATGAAGTGGCTGTTTTAGGGTGTGTGAAGGCATTGGTGGTGGTGGTACAAGGACCTGATTGATTGCTTTGGGAAGTGGTGGGGGGAGAACCATCTTTGGGATAGACCAGGGAGGTGGTATTCCACTTTAGGGTTACGTTTTACTGCTCAGAATGCAGTGGGTGGCATTGGGCATTAGTCTTTGAGTGTATGCATCTCTGCAGCATACAGCTAAAGTGAAATACATTCACTTCAGCGTACGCAATCTTGTCTTCAAGAAGTACAAGACATCTTCATCATTTTTGAGATGCTTTATTGGCATTTCTTGCAAAGGATGATTGTGTAAATCACTTTAAGGTTGGCTTAGCTCACACAAGTTCACACTGTAACATTTTGATATGCTCCAGACATTACTCATGCACTTTACATCGCATTCCTGCTTGACCATATTTATATATATTTTTCTGTTTTGTCCACCATAAATATTGATCCAGCCCAGTGTTGTTCAGATTTCTTTACTCCTCCCCTACTTCTTCAAGCTCTACCATTCCCTTCCTTGTTTGATCTTCCTCTGAGTCTTCACCCTTCTCTGTCCATAGCTGTATATGGCAGTAAAAAGGAGGTCAATGACTGGACCCTCCAGTCTTGGCTAATGGAAGCAGACTCTCTCTTTGTGTAAATATTTGCAACAAGGGAATATAGATAGTCCAACGCATCCAAGGTGGAGTCTCGCTCTACTCTGGGCCACATTAGGGTAAAGAATGGAGCTGAGAATTGTTTTACAAGATATTAAGAGATTCTACACCATACAAAAGTAAAAGAACACATAAAGACAAAGTTTGTATGGATACTAATGATTCTGTTTGTTGTTGTGTTTTTGTTTTCACCAGGCACCTAGCAGCGACCTCTCTCTGAAACATGTTGACACAATGGTGAGTTTCTATCAATTTACTTTTTTCACCATTTATTGTCATCCAAATCTCAAGTATTTCCTCTGCTTTTGTAACTGGAATAATTAGTGCACAAAAAAGTCCAATATAGTGTCCCTACATTTTCAGGGATGAAAAAAATAGCATACTTGCGTTCTATGGTGAATGTCAAAAATGTTCATGAGTACTTTGTTAAGTGTGTTTTTTTTTCACCAAAGTGAGTAGAATTATTACGGAATTCTCTTTGTTTAGGGAGTAATTGGTGGAGATAATCACATACCAGGAAAAAAAAGTATTAAAAAAAAAAAAAAAAACTCCAGACATTCAACTATAATGACTTAGTCTACTATAAAGCCTCAGTCACACACCTGTGTGGGGTTGATACGTATGATTGTCGAGCATGGGGTAAGTGTATTCCAAAGCATTTGTAAGGATAATGTTAAACACACTTGTGACATACGTTGTCTTCACACAGCACTCCAGTTGTTGGTAAGGTGCGTGTACTGACCCTCTACTACTTGTCGCACGTAACTTCGCCCGTAGACAGCCCCTAAGGGCAGGTGTGACAAAAGTACAAGCACAGTCATTTCTTCTGTACACCACTTTACTTCTGCAGCCTTTCTGCATTTTTTTTTTTTTTTGGAATACTAATGTGAACAGTGTTTACTTTTAGAAATGCTCAAAATTCATTGTAGTTCCATGTCTTAGTTTAGTACCGAACAATCAATTTGCATTCATACTGTAGTGGAACACACTAGGGTTCACTTGCAAGTCTGCCTTGTAAAGTTTGCTTTTTAGGTCAGCATACAAATTTGAATACGTTTTTCAACCTAGAAGTTTGCTTCCTCCCAATTCCTTTCAAGCAATCTGATTTGATGCCTTGTTATGTCTGACGTGTCTTCATATCAATGTAAACATCTATTGATTGTATTGCACATGCATTATCCTTGCTTTGCTTGCTTGAAATAAACCATTTTAAGATCAAAATCAAATCAAAATCTGCTAAGCAGAGTATCCAAAGAAACACAGTTTTGGTCATAGATTGCGTAATCAGGTCGTTGTTGTAAATGAGCAATTGTTCTTAATCGACCTACTTGTATAAATAAAGCTAAATAATACACACAAGCAGTAGTGTACATAATTGTTGTGGCCTCACTAGGAACCACTTGTGTATGACAACTTCCTGTGAGCTAATTTTGTCTGGGAAAAGAAGGATCAAGTAACCAATTTAGAGTCACTACCAAAAGCCAAGTTTCTACTTTTCTCAAAAGAACCAAAAATACACCAGTATGTATTTGTGTGTTCATTTGTGGTTGCTTTTATTGGCTTTTCTTGGCTTTTCTCTTGTTCTGTTTCATAGTGGCAGAAAACTTTTGACTTCCAATGAGGCAGTGTTTGGGTCCGCTTGTGAGGTTTTCTGTGTCATATTTTGCTGACTTATAAATAGACACGGCCTGAGACTCTAGTTGTTCATGAAGCTGAGTTTTATGTGAGTTGGAATAATCACATGTTTGTACTGTAAGTGTGTGTAAAACCCAGAATGTCTGAGTGTGTGTCCATGTATGAGCGCAGTTGTTGCTGCTTGGGTGATGCACATTTGCTTTGTGGTTACTCTGGGATGTCAGGCAGAGGTTTTAGTTCGCCTTATCACCCCCAGAGCACAGAAGCGATCGTCTTGTGACTGCACGAGCTTCCTGCGCTCTGCGGCTTCAGTCCACATTTTTCTATTCACTTTCACGATCCCTCTGTATTTGACGCCCGCTTCCTGAAAGATATACAGCGGAATGTTTAGAGTAAATTACAGGAAGCGTGTCAAAAACAAAACTTTCAGTTGATCTGTCAAAGAAAACGACTCAATCAGATAAAACGGGAGCGCGCTCGCTGGATGTGCTCAGTCCGCCGTTGGTTCCCACATGTTTGTCTTGAGAGAGCAGGCGCATCTTAGATGTGTGCACAGATGAGAAAAAAAAGGGAGGGAAAATGAAGTTGAATATCAGGGGGGGAGATAAACTGATGGAAAGCAGAGTGGGAGGGAAGGCGGGGGGAGAGAAGGCAGGAGAAAGCTGGGTCTTATCCAGAGGGACGAGAAGAGGAGTGCCGCGAAGGAGCCTGCTCTGAGCTGCAGTGGCCCGCTGCACCCAGCTGCCCAAAATAGAGCCCTTGTTGTTTTTTTTTTTTCAACTCCTCCACTGTCAGGGGAAAGGGAGAGGTTCACTGAGAAGTTTTCAGTGCCGCACACAAAGCGGCGAGACTCAGCAGGAGCTCTCCAGAAATGAACCGAGGAGGGTCTTTAAGGAGGCGACTGTCCTCCTTGAGGGGGGCATGGCGTTGGAGTACAGGCTACCTTTTCAGGAAGGTAGGAGATGGATGGATGGATGGATGGATTTGGTGAATTTCCAGTACCCCTTGCTTCTCCATGTTCACGCTTTGGATCTGGTTATTCTCTTTGGAACAAAACTTTCCCTCCTCTTCAGATTCTCACCAACCCCCAACATCTTTTTTCCCCTCTTCCCTCCCTTCCACCCCCTTCACTCCCTTACTCTTTCTCAGATGGTTAATTTGTATGGCCTGCTAGTAAAGTCAATCTCCCCAGATGGTTTTCATCTTGAAACAAGGCCTGCAGGACCCCCCACTTTTGGGCCCAACTCCTTCTGCGTCCTATTGCTCAAATTCAAAGGCGTTAGGATGCACATTGGGTAAATCTCATTCGGCTGGAGTCGGGAGACTCAAATGAGGACAACAAAGTTACGAATTCATGGCTTCTGATCTGTACTGGCTTAACTGCATCTTGCTTGTTAGGTTGCTAAAAATAAAGAAAGAACGAAGTGAGGATTGGCTCAAGGTAATCTGGAAAATGCTTCCCTTTCAAAAGAAGCATCGGACGCCACTTCCAGACGGAAACAGCTCCAAAACAGTGAAAACTGCTGTCTTTTAACTGACCATAACTTAATTGCAGTGCTTTTGTTTACCCAGATGTTTGCACTTTAATCTTGTGGCTCACAACATCCACTTGCGCACCAGTTCAGACTAATTTGAAAGCAAACGCAGCAGTAGTCTTCGCTCTACAAGAGAAATGACAGCTTCGAAAGCTTGACTGAAACATCTAATTAAGACTTCTTTGTTTGTACGTTGTGACACCATGAATTGTGTTGGGGTTCATGTTTTTAGTCAACATTTGGATGATACTTGGGTCCCTCTGGATGAGTTTGAGTTTTTTTCTGCCACTGTGGAACAAACAAATCCCACAACTATGACCCTCCACCATTTCTTTTTGGTCGTTAATCTTTGTCTGTTTTTTGACAAATCGCTTCACATCACAGCTACTCGCAACACGATGAAACAATTAGACCGCAGTGCGGACAAAGAAAGGGGGGATTTGTTTTGTGTTACTTCTGTCGGTGCGAAAGCCTTATATGAACTCTGGGGAACTGAGCCAACGGTTAAAGCGTGGAGCGTTTTTTTAAAAAAACTGGCAACACTGGCAAGATGTCTTTGTCCTTTGACTGTGAGAGATGAAGAACATCCATGCAGTCCTTATTTAAAAATCAATAGCATAATTGTGTGATTGGGATCTACGAGAATCCCAAGAAAGCACCAAAGCTGAGAAAGTTCCCAAGTTTCACATTGGCTTCCATTGTAAAAAGATTAATTAGACACCAAAAATAAAGTTATGTACTGTCTGGATTAAAATTAAAATATAAATTAAATATTTATTGCTTTAATTTCTATTTATGGCAAATGAGGGTAACTTTTATCGTTTTTTTCTCCTTTAAATCAGAAGCTGAATTTATGCCATAGGGGCGTGTTTGTTTTGGTTGACAGGTGGGCGGAGCCAAAAGTGGATTAAACTAAAATTCCATTTGTCCCACTCAACTGCTCATTTTTTGACAAGAATGTAGTTGAGGTGAAGACAACTTCAAGTTTTACAAAACAGATGGATATTAATCTTTGATGTAAAACACAAGCAGCATTGTAACATGATCCTCAAAATTCAAATAGATGTTGACTGAATTTGTTATTTTTGTTATTTGAGCAGTGGATAAAAGAGAAATTGTGTTTATTAAAACCAGATTGAGTCATTTGCAAGTTTATTTGTAAATTTTAGTTAATAAACTGCTTTAAATACCTCGAATATTTTTTTAAGTCACAGTAATTTTTTTTCTTTTCCTTCAATGAAGAAAAAGGATGAAATGTGTTTTTTTTAAACACACTCTTCAAAATAAAAGCTATAATTGGGATTTTTATTAATCAAATTGCCTTTATATGAACCTTTAGGAATGACTTTAAGTCAAGATAAAAAAAAAAAAAAGAAACATTTGGATATGTTTAGGTCCAAGTGTGTTTGGCACACATATCATCACTAAAGAGTTGCATTCATTTGCTTATATTTGAGTTTTCGTACAGTGACGTATTTTATGGACTGGCAACCTCCCTGTGGTGTACCTTGGCTTTGCCCAAAATGGCTTTGCTCAAATATGGTTGGGATGAGCTCCAGCAACCCATGTGACCTCAATTCAAACAAATCCCATATTGATGATAAATGGATTTGTTTCCATCAGTTTTTTTTTTTTTTATTGTGATTGAATGCACAGTTCCTGGCCAGTTGAGTTCTGCTCTTCTGTGGTGCCTGGTTGTTTGATTCCTCTAGGCAGATGCTGCAATTCATCAGCAGATCTGTGAATGTAGCATTAATGAGATGCTGTTCTGTTTTACTTCACGAGTGTTTAGTTTGTGGTCGAGTCAACAAACCAGTTTTCCGGTACATTAAATATGTGTAAATGGTCACGCTCTGGAACCCGATGGAGAGGCTTGAACTTGTACTTGTTTATTGCTCTGGATCTGCATCTGCATCTCTTTCTCGTGTGTCATTAAACAGCTCTCTCCTGTTACTTTTCACATGGCCTTGAAAGGAGTTTATCCAAAGAAGGCTCAAAAGTTCCTCCAGGGAACACAGCGGTGTGGTCAACTGCTTAGCCAACCAGTCTGATCTAATGAATGATGATGGATGGTACCGCCATCTCCTCAGGTCATGTGACCCTAGCTTCACAGGAACACGAACAAGCCTAACTGTTTTAGGGGGGATTGCATAGAGTCTCAAAATCTAATTAATTGCAGCTTTTCTCACCTTAAGATGAAAAGTTTACGTGTAGCTGTTCTTATGTTGTTTTTTAGTTGCGTTCACAGGTTGCAAACTGCATTTATTGTTGTCTTCTATAAAAAAAAATTTTTATATAAATACAAACGGCATACTAAAAAATCTGATATATTGATTAAGCAAATGGAGCACACCAAAATTAGGGCTGGGTTGTTAACATTGATTGATAAATCTGGATTGTTATAAACTTAACAGATCAATAATCGATCCATAAAAGTAGAGATTGATCTATCTCATAAAGCTAAAGTCCGCTAGCTTGATGCTAACGTATAATAGGTTTTCCCATGAGACGGCTGATGCAATTTCAATAGTACATTTTACAGTATGTGAACTGTATCAGATCAATATTAATATCTTCAAAATATATACAGTATGTAGACTATTAATGTATTTCTAAATGAACGTGTCTGAATGTATAAAGTATGTTAACTCAAAGTCTGATTGAATTGAACTGAGAAGAATCAAAAGAACTGAAAAAAATGGGAATTGAATTGAAACAATCCAAGCTCTGATTAATTGATTCCAATCGATTTCGGAAATGAAGCCCTCACCAAAATGAAGACATTTTGTTTCATCAAAAGGAGAAATTTAGAAATAAATAAATAAAACCCTACATCTATACAGAAATGTTACCTTGCATTTTTATTTTTTTATTTAAAATTTATTTAAGGGGTTTGACTTTTTTCTCCCCAAAATGTTGGGTTTTTGAATCAGCACAGAATATTCTTGTTTTTTGTTTAAAAACTAAACCCAAAATACAACCAGCTTTATCTTGAAAATTCAACAACCAGAATAATAGATTGCAGCAATACATAAAAAATAGTGTTAAAGTCGCTTAATTAATAATTTTTCTTAATATGACCATTTGACCATGTTTAACTTTTTTCATTATTAGTAATCAGAAGTAATTTGTGCCATGAATTGATATAACTATAACTTCTTTACAAACTACAGTTGCAAGAGAAAGTTTGTGAACCTTTTGGGGGTACCTCAATTTATGGATGAAATGGACTGATGATATGTTTTTTTTATTATTTATCTCAATCTAAATCACAACAATGGAGAAAAACATTGCCTGCTTAAATCACACCAATTTATGTTATTATTGAAGACATGTTTCCACTTTGCAGTTGGCATAAAACTGAGTAACTCCAAAGGGTTCACATATTTTCTCCTGCAACTATATTAGGTAAATCATCTCAAATAGAAAAAAATAGCAAATACAGGATAAAAAAACGTATTTTTTCTCTATTTCAGGGTTCAACAAAATCTTCGAAGAGCATGGAGTCTCGACGCAGACCATCAAGGTAACATCATAGATACAATTTCATCTCATCCTCACATCTTAATCTTGTATGCCTTTTTCTTTTTTCTAAGATGCTTGTTTTCTTTTCTTTTCTTTCTATCTTGCTTATTTCCCACCAATTTATTTATTTTCTAAACTACATTTTTGTCATTTTAGGCATAAATCTCCTGTGTATTTGCCAGTAGAATAATTGTGAGGAAGACGATACAAATATTGATGTCAGCTTTAAACATCCTCAATCATGCGCTCCACACACAAAGCATTTGAGAATGATAATTGTAAGTGCAACATGATATTGGAGTATTTTACCAGGGGACATAGCAAAGCTATGTGCCCCTCAGTTGAACTGGGCCTCTCACTATTTTGTTGGACAAAAAGATATTTGGTGTCAAGCTCCTTCCCCTCAGTCCCTAATGGGTCACAGATGTTGTCAGTTGTGTAATCAGTGTGTTCAAGTTGACACAACAGTGGCTCTCGTCGATGCGCTCGGCCCAGACTCAATGACACTTCACCTTTTGAATTTGAACAGTAGAAAATAATAGTTCAGCTGCTTACAGACCCTCCCTTATTTATTTGAAGCGTTTAGTACAGAAAGAATTATAATCTATACAAACAAAACAATACATACTGACTTAAAAAAAAGGATTTTATTGCTATTTTGGTATTTGGTCTCAGACTTTTCTCAAAATCAGTGCCTACAAATCAACCCATACTTGAACCAGACTTTCTGCTAATAAATTAATTTCAATGTCTTGACTAAAAAAGCAAATGTATAATGCTAGTGTACGCACTATAATAGAGCTTTATTTTTATGCTAGTCTGCACAATGGAGCCCAATTCATATACAAAAAAATGACAGTGAAAACCTATAAGATGCATTTTTAAACTTACATTCTATATACAGTGACTATGATGAGATATGGCATTACAAAGATTCTCAAATTGCTTCTTTGTGTAACAGCAATTGTTTTGAAATCTCAGTTTTAGTGCAGAGGTTGATTTCTGATCAAAAGAGTTTGGTTCCCCCCTTGCCCTTCTATGTGTCAAATTGTCCTTGAGCAAGAAACTGACTCCTACGGTGATCCTGGTGGTTATAGGTTAACGCCATAGCTCGGCAGCAGAGCCACCATAAGTGTGTGACTGTGTGGGTGAATGGAATTGTGACTGTAAAGAGCTTTGGCCCTAAAACAAGGTAGAAAAGCACTACATATATATTCACCATTTATCAACTCAATACAATCCTAACTGCCAAAGGGAAGCCAGGCTTTGAACAGGGTTGCTTTCAATATTTAAAAACCTTACTATTCCTTTATTGCCACAATAATATTTCAACTGCCAACTTTTTTCTTTTTTTTCTACATGTAAAGGTTTTTGGAAGCCAATTGGTAGAAATACCAAAGCAAATACACCTTTAACAGTGTATCTATCCAAGGCTTAAAATATTAGTGAGTGGCATGTCACTGAGGGTCGCTAACATATAATTAAGTGACCTGTTGTTTGAAGCATGCGGCCAAAGTATCTGAGCTCAAACTGCTCAAAAAAGGATAATGATGTGACCCCATCCCAATAAATATTTGATATCAAGTACGAGACACAGAAGCCAAAATAATGAAATCAACAAAACTTTCACACAAGGTTCAGCACTGCATCTATTCCCATATCAAATATTTGGACGTACACATCACATTTTTATTCTTGTTTTTTCACTTCTTTGTTCTATGTTTGTTTCAAGAGTAAAATGTATGTCTAACCTTTTTTCTGTTTAATTTACATTACTCAGTCTTATTGCCTAATTATACAGGTGTTGCTGCAATGTTACCACATTTGAAACTACTTTAAATTTATATTTACTCCAGAAAATCACACAGAAAGTAGCAAAACCCAATTTTTATGAGTATAAATTCAATACTTAAAGATGATCACATATTTAATTAATGCTTGAAAAATCTAAAATCAACTCCTGATTTTGTCAATTTTGTTTGTAATATTAGTAAAATATTTTTTTTACCAAAAGTATCTTAAGTTTTCCACTAAAAACATTCTTTGTCCGAGTGAGATCACTCAATTGGACGTACGGAGTTAACATTCATCAAGGCGGTATACCAAAAACAGTCAAGAAACCAGCTGGCTCAAGACCGGCAGACACATGCCAGTGGATGTGGAACAGCACCAAACCACAGTCCTGTAAAGACTGAGCTCAGATAGAGGCTCTTGAAAGGCATTCCCAATCAGAAAAAAGTGGGAAATATTTAAACAAATCAAAAGACCCATAAAACAAGATCACACAAGAGAAAAACGTGTCTCTTCAATGAACTTAAACGATGGGACGTCTCTGTTGGAACGGTGGAAATGTGCACGTCATGGTCTCCTTGATCTTTAGGTGATGAATAATTTCTAGTAAGGATCCTTTGAGTGGCTCCAGATGTATGCAGCAGTGTCGGTTACAGTGTTGGTACAGTAAAGCTGAGGTGATCCACAAGCAGTCCCCCCAGGACCCCACTCACAGCTGACAAATGTGGGAAATATGCTGTGTAGTCTGGATTCAGATTCTAACCTCCACCCCCTTTGTGCATTCAGTCAGTCCAACAACTTCATCTGATTATGATTTCTGATCCTTTTCTGCAGAGGCAACCCTCTTGTTTGTCAAAGGCCCACCAAAATGTAAAACAATCTCAAATATTGAGAAAAAATTAGCAACTTTTGATCCAGGAGTTGAACATTATGTTTATTTGTGCACACAAAAGGCACATTTTGTTGGGATTTATGAAGTTTTTAGTGTACAGCATTACCCCTTTAAAGGAAAGGGTTAAAGTACATAACACAAGTGGAGCAAACAACCACATGTCTGTGTGCTCTACTTTTGAAATGAGTTCAAAGAAAGTGTATTAAAGTACTTAACATTTTGCCATGAAAATACTGTGCATGTCTTGTGACATCCATGAAAGAAATTGTTCTTCAATATTAATTTCAGGAAAAAAAATCATCCAACTCCTTTCTTAACTCTTCCCTCTTTGAAAACCTATAAAACTGTAGAACTTTATCCAAAGTAAACTAATAAATTAAATAGAAGTTGAGTTTAAATTGTTTGTTCTTTCGATCTATTGTAAAAGCGTTCCCAGTGGTCTTTTATTTATGATTTTACCATTTTTAGCCAAAATAAAAAAACATGAAGTTTTCTAGGACATAGTTTCTGCAGAGTGGCAGGAGTGGGTTAGAAATTCACCTCTGAATTGTGGGCGGGACGGTTGACATGGGGTAAGCCCACCCCCTTCCCGTCGTCCATCTGTTTATGTTTTCGCCCGCTAGCTTACAGCCCCTCGCAACCTATCATTACCAGTGCAACAAAAATGGCGAGCAATATTAAAGATATTTAGCTGTACAGCTTTTAGATGAGGAAAACAAAGACGTACATGGATGTACTGTATTTGTCTACAAGCAGATGGTTTAGAAAGGAACTTGTGTCTTACTAATAATCACTAATAAGATCTTTTTCAAATATGTTTTTTTTCTGCTCCTGATTGACTATAGTTTGACTAAAGAAATACTCAGAAATGCATATTTAAGACTAATTTTCTTAATATTTGTCCTCCATCGTGAGAAAAATTGGGTTAAAACACCAAAAACACAATTTTCATTGGAGTGGGTCTGTTAGATGTGTAACTCCATAGAAACTACCAAAAGGACTTTATGTTTGTTTCACGAACATTCTTCTAAATAAATTACAATAAATATGCTGTATCAGTTCTCAGTCTTTACATTCAAACTCTGGATTTTATTTTGGGTTTGATTGACTCAACGTACACAACTAAAAGTTCCACTTATTTTTTATTTGTGTGCAGGAGCACCAGTCTGCTGCAGGCCCTGGACGAAACTTATGAGCTGGACTTGGTGTATATCACAGAGCGGATCATCTCCGTTTCTTTCCCGGGCAGCGTGGAGGAACAGAGCTACGCTGTCAACCTGAGAGAGGTCGCCTCCATGCTGCGCTCCAAACATGGACACAACTACTTGGTAAGAAAAAAACAAAATCCACAAATGGTTATTAAAAGCCAAACATGACGCAAATGCCTGTCCTTGTTATCAGTCCTTGTTATCTCAGCCCCAGACACAAATTTACTCAACAGAAAAGTTATGTAACATGTGCATCCATTAACAGTTCATCTTATTTTGGAGGATTGCCAGAGGCTGAAGGTTCCCACACACCCACATGCTTACCCCAAAATCAGCTCCTTCTGTTTGCTGCTAGCTTCTTTTCTTTTCCATTCCATATTTTACATATTGCGTTGTGGAGTGGAGAAATGCCTGCAGCAGCTACGCTAAGCAGCTATATCTCTTACAGAACACAGTTGTAAAAATTTTTAATGAGGGCGCGCAAATGGTTTAGATTTAAAAACTAAGCTTAAAAATCCAAAAAAAAAAACTAAATTTTTTGTCTAAAAAAATATATTCTACTTATGTGGAAGATGAGCAACAAATTAATATCAGAACATATTTTTTTCTGTGATCACACAAAGGACAGTTAAGAGGAAACTTTAGGGTGCCAGTTATGTGTACGTCAGTACAGCAAATATGCGTTCCTGTTGGAGGAATAAAACTGGAATTAACTAGATAATAAACAATGTTAAAGCTAGCTAGCTTAAAAACTGTTCCAAAATATCATCATGGAAAATTACAGAAAGGTTATTTGTAACGTGGGACGTCTGAACCAGCATTTGTGATTGTATTGATGTAAGTTTATGATACTGTATATGGGATAAAGGGTCTCTCTGTGTTAGTTTATTTTCTTTTGTTAAATGCTGCGTGTTTTTAAGGCATGGGGGTCCTAATGCTAATGTTTACCATGTTGACTTATAAAGAGACGGTTCTGTAAAAGTTACCATGCTAACTTTTACAGAACCATCTCTTTATTTCTCTTTATTCAAAGAAACAAGATGTCTAAATCCAAACAGTACAGTATGAGATGTTTCCGCCAAATACCTAAAATTAGCTGCTCGCTAATACTACTCCTCTGCTTTTTGCTTTAGCATGGCTACTCAAAATTAGCCAAAAATTGATGAATATTGTGGCAGCCTGACTGTTATTTTAGAAATAGTTCCTTGTTAGTGGGTGGAGTTGGTGTCTGTTCCTGTGTTGCTGTGTTTGTGTTGCATTATGGGACTGAGTGTTTTACCGCACCATGATGATGAGAGTGCGTGTGTATGAGTGACATCCTCACAGTGTCGGCTGTTCTTCCCTGTTAAAATAAATGATAGTCAAGTTGTTGACACCAACTAGGTCACATGGCCTGGTGTGCACTTCTTCCTCCAGTCACTTGAGGTCGTGTGCGGTGGATGAACTCAAGTGAACTCTGGGTGTTACCTGCCAGCAGTTGCTTGGTTCTGCTCCGACCCACATCGCTACATTGGTGTCAGAAGTGGGATGTTCTCCCGGTTTGGGGTTCCGGAGGAGCTTCACAGCGACCAGGGGCGGAACTTTGAGAGCCGGCTGCTGAGTGAGGTGTGCAAACGGTTGGGCGTGAGGAAGACCCGCACTACGCCACTCCACCCCCAGAGCGACGGACTGGTGGAACGGTTTAACCGTACACTGGCCACACAGCTTGCTATCCTGACCAGCAAGCATCAACGTGACTGGGATCAGCATTTGCCTCTGGTGCTGTGGGCGTACAGGACGGCTGTCCAAGAGTCTAGCCGGTGCACACCAGCTGCCCTGATGTTTGGCAGGAAAATCCGCACACCGGGGACTTAGTATTCGGGCACCCCCTGAGCCGGAGCTTGAGGGTGGGCCTGAGGTGGACTATTTTCGGCGCTTAAAGAGCGGCTAAGTGAAGTCCACCAGCTAGCGAGGGAGTTCCAACAAGCTGGGAGTGCTCAGACAAAAGCGGGTTAGCTGATGACACACGAGCTCTGGGACACCCATTTGAACCAATGGACAAAGTGTGGGTGTATTGTCCCCAGCGCAGGCGAGGACTGTCCCCAAAGCTCATGCACCACTGGCAGGGCCCAGGAGAAATTGTTGCTCGCATCACGGAGGTGGTGTATCGGGTCCGCATGCCAGGACATGGCCGGTTGGTGGTGCTACACAGAGACAGACTGGCACCCTATCACCCGTTAGCGGGGGGTGAGGATCATTCCTCACCCTCAGTTCCCCCGCCGGACAGAGGCAGTGACACGCAAAGTCTGGGGTCAGGGGGTGTGGGGGACCCACCGGGGAGACCCATGAGGATTCGGCGTCGGCCAGGACACTTGGCGGATTTTGTGTTGGAGGACTGAGGGTTGTGGGGACACTAAACCCTCTGGGGAGGGGGCTGTGTGGCAGCCTGACTGTTATTTTAGAAATAGTTCCTTGTTAGTGGGTGGAGTTGGTGTCTGTTCCTGTGTTGCTGTGTTTGTGTTGCATTATGGGACTTGAGTGTTTTACCGGCACCATGAGTGAGAGTGGCGTGTGTATGAGTGACATCCTCACAGTGTCGGCTGTTCTTCCCTGTTAAAATAAATGATGGTCAAGTTGTTGACACCAACTAGGTCACATGGCCTGTGTGTGCACTTCTTCCTCCAGTCACTTGAGGTCGTGCGGTGTATGGGACTCAAGTGAACTCTGGGTGTTACCTGCCATAGACATAGAAAGATAGACGCCGCATCACGTGATCCTGAGTGAACCAGCGGAGCCGCCATATTCCTGGGGTCAACCTAAGCTAGGCTACATTCACAACCACATAGACTGAACGGAGAATCGCAACCGATTGCAACCATGCCTTTTGCTTGTGCAGCCTTCGGATGCAATAATCGGCGCTCGATTCAGAGCCGATCACGTGGAATTACATTTCACAAGTAAGTTTTAACATTGTTTTTGTTTTTTACAAGTTTTTCAAGCCACCTGAACGTGTAATCGTAAACGACGTTATGTGGCTAACAGCAAATATGCTAGCGGCAAAAACTGTTCCTCCCTCGTGTATTATTTTACTATATTGCTAATATTTTTTCCTCTTATATAATTTCCGAGGTTTCCCAGTGAGGTGGAATTACGGAGGAGATGGGAAGTTGCGATGAGAAGACAGGATTTTGTTGTCACCGAGTTCTCCAGGCTCTGCAGTGAGCAGTTTAAACCGGATGATTTTGACCGGACTCTGTTTTTCATAAAGTACGGCTGCACCACATGGCAAAAATGACTACTCTGGAGTTTCAGAGTGCCAGCACACGCAAGAAACTGTCTACACAAGTTCTTTTTCAGGGGTTTTAGTTGTGGCATTTTTTGCACAACTAAGTATATAAGTATGTATGTTCTCATAGTTTTGAAGTTCTTGTTTACTAAAACAAAATGTATTTCGTTATTTTTATTCTGTAACGTAGCAGATGTTGAAATGTTTATTGTGCATTAATGCCATATGAGGATAAAGTCTATTATGTGTTTGATTTTCTTTGTTAAGGCTGAACAAATTTCCCCCTAACATTTGAAACACATTATTTTTACTGAGATGCCATTACATGTTTTTTTTTCTGTGTTTTTTGGTAGGTTTGATGAGTTAAAATTGTTTTTCAACCCCTCTCAGATGGAGAAAATTCAAATAAATAAATAAATAAAATAAACTATCAAACTTGTTTTGCATATTAAATCAATTCTTTCTTCATTAAAATACCATAATCATATGATATATTATGTTTAAAAGCATAAAACATGTTTTTTTTTAACTCTCAGAAACATTCCTCATTAGAAACAATGGCACTGCAGGGGCGCTTTGACCTCGTCAAGATGGCGGCGCGTTGAGACGTCAGCTCCAATAGGGGGCGACAAGCGATGCGGCGTCTATCTTTCTATGTCTATGGTTACCTGCCAGCAGTTGCTTGGTTCTGCTCCGACCCACATCGCTACAATATTTTCTTCTCATTTTTTTTAATAAAGTATATATTTTTTTATTTACCAGTGGTACACAAAAGCTAAAGGGTAATTTTTGCTAGCAGAAGTTAGGCTACCTACAACAAATTACAAAGCAAGGGATGAAGGGTGTCTTTGGGTTGGTTTATTTTCTTATGTTAAATGCTGCGATGTTATTTAAGGCATGGGGGTCCTAATGCTAATGTTTACCATGCTGACTTATAAAGAGACATGACATTAGCAAGTAAAATATTAGTACAGCCTATATTGACACGTTTAAATTATGAATACAATAATTCAATAAAGCTATGTTTGGGTGATTTTGTATCTAAGCTAATGCTATTGCTAAGCTGATTCAAAGTTGTCTGAAAACCTGCTGTACTAATATAATACTTTGGCAACACAATCTCACAAACATTTTCTTTTTACTTCACTTTAAGCCATAAACAAGGCCCTTTTCAATCTAAGAAATTAAAAATTAAGATGATTTAATACAAGGCTAATGAAAGGCAGTTAAAACGGAGCAAAATAAAAAAATAGCAGAATAGTTTTTTTTAAATATATATAAATCTGACATTTATTAATACTTTAAACTATGTGTATTTATTGTACTTTTCTTGGACTTTTAGCTCTTGGCCAACCTCCTGCAGAGAAATCTGCATTTTGACATCAACCAACTGATATCACAAAAGAGTCAAAATGTATGACAGAAACTTTCCAGTCAGTACTCTCTGCTCCACTCAACTATCTGTTGATCTCCTCTTGGCAGGTGTTGGACTTTGGTTGGCCTGACCACCACGCTCCTGCCCTGGACAAAATCTGCAGCATCTGCAAAGCAATGGACACGTGGCTGAGCGCAGACAGCCACAATGTTGTCGTAATACACAACAAGGTGAGACCAAATGACTGAAATGAAACTAAACGGATGCTGTCTTTCTGGACAGTAGGTGGTGCTGTCAGGCTCTTCTGAGGCTCCAGCTCCTCTGAAGACTGCAGCTGTTGTGCATTACTATCTAATGATGTATTTATTTTGACGTTTCTGGTGGATAGGAGTACATTTTATGATGGAAACTTCTGATTAGTTCACAAAAGCATAAATTGGGAAAGTAAGACATTGTAGCTGTTTAATTTTGTTACTATGATTAACTGTTAAGAAAGCTGTGAAATTGAAGCTTAAAAGGAGCTTTTTGTTGCTGCCTAAATATTTTACTAGCAAATGTGCTCCCAGAAAATAGGAAAAATATATCAGCTGCTTTGCCTTTAAATGCAATACCGAACCATTTCACGCACTGTGCTTTGTAACATAAGAATTAGCCATGGGATCCTAAAGCTTTCAGCTTCATTCCAAGTGTTTCCTGCAGGGAACTTACAAACAAGTCTGTTGCCATAACAACATTTTTTTTCTTTCCTGCCAGAGATGGTGAGAGATTGAAAGTAGTGGGAAAGTAGTCCATCTTAGGTTTCCACACATGAGCAAGCCATCTCCGCTGACCTTTATGCTGATATTTACTATGTGGAACTTACTCTCCACAATGTTTAATGGCGTGTAAAATGAATGCACGCTGATTCTGGCCTGGTGCTGTAACACATGTTTTGACTTCTCTGTCATTTTTTTATGCCATAAAAACAATCGAATCTAGGAAAAATGACAACTTCAGTAATTTATTTTTTGATAGCAATCTAATTTAAGACTTCACACAGGCTGTCCGCTTATGTAAAGTGTTTTTTATACATATTTCTGCTTTTCAGGATCATTATCTCTATTTTAATCTCGTAAGCATATTAATTTATTTTAAAAAAATCCCAAAGTTATTATACGTTTGGGTTTATAACCCCTAGGTTTTATTTTTATGTCTAACACAAGTAATTTATTGTTCTTAACTTAAAACTCTTCACCTTTTTCTTGTCCTAATTTAAAGTTTTCATTTATTGTTTACTTTTAGTGTTAATATAAATTTTTTCTCAAGGGAAAACTACTTTATTCCTTTAGGTTTTTAGGTCTATATGGTGTATTTGTGAATGCTTCTATGATTATTTGAGTTGTGAACATACCACAGCAGTGCACTAAATGTCTCCATTGTCTTTGAAGAGGCTGTGTTTTTGCATGACTGGAGGATTAAAATGCTTTGCTTACTTTTTCTTGACTGATGTGTTTTCAGGGTAATCGTGGCAGAACTGGAGTGGTGGTGGCAGCCTACATGCATTACAGCAACATATCTGCCAGGTAGGTCCACAATCCCATGAGAATCTACCTTCATCACAAGACCGATGCCCACATTTGATGAAAAGCCAGATATTTTACTCACTAAGCTCCAAATTGTTTTAAAAAAAAAAAAGTTTGTTCAAGACTGGAGCTGAGCTTTTATTTTGAAAAATCCATTTAAAAACAAGGGAGTTAGCTCCACTTAATCATAAGATTCAGATCATACGCAAGAGATTTTTCTTTTTTATTGGATTTGTTTTTAGATTGGAGCAAATCTGGGGACATTCTGTTGCAAAAATAATCAGAGGAGCGCATGACTCCATGTTGATCTTAAAAAGAAAGAATTTGCCTTAAAAAAATCAAAGCAAACTTTTTTTCTTTTCTTTTTTATTAATCCAGCTATTTGTTAAGCAAACTGAAGTATCTTTTAGAATATCTAGCACGATACACACGTTAAATAACATATTTCACACTTGAAATACTACATATAAGTGATGAAAAAAGAAGTTTGGCAGTCTTGTGTCTCCTAACCAAGACTTTCTGTTGCATACAGTGCTGACCAGGCTCTGGACAGGTTTGCCATGAAACGCTTCTACGAAGACAAAGTACTTCCTGTGGGTCAACCATCCCAGAAAAGGTCAGTCTTTCCTGACATCTTGTTTACAAAATGAACCCATGGTGACCTCTCCTTCAAATATGTGCCTTTTTACAAGCTAAAACAGCTGTGCTAATTGATTTTTAAGTCCCCCTTCTGGGGGCAATAGAATAAACAAAAGGGTAAAAAGTCAGTAAACACTGAACGCACTTGTTTACATGTACTCTACAGACAATCAGTGATATATTAAGTTTATTATTCAACAATAAAAGAAAATGAGCGTATAATGCTACTTTCACTGTGTCCTCGACGCGGTGTGTTCAAGTGATCACTTCCAATGAAAAGTCTATGTAGAATCGTGCAGGTTTTTTGCCTCAAAAAGTCTTGCATTTAGACACCGCTACCTACAATTTTAAATTGGTTTTTGGGCTACTCGTGGGTCACAAAGGGTTCTAACATTTGACAGAAGCAGGAGCAGACTCGTGGCATGTTTTGGTCATTTGCCTCGTAAAAAAAAGAAACAGCAAAAAGATCTGTACAACAACATGCTTTAATCTTGATTGAAAATGACTTTAAAACAGAATAGTTTGGAGTTTTTATTTCAGAACTGATTTTTCTTCTCATTTTAGTGGGATTTTCACCAATGGGTTTATGTCCCTCAGGGAAAAACTCAAAATGCTGCATTCATGTAGTGTTGGATTAATCAGAAAAATTATGGTCCAACTTAGAAATTACACATGAATGTTAGAGAAACAACAAATCTTCTAACACTACAGGAATGCAGAATAACTTTCTGTACCTGAACAAAGGTCAATTTATTTGTTGTCCACCATCTCTGGGGAGACACCTGAACTTCAGGGAGAATAGAACATTAATAAAGGTAATCAACATCATCGATTCCAGTTTGGTGAGCCAGATGAAATAGTTGAAGGGATTTCATTTTGTGCCACAGTTTGTCCACCCCTGCGCTAGTGTCAGGCAACGACAGTCCAGTATGAACACCATATGCTAAAAGCGAGTTCAAGAACCTACATTTAGTGAGCATTTGAACACACATCACATACCCAGTGTATAGATTTAGATTTTTTTTTAACTTGTCCAAATCAAAAAGATCAAAAAGAATGGAAGGTCTCTGGTGTTTGACATATTTTACTATTCTAAAAGGAGAGTTATGAATCTCCTGACACACAAGGTGTATTTATGTATAAACCCCTTTTGTAATTTAGACAAAACATTATTTATATTGATTATATTTGTATCTATTTTTGATGGAAAAGAAGAAGAGAAAGTCCCTAGTGTGTAGATTTGCCATCCTTCTTGGTTGCAGTTTATTTGAGTGGCCTGAGCAGATTATTGTTCCCTCCTTTATCTAAAGTCAGATTCCAGGGTGAAAGCTTGTCTTGCCAAAAACACTGGATTATGAGTTCATGCCTTTGTGGGTTAAGCTCTGAGTTTCGCGATTTAACACAAGCAGCTCACTGATCCTCTGCTCCCCTTCTCCTAGATATGTAGAGTACTTCAGTGGCTTGCTTTCTGGACACATCAAGATCAACAACAAACCCCTTTTCCTTCATCATGTCATCATGCATGGTATTCCCAACTTTGAAGCCAAAGGAGGTTTGTATCTGTTCCTGCACTTATCCGCCCAAAAAACAAGCATTTTCATCCCCAGAGTTTATTTTTTAGCTTTTTTCTTTACATTTGTGTTCCAGGTTGTCGTCCCTTTCTGAAAATCTATCAGGCCATGCAGCCCGTCTACACATCTGGGATCTAGTAAGTCTTAAAATACGCTCACGCTCAAATGCTTTTACAAGATTCCAGGGATAGCAAGCTCATAATGGCTTGACAATAAAAACCCTGATTTTCCTTTATAGCCTCTCGCCTAATTCCTTTGCTCCCCAACATACATGCGCACAGCCCCCACCGCCAGTTTAGACTCCGGGCTTGACTCACATTATTGTATTTAGCTAACCTCCCCAGCTGCAGGCTCTTGTTTCTCCACTTCAGATCCCACAATCATGAGTGGGGTTATTTGTGAGCAGAGAGCCCATGAAAGTGGCAGACAGGCATCTGTGTGGATGCATGCAGAGTCTCTCTGCCAAAGGAGCCTGCTGGTTCCTGAGCTCAGACAGGAAACAATAGCTTCTATGGCTCTCTGTTGTTGTCTTTGGCAGTAGGGGAGCGTTGCGCATGAGGACAGAAGGTGAGTGCTGAGCAGCAATGAGATTTGTTAGGCCCGCATATACACACATAAAACACGCTGCACACATGAAGAAAAACACTCCCCATCACATACTGCTGCTGAGTCTTTCCATTTTCACTTCACAATACTGTTAGCAGCTGTTCTTGTAAGTAGTAAAGTTAACTGTAAAAGACCCACTACAATGATTTTTTTGTGTTTTTAACTCATTCTCGTGGCATTTTTCAGATCATGGAGGGCATTTAAAAAGAAAATAAAGCTTAAAATGGCATTTTTAAAGTTTTTCTATATTCAAATTGATGTGAATCAGGAGCAGATGAAAAAATGCAGTTGGAAAAAGTGAAAAAATTGTCTCAAAAATACACTAGGCGGGCTATAAGCTTCCTGCTCTGCTCCATTCTGATGCATCCACTTGTAAATAGAGGCAATTATTTGTATGTTATTATATATACATCTTTGATGGGTAACTCCACTATTGCTCTCCCTTTTTGTTGCACTGCTAATCAGTGGCAGACTTTGCAGTTTTGGGGACACAGGCGGACAATAACATGGGGCCCTTTGCAACTTTTGTGTAAATCTTTTTTTTTTTCTTTTTCAAATTAAAAAAAAAAAGTTTTCAGAAAATTGGACTTGAAATCGCCCAATCTGGCAACACTGACTGCTTGCTAACTTGCAAGGCTGTATCCAAATGTATTCACTACTCACTATAGTGCACTATAAGGTGTATTCGCCATTCTTCAGTGCTGTCCAAATCTGCAATTCCAACAGAGTGCCCTAGAAATTTCCCAGAAGTCTCTGCGAAAATCCAGGGTGGAGACCACAATGCATTGCTTTTGAACATTTTTTGTTAAAGAAATGTGTTTAAATGTAAATTTTTAAATAAACCATCCACGTTTTCATAACTAAACACAATGGAGTCACAAATAGACGTCTTAAAATACTCATATTGATTAGACTTTTACTTCGTAAAGTCATTAACATCATATCCGTTTAGAAAAAAAAAAGTTGTGAGCATGTCCGAATTGCTTTCATAATGCGAGGCACTACATAGTCCAGCCCTATATAGTTTTTAATAGCTAGGGATTAGGGTGGGAAAAAGCCCAAGTCTCTCGACTTCCTGTGGACCGGAATATTCCATTGCTGCAGGGGCGAAAAACTTTGACATAATCAGTTTTCTTCCATTTCAGTGATTTATCTGTACCTTTTAATGATAGTTAAATAATTATTGGTGTAAAATTTATTTTAGACATAATGTTTTGAGTATTCTGTTAAGGGGCCTCCAGAATGTTAGGGGTCCCAGGCAATCGCCTACCTTGCCTAATGATAAGTCCACCACTGCTGCTAAAGTTAGGTTGAGGTGGTGAGGGACTGTAAGCTAGCGGGAGACCGTGTAAACAGGTAACTCTCAGTTAAATTTGTAATGAACTACTGCAGAAACAACGCAGTTCTCTTAACAATGGGAATGTTTTAAAAATAGCTCAAAGGACGATCGGAGTGGGACTTAAAAATAAAAAGACTGCACCAGAAAAAACAAGGCTCGATTTTCAACCCTTTAAGTCCTTTAAATAGCATTCCTTCTTACTCTCTATCATGCACTCCCAATTAGCCCTCTTCCCTTTGATCAGAGTCATGTTTGACACTAATACCCACATTTAGCTTTGCAGTGTTCTGTGGTTATTACCCTTGACGGCTTCTGTTAAAGACCAACTTCCAAAGCAGGTCATGTGTTCTTGTTTATATCCAGACACAAAAATTCATGCAGTGTGAAGTTTCTTCCTAAAAGTAATGTCAGATCTGTCGTGTAATGTGATGTTTGGTTTTTTTCCAGTAACGTCCAAGGTGACAGCCAGACGAGCATTTGCATAACCATTGAACCTGGTCTTCTCCTGAAAGGAGACATCCTGGTAAGCTTCACAGAAATAGTCTTGATGCACTTTAGTTAAATGAAATTGAAACCCATAAAAAAAATGTAAAAAACCCCGGTTATGAGCTCACTTCTGCTGCGAGTTTCCCCTGGCAGGAAAACTGGCAAATAAAGCAGATGCTAATGGGCGAGGATTGTGTGCCAGTGACAACAGCTGTATAAATGCACGGAGGATACACTGATTTTTTTTTCTTTTTTAATGGTTTGACAATCAGAATGGAATCTTGTTGATTTTTCCAATCCAACACTGGGGCAGTTCGTACTGGGAAAAGACTTTTGAGTTTATAGGCACTCATTAGCACACCATCTTTTTCTGGAAACTGTGATGTAAAACATCAGTTTCTACAAGACTTAGAAACCTATTTTTATTCTTGTAGCATTTTAAAACAGGGAGCTTAATTTTCTCCAATACTTTTTTTTTTTTTTTTTTTGCATTTTTTTAGGTGGAAGTTTTCCATCTTTTTAATTAAAATGAGTAATTTAGGAGGTAAAGAATAAAGGAGAACAGCAGAGGTCAGCAAACTCAAACTGCTGTGGCTGTCATTTAGCCCATAAAGAAGTCCATGAGATCTCCTCATCTTTTTATTGCAGCTCAATTCCAAAGGAGGGCACTTAGAGTTTGAGGCAGTTCAGTTTGGGTTATCAGAGTGAAAATCACGTGTCTGTTCTTATATAAATCTAATGGATCCTGCCAAACACATTTTCTCATGTTGCTTATGATGTTATTCAGATACTGTAAGTGGGAAAATGTTAATGGTTGTCTAAAAGCCAAATAGATGGGGATGAGTCATTAATGAGTTAGCTCCACATTTCAACTTTGGACTCTATCATTTTCAGTTTAAACGCCATAGTGAATGATTAGAAACAAGGAAGTAAAAAAAGCTAAAAAAAAGTTCAACCTTTGAAGAGATTTTTTCACATTTTTCAGAGTGTAGTGTCTTTCTTTCTTTCATGATTAGTTATAAATTATTCTAACATTTTTTTGAATGTTTTTTGTTTAACCCACACTGATATAGATCAGGATTATAACAAGTTTTCTGACACAAAACTTTTTCTGAAACATATCTTTTTTTTTTGCTACAGCTGGATTAACACCATGCATTTTTCCTCTCTCCTCTTCCAATGTTGTCGCACCCTGAAACATTTTTCTTTAAAATTTTGGACTGCATTTATTTTATTTTTGTAACTCCACCTTTTACTGAAAAGAAGGTGAAATTGTGCTACCACTCATCGATCCTATCATGCAGACAGACTTCAGTGTCTTGAATTAAAATAACACCATCACATGTGTTCTCTAAATCTCGTCCTTGTGACTCTGCAGCTCAAGTGCTACCACAAACGTTACCGCAGCCCGTGCAGAGATGTCATATTCCGGGTCCAGTTCCATACGTGTGCTGTTCACGACCTGGGACTTGTCTTTGGGAAGGAAGAGCTTGATGAAACATACAAAGGTAACAAAGGTTATGTTTTGTCTCGATACTCAAAAATGCTGTTAAACTGTTTGAACCATTACTTTTTTTTTTAAAGATTAGTCTCTAAAATAAATTGCATCCTATTTTGACGTGTCTTGAAACATTTTATACTATACTGTGACTACCGCACACCTCGTGTTGGTCTTTGTAAAAGCAAATGCATTGCAATACTTTGATTTTAACAAACAGGAAACACAAAATGAGTTGTGCAATGCATTGTAGTGTTGCACAAATGTACTTTATTAAAAAGTTATGGAAAATAATTTTTGCTCATCTGTCACTAAATAAATGTTTTCAAAGGATCTGCCTGGAATTGATTATTTGTTGGCCCATATTTGACGTCCCCATTTTCAACAGTGAAGATAAATTTGTCTGTTTCTGTCTCCTGTGCAGATGAACGATTTCCAGAATATGGAAAAGTTGAGTTTATTTTCTCATTTGGACCAGAAAAAATACATGGTAAGTATCAAAGTGTTCTGTCCCAAGTATTTTCACTACATATTTTATGACAGTTATGTGAAGATCTTCTGGTTTAAAAAAAAATACCCATCTTTCTTTAAAAATAAAAATTCTATTTTTTTTTCAACATCTTCAGCTTTCATTCTTTGTGGCGTTTAAAGTAAGTTTTGGATTCAAAGATTCACATTTTCTGCTCTGTCTCTTTAAATTTCTGGTCAAGGTATGGATCACCTGGAGAACGGGCCGAGCGTCTCGGTGGACTACAACACACAAGATCCTCTGATTCGCTGGGATTCCTATGAAAACTTCAATCAGAGCTGTGAGGACGCCACAGAAGGTGAGAAAAGTGAAAAAAGACTCCTGAATGCACCTTCCTCTACGCTGATGGTGGTTAAGCTTTATTTGCATGCTGTCTAACAGAAGTGCAGAAATAACTATATTTTTTGTGTAATATCTAAGTATAAACACCACCAGGGTTGTAGCTTCTGCCAGGTTTATATAGTTTTATTTTGAAAATGTTTTGACATTTGATGTCTAACAGATCAGAGATCAGGTTGCAAGAAGGCCAAAGTCCTATAGACTTCTATTGAGAAATAGAATTTCTAAGTCATTTTATTTGTCATAATAACCTGTGGGTAACATCAACACCTTTTTTTGTCCAGTTCATATAAACGGTCATACGAATCAGTTTTTGCAGTTACGGTGAGCATCGATGACCACAGGTTTTTTTGTACAGTTGAAGGGGCACTCTTGGAATTGTAGAGTCTGAAAGCCCAATAAAATAGCAAACTCCATATATCAGGGGTGTCGGAATCAGTGTCCAACACATTTTCCAACCAACCTGCCATTGAAGCTCCTTACTGACCAAACACAGCTGATCCAGATAATCGGGGGCAGATAAGTCAGAAAACCAGCAGGAGGCCTGATGTAGTGAGTAGTGAGGAAATTCCGACACAACCCAGGACTTTACGTATGAAAGAAATCAGAAACCTTTCACTAGCAAATCACAAAATCGTTTTACAACAGCAAAATCCTTTTGAAAGGCGTTGAACTCCATTCCACTGACAACCTTTTGAGACTTTTGGAAGTGCTTCAGATTGGATTCAGTCAGGCTCTCCTTATGACTGCAGAAATACTTTTTATTGTTTCATAGGGAGAGTTCTGACTTAACTTTGGTCGCTCTTGAGCTGGTTCTCTTTTGCATTTGCACTAACAGCACGTGCCAACCTTTGAAACAAGGCTGCCCTTGTAGTTCTGCATGACGCAAGAGGCAGATTTCGATCTGGTCTTGATGGAGTTTAAAACCTTCTTTTTTTTCATTTGACAGTTACATCCTTAGTACTTCCACATGATGGAATCACACCAATGTGTCCCACTGGACATCAGTCAGAACATCAGAATGCTTAATGAGGGCAGCAGCTGTGGACATATAATAACTATCAATTTTTCACTTTTACGCTCTCCCATTTAAGTATTTTTATAAAAGCTGTGGATCCTAAATTTATAACCAAGAGGTGTGCGTTTTTGCCATACCCTGGGCAAAAAAAAAGGTATTTGTGCGGCTGTGCTCATTTGTGGTGAAATTATCACAGCAGAAGGAAGCCCCAGGAGACCTGTTGAACCGCCTTTCAGAGCACAGTGCCGACATTCTTCATTTCAGCCACAGGCACGTTCAGAGACGAGGATGGTGGTCAGTCTGCAACCAAAATGTTACTTTCTACACCACCTAAAAGTAGAGACAATGTTGCGCCCCCATATCAGGGCAAAAAGACATTTCATTTGTTTTCCAAATATTTTTTTTCCCCAATTAATACAGTTTTTTTCACTGTGAAAGCTAAATATTAACGTAAATCGTTTGACATTTAAAAGTAACAGCTGTTCAATAAAAACGGATGACTGTTTTTGATTTAAAGCACATTTTCCTAAAATAAATAATGGTCTTTTTTTGAATGTAGATTCTTGCTGCCTATCTGATGTCCACAACTACCCCCATGTGTTTTTATTAGGTTCCCAAATAGTCAAAGGTCAGAGGTTACTTGGCCTCCCTCGATCACAGCCAATAAAGTGTTCACCCCTTCTTACGCGCAGCTTGAAATAGGCTCTGCTAAAATAGAAAAAGACACAAGTCTTCTATCTGTTTCAGTAGAGGTGACTGCGTGTGTCATAAATGAGTCAAATGTAATCTCGTCCTAGACGTCTGCTTCTTCTCGTCTACTGTTGGACGTCTGACAAAGACGCTGATGTGGACTGAGGTCACAAACATCCGCTATCACGTCATCTGTGAGCTTATAGCGGCTTGAAAGCAACTGATCAGTCTTTACAGGTGTGGTTTAGCAGGTTTGTGTGAAGTAGACTTTCCCCAACCAGCAGTCAGACCTATTTAAACTCTGCCTTTGGAAAATAACAGTAAAAGACCTTAAAGAAGGAAGGAATTTCCCATGAGCAGAGGTCTTTCCGGTTACTATTTGGCTTCACATTTGTTAGTGTTCAAAAGCAGTTTGTTCTTCTGAGAGAGAAGCATTAAAAAAGTGTCAAAAACTAGAAATAACTTCACAATAGTTACTTGGAGAGCAAAAGTAGAAATTGTATTTGTTTTTTGTTTTTTTGGTCAAGATCAATATGTTTTTGATTGTTTTAGAAAGAAACACTTTGGCTTTCAGTTACAGTCTACTGTAAACTCTGCACTTTAAAGCCTTAATAATATAAAAACAACTAGTGCGCCTTGTGATCCAGAGCACTACTATTACATTGATTCTTTGTGGTTGTGTTTACTGATGATATAAGAACTTTTCAGTATGGAGATATACAAGGCGCTCTGTCAAAATGTCTGTCTGTTTTCATCTTATTTTTTTCGTGATTTCCAAAGAAGGTAGGGTTTTATTGTAAATATGCTAACGCAATTATCGTGTAGCGGTCTCATTCTGTTTTTTTTTATTAGTTTATTATTTTTGTTTGTTACTAACAAGGTTGGGAGTTAGCATTTATGGAGGGAAATAAGTATCACCCCGATTAATGCATGAGTAATTATTGATTTGTGTGTAACTTTGGATTTGTGTGTGTGTGGTTCTTGATTTGTAACTCATGTAATACATTATGTGTATAAGTACAAAAATTATTAAATGAAAAAAAATACAATTTACTCATGAAAAAATTAAAATCCTAAATTACATATGCACAAATCAAAAATACGCACATTGGATGACGGCTGCTTCTGCGGTCTTTCCATCTCTCCCTCTGACCGAGTTTGAAGGCTTGCTGTCCCTCATTAACACGAGGGGGTAAAAATCAAAACAAGAATTAAAAGTAGGGACCTTTTTTAGTATTGTATCGATGAAACTCAGGCTCCCAATCTGTCCCGTGTATCCCGCCTTCGCCCAACAGTAGCTGGAATGACCTCTGGCAACCCCGCAGCCCCAGTGGGTTAAGGAAATAAATGGGCATTCAGGACAAAAGCACTCGAATTGGATTAGTCTTTCACCCGCTGAGTGACCCACTGTCACTTAAGTGCTCAAAATAAGGATAGTCTTAAATAAAAGGAACAGGAGCCAGAGCAGTTCCATAGGTAGCCACTAGAGGGCTTTTTACACCAGTCAGTGGCTATTTATTCGAATGTCAGAAGTACTTACGTTTAGGTTCAGAAATGTGTTTTCATACATTTGACAAATTTAATATCTATAACACATTGATTACTTATTCATATTTATTTAACCTAAGATTTTTTTCTTTATGCAGGTTCAAAAATTGAATTCCAAAGAGGATGTTTGTGTGTCTTTGTCCTCTTTCTAGGCTGGTTCCAACAGTTATAAGGGGTGTTTCATCTATTTTTTTCAGAATTAATGGGTTTAAATCTGCTCAATAAAGTGACATTGCATTATTTTTAAATACCTACAAACGTCAGCTTTTGATAAAAATAATAAAATTTAAATACACAATGAAAAGTTTTGACTAAATCCCCATTTTTTGTTTCTTTGAAAGTTTTTAATAAAAGGTTGAGACAGAATTTATGCGTTTTTAATACAACTAACATTTTATGGTCCATTTTAAAGTCCATTTTATCTGTCACTAATGTCTGTTTAATGTACAAATAGAATAATATTTAATACCATATGTTCCAGAATATAAAAAGTAGTCATTTTGAATGAACAATTGTAGTCTCTAAATGTTAACCAAAGTGACCAAACAAAAGGAAAGTTCTATTTATCTGTATTACTTTAGAGCCACTTTACTGAATATTCGAGATTGGAAATGAACCATAAAATGAGTAAACTTGTTTTTAATAGAAACTACATTGGGTGTGAGAATCTCTCATATTAATTTTTAATTTTTGATTCCAACAATGACCTCAGCAGGTCAGCTGTGTCGACAGACCAGAGGAAAGTGGGCAGATCTGAGAGGAAAAAAATAAATTCAAAAAGTTGAGAAAGTTTGGAAAAAGCCATATATAGGCATAATAGTTTTTTTTTTTTTTTTTTTTTTTTTAACAAAATCTTCAAAATGTTACTTTTGCACAATATGCTGTTTATTCATTGCTCTCTTGTTTAAGTTTAAGAACTGTCTCCCTGCGACGTTCCTCCGCGCTGCTCTCTCTGCTGTCTGAGGAGTCGCAGGAGTTAAAGGCTCCTCTGCTCAACTGTGAAGCGTTTTTTTGTGCCTTCACAAGAGGAATGACGGGGGATGTCAGTGTGGGTCTCCGCACACCGCCACTCAGCAAACAGACGCTTCCACGCCGTAACATGGGGAATCTGTGCTGAGCGTTTCTCCAGTTTCCCTTTGGCGGAATGCAGCCGATGCCTTTTGTTCCAGCTTTGATAGTTGTCGGAAAGTTGAGCTGTGAGCGGACATCCACTCTGCTCCTTATGTAACGCTGAGGAGAGGAGAGGAGAAGAGCTGTCACAAACTCGGCAGCTGACATCTTTCACAACATGTGAGTAACATGCTCTGCAGCTGCGGAGCCTTTCAACAAGCCAGAAGCTAGTTTTTGGAGCTTGAAGTCCTATATTAGTCATGCATGTTTGGTTTTTGTATCTTTTATTACTTTAACCAGCTGAATTCTTTACAAAAGCTTTGGTCTGATGGTCACTGCTTCTATCTGTATGTCCTTTAATTCAACAGTCAGTAAAGAGCTGATGACAATCAAATCGGATTTTGGTCAAATTAAGGATTTTTTTCTGACAAATCTACTTAAATATGTTGTGTTTTTAACATATTCTTGCGGCATTGTTTGGATGATGGAGGACTTAAACTAAGTAAATGCAATTCATTATTGCATTTCTGAATACTTCTTTATTCAAAATGTTGTGAATCAGGAGCAGACCAAAAAACGCAGTTGGAAAAAGGGTGTTTTTGTGACATAGAAAGTACAACTGCATGGGTCACAAGCAGGAGAGCTCTTTAGTTTCAGCAGTTAGGCAAGTAAAAAGAAACTTTTTCTCTAACTTTTTTAATTCCACATACTTAAAAAATCGTACACAGTATTCTCTCGCCCTGTCGCAGTTCAACTTTCGAGGTGTTCAAAGCGTTCCATGCAGGTGCGCCTGTGATTGTGTGTAGTTGCTTGCACACTGGCCACGCAATCAAGCAGGCACTAACTAAGAATTCCTGGCTTCTGTGCATGGAGCGCGCATCGCTACGCAAGTTTTTGCGTCTGGTCGCGAGCTCTACGCACAAATCTGGCACGCACTGAGCGCGCACTGAATGCCCGCTCTATGCGGGTTTATGAACTTGCGCTCAACAGATGGTATCCACACCGGAGCATCACGCTCACACAGGTATCAGCAGGGAGGAAAATCTTCTTCTATTGTATTTTTACTCTTCATTAGCGCTCCTCCACCACCTACAATAGAGAGAACCTTGGAGCAAAAAGTCAAAGGAGTCAAAATCCCCCAAATGTTTTATGCTATATAAATAAAATTGAATTGAATTTAACTGAAAGGGGCAAAAAGAAAGCATACCTGGCCTTGAAAGACCTTTAATTCATTGTGTTGAAAAAAAAAAAAAAAAAAAAGAAATTCTGACTTTATAACTGTGAATCGAATCATGGCTTAACTGAATTGTTACATCCCGAGTAAACATGTTCATGTCTGTCTGAGAAAAACGTATTAAGCGTGTAGTGGGGGGTTTTGCCAATGAGATATATTGCTAGAGATGCTAGGCTAGCCTGTTACCACTGTCCAAGATACGTAAAGAACGACGCCATATTGGATATGTCAGCTAACAATGAGATAAGGGTTAGCAGCTACAGTAAAATTACCATAAAATGCTTAATTTTTGTTCAATTGTAACCCTTCCGCTCTCCTTAGCTTGTTTACATTAAAAGTGGGGTCATCTGCACACCACAGGACAGTGCGCTGAACTTTTTTTTTTCACTGATTTCGGAGTTTCACTAATGTCCATGGCAGACATAAAATCCTGTCCCCCTTCGTCCACATTTGTCATGGAAGAAATCGCATAACAATATGTGGTTGGAGCCATCTGGACCCCAAGGAGAGCGGAAGGGTTTTAAAGGGAAAAAAACTGATCATCACAAAAATAAAAAATGCACAAGTGGATTCCACCCAGAGTTTATCAGAAGGACTCTGGCACCCGTGCAACACCTGCTAGGCAGTTTTCTGCCCCTTGTCCACCTGCAGGACAGGGATTTAGCGCTGGACTCTTTCCTCTTCACTTGCTGTTAATTTCTTTTCCCTCGCTTACTAATTTGCTTACATTCAGCGGATCCTGGTCTGATACCATGGTCATCCTCCAGAAAACAGAAACTATCGGTGGTCCTGCCAGCAAACAAGGAAATAGTGCGAGGTCTAAAGCTGCTATAGACTTTGAACAGGCTACAAGATCAACCTAAACATACACTAATGAGAGTAAACGTACTCAGATCTTCTAAAAATGTTTTATTTAAATTCTCCTTCATCAGCTGACAGAGTAATTGACTTGGAAAAAGTCACATCCTTGTTTTTCCAGCTCTTTTTGTACAATTTTAGCACAGCAGTAAGTAAACATCTTAACATATCCAATATGGTGTCCAACTTTAGGAATGCAACAAGCTAACGTAGCGACTCTAGCCTATATATATCTGTAGATCACGGATTTCACCTATCGCAAGTCATTTTTGAAACGCAACTCCTGTGATAAACAAAGGAAAACTACATTATATACTTTTATACAGAATAACACTTAAATAATCGGATTCATCTGAGCTATAAAGAGAGGACGGGGTTGGGGTCGGGGGATGGGGGGTTTATTCCCTTCTCATCCTAGACACCAGGAGTCATGAACTAAAAATGCCTCTGTGCGTGGTTGGAGCCAACGCGGGCAACAATGTCACTAAATCTGTCATCAAACTCAAAGGAGACTCATTTAAATGTGTAAGGCTTTAATTAAGTCAAACTGAATGTAAAAATCTGTCCAGAGTCACTTTTTAATATTGAAATGGAAAAAAAACGTACTAGAATTTTTCTTTTTTTTTCTGTCATCGGTTTGCGTTTTGACGTTTACCCACAGGGATGAAAGTGTGTGCGTGTCAGCAGAGTTTTGTAGACAGTGTGTGCATTCTAGCCTCCCCTGAAATAAAAAAGAAAAAGTGACATTCCTCCATATAAATGTGATCTCACTGAAACAAACACATTGTAGGTCTGTGGTGTTTTTTCCAGAAGGGTGCAGAGGTGAAACTCCCTTGTGTTGGCAACAAGCTTCCGTGCCATCAATCCCTCTGTCTGGTCGCCGGCTTTGCGGAGGATCAGGCTGCTTTGACTCCAAACTCCGCACAGTCGAGATTGCGTAACAACCAAGGCAGAAAAAGAAAGTCTTTCTACTTAAGACTGCATTGAACAGAAGAGGAGAATAGGCTTGCTGTGTTGTGGACTGTCCTAGCTTGCTCCATAGCTGTTGGGTCACGGAGAGTTCTGCATGGAATATGAAGGGATTACATTAAGCAAGAAGTCTTCTTCAGGACATCCAGATGAGGCTTTTTTTGAGCCGTCTGCACTGGACCACCAAGTTAAAATTAGAAAATCAAATTATCATATTCGTTTCTATTGTGTGAGTACGACAGCAGAAACTGCAGACAGCTGTTTATCTGTTTCTGATGACTTGTAGGAATGAATGAGTGGTCTGTTATCTCCTCATAGATGCAGCTTCAAACCAGCTGGTGCCTGGATTACACTCACTCTTTCCACTCCTTTCTCTCAATCTGTGTAAAACTGACTTGTCCAAAAAAATCATAGAGGAGATACGACAGACTCGCGAACTTCGCTGGGTGTTCCCCCGCCTTTGCCAAATAGTGGCTGGGATAGGCTCCAGCAACCTTGAGACTCCAAAAAGGATTACAAGAGTTTAGAAGATGGTAAGGATTGCTACAGTTCTCAGTTTAACCATTGAATTTAGTCGTGGGAAGGGTGAATAAGTACATCCCTATTGCCTACCAGTATGTGTGTGTTGATAGTGTGAAGCAGATATGGTGGTAAATTGGTGGTAAAGCCAATCGAAAGGCTTTTCTTCAATGCTCATTGATTATTAGAATTACTTAAAAGAATTTAATACATAAATCATACATTGAAATGATACAAAACCATAACTCAGAAATTGAGGTTTGAAGACGTTGCATTCCTAGAAGATAGATCATTGAATGGATGTTGCTATACTATCGATATATTTGTGATTATAGTCTATAAACTGTATCCTAATGTATTACTAACACTGCTTTTTCTTGATCTACTTTTCGTCAATCACAAGGCAGTTGTAGTCTTCCCAATCTGTAAAGAGGAAGTTTGATGTTTCATTGAGGATATTCAATAATAATTAGCATTGAGTTTAGCATCATCCTTTCACAAATTTCCTTTTTTTAGATGTTTTTTGGTGCAGCCACTTTCCAATTGGTGAATTTTATTCTATTAACCTCATTTTCTTTTCATTGGCTTATATCACTCAGAAGACACCACCATCATTACTTTAAGGCACAGAAGCAAATTATGATCCTTCCTGATCCCAAATATCCTCCATTTAATAATTACTGTACTGTTTGTTTTTTTTTTGGTGGTATTTGTATTAGAGTTTCCATAATACATCACTGTAGGTTACATGCTCAGCTTATGATAATTTCAAGTACTCGTCTAAACTGTGGTGTTGATCAATCTGAGGTCTTTCACTTTAGTTTTAAATAACCCTAACATGGTGCTGATAATATCAGAAGAAATCAATACCATTTTCTGCTTCCTCCTTCCATTAAAAAGCCTTTTATCCTGCAGGCCTAAAGAAAGAGCGCTCGTTCTCATTGATCCAAAGTAACTTCTGATGTATATTTGATGAGCTCTTCAGTTGAATGCTTACTTAGCTTCAGCAAAGTCCTGTAGTTGAATTTGACCAAGCAATTTGGGTCCATAAATTTGCAAACCTTTGAAAACACCAAAGAATGTCTTGAAGTAGTATAAGTTTAAGATCACGACACGTCCAAAATTTTGTTGGCAGGTGAAGTTGTTAAACATCTCTGCAGCCTAACCACCAATTTTTAAAAGTTCAGTTCTCGAAACATGCGACTGTGTTTTGAAATTATGGCTACAGTTTTAGTGTAAAAATTTACAGTAATTGCACAATTTGTCCCAAAATCAATATTTTAGCCGTTAGCTTCTACCAAAACAGACCAGTCTATACTCATAAAAATCAATGGGTGTGGTTCACTGAGGTTCTTTGTTCACCTTGAAATAATCTCAAATATTCATATTGATGTGCGTTTAGTCTGCTGTATGATGCACACAGACACAAAATCAGTCCAGAGTGGCACATTTGCATGTTTGTGTATGCTAGCTTCAAAGGAAACACAGTATTTCCGCTGTAAGGGAGGGGGTCTATTGCTAGAGGGGTCGGAGCTCAAAGTTCAAAGATGAAGAAGTCATGCAGTTTGCACCATCTGTCTTGCTGAACCTCAGAATATCTAGCTTCACCCACCCTCTGGAACCCCCTTTTTTGTGCAGTGTAGTATTTGTGCAAGTTTTGCCTTAAATACATCACCTTATACTTTTTAAAGTATTTATAACATTTTTGCTCTACAACTCCTGCTTTTGGAAACGGGATGTAACATCACAAACCATTTTTCATGTCAAACTGGTCAGACATAATTCACTGTCCCCTGCTGTTCTATAATCACTCAGGGCTGTGAATATAGAGCCGCTAACAGTCTTGTTTGAGTTATGCGCAGTAGAATAAGCTATTTGCTACACACAGATGCCCTGTAGACCCTCACACATGCTCCTGCCCCGTCTCATCTCATAGATGAACACTGCCAGGGGTTATTTGTGCTGGCTTACAAGGATTTACTTTAAGCCAGTAAAGAGCAGAAGCAGACATGGCACCACACACACACACACACCTTTATGCAGGCACACACACTAGTTTGAAGGAGGAAAAAAAAAAAGTCACCCATGACTTATAAAGGCTAATCTGGGGATTAGTCACATTATGTTGAAAGAAAATACAAATTTTCCTAGAATTGTCCAGATCAATGTAACCCTATCACTGTACAAACTGAATAAAGCAAGAAGTTGCCAGTAAAATGAAAAGATTTTGTGAGAAAAATGAAAAGTGTGTCAATCTGTTGATCATTTTGATCTATTTTGAAAGCCAGGAAACTTTTAAATATGATTATTACATTTTAGCCAAAATGATAAAATAAAAACTGATTTCCACAGCGCCCCTATATGGACATCATAGGAGGAAAAAAAGATTGAGATTGAGATTTTTTTTTTTTCTTGGTTTCTAGCTGGTAGTTAGTAACTGAAAACGTACTTTTTAATTTAAGTTAAAAAAAAAAAACTTTTTTCTAAAAATTGATTTTTTTAATTTTTTTTGGTTACTGACTGAAACGGTTTTTTTTTTTTTATTTTAAGTTTGGCGTAAAAAAAAATGAAAAAAAAAGAAAAAGCTTTTTTTTGGGGTTGGGGGGGTTAGCTGGTAGATCGTAACTGAAAAAAAGTTTTGTTTTTCTTTAAATTAAAGTAAAACATTCTTTTTCCTAAAAATTGAAATATGTATATTTTTGGTAACTAACTGAAACTATTTACTAGTAATTTATTTTTCTAAAAATTCAAGTAAAAAAAACATTTTTCTTTTTAGTTACTAAATGGTGTGCCACAATTAGCAACCATTAAAGTTTTAACTTTAATGTCGTTTAACCCGAATTGTGGTGCGGAGCAACCCCTCCCCCATTCCCTTACCCCTTACTGAGAGCTCTCTGTTTACAAGCTCTTACCAATAGCTTACAGCCCCTCACACCCCTGGTGTAACAAGAAATATTCAACCATACAGTTTAGAGCCAGATTCCAGCTCAGATGAGGAAAACGTAGACATCTGTTAGTCTGCAAACGGATGCATCAAATGCGATCTTTTTCAAAATGCCTTTTTTCATCTGCTCCTCATTCACAGTGAACTGAATAAAGAAATACTCAGAAATTGAATTTCAAAATTAATTTTCTTTATTTATGTCCTCCATCATCAGAAAAATACCACAAAACCAGGATTTCATTGGAGATAATAAATCTAAAAGGATGAAGCCATGGTCACATGTTCTTCATCACTGAGTTATATATGTTATTAAGTTGTGCTGTTTTAAATTGAGATAAAAAAAACGATGGTCTTTTCTGCATACTAATGCGTACAGATGTTTAGGTAAGATAAAACTAATCACGACCTAAAGATCTTCTGCACGCGTGTTTAAAATGAGCAGCTACCATAAACCAACTACCTTCAGGCTTTCTTGCTGCACAATAAAAGTGTATAATTTTTTTATTGCTTTCTGCACAAATCACATCAGCAGTCACGTGTTTCAAGCTTTTCTGTTTTCTCCATCTGGCTGCAGAAGGGTGGAGTTTTTCCTCTGCTTTTAGGCTAGGAAAGAGAGCTTGTTAATGAAGAAGTTAGAAGTTGGAAGAAACAAGTCTTTCCATTCGACACACTCAGCTGAAGCAGAAGCATCTGTGTTCATGTGCACACATTTATATTTTAGTTTACTGCTTAAAAATAAGAAGGAATATGAAAAAAGATACATCTGTTTTGAGGAAGCTCCTGAATATTAGGGAGTGTTGACTAATAGTCTCTCAGTGCTGTGAAACTCAGTGGCCTCTTAGCCCCCGCCTCCTACCTACACATCACCCTGACTGTTGTGATAAATATCCCACATGCACACTCATAGCAGGGGATGCCTTTACACCAGAGTGAGCTCTGAAGCAGCCAGGAAGGACAGCAACTCTCCGGCCACACAGTAAGCTGTTCTGGAGAGGAAAGCGATCAGGAGGAGCCGCCAAAACCAACGCCCCATCTGCTGCTGTAATCCTTTCAGGCTGGGAGTTCCTCTTCAGGATTTCTCCCAGCATAGACTGGTACTTTCTGCTATTAGTCAAACAGGTAGAGTTTTTATATCTCTGCTGCATCCCTAACAAGACTTGATGTCTGTTGACGGGTTGTTTTCCATCCAGTAAGACCTCAGCTGTATGCCTGATCTGTGTGGAGTCACATGTGGCCACAGGGAAGGTGATAAAAAAAGGTGCTGAAGTTAGTCCGCGAGGCTCTTCTTTCATGACTAATATCTGTTTATTGGTGCGACTGCTATATTAGAAGGATGTGTTAGTGGGTATGCAGCGCAGTGTGATACGCTCCTGATACTTGAGTGTTGTCTATATATGAGTCCTGATGACTTCATTTTCAGCTTCTTGACACACCAACTAACAAGCATTGAGAATTGGAAGCTTTTTTTTTTATCATACTTGACGTATAGTTTATTTTCATGATGATTGTAATTTTAGGCTGTTTTGGTCAAATCCAATTATTTAGCAACACAGTATCTACAATACATTTTTGATTGGATATTTATATATATGCTTCTGAGTTTTTTGATAGCTCCTAGTACTGAGAGTGTGAAAGCGACATTGCCCCGTTCCCTTGGCAAGTTGCCCTCGCTCAGCCTCGGAGATATTGCAGTACCCAACTGGTGTACGCCCACTCTGCTCCCTTACAGAAGCCTGTATTCACTCAAGTCAAGATAAAGATATCTGTAAGTTACAGAGACACAGACAGCGCCTTTGTGCAGCTCCTGTCCCAGCTATAGATCTGATTTGGTCCTACAGTAAGTGAGGGGCTTAGGACATTTAAAAGGACAGCATCAAAGGAACAGAACACCTATGGATCAGTTCTGTCTTCATTCTTTCAAGTAGGTGCAAATAAGAAAACTTTTGTGACTTTTCGTTGACAGTTTATTCCATATTGAACCGCTCCTTTAGTCTATACAGGTAATAGATACGATTTAATGTAAATGCAAATAATGTCTGCCAGTCCATGAAATTTGAACATAACATGTGTTTAACTTTCTCTCTGTACGTGTCTGTACACTTTGGGCAGGAAAAGCCTCGTTCCCTACCAGTCAGTGATGCAGATTTTCCAGTGATGACCACATTTTTCTGATTGGGGCGCCCTGTTTTTTTTTTTTTTTTTTTTTTCCATTTAGTCATGACAGTGTGTGAACCTACAGTTTATGTGCCTTCGTTGTATGCCGTGAAGCATTTTCTCTCAGATTACAGTTAAAAAGTCCCAAACCCAAGTCGGTTACGTTCCACATAACTGGTGTTATTTATGGGATCTTTTTATGCTTTTATGGGGCTAATGATTTAGAGTAGAGAACTGTAAAGGGGTGCTTGATTTGCCAATGCAGTTCAAAAGACACAGGTTTATGTCGTTTTCTTCATAGGAGGAAGTGTGGATTTATTTTTCACTTTGTATTTATGTGTCACTCAGTACTGGGCTACAGAAAGAAGAAATGAAATACATGCGCTAATTTAGAATATTTCCTTACAAATTGCTTTCTGATCCTGAATAAAGTTTTATTTTGGAAAACTGCCAGATTCTGTTCACAACATCCGTCCTGGTCATGTGACTTAACGCAGCTACCTGCATGGCTACCTGGATTGGTAAGGTAGTAACCCAAAGCTAAAAAGCTGAAAAAAAAGCAAAACAAACCCAAACAATAAAACGTATTTGAAAGTTTCTTTGGGGGAGAAAAGAGCGAGAGAGCAAACCAAAGAAAAGCTTTCAACTTCAGGAAGCATTACCGCTGCTGTTTACAGACAAAACCGGGGGTCTCTCTCAATATAAGGATCTATTGAGACACTTGTTCTCATGCAGCAGAATGTGCTACATGCTGATACGCGGTAGCTGACTCGACTGTTTCTCACACATAGATAACAAAGTATCATTTTATTTTGGAATTAGATTTTCAGAAACTGAAGGCTTAAAAAGGCTGATTTCAGCCCTGTTTGGACCAGTCTGTGAAAAAACCCGGACAGGACAAGTAAAAGAAAAACAAACTTAAACCGCTTCGTGGCCTGAAAAAGGCTAGGGACCATTGCTGTAAACGGTCTTGAGTTTGTGTCTAATTAAGTTGTGGTCTGTTCATATCCATATTTCTCCTGCTCCCTTTTGTTCTTCATATGAGGATTTAATATAAATTTTGATGGCAGCCAGTTTGGCTGTACCTATGTAAACTGGGATAGGCTCCAGCAATCTTACTGGCACTAATCTAGATGGAGTGAGTGGAAATATGCGATTGATGTATGAATTTTGATTGATAAATTCAGCAGAATTGAAGTTTTTGTCCTTTTTCTCTCTCTTTTAGAAGTAATCCATACCCAAGGACCTTTGGACGGAAGCCTGTATGCCAAAGTTCGTAAAAAGGAATCCCTCGAAGGAGCGGTCACATCGAACGGCCTCCCGTCCACCACTGCCGAACACGCCCTGCCCGCTGTGGACCACGCGCTGTCTGTGAGCAGCGACTCAGGAAACTCCACCGCCTCAATCAAAACCGACCGAACCGATGAAGCAGCTCTTCAGGTTTCCACAGTGAGCCAGACGCACATTCCTGCGGGGGAGGAGTTACCCTCTGTCCACCACCCCCCAACACCTGTTCAGCAGCCGATAAGTCCTCAAGAGAAAAAAGAGCTCGAACAACTACTGAGCGGTTTGGAGGGGCCCATGAACCGACAGGCTTACCTGTCCACCCCAGCATCTGCTCCTGGAGGGATGCTCCACCTGGTGCCCGCCCAGGTCCACGTAAACGGGAACACTAGCATCGACCGAGAAACCGACATTCTAGACGATGAGCTGCCAACCACTCAAGAGGGCAACAGCGTGGACAGCCTGGGGACTTTTTCCTCCACGGATGGGCGGGCTACTCCAGCTGATATGTACTTCCAATCTGAGCCCGGCATCAATGGCCAAGATCACGTGCCATACCTGGAGCGCAACGTCCCAGAGAAACCCCTGGAGTTCGCTCAATCCAAAGTTCTCAAGTCGGACAAATCCACAAGTTTGAACCAAAACAATTCCTCCCCAGCCAATTACATGGCTCTTCAGAACGGCAGTCTGTATCGCTCTCACTCATTTGGCACAGATCTAAAGTCAATGCCGCAGGCTCCCGCCCGCACAACAAGCAGCAGAGATGCGGTTCAGCGTGGTCTCAATATTTGGCACCAGTTTGGAATACCTGAGGAGCCACTCACTGAAGGCCTTACTTTTAGCCCGCCTCCTCCTGTTGGAATGTCCAGCCACCACAGCCTGCCGCAATTTCCTCATCGCCACAGTGCCTCCCAGCAAGAGATCGAGCAGTCCATCGAAACCCTCAATCTGTTAATGTTGGACCTGGAACCAGGCCGTTCACCTGTGACAAAATCCCAAAGTGCTCCGTTGAGGGAAAACAGTTTTGTCGTAACCACCCAGCCGTCCTTCTCTCAGAACCAAGCCAGACCCTCTTATCCGGTCGAGGCTGCCGTTCATACCCTCGCCACAGGCCCATCCAGCCTCGGCAGCCACTCGCCATCAGCTCAGATGTCACAGGCGAAGCCCGGCACTCCAGAGCCTGCACCTGTCCACAGACCTTTGACTTCTGAAACAGTTGGAGCCACTTTTTCCTCACAGGTCTTCCCTTCCGCAAGTGGTTCTCTCCAGCAAAAATCCGTCAGCACATTCCCTCCAAGTACACAGCTCCGTTCCTCGGAGGTCTCTGAACCCCAAAGAATCCCCACTTCCGACTCCGAGCCAGATGAGGTCTGCAACGTTGAAGGTCTGGTGGCACAAAGAGTCGCTGGTAAGATCAAACGCTCATTATTTTCAACACTTAGCTTTGTCAAACCAGCACTCTGCAAATCTTTGGGGATAAACTTGTCCACTTATGTCAGGCAGTAGCAGTCTGCATCTCTAACATGCTCTTATTTGAGGTCACAACATGTTTGGCAAGAGGGAGCAGACTAAAATAACTGTGCAAAACATGTTGCTGATTGACAAAACCTCCTAGATGCATATGAGCTAAAACATCAAGCATAGAAGAACTGCTACATATAATTTAAACCTCTTCTCGCCTTCTTAAAACTCACTCCTATTTTTTCCTGTAGTGCTACATTGACTGATATCACCTTTTTAAAGACCCACTCTGATGAAAAAGGTGTTTTTAACATGTTTTTGTGGCATTTTTATTTTTATTTTGGAGGACATATATGAAGAAAATTAATTTTTAAATCACATTTCTGAGTCTCTATTCAAATCGAAAAAGTGCAATTTAAAAAGGAACGCATTTGCGATTTTTACATTTGCGCTCTGCTCCGTTCTGATGCATTGACTTGTAGATGACTAGATCCAGAAACATCTTCATTTTCCTCATCTGAGCTGGAATCTGGACTGGATAGCTCCATTATTGCTCGCCATTTTTGTTAGATTTAGAGTATGGAGGGCTGTGAGCTAGTGGGAGAGAGTGTAAACAGATAGATGATGGGAAATAAGGGTAGGCTTACTCTGCACCAAGGTATCTTCTACAAGCTAGAGGAGAATTTCTACTGAGTTACTGCTGCTCTGCAGAAACTATGTCATAGAAAACAACAGCATAGACCAGAGGTCTGCAACCTTCAACACTTAAAGAGCCATTCGGGTCGGTTTCTCACCAACTACAACCCAGTAGGAGCCACATAGTCTTAAATCATGCTTTAGAAAAATAAGAAAATTAGTTGCACTAACATCTAACTGTTGCTGTTATGATAACTATAAATTAAATATTGATCTTTTGCATAAATAAGATAGAAATTAGCTTTTTTAGAAATATTAAACTGTTTATAACTTCTGACAGAGGTTCACATGAAGTACTTCCAAAAAATATATATAAGAGACTGCAGAGTAGTAGTAGTAATGGGTAGTGTGATGTCAGCAGAGATTTAAAGGAAAAAACGTTTTTTTTTATTTTTTTTTATTTGTACCTTTTGTGGTGTGTCTTAGCCAGAAATGTGTAAATACAATTAATTACAATAAAATTAAAATGAAGTGACTTTTACTGTATTTTTCTAACACTGTGGTTCATTTAAAATCCTTGAATTTGTTCAAAAACATGATACTGACCACCACTTAGTTTAAAAAAAATCTGTCATTAGTTTCTGTCTGACTTTGTTAAAGTCAAACTGCTTGTTGGAATATTACAGCTACCATGGGCAAGAACCTCACAGAGTGATTGACCACTTTCCTTTTTCATGTACTTTACTACTTACTTTTTAACTGTACAGCTACTTTCGGAAGCAAAAATTAAAAGGGCTCCAGAGCCGCAGGTTGCAGACCCCTGGCATAGACCAATAGATGATCAAAGCAGGTCTTTAAATAAATGATGTTTAAATTTATTTTTTTTAGAGGCCAGATATCATCTCTCTGCTTTTCTTACTTTATCATCATCTTCATTTCATCATTCATCCCAGAGTACACGGCTCGCGCCCAAAGCGCCATCCCAAGCATGACCTTCGCTCAGTCTGAGCATCGTCGTTCTCGCTCCCTCTCGGGTTGGTTCTCCCATCCTGTTTGAAGGAACCCTTAAAAAATGAAAGGACAGATCCTTTTAAAGGGTTCCGTGTTTGGCTTCTGCTTAACCTTTGACTGAAGTGGGGTGCATTTAATAATGTATGTTTATTTTTAACTCAAAACTAATGTGTGACATTTTGAATCAGAAAGCAGCATCATTTAAAAAGCGTGCTTTTTCACCTCTTTATATGTGCTTGAGATTAGTGTTTGTTCTGGGTTGCAGTTTTTTTTTCTCAGAAGGTAAAAGAGTCACCCTAAATGTGGCACTGAAAAATCCCTATTGGATAAGTTTCTCAAGAATGAGACAAGGGAAGCACAAAGGAGGCTCTGTCTCTTGCCAGGAGACCATGTCACAAGATCTGTTTTGCCAAACTTCAGGAACAATACTGAGTCCAGGACACTGGCCTCATTCAAAGCTGTTTTTTTTTTTTTCATTTGCTCCCTTTTCAAGATTTACAAAGCCCAACAGAGAACGCGAAATGCAAAAGAAAGACAACAATCCTAAAAGCGCTACTGATCCTGGATGTGTCCACTGAGAGTTAGTGACCGCAATCCAGACGTTATTGTATAAGATCCAGTCTGGGCCCTCTACCACAGACGGCAATATCCTTTCTGCAAAAGTTGCAGCAGTCCATCAAAATTAGATGTTAGAGGAGACTTTAACTGCAAGGCCGGACAGGGCTATTGATGAGGTCATTTTTGCTGTCATCAAGGAATAAAAGGATCACTTCTGAAGCACGGCTGCATTGTAGCAGAATAATCAAGACAGAAAAAGAAGAAGATAAAATATGAGTTTTGAGATTCTGAGTGGTAAACATTTTGCTGACTTTAATTCAAAAGTGAAGCATTTGACAGGAAGGGGTACATTGAGCACATCTGGTTCTTGGTTTCAAACCCTGATGCAACAGTGGGTGTTGCTGTTTTGGGGCTGTTCAAAGCTGTCAAACCCAGTGGTATTTGGCATGCTCACAAATTTCATATAGGACACTTAGATGTGCATAATTTATTGCTGTTGTTTAAAAAATAAAGTTACATATAATAATAATAATGAAAAATAGGCAAGATTAACTTGGAATTTAAGCAAGCTTTTATTTACTCCAAAGGATTGATTGTTTACTGAATTACTGACAATTACTGGCAATTTGAAATGTCAGCCTTTTCCATCGATTCCGTCTGTAACTTTTCCATCTAGACGTTTATTTCATTTTGTATGGTATAAACTTGGATGCAATATTTTTTACTCATTCCAAACCAATCAGATATTTTAAACTAATCTTGTCCAGAAGGAAGACATGTAGGTATTCCCCCTGTCATTTAAATTTACGGGTCAGTTCGGAAGTATTTTTACACCTCAGTAGCCGTGGTTGACCTCTGATCATAAGAACGCAGGTTTGGTTCCCGCACTGCCTGCCCATGAGTAGAAGTGTCACTGTTCCTGATGGTTATAGGCGCCAGTGTGCGACAGTGGAGCATTCTCGCTCCCAACTCATTATATTATGACATATATATTCAGGGCCCCTACGTGTCACTTTTTGACGTTTCAGGAGTCCCCAACTCATCGTCTTTTTAACATGCTGGCTGGTCCCATTAGATCACATATAAATGAGATGGAAGTTCTACAACAGGCCCTGCTCTGGATCAACTCAGTCAGAATGAGACAACACTTTGGTCAGCTCATCAGCAGAAAGCAGAGCAGAGAGAATTGGAGGCAGACTGGTCAACCTCCAGAACCAGGATTGGGCAGCTCTGGCTTACACCAATAACTTTTCACGCTGCTGTACTTGTTTATATGTCCTCTGCACACTTCCACAGTCTGTTTGCAGTTCTTGAGTCTCAAACTTTGATCTAAATTACAATAATAAATCACAATTTTTTAATTTTTTTTTAAATGAGATTTACCTTTAAGTTTAACATTGCAGAGGAGGAAACAAACGAGTTGAACTGCCTCAGAACAAACACGCGCCACAGAATTTACTGACTCGGCTTGTTTTATAACATAAAATATAATGGTGTTTTTTTTTTCTCCCACTAATTATGCTCTTTACAAAAATGAGTGGCAGCAAGTGGTGGTCCCACTTTGGAGCTTTGATGTATTTGCCAGCTTTTCCTGCTTTGCTTGCTCAGTGTTACAGTCACTGGTGTTTCTTATTGGCTTATAAATAATAATCCTCTTAACTCCATTGTTGTTTGTTTTGTGTTTCTAGCATTTTCGAGCAGCTCTATAGCCAGATTAGAACAATTTATTGGCATTTTAACAAACTTGCACTGAGTGAGTCTATCTACTTTTTATAGTTGAAGTTTGAAAAAGCAAAATTTGAAATTATTTTAATTATAAAGTGTATCTAAGAAATTTATTGCATGTTAAATGCAAAGTTCACAAAGCATCATGCTAATGCTTTGCCATGTGTGATCCTGCAGTATCATCCACAGAGGCTGACAGTGAAGGTGTTGAGCGACCTGAAGACCATTTATTTTAAAATTGAACTCTCACTTGTGTAAATCTCAGGTGTTCAGGCCCGTGCAACTTCCTTTGAGGATCCCTCTACTCTTCCTCGCCGTCGCATCACCAGCGAGGGTCATTCTGATGACGGCAAATCTCCTGATATCCCAATGCGCTCCCCGATTCGATGCGTTTCCCCAGAATTTGTCAACGCCATAGCAATGAACCCCGGTGGACGACCAAAGGAGGTAGAGGATAAAGACTAATTTACTTTTTTTTTAATGTATTGTGGATTTACTTTCTCATCCTAATTTGACCCATTCCAGAGAAATCTGCACAGCTACAAGGAGGCCTTTGAAGAAATGGATGGAGGACCTGTCAGTCCTACACCCACAGTTGGTGGTGAGGTGTTTCCCCAAACCCCTGCCTTTCCCATGTCACCGCAAACCCCTTACTTCAACCTGTGTAAGTCCCCCACCCGGCTGACAGATGGTACTGTGGAGCTTGGTTACATAATGAAGTGATTTATGCTGGAGGTTATATTTATCTTTACATCACGCTAATTGTTTTATCTAAGTGAAAAACATCTGGTTTCAAGTTTGAAATTAAAATACAAACCTGTTTCATAAAGCTACAATGATTTATAGTCACAAACCCTCATTTTTTTAAGTTTAGCTAACTTTGATTATCTCTAAACATGAATCATATTTCTAGCACAAATATTACAGGTTATAGTAAGTCTTTGGCAGTAAGCAGAACCAAAATGTCACTTGTAGTTTTGCCTCAACACATTTTGTTCTTTCAGGTTTCAACCCACATTTTTGCGGGTTTTAAAGAAAACAAATCAATAATAAAAAAGAAGAGTTGTCACAATTTTCTATAAGGTTCACAATTGGGGAGTTGCACTAAAAGTTGGAATGGGGACCGTATAGATTTGATCCGATGCTAGTTCCAAAGCAGTTCATTCTGATTGGTGAAAGTGGTTGCCATAGAAACGGAGGGGAGTGGGAAAGAAGGACAGTATATGAATTGCACTGCACCAAACAAAGGCCTAGAGAACTAAATGAAAAATAAATGATAAAGAATAGTGGAGTAGATATAAATAGAAGACAGATACTTAGTGCACCATACTTTACCCAGCTTCTAACTTCTAGCATCCTCTTAGCAGCTAATTGGTATTGTCGCTGAACCAAAATGATGGCCCAATATCCACATTTTGTACTGTTAACGGTGGTACCTCTACTACTTGACACAGATTTTGGTACCCATCTCTAACCTCAAGCCAAAATTAACACTGTTTTAGTTCAGAAAAAAAACACACAAACACTTTCTCAGCCCACCCATAATCAATGCAGGTGCATCCATGCTCAAAGAATTGATTGGGATTCTTTGGTAAGTGGAGGATGCACAATGCCTGTACCGGAGTTCCACTGTCCCACATTGTCGGCTGCACATGCCCTTTGTTCTCCCCGAGTGACCTGTCACCCCTCACCTGTCAGTCCTGCAGTGCTTTGGCATGAAAGTCACAGGAGAGCTGCACTTTCTTTTAAAATGGATACATTTGCCTTTCCTGAATTGAACAGCCTGATTAGTTGAAACAAAGGTGATGTACACGTGCAATATTTCTGTAAAAGCAACCTGACCTTAAAGTCTGAGCAGCTGCTGTTCTCTGTGCTCCTGTTGTCATCCATGCTCCAGTTTTTCACCCGCTGAACAGTCTTTTTTATTTCATCCTTTGACTTTTGTACTACCAATTTTACCCTTTCTTAGTGATTTTTTTGTTCAGTCAAGAAAGGGACTGTTAGAGTAGTTAATGAGAAGTGTCTATTAAAGCTTTTTTTGCACGTAAAATACCAACCTTTTTTGAAATGATTTAAAAAAAGTATTTGAATATAACTCGTAGAAACAAAAAAAAGCCAAAAATATTCAGTATTACAGCTGCCCCCCAAAGAGCTCATGATCCACTTTGGCTCCGCTCTGCTTGAATGTGATTTTGTTCCATAAATGCATCGTGTTCTGTGAATTTGGTTGAAGCATGCATGTTTTGCCCTCCATAAGAGCACGAAGCATGTACACGCTTTCCCGATCATGTTGCGATTTGTGTGTTAACCTAATCTAGTCTTGACAGCTTCATACCTGTTACAATTTGATTGAAATGAAACACACTTTAATGTGTGAAGTCCTGTATTATCTCTGAAGTTGTTACGATTCATTAATAGATGCTTGTTAACAGGTAGTAGCTGTCAAGGTGGCTGTGGGCTTTGGTTCCCGATGGTAATAAATGTCTTCTCCTTCCATAGGTCGCTCTCCTCCTGGTCTGGCTAAGACTCCCCTGTCAGCTCTGGGACTGAAGCCTCACAACCCGGCAGAAATCTTACTTCATCAAACAGGCTCAGGTTGGTTCATAGAACACATCTTGGGTTAAGGATTTCTGGTTTTGATCAGGACCTTTAAGGGTGACTTTGAACAATTGTTTAAACTACTCCTTCTCAATCCCAACTTGTCATATATGTACGTATGGTTCGGGCCCCCTCCGCACCACTTTTTGACGTTTTGGGTGTCCCCAACTCGTAGTTTTTTTGACGTGCTGGCTGTTCAAATTAAATCAAGGGTCCCCAACCCTCAGGACGCAGTACCGGAAAAAGTACTGGATGTGGTACTGGTACCTGTCTGGGCCACGTCTCGGTGGTGGTCCACATGCTGAGGGTTGGGGACCCCTGATTTACATATGCATTTTTTTCCCGTATCCCAGTACTAAGCAGACCTCGGACCAATACCAGTTCTCAGTCCCGAGGTTAGGGACCCCCTGACTTAATGGCCATGTAAAAAAAAAAACAAGTTGGGGACACCCAAAATGTCAAAAAAGTGGTGCAGAGGGGGCCCGAATCATATGTCCATATATGACGAGTTGGGAGTGAGAATGGTTGGTTTATACACCTACAGGTTTTCTGAATTTCAGGTCAATAGCGTTTTAGGTGAGAACGTCTAAGGAATTCTATTGTGAAATAACTGCTTGGAGTTGATTCAAGAAAAGGGATTTTCAAAGTGTAGATTTTTTTCAAAGCATCAGGCATTATATGGTTGAAGAAGCTGTTGATCACTAGTAATACTTTTTTTGGCAATATTTTGTGTCTCCAATAATGGCACTCAGATGATGAAATCAGTGAGTGTGAGGAAGGTAAGAGTGGGCTGGAAAGCCAGAAGTCTTCATCAACATCCAGTGTTTAATGGTTCTCCATCCCATTGGTTATTAAAACTACATCCAATATTAGAATTATTCCCATCGTTTTGCCTCTGAACCATTCCTTTTATAGTATAATCTTCATTTCAGACCCCATCTGTAAAATTCTACATCACTAGTCATTGAGTGAAAAGAAGTATGTTGTTTGTGTGCAGCACCAAGGAGCTATGTGGAGTCTGTGGCAAGGTCAGCGGTGTCAGGCGGAGAGCCGTCCACGTCGCCCCGAAGCCTCAGCCCTCCAGAGGATGTAAAGGCTCAGCTGGGAAATCTCAGTCCCAGCACCCAAACATTGAACCCACCTTTGTCCAGCAGCAGTCCCATCCGGGGCTCACAGGGGTAGGTCTGACATCATTACTAGTGAGTCCAAAGCTAGACTTGATGTAAAAGCTACAATCTTCAATGAACGTTCTTTAGTGAAATGTCAGTAAAAAGTATTATTTTGTAAATGTAATTATCTGTTTTTCTTCATCTCATTGTTATTTCAGTGGACACCTCTTAGTAGACAGCAGTGTTAGCACTTCATCCCAACCAACTACTGATTCTGGATTCCAGTCTCAAGCGACAGAAAGTTCCTTTCCCACCCCCACTCCATCCTATCAGGCACCAGCAACCCCTGCTTCTTCCTACCTGGATTCTAGCTCTCCAGCCTCCTCCCACCTGGGCAACACCACCCCAACACAGTCTTACTTCGGGTCTAGCAGCGTACTGGGGGGTTATATGGCTTCCGAGCCTGGATTGTCTGTTTCAGAGCCCAATAAGACAATATTAAACCACAGAAGCCCCTTTGTGGATCACCACTCCACACCCGGCCAGGGTCTTTATCAACAATTGAATCCTAAACAAGATGGCTCGATATGGTTGGCTCAAAAATCGCCTGCCAATGGGTTTGAGGTGGGTGTTGCAGGTCTAGGCGGTAGTCCGGTTCTTGGTCGTCGTATGTCTCAGGGCGCCCAGGCCAGCCCTGTTCTCAGTCGACAGGCTTCTTTGGGACAGATGTCCCATCACAGCCCGGTCCTCAGCAGGCAGCCCTCCTTGGGTCAACCGATTCAGACCAGCCCCGTGCTCAGCAGACAGCCTTCCATCACAAACCAACAAGGAAGCCCAGTGTTGGGCCGACATGCATCTGTTTCCCAGATGTCCCAGAGAAGTCCCAGTTTGGACCGGCACCCGATGCACAGTGGGTACACCACACCAGATGAGCGGCATGGGAACCTGTCCAGGCAGAGCAGCTCCTCAGGCTACCAGGGGCCACCCACTCCCTCCTTCCCCATCTCACCTGCAAGCTACCAAGATGGAGGGATAGTTGGGATGGGGGGTTTCAGGCAAGGTAGCCCGGCCCCAGCCGCCCAACCCCAGCTTCCAGAGAAGAGGCGCATGTCCAGTGGTGACCGACCAAATGGAGCTCTTTCTTATGGCACCCTAAACGGGAAGATCATGTCTCCCATGAGTGGAGGGAGCACTCCCAGCTACTTTCACACACTTTCTGACTTCTCAAGGTTCAATATTCCCGGTAAGGATATTGAAGTTAATTCCAGAACTTTTTATTTTGCTCTAGATAAAAAGAATACTTACCGAAAAAGTTTGACCTTTTAATCAGCAGATACAGTTTCACACGAACTTTCAGTGTGTCTTCAGAAGACCTTGATGCAAAGTAGTAATCAAAGTTTTTTTTTTTTTACTTTTATGCAGACGGAAGCCCAGAGAACCGGCTCAACGTTAAGTTTGTCCAAGACACATCCAAGTTCTGGTATAAGCCGGAGATCTCCAGGGAACAAGGTGAGCCGCTTTAAGACTTCTTCCTTAAACGACAATGCGAAACGGCTAGAACTGTCGTCACGTTAACACATGTCCGACTTATTTTAGCACCTTGTTTTGTCTTCACTGTAATGAATATGTCAGCGTCCTTGAAAGCAAACTTAAATCCTTTCGCAATCACCAAATTTCGTAAGATCTGCAGTAACATCATACAAATCTAGCTTTAGATCCACGACTGGCTGCCTCGTGTGCTTTCTGCCGTGGCCTTATGTTGGATTATGTCACGTTAAATAATTGCACATGCTCAATTGCAATGACATCAGACGCAGAGTTTATACTTGGTGCATTGCAGTCCTACAGTGAAAACCACACCATATGTTAGGAATTATGATCCATCTGCATTGCTGGCCTCATCTATCTTCCTTGCCTTAACTGTCACAAAGGGAAAAGTTAGGAATTTAAAGCAAATAATAAAGAAGAGTGTGCTTGAAGTTTGGTTACACTTAGAAAGTTGTAGTTCTAATGATTTCTCTTATATTTAGAGTTAAATAGATTTTTTTTCCTTTTGTACAGACTGTTGTGCATTCTTTAAATGTGTTTTCTGAACGTTTTGTCAGTTTTCTGCTTGTAAAATTCTAAACTTTGCTATATATCATCTCTGTGTTGATGCAACGTGGTTCTTTGCCCTGCTAATACGATTAGTCACAGTGCTGAGACACAAACTAAACAAAAACTGAACTCCAGGATAATTCTGCTTTAACCCTTTTGGACTTTGTGGTTGTCTTGCTGATGGTGCAATATTTTTCTGTTTTGCTAGTCTCTATTTCTGCTCACTAGATGTTGTCTAATGTTACAGCGATCAGTTTGCTGAAAGACAGAGAGCCCGGAGCGTTTGTCATCCGGGACAGCCACTCGTTCAGGGGAGCGTATGGCTTGGCGATGAAGGTGGCCACGCCTCCTCCCTCTGTGCACCAAAGCAAGAAAGGTGAAATGAAAAGGGGGACGTCAATTCAATGTTTAATTTTAATCTGTGGGAGCAGAATTAGAGTTGTGTCTTAATACCAAACCCATGAGGCGACGTCTCATATATATTTAAATCGTCCTTCTCTTGCGCTGCAGGTGACATCACCAACGAGCTGGTGAGACACTTCCTGATTGAAAGCAGCCCTAAAGGAGTCAAGCTGAAAGGCTGCCCCAACGAGCCTTATTTTGGTGGGCGGATTATTTGTTTTACTCATTGAAACCCCTCTGAACACTGAAGTCCTTGACTTCATGTCTGTATTTAAAAAAACATTTCCAAGTAACACTTTTTTACTCGCTTACTGATTATTTAAAGCAATCAAAAAAAAAAAAATACTAAAGACAAAGTTTGTCAAAAACAGTTTAATTAATTGCTTTAAAAGGGAACGAGGAAGCAAACTTTACGTATTTATCCTATTATTGGTTTTAGCTTCTAATTTAAGACATTTTTCCAGAAATCAGAGTTATAAGAGGTCAAGTATTAAAATAGAGTGCTTTATGATTGTCATCAATAAAGATGATTTCAAAATTATTATTACTATGTTTAAATCAAATCATGTTCTTCTTATTTGTTAGTGATGTGCAATGTCTGAGTGTTTTTAGTTGCATAAATCCAATGTTGCTTTTCATAATCTTTTATTGCTCTAACGGCAAATAGGGATTCTGCTTAAAGAGATGATTTAAAAACAGAGAAATATTCTTAAAATGACTATTTTTTCTGCATTTGTTTCTGTTCTTCAGGCTGTTTGTCGGCTTTGGTCTACCAACATGCCATCACGCCACTGGCCCTGCCATGCAAATTAATCATCCCTGCCACAGGTATGAGCACTCAAAAACTTCATAGTTCTTTCGAGTGTTGTTTTCATAAGATTTTCACAGGCTGTGCTTTTATGACTATTATGATTTTTTGTCCTGGAAAAAAATAAATAAAATAGATCAACTTTGGGATAAAAAGCTTAAGAAATTACCATAAACCATTTTTGTTATATTTTTGTTTTGACTCTAGCATAACAGCTCTGGTGCTAATGACAAACTTTATGGAAATACAGAAAGTATTCAATCATTTTGATGAAGAAACTATGTCATATGTCTATATGCAGATAGTTGACATTGCAGAGACAACATTGGCACACAGGATGAGATCCAAATACCCCCTCTGTCCTATGTTAAGAGTGCAAAATATTTCAATTCATTGACATTTTTAAGACGGAAATAAACATTATGCCCCTCAAATAATAAAAATAAAAGACGCAGTTGACCTAATTATTGATTGTTCAGGATAGGTGACGATCTTAACAGGTGGTCTAATTGCGTACAACCTGCAGGTGTTTAAAAACAAGCATAAATCTATCAGGTTACTAGACGTCGATCAGATTTATGTCCCCATTCACACATATTTACTGTTGACTCCTTCAAAATAAAAGCATGAGGTGGTGCTTTAATTTATTGCATTTTATTTTGAAAATAAAAACACTTGGTAAATTTGTTTTGCGAAAATCTTTCAACATTTTCAATCTGTGGGATTTCTTTTAGTACCTTTATTTAAAGATAGGAATTACTATAAACAATACTCGTCACTGAGAAGATCCATCTCTTGTTCTGTAGATCTCATTGACGAAGCGCCTGAAGACACTGCAGCCAACCCAGTGGTGGAACGGTTGAAACAAGGAGCAGGTAAAATCCTGAGCAAAACCGTCTGTTTGTGCTCGTCTTATCAACATCTCATGTGGATAGCATCTCATAAGCAGCTGTATCACTATTGTTCCTTTGTATCTCATTCACTCATCCTGACATCCAGACATTTTTGTTATCCCAGTGCAGAGGGATCCTGCTGATTCCCATGGTAAAGCTGCTGCACTTTTTACATCTGGAATGTGAATCCTACATGTCTGTCTGTGTGTAGGGAAATGAAATACTCTCAAACCAAACTCCCGTTCCGATGTCCTAATAACAGCATCTCCTCCATAACAAACTATGTTTTACATGGAATGAACTGTATGGATCCGCCTGAAATCCCAGCTTGTATCCAAACTGCATGGTGGCTAATAAAAAGTCCTAATGCATGGAAAGGCTTGCTGTGTTGGAAAAGTCGTATCCAAACTGAGGCGTCTGCTATTTTCCCAGCATGCAACGTTCTCTACGTCAACTCTGTGGAGATGGAATCTCTGACGGGCCCTCAAGCTGTCGCTAAGGCCATTTCGGAGACACTGGCCGCTGCGGCGCCGCCTACTGCCACCGTTGTGCACTTCAAGGTGTCGTCGCAAGGCATCACACTCACTGACAACCAGAGGAAGTAAGTTTGAGGTCCACCTGTACGGTATGGTAGGTCTGCAGAATATCTTGTGGGACATTAAAGATGTTGAAGACACATTTCTATAATTCATAAGTAAACATCATTTGAAAGCTACATCTCTGTGCTGCAACTGCTTTTTATAAGTTTTTACAAACAAGACATCTGGAAGTACTCCCACTAACTCTCATGATAACTGGGTAAAATATTAAAGTTTACGTCTTGTTTTTACATCATGTATCCCAGGCAGCATTTTGAGATGGTCGTAAACAATCTCTGTATGTCGAGCATTTCTAAGGACGGGACAGTAATCCCAGCAATCAATCACAGTTAAGCCGTCAATTAAGTCATCAATTGTCCCAACAAAGTTGATGTCATAAACATTTTAGTCTGAGATTTTAAGAAACTGCACTGTCTGTAAGGCAACATTTATGAATGTAAATGAGTACAAGAGAAGAAGTGGAAAACAGGTCTGTTGAACAGACTGAATATCATGAAAAAGAGTATTTATTTCTGTAACTCGATTTAAAATATTTAACTTTCACAGAATCTAGAAACTATTTATTGGTTTATTTTGATATAAATTTGGGTTCCAGCTCACAAAACTTAGGAAAACATTGGGCCTTGAATCTATATTCTATGAAAGTTTAAGTTTTTGGAATGAAATTATAATAATAAATACAGTTTTCCATGATTACATTTTTTGTGAATGGTCTTTAAGAACCAAAGGGAAAAAATCAAAACAGCAGTGTGTGGTTATTTCTAATTAAGATTGATTTTCAAATGGTCTGCATTTTCACTCGTTAACCACATTCTGTTCATGTTCTGTTGTTTCTGCTTGTTTTGCAGGCTTTTCTTCAGACGACACTACCCCACCAACACAGTCACCTTCTGCGACACTGACCCACAAGACAGGAAGTGAGTGTTCTGTGACCTAAAAATGAAAAAGGATTTCCATGACAGTAACTTTAGAGTCTTAAAGACCCACCCCAATCAAAATAAATCCACCTTTATCATCTTTGAATCCACTGTAAAGGAATCTTTTAATTATAAACAAACAATTTTTAGCAAAAAAAAAGGAAAGAAAATCTAAATTAGTGTTGTTTTCTATGATATAATTTCTTCAGAGTGGCGGAAAATTCATTAGAAAGTTGTAAGTTAGCAGGGAGTAAGCCCATCCCATTTCCCATAATGCATCAGTATACATTCTCCCCTGCTAGTTTGTAGCCCCTCACAACCCCAACCTAACGTTAGCGGTGCAACAGAAACGGTGGGCAATATTGGAGCGATCCAGCCGTGCAGTTTTCTGTCAGATTCCAGCTCAGGTGAGGAAAACAAAGACTTACATGGATCTATTAGTCTACAAATGGATGCATCAGAATGGAGCAGATCAGGTGCTTTGTCACTTGCCGTAGTACTTTGTACTTTCAAGCTTTTTCCAACAACATTTTTGCTTTTGCCCCCCGATTGATAATAATTTAAATAAAATGCTACTTTAAGCTTTTTTTTTTATTTTATAAATGTCACCCATTATCAGAAAAATACAGGGAGAACACAGTAAAAACACAATCTTCATTGGAGTGGGTCTTTGAGCTACATCTTTTTATTTTAATATGTTTATTTTATTCTTTTTTGGGAACTTAAATTTTGTGAGTTTTTGTCATTATTTCCTAGCAACATAATCTTTAGAGAATAAACCTAAACGGGACCTTATTAAAAAAAAAAAAGCAGCACATGAACTAAAACATGATAAAACAGAGACAGTGAGGCTGAGACAAGAAGATCTGTCAAAGACTGACAAAAAACCAAGAGCTTCAATACACTAAAGGTTTATTAAGAAAAACAGCTGTGATAATTGGAAAGCGTGGGACAGTGACTAAAGTGAAAAGAAATCTGAGAACATTACATAAGACATGACTTCAGATAAGAAAACGGAGCCAGTAAGAGGTCAGCCCTCACACCTCATTGTGACAGTGTGACAGAATGATATATTATCCAGGTTTGGTAATGATCAAGCCACTTCCTTCCTTCTATTCCCAAATTTGAAGCTAATTAGCAAATTCCAAGTGCTGCAGTACCTCTAAAGACCACTGGAGGCAGATTCTCCACCTAGTTCCATGTCAAAAAGTTGAATTTAACACCTGGAAACAAACCTTTGATCATTCTGGTTCATGAAACCTTTTAGATCTTGTTTATTGTATATATTTATTCATTTATTTTTTAAGATTTATGACAACTTTAAGGAGGTTACTTAATTGAATGTAACTTAAAAACAGTTACTGAGGTAAAAGTTTGCCCATTTTGGAGGGGTGTTGCTTCTGGATTTGCAGGAGGGACAACACAGATATGATGTATGTTGTGTATGTTGAGAATACTGACACATGGTGTATGTTTCTGTGTACTCCACCAAATTTATAGAAAAAAATATAATATTTTATTAATATTTTCTATAATCCCAGCCTTAAATTACCCATTTTCCTGGACTTTTATTGGTTAATAGATCTCACATGTCGCAAAAGTGAAGTTTTTCTTCAAAAGTCAACATTTAGGTTTTAATATTTTTTTCCTTCCATCCTATTTTTTTAGATGGAACAAGCCTGAAGGAGGTGCAGCAAAGTAAGTCAACTGTATTTAATTGTTGTTTCAAAGTATAAGTACTGGTAGCTGAATGAACTTGTGGTTTCTGCAGGCTGTTTGGGTTTGTGGCGCGGAAGCAGGGAAGCACAACAGACAACGTCACACACCTCTTTGCTGAGCTGGAACCGGACCAGCCCGCCAGCGCCATCGTCAACTTTGTGTCCAAGATGATCGCCTCGCAGAAGCGATGAGGGCTGCCAGCAAGAGCTCTGGAGTTTTAAGGGGTTTTTCGGTCTTCATTTATCCTGTCCAGCACAGACTTTCGCCTTTTTTCCTTTTCTTGCTCTTTCGAATTCAAGCGGATGCATGTAAGCGCACATGTCTGTACGCATGTGCTTTCATTCTTGGACCGGCTTCAGAACGAATCAGAGGAAGTGCAGGATGGGGGTGTGGCTTCTGGTGACAATGGTACTGTGAGGGTGGGGTTGGTTTTCATCACCATGGAAGGGCAACTGAAGAACAGGATGAGGGAATGACCATGTGAGCAAATGTTTTTTTTGCAGTTTTTGTATTTAAAAAAGAAAAAAAAGAGAAAAAGTAAAGTAGTGTGATGTAACGATGGATTGTAAATCTTTCAAGCTTTCGACTGGTCAACCAAAGATAAAAAAAAAAGCAGTCAGGGCTGTATAGTTTGTGAGTCAGAAGTATTCTTTTGTTAAACAAACATGGCTGCTTAATCAAAAAAAAAAAAAAAAAAATACTGTTAGGAAAGTGTTTCTTTCTTCCAGTACTGAGCTGATACTGTAGGTCAATTCTGCATCTTTTGCAATAAGTGTCGGACATTTTTGCAGGTTTGTAAATAATCCAGTTAAGCTTTTTGACAGTGCCTAATGTTTTTTGTCAATGCCTTTTTTTGTTTGTTTTTTAAGAACAAAAAACTATCAAAGAAAAGCATAAAACATATTCAAGCTCTCTAAAATATGCAAACACACACATTTTATTTACTAAAAAGAGTTGGTGGGTCCTTATTTGTTGGGTTTCAGCTCCACTTTTCAACTGTTTATGTCAAGGCAGAGATGGAAGGATCGTTGAACTTTCAAGCAGCTCATAGCAACACATTTGAAGAATTTTTTTTAAAGATCTGCAAAAAAAAAAAAAACTGCTTTTGTGAGTTTAATATGTTGAAAGGAACTTTTGTCAGCAAAAACACAGTTAAGCTATACGTAAATATATATATAGATATATATATAGAACTTCAAAACAGTTATATTTATTTTTTTGGTTTTTGCTTTTCTTTGCATATCTTGTATACATGTATTATAAAAAAGTACACATCAAGATTACTGAAAGCAGAAAGAGATTGCTTTTATTTTCACATGTGCGTTACCATATATAAGGTGTAAAGTGTGTGCATTCAAAAAGTGTATCACTGTTTCTTATTTTGTCGTCAGCATTTTCAGTTTTTCTGTTAACATTTTCATGTTTTATTGTTTTATTAAGATGAGATTTAGTATGGAAGATTGCCTCAACCTCTTAACGCGATGGCAAACACATCTGTTGGAATGAGTTATAACCAACTAAAGACGTGTTGTTCACGTTTAGCACTTAAACGTTCAAGTATTACGTAAAAAAAGAAACAAAAAAAAAATGGGCCTTTTTTCTTTTTCTCTTTTTTAACATGTAGTTGTGTGTTGAAGCAGCCTTACTGTTGCCTATAACTGTTCACCTCACTGTAGAAGAACCACAAGCAAAGTTTTACAAAACTCTGGCTCCCTCTAGTGGCCACAACTTCCCCACACAGGAACCAATCTAATCCCACTGCAGCGTTTTAGCTGTCTTTGGAATATCAAAATAATTTGCTCTCCTAGAAAAACTTTATCATCAAATTTGTGCTCATTTTAAATTCAAGTTACTAGCGGAACTTTTTTTTTTTTTTTTTTAAAAAAGTGGAGTTTTTGTTTTATTGGGGGGCTAAATTTGCTTAAATTAAAACATAAATAAATAAAAGAACAGCACTTACAGGGCTTTTTTCTATCTAACTAGAATGTTTGGTTATTTATTAGCAGACTTGCATGCTCAAGTCAAAGCGTAACCTTAATGCTGCTGAACTCCTCCGTACACAGCGTGTCCGAGCTCGACCCAAACATCTGCAGAAACGTCCTACTTTGGTAGATATCAGGTTTAGATTTTCAGGTGTCTTGACTCTGCTTTTGTAACAAAAAAAAAAAAAGGAACAAAACTGTTTGTTCTTTCGCATAAAGAATGTTTGTTGAAGCAAAAGGACTTCTTAAACCTCCAGATGAATGTTAACCATTTGTAAGATGGAAGCTTCAGATGCATCCATCCATCCATCCATCCATCCTTCCTCTTTGGTAGATAGATCCTGACTGTAGAATGTGTATGACTTAGCTACTATGCCTGTATAGAGCTTTTGTTTGTTTGTTTGCTACATTGTATGGCTTTTATTATTTCTGATGAATAAAAGATACATAAAAATCTAAATAAATAATGATCGGTATGTATTTTTTGTCCATCTGCAAACCAGCTGCATTGAAAAGTGTTATTAAATAGACAACAAGTTATTAAAATGGAATAATCTGCCCCATAAACTAAGCAGATAGACTCACTTTGAGAAAAGGTTGCGGATCATTTTTGTGAAAAAAAAATAAAAATAAAAATATTTGCATGAGAGGTCACAGTGTCTGAGAATACAAACATATTAAAAAGTTTCTTTAAAATATGCTGCAGATGGACTTTCACAACACTAAGGACTGGATTGTTGCTGAGAAAATGTACATTTTAGTCAACCAGAAGTCTTATCTGCAGTCATAAGTTCATACTATAGCACCCTTAATGGGTGTTTTCAGACTGGGCACATTCGGTTTGCTTAAAGTGAACCAGAGTTCATTCCCTCGATAATCTGGAATAAAGTTTCTGTCTGAATATATCCAAGCGGCTCTCTTACTTGTTAGTAGGGCTGGGTATCGATAATAATTTCCAGAATTGATTAGATTCACCAGAGCCTGGATCAATTTGATTACAATTTATTTCTTTTTTATTTATGAATTTATTTTATATGTTTTGAATATATTTATATTAATCTAATACAATTCACATACAGCAAAAATTACAAGTGAAACAATAATGAGATTGTTAATAGCATACAATGTTCTCAAAAGGAGAAGCTCCAACAGAAAAGTTGGCCACATTTGGCCACTAGATGTAGCTCATGCTTTACCGTTCACGCTTATCAAGAGGAGTAAGCAAAAAATGATCAAAAAACAACGCTTTAGACCACAAATGGTTACTTCAAAAATATATCCTTAAAACAGTTTGGAAAATTATCCCTGTGAGTTTATGAGGATGTTTACTTTGATTGACCAGCGTTAGCTTTAGCCGTCCTATGGGAAATTCCATTAAATGTTAGCATCCAGCTAGCAGACTTGTGCTGGATTGATCTCTACTTTTATGGATCGATTATTGAAAAAATAAGCTCAATTTAAATCGATTCATCAAATGTATCAACCCAGCCCTACTTTTTAGGTTTTTTAACACAGCTAAAAACTCTTCTTACATGTTTGTCTGTATCTCTTTACGTGGCATGTGGCTAACGCTGCTGTGAGGTCATCCCAAAAGCCACTTTGTAGTTCTTTAACAGAATTCTCTTCAAAACAAGTCATAACACCACAACGATGAGACACAGCAACTCACTGAAATATTGATTTTGGGCTCATTAAATAACTTTTAACGTGATCCTGACAATCTGTGTCCTAAAGACTTATATTATACCTTCAAAGCCGTCATCTTACCAGTAACCGTCAAGCAGCGTGCCTCTGTGTACCAAAGTCGCAGTAAAAAGTGTTGTACCTGATGCTGATACACACGCTCAAAGTCGATCAGTATAATATAAAGTTTGAATCAGTGAAATATCCTAAAGATTCTAAAACACAGGACTTCCATGATTTCTGTCTCTTGTTGCTTCGTGATTCCTGGCCAATGACGGAAGAGATCTTTAGTCATGTGGTTTTGTTTGCAGGCTTTGTTGCGGAACAAGAGAGTCCCCCTGACAGCAGTTTGAATACAGACCAAACATAAGGTTCTGGACTCGATCCAGAGCAAAGTAAGGGGTCCGGATGATTTTACCAGTCTGAATACACATGTCAAAGTCAAGGCCCGGGGGCCGGATCCAGCCCTCCGGGTAATTCTATCCGGCCCTCTAAATCATTTTATTTCATTGCTATTAATGGCCCAATGTTATCTTGCACTTATTTCTAACTTGTATAATTTTGGCAAAATATATATATTTTATGGAGCGTAAAACATTGAAAGTTATTTAAGGTTTTAGTTGATTTATTTTTGAATAATATTTCTATCTGTTTTTTATTCATGTTTTGTTTTTAAAGTTTTAACAATGTGGGTTTTAGTGTGTTTAATAAATGTTTAACTTGTTCGGTGGTGAGCTAAGCTTTGTTTTGGATTTCGACCCCCTTGTGCTGTTGAATTTGACACACAATGTCATTATTTTCCTGAACATAAAGGATTACTGTAGAGGTCAGGGGTCTCAGACTCCAGGTCTTGAGAGCTGGCACCTGCCTCATCTCCTGCTGATTACCTGAATCAGGTGAGTTTAACCATTAAGGAGCGTCAAGGCACGGAATTTTGGATCTGTGCCACAGGTAATTCAATACAGGTTCTTCAATAAAAATAAACTAGATAATGTATTTTTCCCAATAACCCAGCCGGGATTCAAACCAGGGCCTTCTTTCTCCGAGTCCAAGAACACTTCCCATCCAGATACTTTCATTTATAATTTTTATTTCCAGCGGTCAGTTATATGGAGTTTACTTAAAAGCATTATGATCATTTTACAAGACTTCAGCCACAGAGTAAACATCTGATGCATGAGCGGTTCAGATATGGTAAAGGCTCTGGTCACTAAACTGAATGAATAGTATGAATAAATTATGTGAACATTTAAAGTAACTAATCATTGGTGAAATAAGAGATTACAAGACATTCTATGAAGCTCTGAAAATGTTAAGTTATCACCATTTTTACTTCAGATGAACAGAAAGTGATCACAGCTCTAAAGGCTAACAGGATGTGTTCAGGTGAGCATGTACACAAACAGGTGTGGTCCCATGTTTCAGGCAAGCATTTGTCACACAGTAAGTCATCTTTTATGCTGGAGAGTGAGACCTGTAATGTTGGTGTTGTGTAACAACAATTTGCACCACTTGATGTCAGTGTCTCCCTTTTTTAAGTAATAATTGTTGCTTTTTTTCTTTTTTGTAATGAAATGCTTAGAAAAATGTGCTCATTGTTTCTGTTCCATTAAACTATATTTTAGGATTTACCCAAAAAGATCTGCTTCCATCATGTTTGTGTGTCATGTTCAAGAACGTCCAGAGTGTTGTTTTGGTCAAAAGTAAATCAGGAATCCAAAAAAAAAAAAAAAAAAAGGTTTTCCACAGATGTTCTCACCAAAAGTCCTACTTCTTTCTCTGTGACAAATTTTCTGTCCAGTTGTCATCCAGCTCCCTGAATGTACTTCCAGGGGAGAGAGGGGGAAAAAAAAGTTCAACTTTAGTTCGTGGGAAAATCAAACCTCACCACTGGAAGTCCTGCATAATGCTTCCTCTCAGGAAGCATTATGCAGGACTTCAACCCTTTCATCTCTCTTACACCATGGGACTGAGTTGTGACTCTGGAAAATGGTCATTTGTGTCTCCACGTGAGGTCCAGATGACACTATGGGTTGGATCATTCCATGAAGTTTGGAGCAGGAAGATTTGATTATCGTGATGTGGAGAAAGTACTTAATGGTCTGGTTTCACTTTGATTGGTTTCAAACCAGAAATATTATGTTATCTGCTCAGATTCTTGAGTTAAAAGTGTATTTATGCCGCATAAACAGTGACATCACACACTTAAACTGTGGAATCTTTACAGACTCATTTCAAGTTAACATTTTTACTATGAGTACAAAGAAAAATAAACTTCTTGTCACTTTAAAGGATTAAAGAAATAACATTTATTTAACATATAAATGAGAATCTGGTATAATTGTCATCATTTCTGTTGTAATTTGTCAGAAATCAAGTGTTTCTTCACTTTAAGGTCCGTCTCCTTCTGGGAAAAAGCAGATATCTGCATGATGTCTGGCTGTTAAAGCGTGGTAATCGGATCAGTGACAGGTGTCTTGTTTCTTTCTGTTGCCAGTTGTCACACACAGAAACATGTCATGATTGGAGAGAGTAAAAGTGCTTCCTGCCTCCCACTCAAAGCACTGAAGAAGACGAGGAAGAAGACGAGGAAGAAGGAGAGAAGACGCTTTTGGCTTTGCCAGATGGAGCCCAAACTCCTTTTCTGTTTAAACTCGAAACTTTTAGAACGCTGAAGGTGATCTGGTCAATTAAAAAAAAACACATTTGGAGGTAAAACCTCTGACCTGAAATGAACAAATAAAATATTGACTCTAAAAATTCCTGAGATGTAAAGATATAAAGCTCAAAATAATTACAGAACCACAGAAAATTAGTAAAATGCAAATCATCTATTGTAAATATTTACATTTCATAATTTTTATTTTGATTCATAACCTCCTCTCTATTGTATGATCAGAAGTTTATTTTACAATTTTAGATTTTAAAGCTGTAAAAGAAGTGCTTGCATTTTACATGATGCTTTTTCGAGTAACTGTTGAATAAATCCTTCAAGTTTTGCAGGAATCACTCAGTCAAAAAAAAAAAAAAAAAAAAAAACTGCAGTGAAAAAACAGTGTACAGCTTGTTTGTGTGTATATCCATCCTGTAACTGGTAAGCATGACTCACTCGTATTCCAAATGTTTCTATGTTTGCACAACCAATGAGTGCTGTCACCATCTGGACAGAAATGATCCACTTGAGCCGTCCACCTCGTGTCTTTGATTCAGAAAAAAAGTTCTGCAGTTTTGAAAACGAATCAAAACACAACATAGCTCAGAATTCTTTTATTTCATGTATCTTATTAGAGTTCTCTTTCATTCAGAACCAACAAATATTGCTCCACTAAATAAAGTAATAATGCAACCTATTGACTCAGTCATTATTTTTATATGCCATGGTTTTCTTCTTGTATCATATAAACCATTTTCAGTTTTTCTGTTAACATTTTCATGTTTAATTGTTTTATTAAGATGAGATTTAGTATGGAAGACTGCCTCAACCTCTAACGCAATGCCAAACACATCTGTTGGAATGACCAAAATTATAAACCCAAAACTTTGAATTTTTAAATTTTTGATGTTATTCTCAATTGTTTTTGATGTTTATTTACTGCATGTCATACAGTAGCATGCATAATCTTTGATGTATCTTTTGCTTTTGAATGCATGTATGTAACAGGGGCAGAAAAATGTGTTTTCCTTCATTCTGCTCCCTTTCCTTTTCCCTGTATAAGATGTCTCGTTAATTTTTAATGCATATATTTTCTTGTGGAAATGAAGTCAAATAAAATAAAACTCGTAACAGAAGTACTGTGTATTGTCAGTTACAGAAACAGACTATTCGTGTGTTGAAAAACATTGACATTGATTAGAAGGATCGATACGAGGTTTTAATTACTGACATCATCCATTCAATTTTCAACATGCAACATAATGTTTCATACAAAATAAGTACAAAGGGCAGAATTTGCTCCTCCCACATCAAAAACATTAGGAAGACCTTCAAACTGGCTGCTTAAAACAATGTTGATTGGTTGGTTGGTCTATTTCAAGCATAGATTGTGGAAAAGGACAAAACACAGATAATTTTCAAGTAAAAAGATACACTTATGTCACATTATATTCATTCAATATAGTAATTATTAACTAAAGTAGAGTTTTATTGATCGCTTGAAAATCATTTATTTTTAGGAACACTTTTTGTCTTTTGGCAACATTTAGGCCTGTTTTATATGTTGAAGACATTCTGTCTCTATCACCACAAGGTAACTACCACCACAGTTCCTAACTCTCAAATGCTTTTAACCCTATAACCCTTCCGCTCTCTTTGGGGTCCAGATGACTCCAACCACATATTGTTATGCGATTTCTTCCATGACAAATGTGGACAGGATTTTATGTCTGCCATGGACAATAGTGAAACTCAAAAATCAGTAAAAAAAAAAAAAAAAAAAAAAAAAATCAGCACACTGTCTTGTGGGGTCCAGATGACCCCACTTTCAATGTAAACAAGCTAAGGAGAGCTGAAGGGTTAAACACCGGAGATGTCACCTGGGATCCCTAAACAACACAATCTCTCAATGTGGATCAACTGATTTGGACACTAAGACAAGCAGCTTTTCATATCAGTTACTTATCGATACATGTGGTGGTTGAGCCTCAAACCACCACCACACAGTTGTTAGTATTTTCTTTTTCTTTATAACATTTACTTTGTTTGCTTAAAATAAACTATATGGGTGCACACATTTGATTTATTTTAAGTGAAAATACAGTTAATTTACTTTTTGTTTTTCTGAGTTTCAAATCAGGTGCTCCACATCCACCATAATCAGCGGAGGAGGTTGGGATATTCCACCGGCAAGACTGCGGGGATTCTCAACACTCCTACTGGACTTTATTTTTGTTTCTTTGAATGTAAAATATTTAGTTTATTCTTTGAAGACAATTTTTATTATTTAGATGTTGATTTAGTTTGTATTTTCTCTGTTTTGCTGTCGTAGTTTCATTTGTTAGAGTTTGTGGTTAGTCTGTTTCTCCCCTCCCTCATGTGTCCATATGGTTTGCCCCTGTCTATATAATTTTCCCCATTGTGTCAGTATAGAGAGTCTGGTCAGGCCAGGTCAGTCTTGTATGCTTGTTTAATTTAGTTATTTTATATTCTACAGTTGGTCCTTAAGTTACTTTTTGTTATTGGAAACAAATGTACTGGTTTTACTAACTTTTACCCAAAAAAAGTTACAAAAAAAAAAAAAGGAAAATAAAACCTCTTGCAAGAAAAACTCCCAATGTCCAGTGACTAATTGTCACAATACACAACACCTTACTAATAAAAAGTGTTGCATATCTCCACTTTTAATTACATAAAACATGTTGTTGGAGTTATGGTAGTCAGAAGAACGTAAACACTGGAGCTTCAGTGTTAAAGGGTTAAAATAGTCTCCAGTCATCTGACTGTTTGACTTCCTGCACTTTGCCTCATTTACCACAGCACCTGTCCTGACATCTGGCCTGTCATGGACCCAGCAGGTGAAGACATCAACCTGTTTTATTCATTTCACTACAGGGGGACCTAAAACAGATGCCTGTCAGCAAGGAAAGCTTCTCCAGTCTCACTGCTGTCACCAAGGAAGTATTTTTCCTTTAGCAAACACAAGAAGAAGACAGGCTTAAAAAAAATGCAGAGATGATTTGCAGTTTAACGCTCTGAGTTTTTGGCAGAATCTGCATCCGATTTGTTTTCAGAGTAAATAACTGGACAGAAAGTCTAAAGATCTCTTTTGGTTTACCAGAAACATCCATTTCCTCACAATCACTTATACCAGTCAATAGGAAAGATATTGACACCAAAATAAGACACAAAAGTCATTACTGTTTCTACATAAATGGTATTTAGATTAAAGATGAATAAGACAAAGTTGATTTCTGTGTTTAAAATAATATTATTTACATTCTTTCTTGTCTTAAAATGTTCTCTTAGCTCCAGAGGCTCCATCTTCTGCAGTAAAAATATCTACGCCCATCCCTCCACCAATCAACAAGTCACAGAGCCCCGTAACAGATGGTTGCAGAGGTCACTGGAGGTCAGCTGGGTTGAGGTGGGGGTTAGTTAAGGTCAGCCCAGGGCATGGAGGTGTTTGGGATTGTTGTGACCCCCGTCTGCTGTCACTATGCTGGCACCTGAGTAATCGCTGCTCTGTAGTGACCAAGTCAACCCACCTGTTTGGGGCGGAGGGACTCGACGAGGGTCATTCCACGCTGAACTTCACTCTGCACTGCGCTGACTCAGCACGCTCACCGGCACCTGCCCTGGAAAAGTCATGCATTTGGTGGATGGTGAAAGTAAATTCCCACAAGATAAATCCTGTAAACATGGACTAGAATTAGAAATTGTGCTCCATCGAGATCCATCAGTTTGAAAAATGCGTGTAAGAGCTCCCTACGGAAAAAGTTTAAAAAGATTTTCAATATTGGCAGATTTTCGTTAAAATTGCAAGACAATTTTCTTTGTGCAGCACATTTCATGTACAGAGACAATTCAAAGTGCTTTACATAAAACATTAACAGAAACAATCAAGAGAAATAGGAAAGATGTGATCATTAAAATAAAATTAAAAGAAAGTATAAAGAACTGAATTTAAAACAAGCATAGATACACAGTGCGAATGTAAACTTTTGAATCCATATTAATCAAATGCAGCTGAGAACAGGTCAGTCTTTAACCTGGATTTAAATCCACTGAGTGTTTTAGCTGATCTAAGGTTTTCTGGAAGTTTGTTCCAGATCTGTGGAGCATAGAAGCTGAATACAGCTTCTCCGTGTTCAGCTCTGGCTCTAGGAACTGATAAAAGCCCGGATCCAGATGACCGGAGAGGTCTGGCTGGCTGGTACATACTGGGTCAGGAGGTCAGTCATGTATTTTGGTGCTAAACCATTCAAAGCTTCATAAACCAGTAACAGAACTTTAAAGTCTATCCTCTGACAGACAGGTAACCAGCGGAAAGACCTCAGAACTGGACTGATGTGGTCTACTTTCTTGGTCCTCTTGAGAACCCGAGCAGCAGAGTTCTGGACAGGCTGGAGTTTCCTGATTGATGCTTTCAAATCAATCAGATCCTGTGAATACACTGTTGCAGTAATCAAGTCGACTAAAGATGAAAGCATGCACTAGTTTTTCCAGGTCCTGCTTAGACATCACATATTTAATCCTTGTCAACAATTCTTAATCTTAAGAAAAATATATAGTCACTATAACTACTTTCACATTTACAACTCCCACTGTGTGACGGGGAAGTGCTGCAAAATCTTCAAAATTTCATGCCACCACCTGATTTTTTGAAAATCTTTGGTGTGTTGATGAAAATAGACAGCAGCAGTCAGGGGTACTTTACCCCTGGGCTACCGGGTGGCTGGTGGTACTTGATATGGATGGTTGCCGCCATACGGAGGTCTCAGATCTGCAGCCCCCATGCCATACGCCCTCTGCTGTGCTCGCCCGCTTTTGTAACAGTGTCATCCCCTGGACTGCCACCCCTCAACCTCCAAATGTACCCGTGGAGCCACTGACTGATGTCAACTTTTAGAAAATAATTGTCTGGTTGCCGTAAAATGTTAACTTTTTCTTAAAAAGCAGCGTATAAAAATGTGACTGCCGCCTCAGTTGCAAATGCCAGCTGCCAAATTTGTTGAATAACTTGTATTTAGGTCACCATGTGATGGCATTTTGGGATATGTGACTGCATCTAATAAATGTTTTTTAAAACTAAATCTATTTTGCTATTAAAAAAATGTTAATAAAAAAAAAAAATCAGAAAATTAGACACCATTTCTCAAATTAAGTGTCTTTTTATTTTCTTAATGTTCAGTATTTGCAGCATAACTTTCTCTTCTGCTTTGTGTGTTTTGACAATTAGAGCATGAGCACCTTTATAAGTAAATACTTTTGTTTTTTTTATTTATCAGGATTTGTTTTAGTCATTTCAAATTGATTGTAAGATTGGATTTCTAGAAAACAAAAAAAGCACACAATTACAGCAAAGAGCTTGTATACCTGAATGAATGAGTTTAAATGGGAAGGCACAGATGTGTAGAAGTGTAGTAACAGAGTAATAGACGGCCTTTTTCAGCTGATTGAAAAGCAGATGTGCTTCTGTGTCCTCAAACATCTATAAGAGTTTCACAACAGATGTTAAACATAAAGTGGCTTGCACACTGTCTTAATCAAAGTCTGAGGTAACCATGGCTTGAGTCAGCAGTTCAGTGGAAGTGCTGCATTAGATAAGACCTCGAGTTTCAATGGTAGTTTTCGTGTTAGAGACCGGGGTAATTTGTTGAAAATGATAGCAGGTCATTAAGTATCTTGGAAGGGTTGATAATTGAGATGTCAAAACTGATTTTGAAGTCATGCTGTCTTGATTGAGCCGCTGAAATAACTGAGTAGTTTTGGCTAGGTCAAGCTAAAGGTGGGGTTGCTCCATCTGTGCAGAAAAGTCAGAATGTCAGGCTCATATCTCTGCAAGAAGCCAAAAGAGGTCATATTATATCCATATTTGGCATAAATTCCATAGAGACTTGTAGCAAAAACAGGGTTCTCTCCAACAAAAACGAGTGCTGTTAGCACAATATATTTGGCATGGAAGCCTGGTGTCCTGCGACAGATTGGCACCATGTTCAGGGAGTCCCCACCTTCTTGATGTGGGGGCTTTGCTGCACATCAACCATTTCATGGTACTACCTCATCTAATAAGTAATGGATATATTTGGCAATAAACTGGGAAGGTTTTTTGTCATCTCTGGTTGGGTGGAGAAGTTTAGGTATCTTGGGGGCTTGTTCACGAATGAGGGACGATCAGAGTGTGAGAGTGACAGTGGGATGACATTCTATATAATGCAGTTGCAGTACTGGTCTGTTATGGCAAAGAGTTTAAACTAAAGTAAAGCTCTTAATTTATTGGTTGACTTGTTTGTCTTCAGCGGTTTTGAGCTGTGGCTTATAACTGAAAGAACGAGGTAATGAATACTAACAGCCAAAATGAGCTTCCTCCATAGGGTGGCTGGGTTCTCCCCTAGAGATAGGGTGAGAAGCTGGGTCACCTGGAGAGAGCTCAGAGTGGAGCTGCTGCTTCTCCATGTCATGAGGACTCAGTTAAGGTGGTTCTGTCATCGGGTTCAGATGCCTCCTGGACGCCTCCTTGGGGAGGTGTTCCAGGCATGTCCCACTGCATGGAGGTCCTGGGGAAGACCCAGGACACCTCCAAGAGACTATGTCTCACGGTTTGCCTGGCACGGGAGCTAGCTTAGACTGTTTTGCTCAGACCAATGCTCCTGAGACCCAATCCCAGATGAGCAGAAGAAGATGGATAAATAGATAGAAACATCTACCTTAACCTGAAAGCAACCCCCTTTTCTGTTCTCTGTACCTTGAGCCGGGCACCCAAATCCCCTCAGCCTTACCCTGAGGCACACATCTTTTTTTGGAGTCTGACTCTGAGGTTCCTGAGGTCTACAACAGGAGTGCTCATTTTGGTGAATCACGAGCCATCAAAAATAACCCTGACTCTACCTTTTTCTTTACTCTCTTTTCTCATGATATAATCTACCTGCTTTTTTATCACAAGAAAAAACTGTTTTTTTTTTATAAGGAAATAACAGAAAGCACACTGTAGCTTCCCTTTCACCCTTTCCTGCACTGAGATGCCAAGACGTAATCCGGTTTGGGTCTCTTTATATTGTGGCCCAACCAACGCCATACAGCTTCCATGAAAAACTCTCAACAACACTGTAAGCCCGGATAAGTAGAGTTTACTAAAAAAAATTATAGAAAGTGGTTGCCCTAAAAAAATTAAGTAACGTTAAGTTCAACATAAAATAATTAGTAATATTAATTGCTTTGACACTTCATTCTGCTGTTAATTTTAAGTTAAGTGCACAAACTTCCAGGTCGACTAAACTTAAAATAATTAGTAATATTAATTTCATTGACATTTTATTCCACTGTTAATTTTAAGTTAAATATACTAGTCTTCAAGATGATTCAACGTACCATTATTAATAAGATCAATTTCTTCATATATTTATCCACATACAACTTGAAGCTGAATACACTAACCTCCAAGTTGATTTACCTTAAAAATCCCTTGCCCAAAACTGCTAGATTACATTAAGGAATAAAATCTAAATCGGACGTGGAGCGTTGCGCAAAGGCTGTATACAGGATAAACTACTGCTGTAATTGTTGCTCTCTACATTGCAAGCGCTCAGTAGAGTATTTCAACATTGCGTCAACAACACAATAAGAGGGGTGGTGATCAGTCTCTCCCTCATTCTCTCTCAGGGTGCAGGAAGAAGTGAAACACAACAGGCTAAAAATAACAAATGGAAACAGTGTTAAACGGTCAGACAACAAAACACGTAAATGAAAACTCAAACTTAAACCCAATTCTAACCAGACAGGCAAAAGAAATGGTTACCCACAATTCTTTGCGCTGCCAGATCTGACAGCAAGCCCAACAAACTGCAACCATCACTACAATAGATTTTAGGTTTCGTTTTGATCACGTGGTCAGACAACCTCTGGCGCATTTAAAAATGCTGGTTAAGGTTGGGATTACGTTTACGGTTCTAAAAGCAAATTGTAGGTTTTTGCGGATGTTTCTGATGCTCACGTGTCCACCAGGGGATGTGTCAAATGTGGAAAAGACATTTAAACACATTCAGGACCGTGCAGGACTAACGTAGAAATTACGTAGTCCAGATACAAAAGAAAGAAAGAAAAAAAAGATCAAAATAAAAACTAGTTTCAAGCTTTATTTTCTTGTCTTTTCCTGTTTTTTTCTGGTTAGTCATTACTTTAACCTTAATATTTTCAATTTTTGTAACCAGTTAACTGGAGATTTTAACTGTTAAAGTGGATTAGTTGTGAGCCTGTGTGCGTAAAGTTTATTATTTGTTTCATCATGTTGGGTTCTATGTTTAGGCAATAGTATATTCATAAATCTGTTGGTAGTTTTTAAGATTATTATTAACTATAAACAACTACTCCATGGTGACAAACATAATGTAACCAGTCTAAAAATGTACCAATCATAGCCACATCAGTGTAGAACCGCCCCTGTGTGACGTACTGCAACGGTCCTCAGACAGGTGCTCTATGCTGCGTTCAGGTGCTACCAGGAAAATCGGTTATATTATATCAGACTGAAATATAAAGCTTAAAAAATGTTTCTGCATAGTTGAACAACATTTAAAATGAAAGGTAACAGTTAGCCATGTCTTTTTTAAATGCTTTTAGTATGAAAATATAAAAAGTCATTTTTGTAGCATCCACTAAATTGAAAAATGACTTTGGGAACTAAATCTTCCAACAGTACATGAATGCAGCGGAATTTTGAGACCAAAACTTAAACATTCAATCACAATTACCTTAAAGTTACTTGTCCATGACATTACTTTCAAATGTAAGTTCATTCTGCTTTGATTTTGTAGATTGTGCTTAAATTTGATAGTAATACTATGAAACTTAAATTATTTATGTACATTGGAATTGGTTGTTCGAGTTGAGATGACATCCGGGCTAACAGTGAATAGCAAAAGAAACACCCCCCAAACTATTTTTTTGGTGTCATTTTTGATTTATTAGCCGAGCTATGCTCCTCAAAAAATTGAATTCAATTTCATCCTCCAGCCCTCCTTCTTTTATTTCTTCTATTGAACCAATAACTGAACCCTGTGAACCCAAACCCCTAACAACAAGTTGAATGAGAGAACCGAAGGCCAACCAACGTCTCTGCATGGTGCGTTCACTGTCCTACAGACATTAGCAGAACCCAAACAGCCACCCAGCCGAATTCAGTGCCCTACAATACTTTTTTCATTTCTATACAATCATCAGCAAAACAAAACTTGTATTACGAGAAGATGTCAAAAACAGGAAGAACTGATCAATTTTTCTATTTAATCATTGTCTAAGTCAGGCGGAGATTGTACTGATGCCATCAGTCAAAAAATGTTCAAATCAGTCATTTGAGGAGAAGGTTAGAAAGTTGTAAAAATGTGTTCCTGACGCCCTACAAACACATGAATAATATGTGTTTATAAAGCTTATTATTGAATCAGATAAAGTTTTACCAAAAACATACGGTAGTTTTTTCCTTTTTTGATTCCGTAAATACTTCCTCGATAAGATTATTTTCCTTGCAATACAAAAAAATACAGCACTTTCTTTACTGTTAAGAGTGAGTAGCAAGAAAAAAAATTTTGATGTGGACCCAAAAATCTAGAATGAAATTACTCCTAACTGGGTTTTCCTCCAGGTTTATGTTCAATCCCACACTCATCTGTTGAAAACTAAAACTGGCGAGTGATGGCGTTTTTCTTCTTTATAGCCTTCTTCTAAAACCATTGTTTTTGTGCGGTTAGGCTCCTGTTGCTGCACATAGTTGTCCACATAGTACAGCTGACATACTTGCACAGATTGACATGTTACACTTTATGGAGTAATCATGTTTCAGCTAAGGGGCAGAACAAAAAAAAAAATCCCCCTGGGATTCCGTGATTCACTGTATCGTCATCAGCTCCCTGAGAACATAAGCTGTTAAAGTAAACAGACACTACAGCACGAAATTACGACACGCAAATCCAACACGGAGCGACACACCACCACTTTTGTGCGGGAGTGTTATTGCAAGAATGTTTGCTCACATGTGTACGTCACTGATATCTCTGGGAAAGTGCAGTCTTGCCTCGCCGGATCTTGGCTGGCAGATGCATTTGTCTGCTGGGATTGTTGTGATGTGGGTGTCTTTGCAGGACACGGCTGGAATCGAGGCAACTAGTATAAACAGCCACTGGATTTGAGTTCCTTCTTTCCCCGTCTATTTCCTGTGTTTGTTGAGTGCCACCGAGAATGCATTTCTCTTCCGACACTGTGTGCAACGCCGCTGACGAGTGCGTGTTGTGCACAAGAACTGAACATTCCAGTGGGGAAAGCATGCACATCATTCAGGCCTGTTACTTTTGATTTGTTTAAATGAAAGAAAATCTTGTTTAAATCTCAACAGTTTTTCTTCTCTTCTTTGATTTCTGATGATCTTCTTCTCCTAAACAAATGACCTGGTTTCTCTTCTTTTCCTTCCAGTTTTCCATTCATGATTTCATTCATCTAGAACTAAACGGTAATAAAGAAAAGATGATGCACGTCAACAAGTTTATTAGTGAGAACCACGTTTTTCTACGGCTGAGAATACACTTTTCTGATTTAGGACTTTCTGTCATAAAAGAGCCAGAGCTTTATCAGTATGGACTTGGGTATTTTCATATGACAAAATTACATTGAATACACTGGAGAAAAATATTCTTTTCAAAGAAAGTTAAATTTTCTAGGATGCAAGATAGCTTTTTCTTGTTATAAGTGAAAAGAATGTCACCAATAGCTCTGTCGTAGTGAGATTTCTATAAATAAATAGAGATTTTGACTGTGGTAACACATTCCAAAATGCCACAGTGCAGCAACCTAAAGGCATGTTTTTAAGCAAAACCAGACAGTAAAACTGGACAACTTTTTGACAATCAGTGGCCACCCGGGCACATTTTGAGGTGGGGCGAGCAGTCCAGTGACAGGTGGGTGGCAGGAAGGCAGCAGCGATAATTGACTGATTGGAGAGTCTCCACGGTCCGATCTGATGATCGACCAATTTCAGACTGCCACCCCCCTGCCCTGTGCTGCCATCCCACTGCCACCATCCAATTGTAAGAAATCTTACAGTGGTAGTGTGGGCACTTGACAAGGGCTGTTGACATGGGCCGGGACCATACAGCAATTCAGTGATCCCAGTCACCATGGGTCCATATTGGTGGACAGCATTGATGCTGCACAAACCTCATTGATACTCGTTGATAGCACCACAGTGACTTCAAGACCTGCATCTTGACAAATTGCAGTTTGATGCTGAGAAAAGTACAAAGAAGACAGAACATTGTGCTTTCTTGGGAGGCGTGTCGTCTAAAAATCGGAAATTGACAAGATTACAATGTGTTCTCAAAATCTGAGTTGCAAATGACCAGTGGTGTAGAATGGCCAGTTTTATTCAAACCCCTGCAAAAGGGTGACCAGCAGCCGGTGGCACTTGAATGGACGGTCGTTAACTGGAGACGTTTACACATCGTCCAATCAGAGCTGCTCCTGGGCAGCCTTACGTCCGCCACCGCCTACATGTTGCATGATTTCACAATTTTGATTTTACTTTTAGATTTTCTATCATGGTTATTATCCACATCAGCTCTGGGGTTCTGTTCTCTATTCTCATTGACTTTTTCTCTCTTCTACTCTTTATTATTTATTGTATTTAGTTCTCCATGCTTTTGTTGGTGCAGTTCGATTCACTTGTTGTTCTTCTCTCTCACTCCCCTCTTGGGGAGCAGGAGTGATTTCAGATCCCATGTGGATCCCCCACGCTCCTGCTCCTGGTCGTGGACTGCACTTCTGCTTCGTCTGACTGAGGACTTCATCACCACTCGTCCCTCAGCTCTATCTGAATGAACTCTCTTTAAATACGTAGCTGTAGAAGCTAACTTGTCTTTAATGGTTCTGGTATCGCCTCTCCGTCCTGGGATATGATCTCTCCCTCATGTGGGCATCCCAAAGTTTTCTTCTTTTTTCCTGACTCAGGTTTTTTTGGGGGTTTTTTCCTTACCGGGATGGAGGGTCTAAGGGCAGGGAAAACCTTTTATTTAGTCTGTTTAGTCTTTAACTATTTTTTTTATATTTCATGACTAATTTCTGCATCTGTAAAATTACCTGCATGAAGCCCAATGAGGCCAAATTTCTTTGTGATTTTGGGCTATATAAATAAAATTGAATTGAATTGGATGACATCATCCCTAACGCTTGACGGCCGCCGTCTGCATTCTTTATCAAGCTGAACAATTTAAAAAAAAAATGGGCAGCGGGGGATAATCGTGAAGATTCTGCTGATGCCTCCCCAGCTGTATTTGTAACTGTACAGCATCAGAACAATTTTAATCTTGAAATTAGCTAGAAACACTCACATTTATGTGCATTACTCTGGTAATTGAGAACAATTTGTACTAAAAGAAGTCTATATAGCCTCCTGAGAACCAGTGCATTAGTTTATTTAATCCGTGAAGGACATTTGTTTTGGATCGCATCATTTGACTCATTTAAAGCAGGGCTCCCCAAACTATGACCCGCAGGCCGGACCTGAGTTTGGCTGATATTTTAGCTTTATGCTAGCTGTTTTGGTTAAATCAGACATTTTTACAGTTTTTTAGGCTAACTTAACATTTGGCAAACAATTTAGCTAGCTATCCGCTTCAGGATTTTCAGATATCAGCTTCAGTGTTTTTAGTTATCAATTTAAGCATCTTCAGCTAGTAATCCATTACAGGTAATGCTATATTTTTAGTTTTTGAAATGTTGTAGTATTTTTTTCTGTGAAAATTACAGAAATTATTATTTTCTTTAATTTGGCTATGTGTGGCTTTTTTGAAAACCATAAATCTTTACATTTAGGCTGGGATTGTTACACTTTTTCCAATAGCTTACAAACCGATCCCGGCCCCCTATAAGAGAAGAAAATAGTTATGAGGTCCTGACAAGAAAAGGTTGGAGGACACCTGATTTAAAGTATTCTATCAAGTGCTAATGTGCGAAAATGGGACATCATGGGCTTTCCATTGACACATAATGGGTTTGGGTGGAGTACGGGGATTTATTTTAGAGACAAAATGGAAACTATAGAGGACATGACTTAATGAGCTGGTTAATAAACAAAAAAAAAAAAGTGAGAAAAGTTGGTGTCATTTGAGAAACTACCTAAAATATAGTTTTGTCACGATTAAACAACAAATATCTAACATTTTATGGTCTAAAAAGAAGTTGTTACATAAAACCAAAAAGCTACCAGTAAGTTAGTTTTGTCTTATTTTAACAATATTTAAATTACAATATAGACAAACTTAGTGGTATTTTATGTTTTTGCAGTGTTCTTGTGATGTCATTAAATCTGATCATGTCTTTTTAGTTCTAACAAGGTTTGACCATCTGAAAAATCAAACTCTGCATTGTGATTTGAAAGCAACAATCCTCCTCCTTCCAGAACTAATTTATGGCTAGAACGGTTGAACATCTGGGCTCACGTTGTGCACTGTAACAGACACCCGAGTCCCTCAAACATACTACTTCACTTTATATAATAATCTCAAATAAAAAGGAATAGTGATACTGACAAGAAGTTTCCTGCGAGAAGATTTATGGTCTTGCATAATGGAAAAGCCTCCATCACTTTTGGGAATGGCAATAGCTGCTCGGGACGGGACACCTGTTTTCATGCAAACTCCAGCCTTAAGCCACATGAGGAAGAAGTCTCTCGCTCACAGTGGAAGCGGGCGTCATCGTCACGTTTACACTTGAACTGTTAGAAAGAAGACCCCGGCGTGAACCCGAGCCACTTGTTGGCTCAGCTTCATGTTCCAGCCGCAGTAAAACAACAAGTGATCCGGTGAGTGTTTTTATGACATTGCCAGTAACTGCGGCTCTCGGTTTTTGTCACAGTTATCCTCCTGCTCTGGAATAAAAGTCCTTCTTCTTCAATACTTTTAAGCAGAAGAGGACATGGAAGTAACATTTTAAGCACTAACTCACTACAGCACATCCAGTACTCTATGTACATAGAATAAAATGTTTTGATGTGCATATTTTGACACAAATTAAGAAATAATTAATATTGGCTTCTTTCAGCGCTGCAAAAATAACTAAAGCCTTCTAAATAAAAAAATGGAAGATCCTCAAATTACTATTTTACATTATTTTATATTACTAACAATACTAAAACTATTTGAATACATATTTTTGATCAATTCAGTTTTATTTATATAACTCAGTATCACAATATAGTTGTCTCAATGGGCTTCACACCGGTAATTGCACAAAAATATAAAGTCAGCCATTAAATATAAACAATAGCTGGTTGCCAAACTAAAATAAACAGACTATACCTCATTGGGCATCCCTGCCTTTAGATCCTCCTTATTGGTATTAAAAACTAAAAAAAAAAAGATTCCGGAGAAAAAAAAGAAGAAACTTCACAGATGTTTACATGCAGGAGAGATTCTCTCCCATGACAGACAGGTGATGTACCAGGACTGTTAAAGAAGAATTAGCTTATCTAACTCTAAAAGTTTGAGTAGTGTAGCAGATGGGCTTCTTCCAGATGGAGCTCGGGGACAGCTGGCGAGGTCCACGGCCAAGAACAGAAGCACAGGCAAGCCACCTGGAATATGAAATCTCGTCCAGTCTGTCGGAGGTGAGTAGGAAAAACAGACAACACATGAATCACACTGCAGCAAACAGGACTAAATGAAACTTAGATGATAAATGATTTGTCCTCTCATTTGTAATGTCCTTCCACTCTGATGTTTTCATTGCCAAGTCTTCTATCCCCCTTCACCTGCTCATATAAAATGTTTTAGCTCCACCCCAGGTGGATAGTTGATCTGCTTTCTAGAGAAACCGAACAACAGTACATGGACAGTGTTCTGAAAATGTCAGTGCATTGTATTGAGCCCATTTATAGTCGTGTTTTAGAGCTACATGTTTGACTTGCCAATTAAAGGGCCATGCCCCTCTGAATGTTTTGCATGTCCAGAGAAATTGTCAAGTAGTTTAAATCTCACCCAATAGGGAAAAAAAAAAAAAAAAGATCCAAACTGTAATGATAAATGTTATTTTAACTTTTTTTTTTTTTTTTACTATTATTTATTTCATTATTTAAACCATTTTAAGAAGCTTTTTAGCAGAACCAGTCCAATTTAAATTTTAACTTGAGTTTAAGTGTATTAATTCATGTTGTAAGTTTGGCCTGATGGGAAATGGGGATTGACTTGCTTATCTAAGCACCAACATGTGGTTAACTGATTTATTAAACAAGTCCACCAATAGTTGGTTAACTAACCTAACTTCAGTCACTTTTGCTTTCAAAGTTTTACACCTTAAGAAAAACAAGGTCAATATACTGCCACCACGTGAATCAAAAACCCAAAAAAGTTGGACTATGTTGGTAAAAGTGATACAATCAGGATTTTTTAGGGCATTTATTATTAAAAATTTAGTTAGAGCCTTTACAATTTATTATTATTGTTTTTTTTGTTTTTTTTTTAGAAAACTAGAGAACAAGTAAACTGATTTAATTAACTGATTTAAATACAAATGTGAATATTTTCCTCCTATTGTTCCCAAGTTATCTAGGATTATGGTGATCTAAGTACAAAATTTGGATGGGAGTATGAAGCCATTGAAATATATATACCTGTACATAGTAATTGATACTCTATTAGAGTATCTATTACTTGGGAATAAGCAAGAAAATAAAAGTGTGTGTCATTTCTGGATATTTTTGGTTGCTAGGTGAGTTCCACCATGCACCGTTTTGTGCCAAAATATCCTCCAGGCCACAGTATACTGAACTTCTCCACCAGTCACATGACCACACGAGTAGCGAGTTTTGCATGTTACTCTTAGCAACAACACAGCATGGCACGTGAGTAGGGTGACTTTAGCCAGACTTTGGCCTGGTTTTTAAAATCACCCGTACGAAATTACCTGGAATCTGTAATTAGTATCAAATATTTTAGACAAAATGTAATTTGGATCATATTGAATTTTAAACGTGTGGAATCGCCTATCATTTGTACAATGTTAAAACTAATCCTATTTGATAAAAAGAAAACACTTCACAGTTTTATCCGTTTTATAGTTTTTTTTAAAAAGGGAAACCTGGGAAAATGTTGCTCTTTGCTTCTCTTCCAACATCTGCACTCCTTTGGCTATTTTGTATTTTTTTAAACATATTTTCAAAAAGGTTAATTCAAACTTCTACAGACAGAAAAACTGAGTTCAGTCTGCTGGCAGAAAAATGAGTTCCTGCTCTAATAAATGACCCCAGAGGCAGGTGGTTGCGAGTCTGAGAACAGAGTCGACAGACGGCCCAATCAAGATCCTGTTGCTCTCATGAGGTAACAACAGAAACCCCCATCTGCTCCCTGCCAGATCACACTTGGCCCCGCGCACGTGAGTGCTTCGGTTCATACATGTGTGACACCGGCGCTGCTATACTATCCCGAGGGCTTAAGGGGTCAGGGGGTTAGGGGGCGCTGCCGAGGAGATGGGAGAGGAGCAGAGGTGATGACTCCTGACCTCTCTTCATTTCCACGAACTCTTCACGCAGCTGCATCATCCAGCAGGTGTGCCGACTCATTTTCAGCACGGATTTCGAAGGCTGAGGGTTTGAGCTCACGGAACATAAGGCTGCGTTCTCTCCCAAACACTGAAGGTTGATCGGGCCACGGCAAATGAAATTAAACATCTGTAACCGAATACTCCCGCTTTCTAAAATTGATACACTTTTGTGCATTTTCTCACTATTGTGCTGACGGGAATGTTGAAAAATGAAAACAGCTTGAGATGGGACAAAGTTTCCTGTGACAGACAAATATGAACAGGAGTTGTGAGATGCCCTCCATGGAGTTTGATCTGGCATTTATACTCCAAGGCATCTCAGCATAACATGTGGCTCCAGTTGTGGATAAGCTCAATTTGTAGGACTAAGGGTGCCTGTCAGTCACTAAATAAGAAAAAAGTACATAAACATATACAAGCACTTTTACACAAGACTGATAAGTCATTGTGAAAGAAAATTGAGAACCATTCATTGTATTAGAACTGTCATTCAAAAAGTAATATTTTGTCCTGTAGACAGTATTTTAAAATGTCACAACATGAGAAAAATTTTCTTAGAAACATCAAATTGCCAACATCAAACTGCATGTAATACTAAATAAAATCAAGCATTTCTTCTCAGTCAAAGTGGATGTTGAGGCCCTCTCCTTAAAGAGCCACTCCAATAAAAATGATTTTTTTATAAGGCATTCTCACTCCCAGATTGTCATACAGTATATGGACGTACAGCATCACTTTTTTGGTTTCCCTTACTTGTGATTTTTTTTACGCGCTACCTATTACTATTAAATCAAGGGGACCCAATCTCCAGGCTACGAACAGGTACTGGTCCGACAGCTGCTTGGTACCGGGCCACAGACAGGAAAAAAAATGTATGCGCAAACCAGGGGCCCCCAGATCTCATTACATGGACCGGTACCCTAGAACTCATCTGGTACTGGTACCCTAACCAAAACAGTACCCCAACCTGGTACCGGTTCTGCGTCTGTTACTGTGTATGGTACCACGTCCCGAGACCCATGATTTAATGGAAAGACAAACACATAAAAAATAATCAAAAATTGATGTGGAAGGGGCCTGAAAAATGAGTCTACATAATTTTTGCAGCGCATTTTCACTTCCAGCTCGTCATATATGCACGTATAGTTCAAGCCCCTTCCACGTCACTCATACAGGTCAGGGGCCACTTGGAACTGGGCCACAGACAAACAAAAAATTCCGACCTTCGGGATGCGGACTGGTACCCCAACGCAGCACCAGTTCCGCATCTGTTATCATCTAAGGTACCCCGTCCCAAGGGTTTGGGACCTGTGATTCAACGGAAACAGACAGCACGTCAAAAAATTTAAACTTTGGGAGAGCCAAAACATCAAAAAAGTGGTCCGCTCTGCAGAAACTATGTCCTGGAAATTTCTTTTTGGCTGAAAATGTCATGATCAAAATTAAAAGACCCCTGGAAATGCTTTAAAATAGATCTAAAGTTGATCAACATGGGTCTTTAGAGATATATGTTTGTGTTCTAAAATTCCAACAATATGCTTTATGTGCTTAGATGATTGTTTAACATACATTTAGCCTTCTTGTGCGTGTTAATGAGTGGCAGATTGGAGCGCTGAGTGCCAAGCTTCGCCAGGGGACTGTGCCGTGACCAGAGCTGCAGCGCCAGGCTGAAGCCTCCCAGCGCAGCAGCCTGGCAGGCGGCTTTGGCTCTTGGCTGACCTCTGCCTTCGCCAGGCCGCCCTCACTCATTCACTCACACACCTCATTAGCTTGACAGGAGTGAGCAAACAAACTGAAGGCATCCCGGAGCTCCCAGCAACTCTATGGAAACTTTATTCAAACTCTTTGTGTTTTGTTTCCTTTCTGTAACTCTAAGCATTTTGGTATGTCTATCTCCAGAACACAAACCCTCGTGTAAACACTGAACTCTGCCGTGACACGAGCGTCTTTCCCCAATGAAATCAACAATCACACGAGACTGTGTTGCTTCATGTGGAGCACAAACTGTTGCAACTACAAACACGGCTACTGACAGATTTACAGATGAGAAAAGTACCCGAACCCCCCCCCGTCCCAATGTGAGTCCTGTGCAAAGTGTGTGTGTGGGTCATGATATTTTACTAGTGATTGTGAATTGTCTTTCTCAAAGCAGCAGAAGAACACAAGCAGACAATGTGATCGCACTTGGCTCGGAAACAGAAGTCCAAGTGACTGCTTTTAATGAAAAGGCTATGTAAACACGTGCAAATGTACATTTTGGGCTTCCGCGTTCAAAACTCTAGGGTTCAGGCATAGCTCCGTCCATTTTTAAGTCAGTTTTCAGGTTCTAAGTACAAAACATGTGGCAACTGAGTATGCAACAAAGCTAAACCAGTTTTACTTCAACCAATCAGGGACTCAGTAGTGCTGTATTGATAGCATGCTTTTCAATACATGGAAGTGCCAACCATTTAAAAATCAATCATGAAAGAGAAATTATTAATTGGGGGTTGCGCCCAGCTGGAATTGTATGACAGTTTTTGAACACCATATGCTAAAAGTGTGTATGCAGCATGACTAACGTATACTCGTGATATATGGACATATTGTTCGGGCACCCTTTGCATCCCTTTTTGACATTTTGGATGTCCCCAACTCATCGTTTATTGACGTGCTGGCTGTTCCCATTAAATCAGGGATCCCAAACCCCAAGCTGCAAACCAGTACCAGTCTGAGGGCCGCTTCGTACCAAGCCACAGACAGAGAAAAAAAGGCATACACTAACCAGGGTTTCCCAACCTTCAGTATGCGGACCAATACTCGGTACCCTAACTTCGCGTCCTTTACTGTGTCCGATACCATGTTCCGACAGCTAGCACATCAAAAAGTCACAAAGAGACGCGGAGGGGGCCTGAACCATACGTCCATTTATGACTAGTTAGGAGTGAGAATGTGAAGCCATGACAATCCAAGAATTACCAACACAAGGCTTGTTCAACCTCCTGCAGGAGAAACATGCCAAGACACTTTTGAGAGTTGTGGCCATTCCTGTTTTTGTGTTTTGTATGTGTTTTTCTTAGGTACCTTGTCTCGCTGAAGGTACAGTCAGTGAGGACTTCATTGGAATTGGGACCAGCATGTTGGGGAGTCTGTTTATGATACAGGCATAGGGGCAAAGAAATACCTGAAGAAACCAATTAATTAGGCTGCATTCAATTGCTGTTAGTCATGGCAGCCAGTTTCCGAGTCACTTTTCCATTGAATCCTTGGAAATAAAATAATGGGAAAAGTGAGTAATTCTTGTCAGGACTACAATGACTAGTACTAAATGGAACTTTTTCTGCAGTAGTACTAAGATGCTGGGATAGCACTCAGAGCACGAACGGAGAATGAACGGCACTTTCTCTGCAACACACCATTGTACTGTTTTGTAATTACATCAGGCTGTAATTCTGACAGCTCATTGGTGTTCATCGGACGTTTACATTAAGCAAGTGGGCCACTGAGCAACAGGCCAAGCAGAAGCAGCTGTTGGAGGAAGAAGCCACAGGTGGTGTTAAAGAGGTGTTAAAGTGAGAGCAGCCAAGGGGAGACACACAGATGGACGGGTTCTGGCTTGTCACGCACGATTTGAGGAAGAGTTAGAAAAGAGCTTAAATAGTTCCCCCCATTAACCCCCAAACAATCTTATTGTAATCTATACGTCCAAAATGTCACCCTATTTCGCAAGCAGTTTCCATTCTCACAGATTTTCCTGAGAATGTCCAAAGAACATGGGGTTGTGCGCAGCTTTCAGCTCATTGTTTGAGTTTCATGATCTGCCCTTAAACTGTTCTGCTGATTCTCACTCTCATCGAGTCCTCCCTGAAATACCATTACAGCAGCTGTCAGATGGTTTCCAGAGTAATTAAGCAGCTGGTTGGTCTATTTAGCAGTGGAGCCCTGCGGTTGTTGGATGATTCTGTGTCCCTCTACTCTTGGTCTTAATTGGACATTCTCCTTTTGGTAGCCGGGTGCTTGGACACCACTGCCAACTAACAGGAGTTGTCCTCATAATACCCTCACTCACTAAACTGTATGCGATATAAACTCATTGCCAAGGAGAGTGATGGAACCTCTATTCGCTACCACATAATTTAAGAGGGACACCCAGTAACTTGCCGGCAGTAGTATCCATTTGGTGTTAGCCGGGTTACTCCTAGCCTTCTTGCCTAAGCTACACGGTGGTGTAGTGGTTATAGCACTATCGCCTAACAGCAAGAAGGCCCTGGTTCAAACTTAGGCGGGGAAGCCCGTGACCTTGAAAGAGATGCAGCAGGCTGAAAAAATGAATGGATGGAAGGATCTCCAGCTCCTAGTGACTTCCCTGGAGTGTAAACAACTAAAGTGTGACCTTAATTTGCTACTGGAGTCACTGGGAGGACTTGCTCCTACTTTCAGGTGGTGGGGGTTCTTGTGATAGCCTTGTTTTTGGGTGCCGAATTTAGATCGTCTGAGGCTGGATGTCCCACTGTCTGCTTCTACACACAGGTGGGATCTGGGGGCCACTGAGTGCTATTGCAACCGCACTGTCTGATGTGGGCTTTGGGTGTTTGTTGGGTGGTTCCAGGTTCTCACATTCCTTTCTTTGTTTGCTAACACAAATGTATATACACCAAGTATGAATCAGGAGTGAATAAATAGTGGAATCATAACAAACCCTTTGAGTGTCAGGAAAAGCGCAGAACATTAAATTTATTATAATTACTTTAGTAAACAGACATTCACCTACTATAAGTTCAGATCCACAATCATCTATACACCAATACAGCATTTTGTATGCATGGTGTGATATATGTTTGTGCGGTTGTCTATACACATTCCTCAAGTGTTAGAAACAACACAACAGACAACAACACCTGCTCAAAATGCATCATTGTTTTCTCTACTCCTAATGTTTTATTGTCTATTTACGTATTTATGATGTTCCTCGGTTTTGCCCCAACCCCTCTATACCCCTGCCCTTCTAAAACTTCACATCAGTCTCCTCTCTCTTCACTTTTATTGTAAGAAGGAATATTCAATAAAATACAATGATTAAGAAAAAGAAAAAACACAAAGTTTAGGATTTAATTACAAAAGAGGTTTATACAAATATACAACTTGTGTGTCCCTAAAGCACATAGCTTCTATTTTAAATACATTGTTTAAAAATGAAGAAGCTCAGGTTTGCTCAGCTGTTGGGGAAGTAAAAAAAAAAAAGTTAAGTGAAATAGCAGCTGGTGGAACTGAACAAGAGTTTAAACAAATTTATATTTTCACAATAATCAGGACTCACATTTGCATTACTCAACATGTTATCTCAAAGCACAAATGTTGATTGACAGTGATTCAAATAATATGTTTAGTATCTTCAAAGCTGAACATCTTTGGAAATATTTTTTTTCTATGCTAGCAATGTTTAAAAAAATAAAAACAAAGTTTTTCATAGACAAAATTCAAAATAGATGCTTTTTTGAGACTTTATCATGGTTTCTCATCCATCAACCTTCATAACAGCCAGGAATAACAATTAAAAAAATATTTTTACCTTAAGACAGTATACAGTTGCAACTACATACTTGAGTTGCAACAATAATCTACAAAACAACAAAGTATAAATTTCTTGTGCAGTTCTTCCAGGGAAATTTACATAAGGGTTTGCAAATACAGATTGAAGAAATACTGTAAATGATTTCTCTTTTATCAAACTGTCAGCTGAGAAGGTGATGAGAAGGACTCTGCGCTCTTTCCAATATGCACAAATATTATGAATAAAATATGTACATTCTCAAAAATGCAATTAAAAATAAGATTCTACATGTTCTTTACAATAATTGAGTGGACCTGATCATAAAATTTTGTTTAAAGTTGCATATTATTGAATGTCTTTTTTTTTTTTATTAAATCAAAGAAATGTTTTTTTTTTTTATTCAATACCACTCTATATTGAAAAGACTGCTAAACTTAAATAGTTGAGTCAGACAATCAATGATGACCTTTATTTACACTGATCTATATACAGTATATACATATATATGTGTGTATGTGTGTGTGGGTGCATCAGTAACTCTAGCATTATAATGTCCTCAAAAGTAGAACGTGAAGGTTTTTTTTTTTTCCTCCCAGATTTAGGCCTCACTACACCCTCTTCCCCATTGCAGTTCCACCACTTGTGGCCGTTGCTGACACGAACCCATCAGGCTTTTGCAACACATCTCCACTCTGTATCTTTAGGCCGGCTGATGCTGCTGACGTTGATCCTCACTAAATCATTTCGCTGCATGCAATGGGCGTATAGCTTCGGCCTCATAAACGTATTTTTAGCCTGCGGTCTCACTACTTCCCCACAGCCTATACTCCTGACCGTCCTCTTGATAAAAAGACATGAAATATGATGTGTTCCTAATGTGAAACACACTCGCTGGGCGAGCAGAGAGAGGTTTCTTCCCAGCCAACGGAGACTTCTGCACGCTCTGTTCTTCAGGAGAGAAAACCTCTCCTATCTCTGATGATACGGGCTCATCTGTAGGTGCCATGACACAAGCATCTCCAGCGAGTCTCCTTGAGTGAATCAAAGGTTCAATTGTCAGGCTGTTGAGTATTTACCAAGCCACATCTGGGTTTGTCATTACAGAGTTAGAGCACCAGCAAAAAGGTGAGAAGAAGGGAATGGAAAGGAAACGAGAGAGAAGAAAATCCATTCTAAAAGTTTTCTTTAAATCCTCAAAACGTAAGTATTTATTATTTACGATATGTACTGCATATCTGCCTTTCGTATTAGATCACAACTGGGACTTAAGTTGAACCTATATCCATGCAGGATGAATATATAGTTACTTTTACAATGGATTTTGTGCACTCTGGTGGGCCCTGTTCTTTCTACTGGGTGGACTTTTAGGCTGCAGGAGACCAAAGACTGCATCAGCTAAAAGAATGGTAGAACATTCATCTTGAACAAAGCCAGAGGTTTGAGGTAATCAAATGATTCAGGGCACCAAAAAAGGACTAAATTATTTATTCAAATCAGTATGCAGTCAAGAAGTTAAATAAAAATAGTAGCAAACATTAGTAAAAAGAAGCACATTCTGAAGTAGAGATTTGGATCTAACAGGTTGTGGGTTTTGGATCTGGATCCAAAACAAAAAAAAAAAAAATGGAAGAGTGATGATGAACTAAAAGCTCCCTTATGAGAAAGTTCTGCCCTTTATCTTCTGCACAGTGTTCTTTTGGAAAACATAATTTGGAACGCGCTCTCTTTGCAGACTAACTCTAAAAAGGCGTCCAACTTGCAAGAGGTTTTTGACGTTTCCTATAAGAGAACAGGATTATATGAAATAAAAACTGAAGGATGTGTTTTCCTTCCATTCTTGCACACTTTTGAACAGATAAGTATTTGAAGAAAACTGATAGAAAAGTGTTCAACTGTAAATTAGAACCTAATGAAAGGAGCTGAAACACTGTAAAAAAAAAAAAAAAAGAAAGAAAAGTTAGGCAAGCTCAAAATTGTAAGCCAACAAACTTCAGGAGATTTTTAAGTTGAGCAATTAAACTCAACATTTTAAGTTTGTCTTACTTTGAATTTTTAGTTTTTCTAACTCGCATAAAAGTTGAACAGACTTAAAATATTTTACTGTGGCAACTTTGAATTTAGACTATCTCACTGACGCTAAAGTTGCTGTAACTTATACCAACTTTGAATCCACTGTCACTGTCACCCCTTCACAACAGTGATTTAGCAGAGTTTTTATGCTAAATGCCCCTCTTGACACATCCCTGTATTTATGAGGTACAGGGCAGCCTAGATAGGCAGCAGTATCAAAGGTCTTTACTGAGGATTAGTGTATTCACGATACCTGTAACTCTCTACCTTGTTTGTAACAAGTATAAAAAGAAAAAGACTGATACCACTAAAACAAACCTTACTCTTACTACGTTAAATCCCAAACTTTTCAGCAACACATAAAAACACTCTCCAACACAGCTACATGTTAGCCACATTAGCATATTTACATTAGCGACTAACCTTGTTTGCAGCTAAATGAATCCATGTACTGTTGTTAAAAAGAAAAAACAGTAAGGCTTTTAAGTGAGCCTTTTAGGTCAGAAAATACGGTAAAATAATGTATTTTATACAAATTCCTTATTTAATACTTCAAATCAAATAATATGATTTCTTGGACACTTTTTGTAAACTATTTGTCTCTCAAAGTTGAAATGCATACATGATGAACATTACAGACTTCGAGAATCTGTGAATACTTTTATGTCCCATTAAATGACGTCTAATCATAATTTATCAATTTTTAAAAAATAATCTTCATTTTTTATTTTTTGATGGTTTCAAACCTTAAATTACTTAAATTTAACTTGATCTAAATTGGGTGCAGGGAATCTAAACGTGCAATGAAGCAAAATAAATCTTACAATTCATAATAAAATACCAGTATTTAGTCCATTTGCAGTTTTCAGCAGTTGCAGAAACGCTCGTGTGAGCTCTGCTTTATGTTCCTGAGGTATGACTGATAGAGATGTGCTGAAAACGTTGAACCCCAATGGTTTTATCAACACACATTTTTCATAATCCATCACTGGAGCTTGTTCCTGCACCTGATTGCATACCTGATAAAATCTGCTCTTCACTCAGAACACAAGCATGCCACATTCCTAAAGTGTTGAGCTTTTCGTAGCAGCTCACTGTGGACAAAACTTTAAAAGCTCGCCACATTGGCCATTATCCAGTCTAAGGGATAAATATTTATTTTGAAAAACTACATTAAAACGTAATTTATTTCGATATATTAGGGCTTCAAAAACAGGATATTTTAATTTTAAAACTCTTGGGAAAGCTCATTTTGGGGTCATTTATTAAAGCTAAGGATCATATCATCATAAAATGCTTTGCAGAGATCTTGACAACAAAAAGATTTGCATGAATCTGCTATGATCAAATAATCAGCCACAAAAAATGTTTACGATAATTCTGGGCAAATAAGCAGACACTGGTTAAGATTATTAAACATGGATCCTGAGTATCCACATGTGAGTCTCCAGATTTGCTTTGCAACAGTATTTTCACTTGATCGTGCACATGTATGAGCTTGTGTAACACTTTTAGACAGGAACGCTCATTTTCACAACTGTAATACGTGTTTTGGCAGGCCGACAGACTTTGAACAACCATGTCAGCCTCACAAAATAGTCTTTGAACCACCTTGTCTCTGCATGGGGCGTTTAATCTCGCCCTCCATCAGTCTTATACTAACAACGAAGCTTGCTCCAATGCTGGTACCTTCATTCAGCATGTTAATCTAAATATACTCAGACGTTATTTACACAAGCCTTATCTGCAAGACCGTCCTCGAAAACTGATAACAGCCCTGTTTGAAGCTTTGAGTCTTCTGTGCTCATGTTTCTCTTGAGGCTTTTGAAAATAGTCTCGTGGAAACATTTCAGTGCTGCCCAGCTTCGGCCTTGTGTGTGGACAGACAGGTACACTGTCATTTATAATCTATTTTGCAACCATTTCAAGTATGTTTTCAAAGTTCGCCTCGCAGGAAAAGGCTTACAAAACGGAGAGTAGGAAGTGCCAAAGACGGGGCAGTGGAATTTTAGAGCTGGTTTTAGACAGCCCTGGGAGGACGGCCAACTGCAGCAGCCAAACACTCCTCATCTGAGAACAGTTCAGAACTTTGCCAGTTCTGGTTTTAGGATAACATGTGCTCAGAGATCTTTCAGCAGGTATTAAGACTGACCCCATTTGTGCACTTTTTTTTTCATTATTATATTCATGTTTTCATGAATTTGCTAGGAGGGTACATAAAGTGTAACAGTTTAAAGGAAATTTCTTTTCACTTTTTTTGCAAGTTATTAAGACTATTTATTAATAATTTCTAATATTTAGCCAAAGCAGTGAGTTGTCCTTTTGAGGGTAATCCCCACCAAAACCTCCAAGCTATATTCAAACTGGAGCAGCTTTTTTTTTTTTTTTTTTTTTATAAAAAACAATTTATTTGAGCTACGGTAATTGAGGAAGCCAGAAAAGCACTATACAACTATTACACCAGACACAAAGCAGTTTACAGTCACTGTTCCATTTACCCACATGGCGGCTCATGAATAACCTTCCACCAGAGGTAAGTTGGGGTTCAGTGTCTTGCCCAATGAACACTTTGAAACATGGGGGTCAAGGTAGAAACTGAACTTGCAATCTTCTGATCGGAGGTTGACCGCTGCACCACAGCCGAAGGGAAATCATGAAGAAAAAAAACAGCAAAAAACTGTCTTCTGAATTTGTTTTTGGACTTTCAATCATCTCTCTAAAGCCCCAGAATTACCGTTTTATTATTTTTTTTCTCTTAAAAATTAAATGCATCTTAATTAACTTAAAAAAAACCTTACAAATTAGGCTGCATTCACACTGAACGGGATACACATTGTGCACTAGGGGTGTTGAGTTTTAATGCTAAGTCAATATATGTTCACAATCTGGGGTCCTACTGTGCCATTTGGGCGTCAGGCGCAGCATGTCCAGAATTCAAATATTTGAACTTTGACAAGATTGTGTGTCGTGTCAACCAATTAGAGTCTCAGCTTTGGGCATGTGATGTTTTTGAAGACTCGAAGAGCGGGCGGAGTACAGATCCAATACGGTGGATCGAGTGTTTGTGTCCAGCACTTCCATGGATTTCCTTAAAGTCCCCCTCCAATGAAAATCATGCTTTTTGAGTTTTTAACATGTATGTGTGGCATTTTTCTTCTGAAAGAAAATAATATTTAAGAAATCATTTCGTGTTTGCATTTCCGAGTATTTCTCCTTTGAGATCTCTGTCAATCAAACAATTGCTGAAAAACTCAGTTTGAATTCCTGAGCTTTGCTTACATCAAGATAGCTGGCCCGGATATAGTAGAGGGGCTGGAGAAGAGAAGATTGTAATTCAGTGAATGGCCATACTGATGTTAGCCTTCATTATTTTCCCCAGGAAAAAAATGGATTGGATTTATTGGTCACAGCAACGTCAATAATTATTCAATTATTTGTGAAAAAGGAATCATTTTTCAACTGGAGGGAGAAAGAATCAGAGTTTTGTAAGAAGTTATTTTTGAAGAAAGATGCGGTACACAGTGGACAGTCTGCATTGTTCACCAGTAGATTTTATTTTAGGCTGATTTTTTTGTACGTATTTATATGCGACGAGCAGAAAAAGTGTTTGAAATTCATGTCGGCTCCTCGTCATGCAGCGAAGGTGCGCGTTATTGCATTGCCCCCTTTTATTTTCATTGCGTCCAAGACAGGATATTTTTTTAAGTTGGCCTCACGTATTTAAAAAGAAACTGAAAGTAAAACCCCATTAGCTGTCACAAATATGCTGTCTGCATTTGATCCAACACGCGGGGGAGCGGCGAGCTGCTGCAGCAGGATCCACCGGGTGGTTTAACCGGACACCGGAACCGTTCTCCTGAACGTAACCCTTCATCTACGTCCACAAACGTCAGCACTGGCAGCACGCATTTACAAAATGACGTGTGATTAGACCCTCTCTGTATTCTGGCAATTCAATAGATTTCTTGTTCAAGTGAATTCAACAATCAGCATGAAATCAGTTATGAACTCCAGCTAGTGCTGCTGTAATGCAGCCTAAATGATCATGTTTATTTTATTTTTATTTTTTCATGGGCTTTTCAAAGTGTGTGTCTCGCTAGCATGTCTGGGGGATAAGGGGCGGAGTTACGCAGCTCAGCACCATAAACCACACCCACACAGAGGGATTTTTAGAAACTAAGGCTTCAGATCATCAGGGAAAATGGCTGTTTATGACATTTAGGATGTGGAATTTTTGATAAAAACTTCACAGTCCTAATTAAAATCCCACTGGGAACGTTTAAAGAAAATAAAAAAAAATGTTGTTGAGGGACTTTAACTTGCCCTTTCCCGGTTAATGTTGGGTGAAGGCAGGATAAACCCTGGATAGGGCTCAAGCTGGAGTGATTGTGTCTACTATGCTATCCCCGTGTATTATATGCGTCTTATTTTTATTTAGAAAATTATAACAATCTCATTTAATTTTATCCCTCTATTTTTCTCCTCTCAAACTAATGCAGGACAGCAAGTTTTAAAAATGTCTCACAGAAACAAGGATGGAGTGGGTCTTTAACCCTTTAACCCTTGAAGTGTCACCAGTGACACTTAAACACAAAATCTTTAAAATACTGCAACTCTAACCATTAACATGATCAACATAATTCTAGCAGAGTCTTTTTTCCTCCTGCTTTTCTCCTTCTGAATCTGATAGATTTATGTTGATTGTGGTAACAATTAAAAATGTACAGTAAATCAAAGAACTTAAACACTGGAGCTCTGGTGTTAAAGCTTCTCGTGGAATATTGGCATCTAAAAGACTTCAGCTCATCTCTTAGACTATAAAGAAATCTTTGCTACATAAACAAGCAACAAATTCATGTTTAAAATGAAACTATGAAAAGGTGTTTTATGCAACAAAATGAATGTTTGTTTTTTTTTTTGCTTAGATCTTTTTTAATTGATATTACTGATTTCACTGACATTAAAACATGTTACATGTACCAAAAAGTACTATTTCTTTTTAGAGTTGCACAAAAACAAATTGGATTTAGACCACCATGTTGACAGCATGCACACTGTCACTCTGACATGAAGACCAAGTGTTCGACTAATAGCCCCATAAAGATGCTTTCACCTTCTCGCATGCAAAGTAGCCATGTGAATGAAACTGAAGCTGGCATGACTGCTGCCTTCTCAGGAGAAAGTCAACAAACTAAAGAGCTCTGCTTTAAATCTTACAGCTGGCATGGCATTCAGTGGTCTCTTCTCCTCCACCTCCTAAAATGCATGTTCACTGCTGCCATATGAAATTTGGCTACAGCATGTGTTTTCTTAGTGCTTCAAGCCTTAAACGGCGCTGCCGCAGTGCACTTGATGTGCCCTTGCACCGCTGCCACTCCCTTTCCTCCTTTCCTCTTCTTCCCCGATCCCTTTTGCCAGAGGTGTCTCTCTTCATTAGGAGCAAATGCTCAAAACCGGTAACGCGCTCAGCCAGCTTCTGTGAACCTCTCGCTGCACGTTAGGCTTACAGGGCTCCCGTCCGCCGATTATCCCTCTGCCAAGCTACAATGCGGCTGTCTGCGCGGCAGTGAATTGTGTGGTGGACCACACCTATGTCGTCTGATTTACACCCCTTTCTTCTCTGGCAGGCACGAGACACCAGCCAACCCCAGGAGGGAGCGATGGCAGCTTCATCCGCGGGGCCCATTTGGTTTTGGTTTCCTTTCGCCTGCCACTGTGCCACACCTAGCATGAGGTGGGCTAAATGAGACCAGTGTGCAGATTCAGGGCCCAGCCTAAACTGAAACTAATAAAAGGCAAGGCTGTACAAACGGCTCTGCAGGTCATATGTCTGTCTGTCTGTCAAATTCTTCATGCTATATGTCGACCCGCCCTGTCTCCAACTCCTTTATGGATCAATTCTTGCACACATTATCGCACTCAGGCAGTCAGGAGCCAGGGTCCATGGGTGGATGCTTCGCCTTCATTCCTTTCTCCTTCTACCTTTCCACTGCAAGTAGAAACGGTCACATTCTTTCCAGTATGCCTTCATTCTTACATCTCAGAGTTTCCCGATGTCTGCCTGTGTTTCCCACATTCTCTGACTCTGGATCAGCCTGTCAGCTTTTAATTTCTTCCCCTCAGTTCAGCTTAGTTTTAGACCGAGTTGACTCTAATGATTTTTTAATTTAAATGAGTCATTTTAGATGGTAGAAGTTGTCATCACATTTCATGAATAAATGTCATTTTATTTTTGGTGGATCAAAGCATGACATTTGTGATGTCAACCTGGCACATTAAAAGTTTTCATCAATACTGCTGAGAAATTAAATGAAAACAAAAGAGCAGGAACGTTTAACCAAAAGCAAGGTCATTTCAAGTCTTTACTTCATGTTTTAGTGCAACCACTAATGCTTTAAGGTGTTACGGTCCTGTAGCGTTTAAGTCGGTTCCGGCCGCCTGCTCTTTTTCTCCTCCTCCTGCACAAAAGCAGGTGTTTTATCCCTGACCTCCGATTTCAAAAGATCTGCTGTAGAGGTGGTTGAAGAGAGATTCTTCTACTGGGACTTCCTGCCAGGTCTAGATCTGTCACAGCAGCGCTGTTTCTTCCCTGCTGTCTTGTATTAGTAGTTACTCTTTAAGCATTTTAAAGTACTTTAAGTACCAAATCCAGCTTTGTATCCCCGTTTATTTGTTGACAGCCAGCCATAACACATTGGGGGCTTGTCCGGGATATGTTGTTTTCTGGACTCTGCATCATTTATTGTTGGGCGGTGTTGTGCTTGCTGGCTTTTGTTTGTGTGTGGGATTTGCATCTTTTTACTTTTCATTCGCCTTTCGATGATGTCTTGTTGCCTGTTTTGGGGTGACACGCCGATTTTTAAAAGTTGTTAGCTTTTTTTTTCGTACGACAGAAACAGAGCTGTGACTGGAGCAGTGGGGTAAGTTCCACAGTTGGTGTGCGCTGAGTTTTGGTGGTGTTCCCTGTTAGGCTAAGCCATGTTTCCCAATAGGCGGGTCACCGCAGGTGTATGCTTTAGGTTTCTGGGGCGGCCGTGGTGCAGCGGTAGGGCAGTCGACTCCTGATCGGAAGATTGTGTTCGATTCCCATCTTGACTGCCTATGTGTTAAAAGTGTTCTTGGACAAGACGCTGAACCCCACATTGCCTCTGGTGGAAGGTTGGCGCCAGTGTTCGACAGCAGAGCCCATGTCAGTGTGTGTGACTTGGTGAATGGGTCTGTGAATGTAAAGTGCCTTGGGCCTTTGAGGAAGATAGAAAAGCGCTAAAAAAGTACGCGTCATTTACCTTATGTCGGCTCGGGAGTGCCTTAGTACGGTCAAATAGGACATATTCAGAATAGAAAAGTCTGTTGATCTGAACAGAATCTGTTGAAATTGGTCCACATTGAATCCTAAAGCTTGCATTTGGTCTGTATTCAGAGTGTCTTTCAACCGGAAATTTGGGGGTAAAGATCTCTTCAGTCATTGGCCAGGAATTACAAGGGCGGGGCAAATCATTGTGAGAAGGGACAATGAAAGTTCCATGCTTTACAATACTTGTTGGAATTGCTCACTTATTCAAACTTTATATTTCTAGGACCAATTTTGAATGTCTGTATCAAGGTCAAGTTCAACAATTTTACTTGCTACGTTGGTCTGCCGAAGGGATTTCTGACAGGAAGATGGCTAAGAAGGTAGGCTGAGAAGTGTTTATGACATTTGGATTGTAAGGAAAACTATGTGAGAAACAAAGTCACATTAAAAGCCTGCATTCATCTGAACATATTTCAAATTTCAGTGAGTTGCTGTGTCTCATCATTGCTCCTCTACTCCATTTAAATCCCATAATGCCAGGCTATGGTGGCTGTTTTGGTCCAGTTGTTCTGCTCTGAACATTCAGATTGAGGAAGCTCAGAGCAAACTGGAGCTCAGTGTGTTTGGAAATGAACCACGAGCACTTTGAAAGATGGATCCAAGAGTATTTTCTGGTCCTGGACCAGAGTCTCACTTGGGTGTATTCAGACTGAAAATTTGTTCTGGATTATGGAGGGAAATAAACTCTGAGTCACTTTAACCCTTGTGCCATCCCAGGCATGTTTACATTAAAAGTGGGGTCATCTGGACCCCATAAGAGAGCACAAGGGTTAAGAGAACCACATGTTTCCAGTCTAAATACATCTGAACTAAATTCAGTTTAATTTAAATTACTGTATTTACATTAATTGATAAAACAAATAAAGCATAACAAGTTGGAAAACTTTACTTTGAATTGGTTGGAACGTCTTTCAAGTTATTTAATAAATACTAAGAGTAAAAAAAAAAAACAATCAGTTTGAATCAAAGCTAATCAATTTAGGGATTTTAACAGAATCTTGATGGATTGCTAAAACAGGAAAACAGCCTACAATGTGATCCTGCTTCAATACGTTTTTCAATTCAGCTGTTTTGATTTTGCTACAGCTTATTTTTGTTTAACCAAGACTTGGTTCTGCGCGGTTTACCCAGACTTGTAATTAAATCATACAGTTAATTCGGGGGAAAAAATAGCCGATCTGTTCTTTTAAGATTTTACTTCATAAAAAAAGTTTCAATCCAGTTTTCTGGTGTTTTTGGAATGCGTTTGTATGTCATGAAGATAAACTGCAGCTCTAAGGCTGAATGAAGTCAGGACAGAGCCAAATAGCCTATTTTGAAATTAGCACTTGTGAAGGTGTTTATCTTGGAAGCATACACACACACACACACACACACACACTTGCGTGCATACATACAGTTGTACTTTTATTAAAACCCGCAGATCCTTCACAGCATGTTTCCATAGAAAAGCTTGACAGATAGTTGAAACATCTTTTCCCTGAAATGTTTCTTTTTTTGGCTATAGATTTTTCTGCAAGTTAAAGGACGCACGTTAATCACAAAGTAATTGGCAGGCCGAGGATAATCCTCAGAAGAATGTGCTCTCAATCATCCCACAGAGAAAATGAGACGCTATATCATCCGTCTGTGTCCACAGGAGCAAACTGTTATACCGTCGTTTTCCACTGGAGTAGAAGATGATTCTTGTTACATGACAAAAATTTAACTCTAAATTTTCTTTTAATCAATTTGCCATGGGAAAGAGCAAAAACTAACCTTTGATTACCCTATTTTTCTATAGGGTGCACTGGAATACAAGGCACATCATCAGTTTAGATCATTTTTTAGAATTTGATAATGAATCTTTGTAGCCCCACACCTCTGCATGTGGTTTGATAGTTTTCAATTAAGTTCAACTTTATGTATATATCCCAATATCAAAAGACATTTGTCTCAATGGGCTTAATACTTGTATCTGTACGAAAACATAAAAAAAAAAAAAAAAAAATCACTCATAAAATATAAATATCTATTTGCCAAACTTAACCGAAAAACTAAGCTGGGGATCCCTGCCCTTAGACCAGGGATCAGAAAAGAGCCGGCTTTTTGCTGGATTTCCAGAAATCCTGTCTTATCTGTTACTGATTTCCTGGATTGGGTGTGTTTGGTCCATAAAGAGCTTCAATGGCAGATTGATTAGAAAACATGTAAGACACTGGCCCTCAAGGCCTGGATTTGGGCACCCCTGCCTTAGACCTTCCTCGTTGGTAAAGAAAAACTCCAAAAAAAAACAAGAAAAAACCTCAAGGATGTCCACTTAAAGGAGGAATCCTTTCCCAGGATGGACAGGCAAAGTATCAGGTCTGTTCAAGATGAATTAGCTGATCGAACACTACAACTACATGTTTGAATAGTGTAGCAGATGGACCTAATCCAGATGGAATTGGGGGTGCAAGACAAGCCAGAGGCGAGGTCCACCAACTGCCTAAATGATTAAAGAGTCGTGCTTGTTTAAAAGCTTGTGTCATTTCGCTGTCGCTGGTAACAGCTCCTGTGAGGTAAAAGTTTCTCTAGTCTTTTTTGGCTTTTGCTTTAAATTTAAATTTTCAGAGATTATCATGCAAATCCTGTCAATATTGGTTCTGACAAGCTAATCTCTTATGGTAACATATATTTTAGGGTCTGACATTGTGGACAGTGTGTTCCCTCTTTTGTGTGTTCACAAGAGGAAGTTGTACTGAAAGCTGCTGTTCACAGACCTTGTGTGAAGCCATAAGCCTTGGCTGCTCCTCCAAAACATAAAACATAAAAGGGAAAGCTCTTCCTTTAGGAGGAAAGCATAACACAGAAGGTATGTTGTGCTTGAGTGCCATGCCACTGGAACGGAGGAGGTTTGATGCTAAAAATACTCGCCGCCCATCACACTCGCAACATGCACAAGCCTTTGAACTGGAGGACCCAACAGTTTGATGGCAATGACACCAAAATTGCTCTTACTTTCTGTAAGTCTTCATAATTTCCAGTCAACTTGTAGTTCATCAGCATGTGTGTGTTTGCATCAAGCGAGCCAGCAGAGGAAGCGAGCAACGCCCTGCTGCTATTCAAAGGCTGAAATATTGCAGGTAGGCCTGAGAACTTTGTTCAGTCGACCGTGTCAAACATTTACCAAAAGTCCCTGCCTTACACGGAGTCATGCAAGCGCAATTACTGAAAACCAAACACGTTTTATGTGTAAGGCCACCCAAAAGCCACCTGTGATACGGGACTACGCATTAAAAAAAATGAATACCAAACAATTTAAATCCACCGAGCTCCGATTTTTACCGTAACTGACATTAGTAAATGTTGATGTCAAAGACATCCCAAAATGTTGTGTGTTTGGTAAGTGGTCAGAGTTAGAAAGCTATGAAAGGAGATGTTTTTTCAGAGGTTACCACATTGTTTTCTCTGGTAGTAGAATGAAGGAGTGAGCCACTAATAAAATTAAATGTACCATAAGAGACGTGGCTGAATAGGCTCATTGTCACATTTCAGTGTGCTGAGGACATGAAATACATTTTCCTCAAAAACATATTTTGTATTTACTTTAAGATTTTTTTTTTTTTTGTATACTGGAACACATTCTGTAGATTATCATCCTAATGACAATGATCACAATTTAAAGTTGCAGCAGAGCACATTTGTCAAAATCAAGGCCTGGGAGCCAGATCCGGCCCTCTGAGCAATTACATTCATCCCTCCAGATCATTTTATTGTATTGTTGTTAAAGGCCTGATGTTATCTTGCCCTTATTTTTAACTTGTATAATTTGAATAATATATAATTTAAGAAAAGTAAAACATTTAGAGATATTTAAGGTTTAAGTTGAATTATTCTGGAATTATATTCCTGCCTGTTTTTATTCAAGTCACATTTTTAAAGTTTTAAAAATTTTGTTTCAGTGCGTTCCATAAATGTTCACAACTATTAACACTAATTCAAGCAAACCCCGCGATTTGTTGTGCACCCTGCAGCTTTTCATTTTCACTGCAACTGTAATGAATCTACTGTGACAACAGTCACGGATGACTTAACTTCTTTCTTTCTGACTTCTTCCCAGGTGTCGTGCTATTTTTTTGTCATCATCTCTTTGTCATTTAGTCTTCTGACTATTTTCTCTTCAAGGTCACTCCGGCATGTGTGTGCGGCCGCCATAGACATAATATATAATTTGACGAATCATCTCTTGACCTTCACAGTCCCCAAAATGAATATTCAGTTCATGGCCGCAGCCACATTGGCTGGGGTTAACTTCGCCTTACGCGGACGTACCAAATATAGAGTAAAGGGGTGGGACCGAGTTGACTCTCCTTTCCCCTGGTTTGTTTTAGTTCACGCCCACAGTTTCTGCCGCTCGTCTGACTGCAGTTCCTCAATGCTAACGGCTAACAGCTTAAATTCTCCATCAAAGCAGCATCGCGGAAGATTATTTACTTCATAAATCTTTACTGGTAAGTATTTGGTGTTTCACACATAATATGTGAAGTGGTGGAAGTGACTTTTAGACAATGAAAACACATTTTCCCGTGGTGCGTGTGCAGTCCCAACATCCCTTAACATCCCTCATAACAAGTTTGAACATCTTATTTCTGTGGTCCTAAGCTATGTTATTGTAGCCTTTATATACATATTTTTTTTATAATTGCATCAGTTTCAAAAATAAATGTTGTACAGATCTGACATTGACTCACATTTCCTTTTGTCTTACTTGTATCTTAAAACAGTGAATAAACAGAAGATTCACTCAAAAATCTGAATTCATCTGATTCACTCTTAACTAGTAATGCGTGAACGCAAGAGTTTTTAATGGGGAAGCCTGAAATATGTACACATATGCATTTACAATGATTCTATTGGTAGCGATTGCTTGAACGCACATTGCAGAGGGTGTTATGAATGCAGCTTCTCACCATCATATCTCAAATACATGGCGATCTAATTTTACAATTCAAATTTTACCACAATATAGAACATGAGTGTGAGATGCCTTTTTTAACATCTATGTCAAAATGGAGTTGTTGTTAGAGACATATTACTCCATCTATCAACACCTGCATTTATCAGTTGTCTTTACATTGTTTGCTGCAGCCCAGGAGACAAAGAGTAACTGTGTTCAAGAGTATTTATTCCTGTCACAGCAGTCTCCTGTTGCCAAGTCCACTTTGATTTTCTGGGTTTTTCCTGCACTGTTCAGCTCCAGTGCATTCAAGGCGTCCTGGTCTGTCTACGGCATCTGTAGAGGTATGTGATGAATGCTGTCTGCGCTATTCTGAAAACACTGCACTTGCATTCTTTGCGCCCAGACTGCAGGCTCCACCCTGATGACTGGGGCTGAGACGCAGGTCATATACAGGTGTTTCTAAAGTACTAAGAAGAAAGTAGTTCGTGGAACTTTATTCTATAATGCCGTTACATTTTGTTTATGCTTTTGACCATTGTAGTAGGGATGTTTGGTGCAGCACCAGGGGGAAAGTAAAGTCATTGTTGCTGCAGCTGCACAGCAAACTGTAAAATGTCAGTAATCTTCAGCTGGTCATTGAGATCTCAGTACAAAGCCTTTTCAAAGTCAAAGTGTTTGTGCACATTTATTTTCCCTTTTGTGTTTTTCATCATAATTATGTCATTTTTAGCCAAAAATCAAAAGAGATGTGTTGTTTTGTGATGAAAAAGTGTCTCCAATTTTGGCAAAACCCTCAGGCTTTTAATAGACCGAAACGAGCTTCTGAAGCTCTAGTGTGTAGAACTCATGTATGGCTCTGGTCAACTGTTCTCCACCATGGTCTATTGATGGCCACTGTTTAATACCCTCCTTCATTTCCTAGTCCAATTTTTGTGGGACTTAAGTCATGCTCACACCGCCCTTGACCACTTCTAATGAAAAGTCCATGTAAGCGAGTGTAAATGGGTTTTCATGTTCAAAACTCTTAAGTCTACATGTTGCTATGCAAGTTTCTACGACCATTTTTGGGCTCTATGAACGAAACGCATGGCCAATGAACGTGTGTTTAAAGTTAAACCAAGTAAAACTTTGACCAATTAGGACCTTGATTTTTGTATTCATGTATGGATGGTGTCCCTTTCAATTCATTGAAGTGCCAACCATTTGAAAAAATGATCATAAAGGACAAATTAATACTTGAGGGTTTTTTTTCCAGGGCAGAATTATGACATCATGTCTTTCATGAATTAGAATAAAGCTGTAAAAGAAAAAGCATTAAGTGGGATTTGGAATCTTGACATTGCACACTTAAGATTCTTCCAAATTTAGGTGGAGGGCATTAAAATAAATAGAAGAAGCCCTTCCCTGGTTGTCCAGTGTGAACACCACATATCTAAGAATGTGGGTTAGGAGCGTTCAAAGGAGGTACTTTGCCATAAGGGGTTGGAACACACATCCTCTTCCCCATGCTGGGGAGAAGGAGTTATAAAGGAGAAGTTGGCAAGACCTCCAATGCTCTATTTAGGTGGAGGGGTTAGGAGTGAGGTTTCTTGGCAAGTTCCAGTTGGAAGTCATGACTGAAAGCAGCATACAGGTTGGTTTTAGGGAAGAAGAGAATGAGGATCTGAGTGAGGGAGAAAGATTCTGCTGCAGGACAAGGTGGTGGTGTTTGGTTATCCATCTACTAGTTGTTAAACATCATATGTTGGCATTTCCTCTCCATTCTGATTTTGAATACCATTGGAATTGACTTGGTATGATGAAAATTAGGAAATGTTCTTTAACTTTATTGTATTGTTGTAAGAAATCTGAACTTCATTTGCCCTGGTTCTTTAATGGTGAAATATAATCACAAAACCATAAAGAAGCTCTGAGGTGAACCCATTTTCCTATGAAAGAAAAAAAAAATATGGATGACATCTTTAAATTACATTCCTATTAATTAAACAGACTGAGCTGTTAATGTTCCATCCATTACAGTTAGTTATGCTATCTTTGTGGGACACGTCTGGATATGTTTTCACTCAGTTCCAGTGAAGGCTGCTTGGCCAGAGGCTTGGGAGGCTGGTCCAAAAAGGACCCTGCCATGTCTGTAAGGAGCAGCATGGGTGGCCCAGGTTGCCTTCACTCTCATGAAAATGCAGCAGTAGGAGGGAGTCGGCGCACCCATCTGGCTCAACTTTCACTTTGCTCAGAACGACTTGCCTTAATACTTCATATAAATTTAATCTCTGGAACATAATGCATATATACGTTTGTCTTTGACTGAGGCATCTGATTGGTCAGTATAACTTGAATCACTTGTAATAAAGAAAAAATATCAGGATTAGAAGATGTTCAGAAGAATTGATTAGCACAAGAATGATTATTCTGATAAATAGCGCATATTGTGACATATGCGCTGGTAAACAGTAGAAAAATAAATCCCTCCCTGCTTATCTAGTGTGAACACGGTGGCCTGAATGGACGTGGTGTTATGGCCCTGAGTCGTATTTCTCTGTCTTTCTGTTTGCCCTGTGTCGTTTCCTCTTACACAAGTGCAGGTGTTTTGGGATTTGGAAGCTCCGGATAAACACTCAGTCTGAGAAACTCAGGGGGGAGGGGCTTCTGCTGGGACTTCCTGTCTGGTTCAACGCTACTGCTGCACCGCAGAACTTGCTGCATGCTCTGTTCTCCAGTCTTGACTCTTTAAACACATTCAGGTGTTGTTCAGTGTTAAAACCGGTTCCGTCTCCTTGCTTCTTTGTTACAGTCTTAAGCCAGTCGTAACAAAGTGGGGGCTCGTCCGGGATATGGCTTCGGCGTCTTTTGTTTTGTTTTCAGCTTTGCTGACGTCTGTTCGTCTGTTTTGTTTTGTTTTTGGGGTGTAGCGCTGGTTTGTTTGGAGCCTTTGGGCTTTTTGTTGTGGAGCCGTGGCCGTTTTGTGCTTATGGTTTTGGTGGTGATCCCTGCTGGGTTTAGTGGCTCCATAGGGGTCTCACCGCAGGCATCTGTTTTAGTGCGGAGGTACGGCGGGCAGAGCTTCTCTCGCACTTTTCCCTATATGTCGGCTCGGGAGCACTTCTCTGGTTAGGGGGGTGACCTGTTTGTCTGGTCACTTTTCCTGACCATTGGATTATCAGTAAGTAAATTTCCCCCCTCTACGCCTCCTGAAGGCTAGGGTTGAGCTAGCAAGTTTAGTACTAGGCAGTTAGCGGGACTCACCTACATTTTTGCTGCGCACATTGTTTACAGCCCTTTGCATGTTTGAAAATCATGGACGGCGTGGTGGAGGATTTTATTGAGTCTCCTTCAGAGTCTAGTTTGGAATTGTGTACAAAGAAAAAACTGCTCTTGCTCGCAGAACATTAAGTGTTGACGGTGATGACTCCAGAATGAGTAAAAAGCGCATTTTGGTTCATTTAAAGGCGGAGTTGTCAGAGTTGGGGGTTCTGAAGCTCGGTTCGGCTCGTTGGCTTCTGGATCGACTGCTGTTTTAACTTTTGAGCAGCAGAAGGAGCTGCTGTTGATCCCGTTAGAAATAGAACGTGAGAGGGCCCGGGCTGGACGTCCTGTGCCCGTGGATCATCAATCTGATGAACTTGGTGACTTGAAGCTGGTTCCAAAATTTGACGAAAATGATCCAGAAACATTTGCTGTGTTGTTTGAACGCTTGGTTGGACTGAGCGAGCCCACTTATTAATTTTTGAATGTGTTTTGACAGGGAAACCACAGCAGGCCTTCTCAGCATTGGTTGGTGCAGAGGGTGCTAGCTATTCTACTGTAAAGTCAGCGATAATGAAAGCTTATGAGTTGGTTCCAGAAGCTTCCAGACAATGGTTTCGAGGCTGTAGGTTTGGTGATCAGACTCATTTGGAGTTTATGTGGGACCTGGTCAGGCATTTTGATTCTTGGTATTTTGTATAGGTGTTAATACATTTTAAGGATAGAACTGATGCTTCTAGAACAGTTCAAGGCTTCGGTCCCTTTTTGTGTTTCCACGTATGTTGGTGATTGTGGGGTTAAGTCTGTGGCTGAAGCTGCTGCTCTGGCTGACGATTATCATTTGACACTTTTCAGTGGCCAGGTCTGGCCCAGGTCGCGGCTCCTCAGACCGGTCACCTAACATGGGTCGTCAAGGTGGGCAGGACAATGATGTCTGTAATTCTCGTCACCGGTACGGGCATAAGAAAAATGAGTGTTTCCTCCTAAAATCTCGACTGGAGGAGGTGCCTGGTGCTCCTCACTCAGCCTTGTGTGCCTCGTCAGTATCACAGGTTCAATCAGGGACTGCAGGGGAGACCCAGTCTGAGACTCGGTCTTATTTTCCATTCATCACTGAGGGTTTAGTATCAGTAGTTGGTGGTGGCGATCTGGTGCGCTTTAAAATTTTGCATGGCACTGGAGCTTTGGACTCCTTTATTGTATCCTCCACCTTGCCATTCTCTGATGAAACCTTTACTGGTTCTACGATTCCTGTGGTGGGGCCGAGTCTGGATGTTTTACATGTGCCTCAGCATAGGCTTATGCTCTCCTGTGGTTTTTTCCAGGGGGAGGTGTCCATGGGGGTGCGTCCAGCTTTCCCGGTTGATGGTGTCTACATCATCTTGGGAAATGACACAGCTGGTAGTAAAGTCTGGGCTGATCTTTCCCCAATAGGTAGTGTGACCTGTGCTTCCTCAGGGGCTGTCAGTCTGATGCCAGTGACAACATGGTGATGGAGCAGAGGACGTATGAGTTTCAGGGGCTGGTTTATTCCACTGGGGGCACCTCTAACAAACCTCCTGAGAAGTGTCAAGTATTGGAACCAGGTCCCCTCTGCAAGATTCCTGGGGTTGGTTTTTCATTTGAGCCTTTTTTCCATTTTGTTTTCCTGTTACTGTCTGGGGCCAGTCCCTGTTTGACTGTGTTGCGCTTGGTGTGGGTTTCTGTTTTTAGGGTTTTGTGTGAGATCCAGTCACATTGGTGGTCTATATTTTGTTCAGGGCTGGTTTTATGGATCATGGCACACCTGAGGGAAGGTCTTGGCCTTTCCGCTGTCCAACATGCTCATTGTCAGGCTGCTCTTGGGTCAGTTTGTAAACTGCTCGTGTTTGGCGTCCATCCATTTTGTGTCCCATTTCAGGCTTACTGGAAATGGGCCCTGTCATGGAGGCTGTTGGTTGCTCAGCTGTCCTGTGTACGTGTTCACACCCCCCCTGTGGGTCTGTGGCTGTCCTGCTGCCTTCTTTCAGGTGGTGGGGGCCTGGAAGGGAAGAGTTGCATGTTTCTGCGTCCTGGGAGGGACGTTTTCGGCGCTTTGGCCCAGGCCAAGTGTCCTGTCCCCATCTACATTTGGTAAATTTTTCTTATATATTTCAACTAGGGATTTTTGCAAACAAAAATTAATTCACAAACCTAATATTTCTTACATATAAATGAATAGATACGTAAACACATTCAGCACAGAACTGTTTGGTTAGTTTGTATTGAATGTGTAAATTCTCCTGAGATTATTCTTTTTCTAAATGTGCGAATTCCCAAAATAAACCTCCAGTGTTCAAAGTAATGGTAATTAAACAAAAGATGCTGTAAAAGCCAAATAAACCACTCAGTCACCTCTTTGTACACACATCTCTTAAAGACAGAGATATATATTTTAATTCCGAATAGCAAACACTTTTTATAGCATTTTTTTCATTATTTTCTCCATGTTAACTATCACTTACATAAAGGCCAGATAGATATAGATATAGATATATATATATATATATACGTACACATGCAGACACCTAATTGTGGTGTAACAGCTCCATTTAACCGCTTGCCCTTGACAGCCCTAAATAACAGCTCAACAGAACAATAGTCTTCGCTCAGTGTCTATCTGTATGCATTTTTCAGAAGAGCTCAAATGAGGGTTTGAATTATAAATGTGACATGCAAGCCCGCAGTGACGCACAGCAAAGCACAGTGTTTCTATGTCTCCTCCTTGAACGTGGCCGTGGCATCGGCGTTCACCAGAAAGTTGACCCTTTCATCTCCGTCGGGCTAGTTCGGTTAATGACGCTTTAAATATTTGTAGTTCTGATCACTGGTTCAATGTCTCTTTTGTTGCACCTTCAGATGTTGTAATGGAGAGGTGACTTCAAATTAAAGGTCTAGAATTCCATTGGATGTCTTCGACCTGGAAAAAAGTAAATTATTTAAACTTTGATGTTCCAAGTGTTAGTTCAAAAGGTTATTGATTGGCATTTTACATGATTGTTCATGTTGACACAAACACACACAAAATGACAGTGGAACAATTACATGACTTCAATTTGCAGAATGACAAAAAAAAATATTTATCTGCATTCAGAAATAGTTCCCTGAATGACCACTAGGTGGCTTGTTACACAATTAAGTGGGTTCCCTGTGACTTCTATGCAAAATAAGACAACTTTAAAGAAGATTTAAAAATAGTTTTTTTTTTAAGAACTTTGTTTTCTTTCAAAAATATTTTAGGGTTAATTATAATGAATTCTCTTTGTTTTTAATATCTGACATGAAAATTGCCCTTAAATGTCGTAGCAGTTAAAGCAACAATTTACAGGACTAAAAAATAGGCTGGAGTTTATTAAATTGATTAATCAATTTGAGTTGATCTATGTTTAATCAACAATCAATCCATAAAAAACGAGATGAATCTATAAACGTAGGGATCGATCTAACGTATAGAGCTACTATCCGCTAGCTTGATTCCAGCATATAATGGAAATTCCCCATAGGACAACTAATGCTAACACTCAACCTAAACAGATATTGCTGACTAAATGAACATCTTTATACACTCACAGGAATGAGTTTTTTTTATTTTCTCAGAAACACGTGACCTCTAAAGCACCATTTATTGCTCATTCTTTCTTCTGGATAAAAGTGAACTGCTATAGCGCAATTCACCCTGTGTATCCATCTATTTTTCAGTCATTGAGGCACAAACATGCACTGCAATAAAAGCAGTTCTTGATTAACCAGCGTCTGCTTCCACCATCTAAAGGTAGCGCTTACTCATTAATGTTTCATTTGTTCAAGAAACATCCTCTGAAACACGTTTAAAGCCTTAGCAGTTATCTCATCCACACTCACCCCAAGCTTTGCCTCGGATGGGTGTCAACTTTGCACCCATCCGATGAAAAGTCACGGTCGTGTTCGACTATGTGTGCATTTATTTGGTCGTCGCTCAGTTTTCCATTTTCTGCCTTTAGCTTCTCAGTGTGCTGCTCTTGCCATTTCAGAGCATTTCCAAGATAACAACTGCCAAGGAAGACTAATTGTTCTGGGAATTCAGGGGATGGTTGTGTCCACATGTTGGTGGGGAGAAAGAAGGACTGACTTGATTAATGATGCCATAATGGAAAAAAAGTGTTTCCTACTGAGCCAAGTGTTTAATGAATTGGAACTGGACAGAAAAAGATGTTGGAGCAGTGACAGAAGAACTGTAAAAGCAAATCATGGATGTAAAAAATGTATTTTATTATGATAAATGCAAAAAAATGACACTGAAATATAACTGTTTAAATTTTTTGGGATTTTTTTTTATATTGAATGCATGAAATGGTCTATTTCAAGCAATCAGGTTATAATACATGGAATAACATCACATAATAAATCGCAAGTAGATCGCTTGAAAGGGGGTGGAAGGAAGCAAACTTATATAATCCCACCCCGACCCCAATATTTTGTGCAGAAAAGTGCAATATACATTTATTCAATGCAGTTAAACTAGTATATTATGTTTTTATCGTTCGCAAGTGCTGACCATAGAATGATGTAGCATTACACAAGTGCAGTGCTACATCATTCTATGGTCAACATTAGAATGCATCCTCATCATTCACTGGCTCAGTGTCAGAGGATGTCAAACAATTCTGTGTCATAATATGAACACAGAATGCCCAAGCAGCAAAGAAAATACTTTAGCATCAGCAAGGAAAATGCAGCCACAGCGATGAGCATCTCCATGCTTTCTCATGCAGACAGCGCATCACAATTGGATTTGATGTCAACAATGTTTAGGGGATTCTTTATGTGATTTCAGGTACAGTCAAAGTTTGAGTAAAGTTTAAGTCGCGATTGGAAGAGTTTAAATCCATTAAAAAAAAAAAAAAAAAAGTGTCATAACTGTGCCCCCCAGATGAATCGGAACAGCAGCCTCAATCACAACCATGAGGACAAATGCCGAGTCAGCAGGTTTGCTAAAAACCAACCAGCACAGCAAAAAGAAAAAAGAAAAAACCTGACATCACTCTAATATACAATTACTGCTCATGGAAGATTAGAACTTGAAGAATGTAGACAATAGAAAAAAAAAAAGTCAACCTATATGAAATCAGAGCTGGAATCCCAGGAAAAAATGCAATAAATTAAAGAAATAGGAGCATAATGTTTCAAAAATAGATATAAGCTATTATCAGCTGTAGCGGAAACGTCTTTAGAAACAAATCTGGGTAATATGATGTTTATTTCATATGTTAAAGCAAATATTATTCAAGTTCAACTTCCATCACCTGGAGGAATGCTTCATGTTTGTGAGAGGGGAGGCTGCTTCGTTATGTTCTGCGCTCCAGAGGAGGCTTTGGACCATAGGCAGCTGTGGTACCAGAAAAGTGTTTTATTTTAGATTAACAGTTTTAATTAAAAAAAAAAAAAACTAAAACAATCTTAGGGGGAAGGGGGAGAGAAGGAGAAAATAAAACCAAAAAAAAAACAGTCTTGTTCTGGTTTTGAAGGATGCTAAATGGTTAATGAAGGCAGACTTTAATCAATTATTTTTTTCCCCCCTTCTTGCTAAAGATGCATTAAACTTAAAATGCTTACATTTACAATGACAGCAACATTGTACCAAAACACAAGCCATGAAAGGAGGACATGCAGAGAAGCTGTTAAAGCAGTTAAAAAGCAGGGACTTTTGTTCTCTGAGGAGCAATTACCTAAAACAGGGACAGCTGTGGATGATTAGTAACTGAACCCAGGTGTTGACACTGATGAGGGCCAGCAGGAACAAAACCCTAATACCTGAACAATTAAGCAAGAACACCGAAACAAACTAAAAACAGATCCAAAAAACCAAACCATATCCTCACACAAAGAGCTGATTCAGGTTTTACTCCAGCTGTTCACAATTGTTGGTGTTCAAGCACGGCTGTAACAGAGCAGGATTGCTAAAGTAATGCTTGCTGTGATGCATCGCTTAGTTTTAAAGTAACTTTAATACCCAAACATGTGAAACGACAGCTGCTTTTCTTTAATGTGCAGAGCAGACAGACAGTATATAGGCAGACTTGTGTTACAGCAGCCAAAATAAAATAAATTAAATCATAAGGCAAAAATAAACCAAGTTACAAACATGAGAAAATGGAGTGCAAATCAGCAATCTCTCAGGAGTGTAAATAAACGTATACAAAAATACAAACAAATAATGTACTAAATGTGATATTTAATAGGATGCTGATTAACCAGTAAATGTTGAATAAAAATTTTTATTTTAAAAATTTTTAATTTTACATTTAAAAATTAAAATCAAAATCAAAAATTAAATTTAAATCTAATTATTTTTCTGAACATTTGGTGAAAGTGAGTAAATTTCCCTTTTTATTTAAAAAATGTAGGTTTTACATTTTGTTTTGGATTTAAAATTGAATTTGATATTCACATTTTTTTAATTATTATAATTTCAGTAAACACATTTTTACCATTTAAGGTTAGATTCAACATTTAGTTTAAGTATTAATATTTGTTCTGTTTAATATTTATTTTGTCAACAAGTATATTCTGGATTTAAATTAAACATTAAACTTTTACAGAATTGCTCGTATTTAAAAATTCTGTTTACTTTTATTTGTTAACCTTTTTTGTGACAGTAACGTTTTCTCAGTCTGTAACCGTGTATTCACACCGAACTTGATTAGCATAGCGGCATTCAAGTGAATAGACATGATCTTAAGTCCCGCTCCGCGATTTACAGGATGGTCTAACTGGTAAAAGAACCAAAGTGAAACCACAAGCGAGCTCCATTCACAGACAGAAAGTTGAAATTGTTGGAAACTATACGTAATCAGGCACTGTGTTTGACTCCACCCTAAAATGTGACATAAACACAGAGCCCTTAGTGAAACGATGCCAACATAGAACTCACCTGCTAAGACGGCTGGCCTCTTTTAAAGTATGTAACAAAATCTTAAGTAGGTTTTCTCAATCTTTTATTGAGAGCCTTTTAAATGTTTTCTTTTGTCTGCTGGTTTGGTGGCCTGACTGTCAAAGACAAAAACAGACTCAATAACATTGTTAAAGTCTGTCCCAAAATCACTGGTATTCAACAGAAGAGTTTGAACTCCCAGTGGGAGAGGCAGGTGGTTCAGAGAGCTAAAAACATTATTTTAACCAACAAACACATTCTGTCCTCCAGTTTTTCAATGTTACTGTCTGCCCGTCGTTTTACTGTCCCAGCAAGAAAGACAAACAGGTACGCAATATCTTTTATCCCTAATGCAATAAAGCTTTTAAATCAGAGTGGCTACTCTCGACCTTAGGGTAGAACCTGTCTCATAATTACCTTTCAGCTAGTTTATTTTTATGTGAACTATTTTACTTACGGTTTTATGCACTGTCTTGTGTTGTTGTTTTGTATTGCTTTTAACCATCATATTTTTAATCCGTCCTTGCTGGAGAGTTATTTTAACCAAATTGCCCTCAGAGGATTAATAAAACTATCTATCAGTCTACCCTTCAATACTCGAAGATGGTAGACCAAATTTTGGTCTGAGTCAGAGACACTAACCAATCTGCAAACCAGAGTCACCCTTCTGGATCCAATCCTGAAATAACAGAGATAAAGCCTTAGTCACATCCATTTGGGGTTGAGCATGCGCTTGTCATGTAAACATCACCAATGGGCTTCTTGTGCAGTCCACAGGATTTAGGTAGCAAACATTAAAAGATCTGTACGACATGCCTGTGTCTCAACTATTTTATCCTCATCCACCCTTGTGTGTTGTACTAGTGTCGATCGCAGTATACGCATAACAAAATATGTGCTTTTGTAAAGGGGCCACCTGCCTGCTCTGAACTGGTTTGACAATTTTTACCCCACAGACAGCCTGTAGCCTGTATTTTTCTTGTATTCATATACTAATCTTCCTAATTTCTAAAACTATAATGCAATCCCTCTGGACTCGGAAACACCCCTAAACAACCACTTCCAATGAAAAGTCTATATCAATGTGCATATATACGCATTACAGATTCTAAACTCTTGTGTTTATGCATTCATCCACGCAAGCTTTTATGTCTGTTTTCAGGATATACATAGTAAACGCTTGAACATTAATGGTGCATTTAAAGTTAAACCAGTTGAACAATCAGGGAATCGCATTTGTTAGTGACAAATGGGCATTTTGTAGCATTATAATGGTTCCTGCTTCCATTTGATGGTTCACTCTCACCTTTGTGCTCTTTTAGGGTCCAAATGACCCCCACTCTTACATTGATGTGTGATCCCTCCCATGAAAAAAGTGGACAAAAGTTGATAGGATTTCATGTCTGCCACAGACACCAGTAAAGATTAAAAAAAAATCCTTGAAGAAAAAAAAAATTCAGTGTGCTGTCTTGTGGGGTCCAGATGACCCCACTTTTAACGTAAACATGCCTAGAATAGCACAAGGGTTAAAAATGTTTGAGGTCAAGTCAGACCATAAACATATTTTCCCTCTGTGGAATAAGGGAAAAATCATACCCCAAATTATTTTAAGCTCTAAAATAGCTTAAACAACATTACAAGACTATACATCTATACTGGTATCTGACAGAATCTCTCACAAAAATTATTATAAATGTAGACAACTCAAGTATTTAGAGAAACTCATCTTGAACATCTTAACTGCCTTAACTGACATCTTTAAAAAATATTAAAGATTAGATTTCATTAAAAAAATCTAATCATTCACAGGGCAGCTTTACCATATATATATTTTCATGCACACATCCATATTTCTTCCTAAACTTTTTTCCTACATTTGTATTTTCTTTAGTCTGTCCCCTCTCTGAAGCATTACAGAAGATGTTGGGTGAGATATTTTGATTGGCCAAAATTCTTACTTTTTTCCCACTCTAGATTAATGCACAGTCAATCATCATTGTTTTTTAAAAGAACTTCCAGATTGTGTTACTTCCACCCAAACGCCAGCTCCATTGATCAAATTAAGTTTTTTTTGTTCCCGTGCATACTGTGCCTACTTCTCCTGCCAACCGTCCTTGCCCTGCGACACTACATTCACTAATCTTTTTAGTTTAATAATGAAATCACAGTCAAAGTACTTTATTGACAAAGGTTGGAGAAGGTAATAAGTCAAATGCTTTTAGATTAGTCTCAACAGTAAAACCTTGCAGCCAAGTTATGAAAAAAAAATCTAAAAGTGGGTTAAGTTACTGAAAGGTAAGATGGTCAGGTCGGTGGAAGAGCTGTGCTTTATTCTTTGCTGGAAACGTGTAATCACTGAAAGAGGATAAGCTTGAAGAGAGAACATTACTTGAGCCACACCATATCAAAACATAGCACCTAATTGAGACTCTGGTGCCTAAACAAACTTTCCTCAGATGAAAAGAAAATGACCTAAAAAAAAACAATTCTTCACTGCAGTTGACTTTTGAACCGTACGTCTCAACTTGATATATTTCCATTAGGGTGGTGAACACCCGCGGATGTACAGTAAAACAAAATTACTCTGGACTTTCATCAGTGACAGCAATGTGGTTTAGATTAGCTCCAATGTGCCTGGAGGGTCTGCAGTGACAAATTCATGTATGTCTATTTTCACTGGTTGTGTCATTTTTATCAAACTGAGAATGTGGACAAATTTGAATAACTATATAAAGAGGAAAATAATGAACGAGTGATTTGAATTAAAACATTTTTTGGATGTAACCAACTATCTATCTTAACTGAAATGCAAAATTTACTGATGGGACAAAGGACAAAAAGGAAACTATGACAGAATTTCACAGATTTAAACGTAGAGAGAAAATGTTTGACACAGGAATTAAACAATGAAACTTCCTTGTATCAAACTGGAAGTCTACTCTGAAATCCTTCAGGTTATGTCACCCAATTTATGACTTTCTGCTTGGCAATATTTGGACTGAACACCTCTATAAAAACTACTATTTAATATTTAGGCTTAAAAAACAAAATAAAAACACTTCAGACATATTATATATATATATATATATATTTTTTTTTTTTTCCCAAAGACTGTTAGGAAAAAAACAAGCAAAAACAAAGCATGGTGGGGACCTTGTTTTTTCGGTCATGGCTCATAGTGACCATAGGTGAGTACTAGAACAAAGATTGATTGATAAATTGATAACTTTATTTTCTGGCTCAGCTCCCTCTACACCACAACGGACCGGTACAGCAACTGTATAACGGCGGACACCGCTCCAGTCTGCCTGTCGTTCTCACGCTCAGATCTTCCCTCACTCATGAACAAGATATTTAAACTCCTCCACCTGGGGCAGGAGCACTCCACCTCCCAAGAGAGGGCAGACTACCTATCTCCAGTTAAGAAAGGTTTGGTCCATACTTATGCCATGCTTTTCTACGGTCATTTAAGGCCCAAAGCACTTTGCAGTTACAATCTCACTCACACACACACATGCACTTTCACACACTGATGATGACTCTGCTGCCTAACACTGCTGCCAGCATATAACCACCCAGAGCAAAGAGGAGTTCAGTCTCTTGCCCAAGGGCACTTTGGCACATAGCAAGACGGGAACCAAAATGGGGGGGTTTTGGGTGAAGAAAAATTATATTTTTTTGCGACCGGCTCCGGAGGGACTTTTTAGATTAGACATAATCTTTAAAATATTGAAATCGCATTGGAAGACTAAAAATAAAAGGTTTGCTACTGCTGCAAAAAGTATTTGAACATCTGAGAAAAACAGTGTTAATATTTGGTTCCGTAGACTTTGTGATTACACAGGTCAAACGTTTCCTGCAGTTTTTCACCAGGTTTGCACACACTGCTGGCTCACTCCTCCACACAGATCCTCTGTAGATCAGTAAGGTATAGGCTGTCACTGAGAAACAGAGTTTGAGCTCTCTCCAAAACTTTTCTATTAGGTTGAGGTCTGAAAACTGGCTAGGCCACTGTAGCATATATATAATTTGTTTCAAAGCTTTAGTAACACATTTACTGTTGTTGAATTAACTTTTATTTTGTTTTGCTTTGTTGTCTCTGCAGTGCAACTCCTTCAGAAATTGGATCTTAAAAGTTCGTCTTCTTTAACAACCTGACAGGCATCCCTTCTTTGTTGTCAGGGTTTGGCTTTCAGCTGCTTCTATATTTAGACGAATAGTTGTAACTTTAGATTGTGACATCAAATCCCTGTGCTGTAATTATGGGCAACAGTCCATTTCTTAAAGAAACCTCAAGCTAAAATTAATTTGCGCAGCAGATTATCTCTTTTTTTCTGCCTATCATTTCTGAACAGCAGTGTTAGATCAAGTAACCTTAACTTAAAGAGTCGAAACTCCCTTTTCATATCCAGTTTTAGGCCAACAAATCATCTTTTTCTTTTTAAAAAGGCAGGAGAACAGTTGGGCTTATTATTTTTTTTTTTAACTTATTTTCACTTATATTTGTGTGTTTGTAAATTAGCATGTAGCATTTTTTTTATTGTGGAAAGTAACACAGTACTAAAGAAGTGCGAAAAAAGTTGTCAAACACTTTCAAAGAGGTCAACCTGTTAGCAGGATGCTAATGCAAAACTGCTTCATCCTTATTTATTTGTATCCATATCCTTATATTTTTACGTGCTTAGCTTACATTTTGTGTTATTTTAATCAAAAATGTATATGTTTATTAATTAGGCTAGTTTTGTTTTGAATAGGTAGCAGCTGGTCCTACTTTCAAACTAAGAAGTTGTAGTAAAAAGTCATTTTTTTATATGCACTAAAACAAGCAGACATGAAACGTCATTTCGATTGTATCGGCTGTGCGATTTTGAGAATTTGCACATTTGTAATTTCCCCATTGTGGGACTAATAAACGTTTTCTTAATCTTTTCTTAATTAAAATAAATTTTTAAACTCTGACAAAAACAGCCCTCACAGAGCCCCATTGCCCTGCATCATTTTTATCTGCAGAAACACACCTGATTCAGGTCCTCAGAGGGTTGAAATGGCCATAAGAGTGTGGATACATTTTTGAGCTTTACTATAACAAAGCAAGAAAAAAATTATAAAATTCCCTAGTTTTCCCCCAGAAGTGTCGTTCTTTTTAATTGTTCACACCTGCTTTCAGTTTATATTACCGCAGCTGCCTCTTGTTGTTTTGTTCCCCTTTCACCATCTGAATAGTGTCCTGGTTTTTCGGCTAGTCTTTGTCTGATTTTCCTTGTACTTGTGTCATGTCACACCTCTCCGTCATAACTTATTCACTGTCAGATTCTGTTTATGATTCTTTAGTTTTAAGTTCCCAGACATGTGTGCCTCTCGTTGATGCTGGGGTGGATTTAGATACGGCGCATGTTTCACTTGAACACATACAGAACTAGGTAGAATTTACCATCTTGAAACAGTTTGTGGCACACATTGGTGTCCTACTTCATCTGGAAAAGGCAGTCATAAAGTCAAAAAGCAGTTAAGAATACCATGAGTAGAGGATACATTTGTCTTGAATAATTTCTTTCTGACATGGTTGGATGAGTTGAGACCATTGACTGTAAAAGAGAACTGGACTGAGTGAGTGTGACATTACCCATAGAAAATGTCCTGCTTCCAGTTCCAATGAAATAAAATCATTGTAGTCGCAATTTTCTTCACAAAATGTGGCCGTAATCATGTTGGAACTAGAAATCGTCAGTGAGTCTGTGTTCCTATGGCAACCACTCACCAGTCAGGAGTGAGCATATTCGAAGACCACATCCCTTCCACTGAAAGCTAGCAATCTGTCAAACATTTCAAACGTTTGACATGAAACCACATACCTTTATTGAGGCTTCTGATTGGTTAGTTTATAACTTGCGCTACTCTTGGAGCCAGTAAGTACTTCCTATTTGGAATGCCAGGGTGGGGTGACTCAGTCCAGTTCCCTTATACCTGGTTGAGACTCTTGGGTGAGAACTCTACTTTTCTAATTTAAGGTCTGTTTATTGTATTATTCTTCTTTTATCCAAAGATCCTTTATGGCCTTGGTATTTGAAATTATTTAGGCCTGAATAGATAATAAATTATTGCTTGGCGTTTTGCATTTCATACATGTAAAGGTACTTGTGCGTTGGCATCCTGTCACGTGGCCCAAATACTGTGAAACACGTGCACAAGTACACACCTCAAAACATTCATATGTATTATATTGCTGAATAACCTTGAGGCAACTGCAAGCGTAGTTTCAATAAAAACTGATAGTGTCGTCTCTGTTTATCATGGAGGGGAGAGTCTTTTTGACCATTGCAACAGCAAAGGTTCTGGGGGTGATCTACAGGACAGTTTGGCTTCCCAGTCTATCATGTTGACTGGTGTCCTTATCTGATAATAACATGCAGATTTAGATGTTCCAGTTCAGAGTTCTGGAATTAATTTAGTTGGGCTGCTTTTGTCCAAGGTCACATTAATATGTCTCCCTTTCGTCTTGCAGGAGACATGGTTTTCTCAATATTTTACACAAAAAATAATGACAGCAGAGTTACAAATATTTTACATAATGGTGTTCCTCATACTATCCGGTGTCCATTCCTCACATGTCATGGCCCCCTTGTGGCTTTTCCCCTAAACTAAACTTTTGGGGGCTTGTCCGAGATTTGGGCCCAACTTGACCAGTCGTAAACTTTTTGTTTTTGTTTTCAACAATACTTATTTGCAGGTATGATTTTTTTTTATGGCCTGTTTTGTTATTGCAATTTTAAAATCCAATCAAAATCCCAGCAAAATTTTTGTCAAACATTACAAAATTATCAACAAATTTCTTTTTTTTTAATAAAAAAAAAATATATAATTTTTTTTTACTTTAGTCAAAATATTACATTACGTTAACTGCCGATCCACACAGCAAGGGGAACTCCACATAATTATGATTTTAAGAAAACAATACTTTTTGATTGGCTAATTGACGTCATTACCGTTGACTGGAGGCTAATCGTTTTATTTATTTTTCTAACGAACATCCTAAAACTCAAAGGCTTCATTGCGTCACAAGAGAAATATATAAAAACAAACAGAGCTGAGGAAAAACCTTCACAGATTTTGTGTGTCCTTGGGTACCACGCCTATATGTCTGAACTTCAAACGGTCATCTGTTTAAACAATGGAAAGCGTTTTAAGCGTTTATTCCTTAAGAGTCCAGTACAAAAAAATTGAAATCTATCATGTACTATAGGTTTAGGGCCTTAATTATTGCAGAAATATAAGTAACAACATTTGGGTGTAGAAAGTATAAATTAGATGAATCCCATTCATATTTTGTTGTATTGGCCAGAAGAGCAAAAGAGTGTAAACCAAATCATGGTCATAAGGAGCTGTTGAGATAGAAAGCCCATAGTCTCATTTTACAGTCTTCCAAAGTGTCTGAATGTTGAGGCTGCATGATCCAAAAGTCTGACACCTAGGACCATTGGGGTAGCAGGGTAATCTTGACAGAACATGGAGTGCCCACTGGCAGCTATTACAAGATTGGTTCCCATTTGGCACCGAAGATCTTTTTCAGCTGGTTTCCTCGTGGTCAGATCCTTATATCATGCTTCATGGTTTTGGAAGGACCCACATGCTGAAAAAACATCTGTGAAAACTGAAGGATTTCAGCGCACAGAAATCTATGTTGTGCTTTCCCGTTATCAATTCAGGCTTCACAGAGGTGCAGGAAACCTGGGAGGTGCTCACTGTCAAATCTCCTTTCATTTTACACAGTTTGGGTGCAACTCTAGAAAAGCAGCAAATGCAAAACATATTTTTTTCACATTTTACAATTTGTCCAAAAAATTATTAAATGAAACAGGGGCATATAGAAAAAAAATAAATAAAATAAAGGTGATTTGCTTAAACAAATATCGAAAGTGTTTTTATAAATCCTTCACCTATGTGACTATAATTGCAAAAGACATCTGTTCAAAGTTTGCAAGGTAATGTTATTGAGACTTTTGCGCTAACTCCCAAAGCATGCCCTGTTCATAAATCTTTGCAAATTTTTGGGGAACAAAGGAGACAGATGGTGCAGCTGCTTTCAATTTTTCTATGAATGAAGCCTTAGAAAACACAACTGATCAATAGACTGAAATAAGACAGACACACCCTGTCTGTAGACAGTCCATATATTCTGTCAACATCTGCCACGGGTGTGGTTTCCCAGTCTTTACATCTCCACCTCTCTCTATTCACTTTCCCTCTGTCAAACGCATCCATAAAATCTTCTGTGATATTTTATTGGACATTAAGGATGTCAGATCGCTTCACACGACTTGGGGAGAATCGCCGTCTCAAGGCTCACTGTTTACCTTGAGGTTTTAAATAAGTTGAAATTTCGTACAAAAATACTCATGCCAACCAGGTCCACCCACACCACATGAAACGATTTTTGACCTAAATATTTCAAGATGTTTTAAGTTAGCTGCATTCCCACAGAAACAGTCAGCTGTACGGCGTCGCTTCAAACTTCCAGAACAATGCAAATATGTCTAAAACATGTGAACATGTAAACTTCTGCAACACACTGCTATGTGGCAAAGCTTCTGGGATATTAGTGTCTCTATAAAAGCATCATTAATAACACCTTTTAAAATGATTTATTGCCAACAATATCTCTAAACCCCCCCATAGATCAAGATTTATGATACGTTAAGTCAACATATGGAAATAGTATAAATGTATGCCTGGGGAAAATAGTTTTTCGATGATTTGCTACAAGATTTTGGCTTGTTGTGATTGAGATGATTCAACATCAGACTTCACTCCCTTGACAGGTTACAGGTCTGCAAAGCAACACCTAACCCTTGACACGTCCTAGATACAAATCAACTGGGAACTTATTGTTTTTAAACTAGGAAAGAAATCCTATAAAAATGTACAGAAACTCCCAAGCTTGGATTTAGTTATTCAAATATGCAGAGGGTAGAGCTCTCGCTGTCACGCTCCGACTTTCACTTCGCTTTTCATTTATAGAGCTTAGACTTTTTAATGAAGCGACAATGTAAAATAATTTGTCACAAAAAACAAATTTTTGATTTCAAGCTCTAATGAAAATGTAAATTATTGATTAATTAGTTCTAGTCCTGTCCTGGACGCAGTTAAAATACAAGCGAGCAATGCAAACACCCGCGGCTCTGTCCAGTTGAAAAACGTCTCTTTTTCCGCAAATAATTATTGATGTTGCTGTGACCAATACATCTAATCCATTTTTTTTCTTCAGATTCCTTGGGAGAATACTGAAAGCTAACATCAGTATGGCGTTTTCACTGAATTACAATCCTTTACAGCACAGAAGTGGGACGTTATATTATCTTCTCCGGCCCCTACAGCTGCATCCGGGCTAGCTAGCTTTTGTGACGTAAGCAAGTTTTTCAGGAATCCAATCAGAGTTTTTCTCTGGCCCTTTGAGTAACAGCGACTTAAAAGGAGAAGTACTCAAAAATGCAAACACAAAATGATTTCTTATCATATTTTTTTCTCTTTCAGAAGAAAAATGACACACAAACGTTAAAAACTCAAAAAACATGATTTTCATTGGAGGGGGACTTTAAGTGTCTCTTCTAAAGACACTTTAGCCTCGTTTTGACTGAGCAGTCTGGTCCAGTATGGTACGGTATTTTTAGCATTTCCATTGTATATTGGACCAGTTTAACAGTACCAGCCTCTTTGGGGCCCCCATTGGTTGTCGGTCCATTGAAAAGTTGAACAGGATGGTTAGGGGTGGAGCTGCTGTAGCCACCTGTTGATGGTCAGAAAGTGAGGGTGACATTAGAAAGAGCCAATCTGAACTTCCAGAAGGATGGTGTAAGACCGTGGATGCGTCCAGCAGCTTCTCCGCAAAACTTACAAACAACTCACTTAATGTTTTTAAGTAACAAAGCTCATAAACTTGAAACAATTATTACGTGAGGATATATCCATAAAATAGGCAGATGAGAAGGAAAATGCCAAAAACACGAGATAAAATCTTGACGGCAAAAGCTAATAGTTTAGCCTTGTAAGCTAAAGCTAGTGCCAGAGCTAACATAACACCAAGCGATCTACTGAAAGCCATCGAGTCTCTTAAAGCTGAATTCAAAGATGAAAACAAGGGTATTCGAGAAAGTGCCAATAATATCATTTAAACTAATGTTTCCAACGTTAAAGCCCATTTTGGGTGATGCCCTACTCATACTGACAGACTCTCTTCTGATTAGGTGACTTTTCAAAGAATCTTCACCTACATAAGTAAACTGTCCATTCATCTATCTCTATCAGGGATAGATGGCTGTGTGTGCATGATTTCCAGATATCTAAACCCCACTCATGACTGATTATCTGGTTCAGGTGTGTTCAGACAATCAAAACATGCCAGAGTACGATATGATGGAAAACATGAAGGAATGCGGCCCTCGAGAGCTGGAGTTGCCTGTCCCTGATCTATCTTCAGGGCCCACTGAGTCCTTTTCAGGGGCTGCTTAGGGCCAACCCAGATACTGTTGGGCGAAGGCGGGGTACACCCTGAACAGGTTGATAGTCTTTTTAAGGGCTATACATACACCTTGAGGCAATTTAAAGACATGATTAATCTATGAAGCGTGTTTTTGGATTGTTGGTAGAAGCCGGAGTGTCCGGAGAAAACTCATGTCCATGCAAACTCTAAGCAAACTTTTTTGGAGATATTTTAAGGTTGGTTATGAAAAAACCCAACCGTTTACAGTGAATCTGTTTTGTGCTTAGGTAGACAAACAATATTTATTTTAATGTTTTTTGTCTTTGAGCTTATTAGTCATTATTTGGCATCTTCTGGTGAGCTCTGGTGCCTTGCTGAGTTTCTCCCATTGCTTTACTTCTTTGCTTTGAGAATCTTTGAATTCTGGCATGGTCAAAGGAACAGCACACCATTTTGCCTCAAATTTCCTCAGACATTTTTATTCTTTTGCTGGGATTGATCACGAGATAAAAGCCCTTCACTCAAACCCGTGTCAGCAAGAATTCACAATCAGAGGTTCAATGACAACAGAGTTACACCCCATTCCTTCCTCCATCTCTCAGAAGCCTGCTGTGTCCCACAAGAAATGAAGCAAAATCATTAAGAGTGATGATGACGAAGACGAGGATTCACAGGGGGTAGGGTGGAGGACGAGAGAGGGAACTCGGACTTTGGAATTCCTTCCGAGCGGAGCCTTGGCTGTGGGAGCGCTGGGGGATGGGAGGGATTCTGGAGCGATTGTCACCTTTTCCTTTTGACTGCCGTCCATCTCGAGTTTGCACAGCTTGGCGGCCGTTGTCCTTCCCATCAGGCAGCAGCTGGGCCTGTCAGCCAATCAGGCACCTGCGTGATTACCAACAGCTGTCAAAGTAGAAGGAGGAAAAAGGGGTGGTGTGATAGTGAAGGAGTGGAGCTGGTGACAGCTGTAGAGGAATGGACAAAAAGGCTTGAATGAGGGCAGAACAATTGAAATAGAAATATACTGCTCGTTCTTCTATGCATAAAAGTGATCCCATACTATCTTTGCAGATGTCTTTTATTGCAATATTGTGGGATGTGAGGTCACACGTTTGAAGGGTGAGGACCTCTCAATACAAAACATATGCACTGGCCTTTTGGGTGTTATGAGATTTCACTGAGTTAATGAACTGGTGACGACAACTTGAAGGATCTTTGTGGACATGCAGGACGTTCCGTTTCACTTTGATGCTTCCAAAGTTTTTGGTTCTTTATGAGTCATGAACGTCTTTCATAAGTGTTTATGGCACTTGGCTTAAGGTAAATCTGAAAAGTACCATTAGTGTTCTCCATTCTTTGTCTTTGGGAACTGGAACACACAATAGCCTCCTAAACTTTTAACAGTTCAACTCCCTTATGAAGAGACTACAGCATGTTGCGGCCTTATTTTTTTTAAACACAACAAGCCTTAAAGGTTTATATTTAAATGTTTGCAACCAACATCTAAGAAGAGCCTCGTCTGACACATCTTTCTCCTGATGGATTAAATCAGGGCTCTCAACTCTTGGTGGTTAAGTAGAATATCTGTTTGAATTTGAGTTTTTTTATCCGTTTACTTTCATCTGCCTGTTTTTGCAAGCATGCATTCTATTTGTTAAGAAATATTCCTTGTTAAATGATACAAGTGTTTGATTTTAGAGCAAAATGATGTCTGATATTTTACCTGTCTTCACCACAAAGCTCTACAGCCCAATAAAACTTGTTTGGCTGTTAAACAAAACCATGAAAGTTCATCCACAATATGAGATGGTAAAAATATGGTGAAGAAGTAAATAAAATGGAATCTTATCAATATATTTTGGCCTTTGTGTGGCCTGAAGGTACTTTTACGCCGCCCCTAGCAATGGACATTCAAGTGACCACTTCCAATGAAAAGTCAATCAACAATGTACTTACACTGTAACAATACAGAGATGGATAAAATGCTCTATGTGTAATTATAGAGCTTTGTCTCTGAAAGTGAAACTGTTATATTTCAGACAAACAATAGTAAATGTGTGTGTCCACATGCCTCTAAAGAAGTCCATACAATACAGAATTTGACAGATGCTGCCGACATCGTTTTGGAAAAAGGTGCTTGAAGGGTTAAGTCTTCCAGCTGAGGTGCCATTCAGGAGCATGCAGCATAAGGGTGAGATGAAAGCCAGAGAGGAGGAGGGGTGCTGTGCACTGAGACGGTGGGAATCTGTTTTCCTGGATGTATGTTGCCTGGATGTAAACACAGCTGCTGTCAAGGAACTCATGCATGGCCCATGTACCAGCTCGCTCTGTGAAATGACCTTTGACCCTGTGATGATCATGATTCTAGGAAGAAAATCTGTTCCATGTCATTCTGGGGAAACGGCTTTTTTTGTCAAGGTTACTCTATATGTAAGCAATGAGTCTTTCCTGTACCAAAACTCAGACATTCGCTGCTGTTTCAGTCTCTTCAGTCTGAAATCCCCATCAGACCATCTGGTCTTAGAACACACAAATATGGCTGAGTGAAATGGAATCTGTTGCTCTCAGATTAGCTTCAGCAAAGCGCGTTCTGAGACCACTTCATATGAAAAGTCCTATGAAAAGACATAAGTTTTGATGTAGAGCAGCTGAAAAAAGCATCTAGTGTTCAGAGTAGAAAACAAAAGTAAGACACCGAACCACATGTTTGCTAATGAACCACTTGTTAAATATTGTCTTGGCAGCATTAAGTTTTGACTAAATCCACATTTTTACACCCCTACTGAATGTCATGAGAAGTTAAACCAAGCCTCATTTCAGAGGGAGAGTTCACCTCTTAATGCTCGTTTTTTTAGATGGTTGTTGCTGCTTTTTCTGGACTTGCATAGTGCGGTTATTTGTTTTAAACTTGCTTATAAATTATTTTTTGCCCCCCGACCCCATTCTTCTAACCTGTTTAACTTTTGTGTCATTTTCATGGATATGGGAGCTATGTCTTTAAGAGAGGTCAGTTTGTTTGACTTTTTTCATTTATACTTTTTTCACACTCCTGGATTATGTTTCTGCCTTGTTTCTTAATTTAGATTAGGTTTTTAATTTACTGCATCTCCATCAGTGCACTGGCTTACGTTGTTTCAATTTCTGCAGACCCGATATTTGCTGAATACCTTTTGCTTTGTAACAGTTTGGTCTTATTTAGCCAAGAGTAACTGTCATCATCTTAGAACCAAACTGCAAAAGTTTTTCTCAGATTGCAATTGAAAATAATTACTTAATGAAATATTAATAAAGGACAACCCAAAACCTTTTATACAATTTGTTAATGTTTTAAAAGTGTTCAAAATCGAATGACTTGGAATTGGATTGGGCCCAAAAAAACCTGATCGGGACATCCCTAGTTTTAAGCAATAAAGCCCTAAAGCCCCAGCAGACTGAATACAGGAACACATGAAATACTCTGAGTAATAAAGTATAGAGTTCCCTTGAGATTCTTTGATACATTTGACTAAATTACACCATCGATTTTGGAACAGTTTAAAGATTCAAACTTGTAAAACATGAAATGAATTATGGGATTGGTACAAATCATTTATAACGAAGCAATGAATGGATGGATAGATGAGATAGTGAAAGTGAAACTACACAAATCGAATGGAATCAGACAGTAAAGACCCATAAATGACTGACCTTAAACCAGATTGATTTAAATGCAGAGCGGATGAGAAGTGAGCAACACATTTGAGCCATGAAGGTTGCAGAGATGCATAAAATATTTGTAAAAGAGTTCTTACAAATATAAACTTTTCTGTCTCCCTTAAAACAATTTATTCACATTAAAAAGTTTTAATAGAAGTGGCTTTAACTCTGAAATCTTGTAGGATTTCTGCTTTCGGCTAATTATGTTTGTCAATTCCCGGTTGAAGCGAATGATTTTCAGCTCCCATCTTGTCTGTCACCAGGTCCTCTTGAAAACTCTTGTGGAACATTTGTGAGTCCATTGTCAATGGAAACATCGTCTAAACCATTGACTTTTAAAGGGAACTGGGCCGAGTGATTGTGACTTCACCCACAGAAAATGGGTAACTCCCAGTTTCAACCAAATGAAGTCAATTCAGTCACCAGTTTTCTTTTTCTTTGACAAGAAAGTTGCCATGTCGGAACCAGACCAGACGGTAGATAGCAGTGATTGGTCTGGTCAGTCTGAGTTAACTTTCCTAACCTGAATAACTTGTGATTAAGAAATATTTTCATGGAAGACCAGTTTGGATTAGCAAGAACATGTTAAAAATGGTAGCAGACCAAGAAAGGTTATTCTGACAAATAGCTATTTATTTCTCAATAGAAGTCAATGGGATTTTGGCTTTTTGAAGGTACTTCCTGTTTGGAAAGGATGGTAGCATTGTCAGTATAAACATTCTTATACATTATACAGTCAGTGGATTAAAAAACTTTGTATGGAAATAAATTAGATTTTTTAAACAATTTGGAATTTTATTTAGCAAAATTTAACAAGTTCTCTATGCTCCTTCCTATATTATCATCAATAACAGATTCATCGAGTATGGAAAACTAATAACCCTCATCTCTAACTTGATGGCATCAAGCTGTAATTGAGAGAAATTCACAGACCTCCATTTCCAAAATGTACAGCAATGATATATACATGAACGTTTTCATGTAGAACTTAAAGCAAAGCCAGGTGATCACAGCTTGAGGAGTTGACCTGCCAGAAAGCGACGCCGCAGATGTCCAGGACTCCGAGAAATACACGTCAATTGTTTCCTCCCTCAGTAGAAGGCTGAAACAGAGAGCACGGAGAGGGAAGGAAGTATCACGTAAAGACAAGCGTCCGCACAGCGTGCATCACCAGCAGATCCAATGTTTAGCTGACACGGAGGAGCCAGACAGCGAGGGTGTATTGATCATGGCAGCAAAAGAACAGACCCTGACCACGAAACAGCTGGAGTTAATCTATGCTCAGGCAGCAAAGAAAATTTCTTTAAGGCAAAACTTATTGACTTTGCGGAGCGTTCACTCTTCCTGTGTCTTATGAGTGATGCACCGCTCGTAAAGAGAAGCCACGGAAGGTGGAGGCACTCTCGTGTTACATCGGGTCTAAATGGATCAACGAAGGCACCAGTGTCATGCTGGGTTGAACAATCATGGTGTTTTTTTTTGTAATGGGATATCGCTCAGTGACGTCCAGCGAATAACACAGATGTGGTTGCTGACATGGCTGTGACCTCACAGTGGGAGAGGATGTGGATGAGCAAAGGAAGGAGAGGAAACAGAGCCACCACCCACTCTCCGGTTTCCACACTGCTCCAAGGGATATTATCTAATATCTTGTTCAAGCTCAGAACAACTAAAATTGTTTACCTTTCTGAGTTAAAGGTCAAGCAAAATTTGATCATTGTTTCTTTTGGACTTGGGTGCGTGGCATCAAAATAGAAGAGAAGACTTCTTAAAGTCGCACTCCAGTCATCTTTTGTGCTCTTTTAAAGCATCCTCAGTCGTCTTTTGATTACAATTATGGTGTTTTTAGCCAAATTAAGAAAAAAAAAAGTTCAGTACATAATTCTGGAAGGTAGCATCAGTTTATTAAGAAAATTGCCTCTGATTTGTGGACGTGACAATTAACACCCGCTGCCCCGTTTCCCCTCCCTGTTACTAAGAACTCTTAGTTTACATGCTCTTCTGCTAGCTTACAGCCCCTCACACCTCCAGCCTATTATTACTGGTGGACTGAAAATGGTGAGCAGCACTGAAGATATGTTCTGAACCAGATGCCAGCTGAGAAGAGGAAAACAAATAGGTACATGGATCTATTTGTCTACAAGTGAATGCATACGAACAGCTTGTGGTCCGGCCATAGGTTTACCATCCCAAATACCTTCTTTTTCCAATGGGAATGTTTTGTCTACTCCTGATTCACAACAATATCAATGAGGAAATGCTTAAAAATGCAATTTTGAGCTCAGTTTAATTCATACATGTCCTCCATTATGAGAGAAATGCCTCCGAAACATGTTGGTACCTATCATCTTCTGCCTTCAGACCCTGGTCGGAAGCCTTCTGTTGCCACTGGTCCAGTCACACAACTGGCTGGTGAGTATAAATGAAACGGGACACTGTTGCATTTGACCAAGACTCAACAGCCTTTTGATTTTAACTTGAACAAAAACTCTCCAAACATCTGCAATGTCGTTTTCACTGACCCGCGCTCCAACACAAATCAGAACTCTTCTTCTTTTAGCGCCAACTCCCTATCTGTCTACATCATCACCCGCACAAACAGCAACGCTTACCTCCTTCAGGACTTCCTTATTATTTGTTTAAAAACAGTCAAATCCCAGGAACATCCAGCATATAGCCATCACCTCGCCATAACACGTCTCATCTTTCACAATATTTCAGATGCATGTCAAAATAATTTTGTATAAATAATAAAAAGCTAAATTGTAAAGATGTCTCAAATGTTAATTATTCTGATGTAAAATAACATGCCTTCTGCACTAAAGATAAAAAAAAAAACCTGGAAGGCCAGCTCGACCCAGGCCATGTGATGTCTTCTTCTGTTGTTGATGACACATCTGATCCGTGTGTTTTCATCTCAACACGCTTGACTCACCTCGGAAAGCTGGTGGGAGAGAATCCGTGCGGACCTTTGATGAAAACTGATCTCGGCATATGTTTGAAATACTGTCTGTGGAGTTGCATCACTTACACACAATCTCACTGATACTAACGCAGTATTTCTAGCTTTGTGCCAAAGTAAATTTACAGTTTATGATATTTGGCCTGCAACACCTCTGCAGACTTTAAGAACGAACTCACTTGGAATTTGAGTCATCATTTTGGGCTGCATTTTGTTCTGCAAAGTTTGTGTCTATTACAAGATGAATCCACAGACTAAAACACATTGAGATATTTTGTAGTCTTAGAACAATAGCAAAAAGGCCCATTTGAAAATATATCTTTATTAAACTGCAAATGAAAATACTAAAATATTTTCTCTTCACGTCCAAAAACTAGTACTGCCCACATTGTACTGCTGGTTGGATGTTGTCCAGCGGCTGAGAAAACATAAGCGGTTATGTACCTTCAGATACAAAAGGAGGTATATTTGAATACTTCCCTTTTGTCTTTTCAGGATAAACTTTATTTGCATGATATTATGTTTTTTGACTGTTCAGAAGAGAGGGAATGTGGGGTAGGGGAGGTGGGAGGGCGTTGGTTCAATAGAAGAATATAGAGAGGTCAAGTGGTTGAAGACAATTTAGAAAAAAAGTCACTAAAACAGGGTTACCCAAACTTTTTCGCTCTAAGGGCCAAAATTTAAATGGGATCCCGGTCCGCGAGCCAAATACAATGTTTTTCATGTCATTAAATAAAAGGAGACAATAAAGAATATGGGTTAATGTAGTTATTACAAGTCTGTATTCATTAAAGTAACACAAATCAGTAATAGTAAAAAGTAAGTTATATCTGTCTTTGAAACATTTAGGTATATTACAGCCGTAGAGTTTTGGAAAACCATAGAGCAGTAATGAAAAACGGGTAAGAGGTTTTAATTCTTTAACACTTAAACCTCAAAATGTCTGCCTGGATTTCTTTCTCCTCATTTTGACCATGAAGGGATCTAAAAATGTTCTACAATTGTGTGCTTTTGCTCCTTTTTTCAAGAAGGCACTGAATTTTAAATATATGTCATCCTTTCACAATGTTTTCTATTTCATAATAGTGTTGGACCAATTCAAATTATAAAAACAAAATCGGAATGTGATTTTTAGAAATGTACATCAACAACAGATTGTTTGTTGAAAGCTTACATTTTTCCAGTATCAAACTGTTTACAACAAAATTGTGTATCTTTCTCTCTAAATGTGCAGAAAACGGTGCATAAAATGTAAAATATCCACAGGCGTTTTTGGTCACAGAAGGCAGTTCTGTCCTCGTTGGCTCCTCAAAGGTCTTGGTGATGCTGCCGTGTCACAAGTTCCACACTTCTAGGGAGTCTCTTGGTGCAGATTCTGCAGCATCAGTGGGAAAAGATTTCACCTGCTGATGATTTCCTGTATTTAGAGATGGTTGAACTCCTGGGATCCGTCTGGGGTTGAACCTCAGTGGATGAGGGTTTCCAGTAGCTTTGGTCTTTGACCACATCACCAGAACCTCCAGTATTCTAACATTTCCTCCTCTTTGGTCCTCCACCATCACAGCCTCTCACAGGAAACATAAAGAAAAATAGTTTTCATTTATTGTGATATTTATTTTCTGAACAAACGTTAATATGTGCATATTTTATAAGGTTACTTATAATCTCCTGGGTACAATTACCGTAATGTTCAGCTATTGACAGGAAAGCGCAATATCTCAGCTTTCAGAAACTGTTAGAATTTTTCAAATAGAGCAAACTGTTCAGGAATTACGGTAATTCAAAGAGCGTTTGTCCAAATGTGTTGCGGGCAACACGCTTGGTTTCTGAACACACATGACTTCCACAGTCACACTTGGTGGGCCAAAAGATAACCTTTGGTGGGCCAGATTTGGCCCACAGGCCCCACTTTGGGCATCCCTGCACTAAAATTAAACGAGATAGAGGGAATAAAAATAGAAAAAGTAACAAGTTGCTCAAGGTTTATCAGTAGGATAGATGTTTACCTAAAGGGCTAGGCCTGACCAAATCCATATAAAAATGCCACAGAGAATGCTTTATTGAAAAAGTCTAATCTGGACCCAACAGGTGTCCAAAATTATAGACCTATCTCAAAGCTTTCATTTCTTTCAAAAGTTCTTGAGTTAGTGGTCTCTGAGCAATTGTCAGAGTTCCTTGACAAAAGAAATGTCTACGATACCTTTCAGTCAGGTTTTCGGAAACATCGCTCCACAGGAACAGCCTGCGGAAAGTGTCCAGCGACCATCAGATCCTATTGAAGAGCTCGAGGGACTTGATCGGCTTGTCAGGGTCAGTTCTCCACTGGTTTTCATCTTACTTCAGAGTTTCAGTGTCATGGCAAATCAGATCATGTCTGAGTCAGTTGACTTACTGTGTGGTGTTCCTCAGGGCTCTGTTCTGGGTCCTGTACCGTTTCTGTTGTACATTATTCTCCTCGGAAAGATTATCCAGGAGTTCAGTGATGTCTCCTATCACTTTTTTGCTGATGACATCCGGCTGTATTGCTCATTTAAGCCCTCTGAGACACACAAACTGGACTCTCTGATGAACTGATTGACTCAGATCAAACAATGGTTCAGTAAAAAAATCCTTGCAGCTGAATTCAGATAAAACAGAGACACTAGTCATTGCCTCTGATGATGCTATACCAGGGATTAAACAGCATTTGGGTTTTCTTGGACAGGCAGTCAAACCCAGCCTTAGAAACTTGGGAGTTCTCTTTGACAAAGACATGTCACTGGAGCCGCACTCCAAACAGCTGGTGAAGAACTATTTCTTCCAGTTGAGGAACATTTCTAAACTCAGGAAAAAGGTGTCATATAAGGATCTAGAACTTCTTATACATGCTTTTGTGTCTACATGACTAGACTATTGCAACAGTCTGTTTTCCTGTTTGAATAAGACGGAGCTGTCCCATCTGCAGTTAATTCAAAACTCTGCTGCGAGGATCTTGACCCGCACTAGGAGAAGAGCTCACATCTCTCCCATTCTCAAAGCTCTTCACTGGCTCCTGGTTGCATACCAGATCCAATTTAAAATCTTAGTGCTGACTTTTAGAACCCTCCATGGCCAAGCTCCTGTATATGTATGTGATTTGATCACTCCCTACAGACCATCTCGTGTGCTGAAGTATGAAGATCAGAACCTGTTGATGGTCCCTCGCACACGCTTTCGGACCAGAGGAGACAGATCTTTCCAAGCTGTTGCTCCTAGAACTCCTGAACTCCCTCTCTCTCTGCGTTCCCTGGACTCTGTTCACTCTTTTAAAAGCCACCTTAAAACCTTTTATTTTGGTCAGCATTTTAACTGAATCTGTTTTTAATTGGGCTTGTAATGATTGTTCTGTGTGGTGCTTGCTCTTGTCTTTTATGTCTCTTAGCTTGTGAGGTTTTATCTTCTATGTTTTTAACCTGCGAAGCTTTATCTTTTATGTTTTTTACCTTTTAAGTATTTTTTATGCTTTTAACTTGAGAAGCACCTTGTGACTTGTCTGTGAAAGGTGGTATATAAATAAAAATTACTTACTCACTGACATATCCACGCACACCCCAATACGACAAACATACCTTTTGACGGGAAAAAACACTTGCAGACAAACAACTCCAGACAGCTCCCACATAGAACTTCAGATAAACTACTAGCCCGCCTTTGCAGAAAGCAAAGTCATGGCTCAATCCCCCGATTTCTAGGAGGTGGTTGGGGGTGTCTTTCTAGTTGGTAAGTGTGGCAACAGTCTACAGCTGTAAGAAAGTTATGCCTTTCTTCCACTGAGCGGTGCGGACCGGTAATTTGAGTTTACCATTATAAAATGGACCCATTAAGCATGACCGAGTCGTAGCATTTTTGGTCCCACCGTTGGTTGTAGGTCCATAGAAAAAGGAAACGGACCTGTTAGGGCAGAGCTACTTTTGTCACTTGTTGAAACCAAAGGAATTACAACAGCAAGTGTCCGACCAGCGCTCGAGATCCTTCTTCACCTACAAAGAATATTAAACTCTTTGCATTCGGTATTCCCCAATTATTTGAAGGAATTTGGGACCGGAGACACGACTCACCCACCTCCGCGGAAAAAGAATGTCCGTTACTGATCATCAAAAACACTGTTAATCATGGTTTGTAAAACATTTCTTAAAGGGGGACATTTTTGGGGGATCACTGTATCTCCTCCAGTTCTATCTGGCTGAACTATATTCAAAAACATAGTTGTAGAGTTAAATAAGCTAATTCATCTTTAATAGTCCTGGTAAATTGCCTGTCCATCCCGGGATACGGTTTCTCCTTCGTTTGGGCATCTCTTAGGTTCCTTCTTTTATCCTGAAATCAGGTTTTTTATGAGTTTTTACTTATCGGGAAGGAGGCTCAAAATAACAGGGATAACCAGTTTAATTTAGTTTAGCAATCAGCTATTGTTTATATTTTACAACCAACCCTCTGCTTCTGCACAATTACTGGTGTGACGTCCAACGAGGCAATTATATCATGATATTGGGCTATATAAATAAAATTTAATTGAATCTCCCAGCATCCGGAAGGACTTTAATATCAAGTTAGTGATTTAGTAAATCCCTATGTTATGGGTAACCCAAACCAGGAGCAGACAAAACTCTTAGGATTTTTCTCCTTTAGTATAAAAATGCTGAAAATGGAAAAAAAGTTAGAGAAAAATGTTGTTACTTACAATTAACCATTGCCTCTGCCTCAGAAATCCACATTGATTTAGTGTTAAACTTTGTTTTTTTAGCCTCATGCTTTCAGTGCTGTTGTATTAGCTTTTGTGGTTTGAGCTGTGACAGTCAGGATTTTTCCAAAGTGGAATTTCACTCCACTGATGGTTGGTATGTTTGGAATCCCCAATCTGTCACACCCTCCTCTCCTCTTTGACATATCGGGCAAAATGAGTGAGAATTCCCCTTGAAGGGACTTGGATCGAGTGCATGGACAGATGAAATATATGCTGGTGTTAGTTCTTACGGTGACACTCCTTCATCTGAGAAAAGGTAGCAGTTTCACAAAAAAACAGCCAAAAAGTTCAAAGTCAAAGTACAGACAGTTCTTGTTTTGTGTGCAGGACTGATGGTGTCGCCCAGCTGTTCAGCAGAGGGGTGGATGCACTGCAAGTGCGCTCAGCAGCCTTGCAGACACAAGAACACTCCTTCAGGCCTTCCTCAAGGGAACAGCAAACGACTTGGCTAGGTGTGTGAGCCGTCACACACCCTGCTGACAGCCCAATCAGTTCCAGCCTCAGCGCTGCTCAGCAGACAAATGCGTTGCTAGTTTGTTCTGAGGAGACGTTGATGCTTCTGCTTTTCAACATTCCACACGTCGTCATGAATCAAAACTAGGGCCTTGCAGCAAGCATAAAGCTGGAAGTGCTTCTATTGGTTGTTTTCTTTTGCAGACTTTTAAGGCAAATAGAATTTCATTGATGGCACTGATAGCAGTAATCTGTCTCGGGGAGTAATGCAGCCAAAAGCAGGTGGTCAGAGAGAAACCACCACTTTACTCCCAAACAAGCAAATTTACTGAAAACAGAGGATCTTAGCTTGCATTGTTAAAAAGAAAAAAAAAAAAATAAAAGACAATGTGTGGTCTCAATTATGAAGACACTCACTAATATCCGTGGGATTGTGGTTCAAGGTATGTTCTCCATTCCTTGTCTGTCAAAACTTGGACTTCAAAGCACCTATCATTCAAATACATGGCATCCACTCTCCCAAAAATACCAGAAGTTTGTGTTTATGTCCAATTATTTTAGAGTTCATCACCTGTTCTTGTTTAAGAACTCTGATCCTCTTTTGATTTATTTTAAATGAGTTCCCAGTGGTCTTTTACTCATGATGATGCGGTTTTTAGCCAATACAAAAAAGTGTTTCTGAGACATAGTTAGCGTTAGAATTTTGCCTTCATGTTGGATAGAGACGATTGACGTGGAATTTGAACCTCTGCACTCCAGAGGAGGCTCTGCTGTGTGGAGATACACCTCAGCAGCCTAACACCTTCTTTTCATGCAAACATTTTATACAAGCATCTTAAGTCATCAGAGTTTTTGTGATGAATTGGAAAAGTCACGTGACTGAAAAAAATAAATGCAAATATGTGAATAAGCATGAGAACACTGTATATATGTCCTCCATAATAAAGAAAATGCTACAAGAACATGTTAACAACCCTATTTTCAATTGAGTTGGTCTTTAAAGTCTCATTTCCACTGGAATGGACCAGGTTATTCAGGTGAGTATCTCCACTCAAAGTTGGACCGTCACAGCACATGCAGGGTGAAGCAACAACAACAATTCATCCAGCAGCACATTTTTTTCCGCGGAGAAAAGGATTACAGCCACTTTCTTGGAACTTTCTTTTATCGTAATAATGACCAATTTTCACATTGGCACTGCGCTAACTCGAGGATTCCATTTTCTATGGACCTACAACCAATGGGGGTCCAAAAAGGATATAGTTTGGACTGGTGTAATGGGTCCATTATATAATGGAAAGGCTTAAAATACTGGACAAGACAGAACCGTACCACTCAGTGGAGACGAGGCATAAGTGTCTTTGCGACCTTTTATAGCCTCATGGGGACTTTATCTGTTCTATTATTTCCACTAAATCTTTACATAAAACAAAAGTAAATTTTAGTTTTGGTTTACAAATATGCAGAATGTTTATAAAAAGGCTGCTTTTGCAACACTTTTCAACTTTTCAACCCCCTTATAAACATGTAGTTACCACTTTCTTTGAACAAACACATTTTATAGAGTTTAGCCAATTGAATCAATGTGTTTCCATCAAATAAACAGTCTTAATGACCCCAGTTTCAAGTGTTTCAGTTACAACATTACTATTTTGACAGTCAAGTATTACCCAACAATCTGGTCCAACATGGAATAAAGTTTATGTGAGATTGTTTTTGCCCAAATAGCAAATCCAATTCTGGTCAGAGGATTAGTTTTTACGGCCTCGTCTTTTTCTTCTTTCTCAAGTATCTTTTTGAAGGAGATTAAGAAAATGTGGCTAAATAAATTGTAATGATGACAAAGTTTGCCAGAAGAGCTTTAAAATGATGAAAGTATGTGACCTTTGACCTCTTTGGCCAACCCTAACCCTTTATGCTTCCTCTTTAAGTGTTAAGAGGAGGTCCAGGAGTCCTGTGTAATGGCATCACTGTAAAGGCATGGAAAGGTAGAATTTTCCATGATCCTGCGCTAACATAAACCCTCTCCTTCTGTCTGTGTTTCATGCAAAAATTTTCTTGAAATGGTGTAATTTTCCATGGATGTTTTTTTTTTTTTTTTTACATCAAGTAGTTTATTTATCAAACTTCAATCATTTAAGTTTAGTCAATCTTGAAGGACAGACAGCAGGATGATGGAATTACAAGTAAACGGTAAATAGGGGAAAAATGCTGTTTCACAAGCCCTGGGCAAAAGTATGGAAACATTTTACCCCAACAGGATAACTATGCTGAAAAATGACTTCACACCTTAAGCAGTTTGCCTAAAACAGACACCTAAAACACACTTTTATCAGTGGAATATTTGACACTAATCATTACTGAAAGTAATGGGCTTAAAATTGCACTTTTGTTGAAAGAAATAAGCAAAAATACAATTTTAAGCCTAATTTACTTTACATATCACCAGAAAAATGCTACAAGAACACATTAAAAACACTAAAAAGACCATTTTCATTGGAGTAGGTCTTTTTAGGATAAAAGGCTGATGTATAGCACATTTCAAGTACTTACATATATAAACCAGTTTCATGAGTTTTGTGTTAACTGAAAAAATGAAATAGTGTATGTTTAATGAATGGATAAAACACTGCAAAATGCAACATTTGTTTGATTAATACGTTGGTTTGAAAAATCATTTTGTATTCTGATGTTTCTGGAAAGTTAAGACTAAAAAATATAAGAAGCAGAAGGGATTCCATTCATTTTAATAATAGATGCTTAAAACTATGATAGTCGTCTAAACAAATGTTGCTTTCTGACATTGACATGTAGATCATGGAATCTGTGAATGTTATTATAATTTATTTATATATTAAGTCTTCTGCAAGACTGACTTTGCATTTGTTTTTAGCATTTAAATATGAGTATCAGCAATAGGCAAGTCATCAGAGTCTGTAGTCACAGATAAAACAGTTAATCCAGCCATTTTAAGAATGTGCTGAACCCCTTTCAGGAACATGAGACCACTGGAGCCCAACTATAGCCACTATTGGCTGAAGCTTGTTATGGCAGGAAGCCGAAGTGTCCAGACAAATTCCACTTATGCACAGGCAGAACGTCTCCTCTTGTCTTTATTATTTTTTTATTTCATTTTCTATGCTTCTATTTGGTGCAGTTCAATGCATGTGTTGTTCCAACTTTCCTCCGGAGGAGCAGAAGAGATTTCAGATTCCAGGTGGATCGCCTGTGCTCCTGTTCTTGGTGGTGGACTACGCTCCTGGCTCATCCTGGCCGTGAATTTTACTTTGTTCTTTACATTGGTGAGAGTTGAAATAATGATTTATATGTTGTCTTTTTAAGCAGATTGCACTCAAAGTTACAAGACACTGCAAAAGCCAGAACCAGCTCAGAGCTTGTGGTGCATTCAAATGCTCCAATCCAAGAGTTCCTTTTTAGCCAGGAGCCTTCCAAAACTTTTGAGCTGAAAATCCTGCCATTGAAAACCACAGGGCATTTTGCATGTAAGTTTTTTTTTTTTTACTGTTCTACCTCTGTGACTTTGCTCTGGTTTCAGAGGAAGAGCCAAACTATCTGTGGCGACTTGTTTGAGTTGGAGAGCCAGTGTAAAAGTCAGAGCAACTTTAAAAGGAAGAGGATGTGCAAAAGTGGAATGAAAGGGTGGAGGAAAAGTTTGAAAGGAAACGCTCTATAAACTTCAGAGGACTGGTGGAATCTCACACTGTCAAAGTTTCCTGCCTCTTCTCCACATAGGCGTTCATGAATGAAAACACACCGTTGTGTGCGTGAACGGCAGACACACACTGCCCTAAGAAATGAACAGATTCTGAGGTCAAATATGCATCATATAGCTTCTTATATGAGATGGAATTTGTTTAATTGCATGCCGTCAATAGCCAAGTCACAATTACTCACAACTTAAGTGCTTATTTTAGCTGTTTGATGTTAAAAAGGCCTATTTTGAAGCTTTTATTTTGAAGGCAAAAAGGATCAAAAACTTGATGCCTTTGACTACATTCACAGCAGACTTAGAAACATTTGTACCAGCTACTCAATAGTTTAAGTGGCCACTTTCAATAAAAAGTCTATGTAAACATACATGAACCCTCATTTTGGGCTTCCAGGTACAGAAGTCTGGCATTGCAACGCCAACTTTAAGTCTGGTGTAGGCCTCTACATAGAAACGGGCATTCATTTATTGAACGTTGGTAGTTCAGCTAGTTGGTCTTTCAACTGCTAAATCACAAAAAAAGGCAAAACTCTAACCCATAGTGATGTTTGGGTAGCGTCCTTTTCAAAACACAGACGCATCAGCCAGACCTGAATTACATGACACCAAATCTCTCATTTATCGGAATAGATATGTAAAAGAAAATGCCTAGAACAAAATGTGCACTGCTTACATATTTTGCAACTGGAGTACATGCCCAAGTATTAGATAGTGATAGATCCGTGTGAACACTGCATGCTAAAAGTGCGTTCAAATGTGCATCACATGCGTAGATTTACTCAAAAACGATTTATTTTAGCAACACAGTTAAGAAATATGAATAGAAACACAAACTGAAAGCATAATGTGTTAAAGAATTGAAGGTGTAAATAGAAAGGCATTTTAATATCAGACTTCTAAACTGAAAGACTCACATCGGATCTAATTAAATTACAATTTAAATAAAAATGTTTAATCTTGAAGATTAAATGTACATAGGAGTGCTAGTGATGTCTAAAACGACATGGAAGACAAGCAGATCATAGCTGTGTGGGCGTGTCTTCAGCTTTGATATTTTTCGTATCAGCACATTAATAAAAAAAAAAAAAAAACCTCCTGATTTTTATTTATTTATTTTATTTTCTACCTTCCTCCACCGACAGCATCATCATCCAGACGCAGCTCTTTCAGTAGATGGTGAACGACGCCTGACCGGGAGACTCTGAATGATTTTGTAAACCCAGACGTGGGGTTGTTCTTGCTGGCGCCCTGTAGAGATCTTCAACATAAATAAACCCAAGCTACTCTTTCAACATCATCTATCCGGCATCGTCCATCTCCAAAGCTGCTTTAGGTCTTAAACATAGTTTCCTCCAATAAAGCCATCCAGAAGGTTAAAGGGTTATGATTATTTCTCATCTTTTAGAATGCTTTTTTCCCTTCATGTAATTTTCAGTAGAGTGGCTCTTGCAACATCAGCATTTTCAGAAAGTTGAGAAGAGAAACTACAACCCCTGAACATTAACTGTCATGTTGTGAGCTTTTTAAGCTAAACTTTCCCAGATTTCATGTAAAACTTCTCAGCATTTACATCCGGATCTCTCGTCCGTGACACTTTTTGCAATGAAACGCATTTGGCCGCGTTCCACATTTTAAATTAAAAAGGATCAGTTTGTGGAAGTCCGACCCAAATATAGATCCAAGCAAGTGTAAGAAACAGACGCAACTACACAAACACGCTCCTGCCACAATGCTGTCTTTGTTCTTTAAGGTTTTTACGAGGTATGCGTGCAGTTTCACAACCTGCCCATTCAAACAAGCGTCATTTTGTAAACACAATTTGACACACTTTTGCACACCTTTTCTTTTTTTTGGATAGTTACCTCTGGGGTATTACAGCAGTCTAGACAGACAGAAGACTGAGAATCTTGGGAATGCTTTTTGTGGAAAATGAAAGGCAGAGTTGTCATTAGCAGCTTAAACCAGAAGCTTGGAGGAGCTTTGTTTGTGAATTGTCTAATGGCTTTACCACAAACATCCACACACAGACAGAACAAGGGTCAAAAAAAAAAAAAAAAAAAAAGTATCTTTTTTTTTTTTTGTTCTCTACAAGCCATAGCTTTGGAACCAAAACTTTAAGTTTAAATTTACTGTAGCTGCAAAAAAAATAATCAAGCATGCAAGCTATGTTGCTGTATTTTATATTTTAGATATTAGTGGTTACAATGCATGCTTTTTTTTTTTTTTTTTTTTTTTTTTTGCAACCAAAAAGAATTGACACCAAATGCAAAATCACTTGTCAGGGGGGTCCAGTTTCAATGTTTAGTCAATGCACAGCAAGTCATCAGATTGGGTCACAGAAATACTTCTTAAAGTGGCTGCTGTCCAGATTGCTTCTGCGATAAATGGTGACCTTAAGGTACCTGAAGGTATGGGGAGCATCTCTGATGGGTCTAGCAAACCCAGACATGGAAATGTGCTTGTTGGCCCCCTTGCAAACCCAAGGCCTCCCCGAAAAGACTTCACCATAGAAAGCATGGATTTTGGAGCTACACAAATACCATGTTGTCCATCTTGATTTTTGTAGTGGTAAACACAAACTTCTCAGTTTGCAATAAAGTTCATTTTCCAAGAGTCATTGGGGATAAAAAGCTAAATGTCATCCAAGTAAACAAACAATCATTAATCGTCTCCTTGATTAAATCATTGACGAGATACTAAAAAAAAGTGCCAGAAGAAGCCTGGCTGCAGACATGGGAGACAGTAAAACAAACTCATTTCCTCCAATTGTGTTTTCTTCATTCGATCATGGCTTACAGCTCATGGCCATAAGTGAAAGTAGGTAGAGACAATCGTTTCTTTCTTTGGCTGCACTACAAAGGTTTCTTTGCCATTTGGCTGCACCAAGAAATTCTGTCCATAAAAGTAATGACCAGATTTGGTGACCAGGGCCAAACCTGAGGAAGTCCAACTTCCCGCTGGATCTGCAAATCAAGTGGCTGTTCTTGTCTTACTGTGATGAAGCGCCCCAACAGTGGAACCAAGGAATCCCGTGGGACGTGATCGAATGCCATCTTCAACTTTCAAAGCAAATGTGAATGAAATGTATAGATTTTAAAGGGTTATCAAGGATTTTTCCAGTTAATTTAGTAAAAATGTAATTAATGTAGAGGTACGAGCAATGAATTTAAACAAATGTAATTATAAAGGAAGAACAAAAAAAGAAAAACCCAACCAAATCCAGTCAAACAGTCGAATTGGGTTTAGTAGAAATAGAGAAAAGAAGAACTTTACCTAAATGTAGGAAACAGGATTTTTCAAGAGAAAAAAAAACACAGGTTTTGAATTTCTTAGGACACTTTTAATTACATTAATACATACTGTATTTTACGCATGGAGAGCACACTAAATTATGAATAAATGTAAGTTGTTTTTACAAACTCATGTCTTATATAAGGCATATAACACCCATTAAGTGAGACTAAGGTGTCAGAAATTAACTGTGTTCACAGCAACTTTGCAACACACTGACCACGTTAGCTTATTTACAATAGCACCACACCTTGTTTGCAACACGTAAAAAAAAAAAAAAAAAGACTAATAGAGCTACAACAAACATTACTGTAACTCCCAACCTTTTTGGTAACAAGTAAGAAAAAAAAAACAGTCCAACACAGCTAAACACTAGATGAACTAGCATACCAACATTACCACCACACCTTGCTTGCAACATGTAAAAAAATAGGCTAACATTGCTAAAACAAACTTTACTTGTGATTTTGCTACCTCTGAACTTTGTCAGCAACACGTAAAAAAAATAAAAAATAACACAGCAACTTGTTAGCTTCATTAGAGTGATCACAAGAAACACAACCTTTTTCACGACAGAAAAAAAAACAGGCTAATACTGCTAAAAGAAACATTACTGTAACCACGCTAACACCTAACCTAGTTAGCAACGTGGATTAAAAACACAGTCCAACAACGCAACACGTTAGCTGTGTTAGCATATTCACAATAACAGCCAAACTGGTTTGTAACACTTAAAAAAAGAAAAAAAAAACAGACTGAGACTTTGACATAGAGCCATTTACCTCTGAAAATTGCCTCAAAATCATTAAAAACAATCAAATATAATGTGGTGCTCTGAATTGTATGATGCGCTGTCGTTTTTGTAAAATGAGACTTAACGTGTGGAAAATTTAGTAGTTATAAAAATTACATTTTCAGTTGTATTTAACTATACAACAATTAACATTATGTCTTTATTTCTTGGTCAACTGTCTATATAGAGATATTCGTTGGTCATCTTTATTTCACATTTATGAAAAAGCTGTCCTGCTGTTTTAAAGACACTTCTGTTCCTCCATTGAGGAGGATCTGTCCTCTTAAAAAATTACTGATGGTTTAAGCACAAAGGCTAAAAAAAAAGCCTGTTTGTTTAAAAGGCATTGTTAAAGACACATCCTAACCACATATTACTGTTGTTTTTCTTACGTGGTTTTTGAAAATAAAGAAAAAAGCTAAAATAAAGGCTTTGATATATTGAATGCCATGTTAATTCCCCCAGAATAAGTCAAAAACAGACTCATTACTTATAGCCTCTCATTTATCAGAGCAGAACAGTTTGAGCTACAAGCTCAATTAGGATGTGGTCATGTATTTAAGCTGCGAGCCAGAAAACAGACTTGGTAAAACAGGCAGCGGAGCCTGACTTTATAGTGTCTGACCTAGTAAACGCTAAAGGAAGACACACACCCACAACCAAACCAGTCAACTGTCACCTACCCTGCATACTTGGCTTGTGGCTTTGGCATGGCCAGTGGGCAGCCTGCGGATTCAGTTAAGGCCGAATACAGGAACTCCTCGTTCGTTGCATACTTTGACAATCAAGTTTTTAAAGCAGGGCGAAATTAACTGGGCTGTGTAACTTTCAAGGTTACAGGAAAGAAGCAGGCCGTGCCAGAGCATTAAGACTTTTCTTACAGGAAGCTTCCACAGGAAGCTGCATGTATTAAAAATAATTCAAGGAGACATGCTGAAGTTCATATGACAAATCTCATGTGAAAAAAAACAAAATATCCCAACATTGTAATTATAGGAAAACTAAACGGATCAACCTGGAATTTGACTTTTTTGTCATTGAGAAGTTTAATTTACCTTAAATTACACTTTAAATATTTCGATAGGATGGCAAATGCAATCATCAGACCAACCTATTTCCATCTTGGTCTTCAAATTCAGCACAACATTGGAGACACCATAGGTGATAGGACATACATTCTCGCACCAACACAACCATGTGGCCGTGGTGGACAGTGCAGAGCGGTCAACCACTTGTTGGTTCGGTTCCCGCCCTGTTCGCTCATGAGTCAAAATGTCCTTGGGCAAGACACTGAACCTCACATTGCTCCTGGTGGTTATAGGTTGGCGTCGATGTTTGGCAGTGGAACCAAATGTGTGTGAATGGGACTGTGAGTAGAAAGCACTTTCTTTCCTTAAAGAAAGTGCTATTAAGTAAATACCATTTACTTGGACAAGTACTTTATACTCACACACCCACAGTACTATACAGTGTTTGTAAATGACAATAACAGTATCTGTGCATGAGCTAGTAAAGTTTTTTTTTTTAACAAAGTATGCATGTATAGTATGTAAGATGTATGGTATAGAATAGCATAGTAAGTATGTATTATGTCTCATAGAGCAGCTTCAAAATGTATTTTTCCTATATCCAGTAACTAACAGAATACATTAAGAGTTTTTCTCGATATGAGTAACTGTGGAGAATTTATTTAGATGCCATCCTATGTAATTATTGTACATAGTATCCAAGGAAATTCCTAAAGATGCTTAGTAATACAAACAGCCTCTGTGTTATCTAAATTTAGCATAATAAAATTGACTCTGGATAAGGGCTGTCTATGAGGGAAATATGGGTAAATTGGTTGGGAACAGTCCCAGAAATTTTTCAAATCGCAGACAACACAGTGAGACGGTGAAGTGAATATGTTCATGCACATGTATGTTTACAGACATGTGCAGGTTTGTAATGAACACTTGAGCAACACAAGGGTAAGAAAGGGAGAAGTGAGACGCAGTTTTTATTTTGTAGAACTCAGCACTGCCCATGGAGCACGTTAGTGTTGTTCAAGTGAAAGGTGTGTGCTCTTTATGTGCAGCCTGGCTTTTAAAAATGAGGTTATGCAATAATCAGAGTGAAGTGTGTGTGGGCAACCTAAAACACTTGCATCAAAAACTATCTAAAAGGAAGTATTGGCATCAAACTTGAGGACTCAGAAAGACTAGACTGCTAGTGTTTCTATAAATCTGTAAAGCTGGCATCTGACATGGACACTTGGACTAGACACTCGAAATTCTGTTGTTATGCTTCAGTTTAAGACTTGTGAACAATGATTCCTACCGTTTGTCACTTAAACACCTCTCAGGTAAAATAAGGAAAACTGTTTATGGAAGGCTTTTGGATTGGAATACAGAAACACCATCTTCTGGATATTGTCTCCTCACAAGACTTTTAACAACAATGTGTGACAGTAAGCATCATTTTTTTATGTGTTAAGACTTGATGGTTGACTTGAACTTACAGCTAAAGACTAGAGACTTGATTTGGACATGCGAAAAGGCGCTTGTTAGCATTTCTATGTTAGAAATACAAGCATTCACACACAAATGGTTTTAGCTCTCACATCTGATTTACTACTAGGTATTTAGCCCATCCTAGTCTTCAAATAGCTCCAGGCTGTAGTAAAAATCTTCAAGTTTTAAAGAACTTTTCTTTTTTCTTAAGCTATTTTTGGAAAAGTACACACTGTTTTATGCCATGCATGTTTTGTATGGCTGGGTTGTAGTACTTGGTTATATTTAGCTGTTTCTGAAGTCAGGTCTTTTTAAAAAAATCTTTATATTGTGGTTTCTGTTGTTGACATTTTCAGAACATTTTTGAGAGCTTGGTGTGAAGGATTCCAGTATGGAAGAAGGCAAAGCGTAAACATGAATCTGGCTGCCATGGATCGATTCAAAGGCTATTTTCAGAGAGCAACTGGAGGAGAGAGGAAGTGAGTGTTGGTGAGAGCAATGGGATTGTCTCACTGACACTTCAAAGGTGGCACGGACGACTGGAACAACACGGAGCATGCTCTGCTGGTAGAATGAAATTATTTTTGCAGTTTGCTATAAATACATCACTCGGTTGTATTTGGCAGAATGTAAGGAAAGAAACTATCGGGAAATACCAACCAACATGACCAATACTACAAGACGCTCCAATTTTTGAAGTAGTAACAGCTAAATGGACAGCCTTCAGTACAAATCACATTTATTTTTGGATTTGAAATTTTAAAAAATTTGATAAGATAAGATTAAGAGAAATGCATAAGAACTTGACAGAAAACTAAGAAAATCCAGATTTTTTCTTTTCTATTTTTTCTTAAACCTTTGTCCCAGCAGATTTCTATTTGAAACTTTAATTCTGAGTCAAGGCTTGTTTAGAAAATAATATTTCTATTTGGGCCCCTTATGATTTTAACAGGGGCCTTTTGGGTTTTCTTGTGGCCCCACCTGTAGATATCCACGTTGTGTTAATATTAACTAAGTGGAGCCTGGAATTGAGTTGTGGCTCAAGTATGATAATTCCATGAACACAAGGAGCAAATATACTCCTTCACAAGTCCCATATTTTTTATTTTTTGCCATAGGGCAGGGGTGTCCAAAGTCAGGCGTCAAGGGCTGGTGTGCCACATGTTTTCCAACCAACCTGCCATTTAAGCTCCTTATTGGTCAAACACACTTGATCCAGGTAATCAGCAGCAGATAAGGCAGGGTTTCTTGGGGTAGCCTTCAAGGACTGATTTTGGACACCCCTGCCATAGGGTGTCCATGTCACTGAATTTACCAAAGTATCCCACCAACAACCTATGTAGGGCTCATTGTTGACCCTTTGTGAGCACATGTTGGCTAGGTCAGAACTCAAAGCTTGGTCCTCAATTGGATTTACAATTCAGATTTTTTATTCAAGGAACCCATTGATCCTAAAGATATGTTCACACTGAACGCCACTGTGCAGCAGGGGCGTCTGGTTTCAATGTCCAGATGTGATCAAATATCCTACGATGCCGTTTAAGTGTCAGGCAGGGCGCGCAATGTTTTCAGAATTTAAATATCTGAACTTTTGGAAAGAATTTGACTCGCATCAACCAATCAACAACTCATCTTTGGCTCATGATGTGTTGAGTGTGGGTGGAGTCCAAAACCAACGTAGAAGAAGTTGACTGTTCTTCCCCTGAGCTTAATGCATTTTTTCCTTATTTTCATCGAGACAGTAACAAAAAGCTCATTTCATTTTATTTTTGTTTGTATTTTTCCTTCCTCAGACTAATACAGCAAGTGGAAACACTGGGTCACAGAGAGAAGGAAGTACCGCTGAAAGTAGCAATGGTTCAGACGTAGTTTCTGGAGGAGATTATGACCGTCACCATCCTGAAAGAGTCTGAATGATCTCATGAACCCAAACATGGAAACATTCTTACAATGGTTTTGTTGAGCTCTTCAAAATAAATAAATCAGATCTCTCAACATCATCCGTGTCTTCCCTTCATTGACCGTATGTATGAGATAAATAGTCAATGCTTTTATGTGGCGATGAGGCTATAAACTTTTGATAGTAGTTCCTCTCACTTGCAGTGGGATTTTTATGGTTATGTTAATGAACATTTGACAATCAAAAGAGAGCTGGCAGACGCTAATTGGACGCACTAATTGCAGTCGGTGTATAGCATAAGACATAAACTTGCTATTCAGGACTTGTCATTTGTTTTCCTCAAAAATTATTACTAAAACAGCTTTTAAAGGTTAGATGCTGACAAAATATATAGACTCTTCAAGATACTTAAGTATGACTTACTTTGACAAAAAGAGTTACCTCCCCTGAACACACACACACACCCAAAACACACTGCTCATGCATGTCAGAGCCTTGGAAGCCAATAGTGCCATCATCATTTGATAATGGAAGTTCAAGTTCTCCATAAAAGCTTCCATCTGTGCAGAGAGGACAGAATATTGTTATTAATTGATAACAAAATTGATTGAGCCAAATGTTCCCCCAGATCTGAAATGTAAAACGCAGATCCCAGGGTAGGTTTCAGAGAAAGCTCTGCGGGGCTGCGAGACAGGATGACAGATGCAAAGGGATGAAAGTGGCCATGAGTCAGACACTGCAATGATGCATTAGTGAACAATAATTTTAGCGTTTTCTAAACAACTGCCATGCAAAGCGTGATGTATGAAGCCACACTGTGAAGCTCCACAAAGGTTTGGTTCCCTTTGGCAGAGGAAGAAATGTCTGTGGCTAAATAGCTGGTCTTGAAATGCAATTTTGGTTTATTGGTAATAATTTGAATACAGTTTTATGATGTCTTTTATCATGTAGACTGTTTGCATTCACACATTTGGTCACAGAGAGATGGATTCAGAATGCATGTGTGGCTTCACTGTGTGAATGCTAAGAAAGCTTTTGTATATTTAATGCTTTGCTTCTCAAAATAAAGAACTACTTCGACACATGTATTTAGTCATTTTTGAAGCAGCCATGGTAGTTTGAGCTACAAATATTTTTTTAGTTAATATAAGTGTAGGGATTACTTTATTGCTTTTTTTTCTGAACAATTCAAACATATTCTGGTGTAGAGAAAAAAGCAGCCTTTCTCAATGTCCAAATCTGTTAAATTATGTAATCTGCTAAATGGTTAAAGAGTTACGGTAACTCAAAGGTTCGGTCTTGAAGGGTTACATCATTGAACTGACTATTATATTCAGTACCTATCTTAAGCTGCCAGCCTTCATTTGTTTTCGAGAGGGTCCTGGTTCAAATCCCAGCTGGGACTTTTCCATCTGGAGTTTGTATGGTTTTCTGGACACTCTGGCTTTCTCCCATAGTTCAAAAACACACTATGTAAAGGTTATAAGTGAAAACTTTAAACTGCCCCAACCTTAGTGTGAGTGTGTATGTTTGTGTGGCCCAACCAGAGATTGGCAACCCGTCTATTGGCAACTCTACTTTAGCAAACAGTTACTTAGACAAGCTCCAAAAATACTGTGAATGAAGCAGGTTCAGAACATGGTGGGACCCCATAATTTCAGAAAACCAACCATTGAACTGAATTGAGGTGAATGTGAATCGTAGAATTCTTACTGCATACATGTATGTTTACGTAGAAATTGCTAAAAAAACTGATATGCTAAGTTTAAGAAAGATTTAGTATTTTTAGGTTTATGAAATTAAACCAGACTTAGAATAAGCCCACTGAAAGCTTTCTTTTTTCATTGTTACTTGGTTATTAAATCTAAAAAAATTTATATTTTTTAAACTTTTCCTTTTAAATTGTTGGTTTGTAATACACAAATCCTATGAAGAACTGAAACAATTGTGACCAAAATATCGTAGGGAAAGTGAGTTGTTGCAGTCCTAAAAGCTGGATAGAAGGACAGTAATAGGACTGAACAATTTCAAGCATTTGTTCTCCATGGCTTCAAGACTATTCCATAGAATTCTGTTTTAGCTTATCAATTACAGAAATTGCACCAAAATCCTTTTAATGTTACCAGTTAGTCACTTACATAAGCCATTAGAACAGTACTTATAGTTGATCTTGGTTGTAGACTTTAAACAAGTTTAACTGACATGAACTGAATTAGAAACTCATCTGTTCTTGCCCCCTAAAATAAGCTGGCCACAATGACCGAGGTGTACCCTGACAGCCCAACAGTAGCCGGGATGGGCTAGCAGTCCTGTGACCCCGAAAGGAATATAACTGGTTAAGAAAATTGATTTATTATTGCATTTGGTCAACTGTTATTTGATACTTTGATTTCTTTACTTTGAATAAAATAGAAAATTATTAATAAAATACACCAAAACTAAACATATTTAGTTTATTTAAAGTATTTGCATGACGGAATGTTTTGTATTCAAAAGATTTGTATTCAGAGTTGCTTCTTTTACCAAAGAAGTAACTGTGATCTACTTTCATTTACATCTTAGTTGGCATTTCTTCTTTTCTCAAATAAAACACATCCTAATACCAATGTTAAATATCAATTTGACCCTTTTAATTATCAAGTAGATTAAAGAAAAATACTCCTGTAATTGAAAGCACATGTTTTGAGGTGACTCAACTAAAGGAGGAAGACGTTTCTTCATCCCCTCATTACATCCTCCTGTCCGTTTTGCTACTTTCCATCCATGATTTATCATCATGTAAACTTGGGTCAAAATGCCTTTCAGCGCCTCAGTTTTATTCTACTGTTGCCAAGCTGGAAAGACGGAACTTCGCTCAGATGCAAAGGACACAGACTCCAGTGTAACTGTAATCATGCGCACTGGCTCTCTCTAATGGATGACTTGGCTTTGCCGGAGGATCCTTGAAGATTTCCATTCGTCAGTTTCACCAGAGCAAGTCTTAAAGTACAAATCCTGGTTTGCCAATTAAACACATTTTTGACTTAAAAAGGTTATTAAGGCTCAGTCTTCCTGCTTTAAAAAAAAAAAGGTCTTTGGAAACGGCTTCCCCTGTATAGACAGTTGTCTTCGTTGTCATTCCCCAAGATAAATCCTTTTGATACTAGACTGCTTAATAAAGCAAATACATAAAGTTTTGGCATGACTCCCCACATGTCATTCATCAAAGCGTGTCACTTTCTGGTACTTGACATGGTTTCTATGTATATATGTAACATTATAAATGTAATTTCATAGGTGTTGAAACAAGTTGTGTTTCTTTTAAATTTCTTTTAATGACTGTCTTAAGCTGTAGTATAGAACAGAGTTTTTTAAATATTGTTGGAAATAAAAAATAAGATAGGTTTATACTGGAAATCTCTGCCCTCCTGGCTTTGGAACAAAGGATACGATACAGGTTAGACGTTAAAGGTTAAACGGTGGAAGAAATAAGTATTTGATCCTTTGCTGGTTTTGTTGGTTTACCCAAAAGGAAAATCGGACGGTCTATTATCATAGTGATATGTTGGTTTGGACGGTGACAGATCGAAAATCAACTGTAAGGAATTGAAATATTTTTAGTTGCATTTTGTTGAGGGGAAGAAAAACTGCGTCTCTGTTGCATTGCGTTGGTACAAAAATTTAGAACATTAATTTACATTACCTCCACCATGTCTCCATCATCTGACGTCTGTCCATTTACAACGCAAGTTTTATGCGATGGTTCTACTTCCAGTCTGTTGACATGTCAAATTTACAGCAAAAAGATGCAGAATCTGGAAAAAACTCAAAATCAGATAAAAAAAATTCAAAATAAAAATTGATAAAGCCTTTTTTTATATTGCAGGTGACCACGCAAGAACACAAGTTAACACTGCAGATAGCGCCGATGTCCATTTTTGCTAAGAGTCTAACGATAAGCATTATGACTCAAAACATGCATTTTCCAAGGACTCAGTGAGGAAGGAGAGGACATGGGGCCTGACCACCAAAGTTTTGGATGAACTACTCAAAACTGGGATAGAGGACTTCTCCAGAAGCTTGAGGAAGAGAGGGGACGCACCAGAGATAAGACAAACTCACTAACAGTCACGAGACAGATCCCTCATGCAGTGCAAAGAAGACTCACTGCAGACAGATCAATCTTTCATAAAAGATCTGGTTCACTAAGAACAATTAGATTCTCCTAATTAAACTGTCACCTAAATTAAAGACACCTGTTTAAAGTAATCACCTATAGAGAAGACATCTGTTCGATCAGCCAGACTCTCCAACTTGGGAAAAACTAAAGAGCTTTCAATGGATTTAAGGGAGAAGATTGTAGACCTGAACAAGATTGAAATGGGCTACAATACAATCAGCAAGAAGCTGGGTGTTAAAGTGACAACTATTTATGCAAATGTGCCAAAATACAAGAATATGACCATCAATTCATTGTTAGTTTTGGGGCTCCAAACAAGATCTCATCTGGTGGGGTTTCCATGACCATAAGAACAGGGTGAAATCGGACCAAAACAACATGACAGGAGTCAAAGTAGCTGTGGCCACATTCACCAAGAAAACCAGTGATAATGCTTTATGCCACAATGGTTTAACATCTTGCGGTGCTCGCAAAGTTCCCCATACGCAAGCCCGCCTAAAATATGAATACCAAATTCAAGCTCTTTTGCATCAACTCAACCTGTCCAGTTATGAGGAAGAGAAATTCTGCCTATATGACCCCAATAACATCGTCCTTACTGTCAAGCATGGAGGTGAAAGCATTATACTGTGGGGGTGTTTTTCTGCACTTCACTGTGTCAATGGTAGGATCGGCGAAGCCATGTACTCTCAAATTCTGAGGGAGCTTCTGTCCTCTGTGCTTGCTAATGTCTAAGTCTTTCCTGCAAAATGGCCGAAATACTTATTTAAAGTGTATTATTTTCTATCTCATTGTTCAAATGAATCTGCCATTAGGATAACATCCACTTTTTAGGTGGGCAAACCTACAGAATCATACTTATTTCCTGCATTGTATGTTTGAGTCTAGGTACAGCTGAGATTCGATTAGATTCACTAAAGCCTGGATCAATATGATTCCAATTTTTTTTAACGATTCTTTCGATACACTCAGTTAAATTTAATTGAATTTTGAGTTTACACATTTAGACACATTCATATATATAATTTATTAGTGAAATGATGAATGATAGTAGCATACAGTGAGAGATGGATTCTCAAAAGGAGAAGCTCCAACAATTGTTCTGCCTCTCCTGAAGGGCGTTTCAGTTTCTTCACTAGGGGCGATTGCACAATAGCATTACACTTAATTCCAGACGAAAAAGAAATGAGCAAAAAATGGTGCTTTGGACCACAAATGGTTACTTTACAAAATATTTATTTAAAGGTGTTTGGAAAATTCATGCCTGTGAAAATATGTTAATTTTGTCACCTCTGTATGTTTAGGTCGATCAAACATTAGCATTAGCTGTCCTATGGAAAATCTCGTTATACTTAAGCATCAAGCTAGCGGACTTTAGTTTTATGTGTTAGATCGATCTACTTTTATGGATTGATTATAATTGATCTATTAAGCTTAGATTGACTCCTTTTTTAAACCGAAAATGTAGAATTTCAATTTTTTTTTTAATTAGTATTGAGATTTACTATCTGAGTGAAAGCCAACTTTAAACTTTGTAAGCATTAAAGTCAGATTCTGCAGAGAAAAGGGTTGGGCCTATAGATGACAGGTAACTGAAAGATGAATTGGTGTTGGTATCTGGACTTGAAATATTTTATCAAGAAACAAAACTTAAAAAAAAAAATACAGAAACCAAGAGGATTATCTGTAAAAACGTTTTTTACAGAAATCGTATTTCCATCCTCATGATAGAACTTTGGACTTGAAGAGTGGTCTGGAGCTGTTGTCCTCATTAGATTGAGATAATGGCTGGACAAATTGTTCCCAGGCACTGTGTTCACTATGTTCCACTGAGATCAGTGATCCAAGGAGGAAAATAATGCGATCTTTCCTTCCTTTATCTGCAACACTCGAGAAAAGACGCAAAGAAGCTTTGTAATGCCATGTCTGCTTGTCATGACCCCTTTTGTGTATCCTCCACCCATCCGTGGACAAGGCTTTAGACGCGATTCCATTTCCAAGGGCTCACTGTCAAGACCTTAAAAAAAAAAAAAAAAAAAAAAAACATGCAAGAGGTGCCAACCCTATTTTACATTTTCCTGTCTTTCTTTTTTTCCTCTCTTTTTCGTTCTTCCCCACTGTTTGTTAGACTTTGTTCTCGCAAAATGAGGAGTCTCTCATGGTTAAGTGGTAGAGTTCATGCCGAGGTTCGTGGAAATTCACCAGGTCTTTTACAAACTATTGTGGTGAGAAAAAGCTTGATTCAGATCATTGGGATGTGAGCCACGCCAGGCTCCCCTGTATCAGGAATAAGTATACAATGTGTAATAAGCACGTTTGCTGTGCGCTAAGTTGGTCCGGTCATGACATCCTTAAGCTGAGAGCTGTGCCAGCTTTCCTGTTACAAAGACAAATTGTGCATGTGGAATTTCCTGGAGTGGCTCTAAAAGCACCCCCCCCCCCCCCCCCCTCCCCGAGTCTTACAGCCAGGCACTCTGCAGCTCGGAAGAATTAGTGCCATAACTTTGTCCTTGCCATTATCTCAGTCCACTAAAATCATTGGATCGGCTGAGCGACTTGTTTTTAAAGGAAATACGCAGGAGATCACTTTGAAAAACAAATTCAAACAATGTTACGCAAGAATACATCAATCAGATGGGGTAAACAAAGGACCCAGAAAGACAGCTTTAAAGTTGTGTCCACACTGATTCGTTCATCAGCTTTCAGTGTTAAGGTAATGCACAGATCAGTGGTGGACTTAGCAGCATGCGTAAAAAGATTTGGCCCTTTGCAGCAATTGTATTTTTTTTCTTTAATACTTACCATAAAAGTATACTTAGCATAACTTCTTCACTCGTACACTTTTAAACAGCATCAAGTCAAGAATTCAAATGCTTTGACCACAGACAGTAGCAAACAATGGATAAATTAACCCCTCCCCCCTCGTGTTCCAAACAGGAAGTAGTTGCTGGTTCCAAGAAGCCATAATTCCATAGAGTTCTATTGAGAAACAGACAGTTATTACTTTCATTCAATTTGTCAGAATGACCATTAAAGTGCTGATATCCTCTTCTTAAAATCTTCTTTCTAATCCTAATTTTAAAGATATTTTGTTCTTTATCAAAAGTGATTTACGTCATAACCAGACCAATCAGTTGTCTCAATAAAGGCATATGATGCCCGCTGGTTCCATCCTGATTCTGCTTTCAGGAAGGGGTGTGAACTTTGTATGATCTGTGATATAAAATCTTTTATATTGTTTTTAACATCTATCAATAGATAAAAATATAACTGCTGGGGTAAATTAGTGTCCAGTCTCCTCAAGCATCTGAGGTGAAATCACAATAAATTGGCAAATACATGTATTTTATGTTTATTCTTTTTGGTAGACTCTCCATCGGCAGGCCACCAGCTCCTTGCTCCACTCCATTCTGATGCATTAACTTGTAAATGACTAGATCCATGTACGTTTTTGTGTTCCTCAAGCTGGCTCGAAACTAGCTGGATAGCTCTGATGTTGCTTAAAATGGATGTTGAAAATATTAATTAACAGAATTATGTTATGTGTGGGCCTTGAAGCCAGCGTCACCTTTTCCCTCACCTCCCCCTATCCCTCAGCTGTGTGGAAAAGTACTGGAATGTCTTTGTCTGAGTCCTGACTCCTTTTAAGGACATAGGCTCACGGTTTATGACCTATGACACAGGACCCCTGACTGTCGTTGCCTAGCAACGGCCATGACTGTATAAAAGTGCATGTCCGCGTGTGGTGGGCAGAACTCCCACGAGGTAACTCTGTGTAGTTGGCTGGTCGGATTTCTCCTCATTGCAAGGAGTAATAAAAGTAACTGAGATCAATAAGGCCTGGTTCTTGGATTTTTTTTAGGAACATTTATAGAAATCTTTTTAGGAAAAAAGTCATTCTTAACAGTTGGTGCCGAAACCCGGGAGACAACATCCGTCGACGAAGGACTGCGCGGGAGGTGAGCCGAATTCCACGTGGGCGGACACCGGTATCGGGATCCGTAACAAAGACCTCGGACACGACGTTTGAGCCCGAGGCCGGCGCTAGGGATCCTCCTGCGGCAGCCCTCCGAGGCGGTGACGTCTCCTGAGGGCCAACGGACCAGGTCAGTCATTGATTCAGTCTAATTACTGGTTTTAAAAGGCATAAGGTAAACGTGAATAAGAAAAAAGTGTTTGTAAAACCTAGGGGATTGCAAGAGTACAATCGCCGGGTCCGTTCTCCGCTCGCGGCACAGGAGCATTTTGGTCGGTAATATTTTCAGCGGTTGCCAATGTACATGGTAATATTTTTAGCGGTCGCTAAGGTACATTGTACGTAATCGTCGATTAGAAATCGATCAGGTCCGTCGGAATGCACGTGGGAAAAAGCATTCATTGGCAGAAGTAATTTTAAATCAACTCTATCGCCAGCAGGCACCAATGAAAAGTTGTACGTGTTTGTCGACAATAGGTTGGTTAGACGGAATAAAAGGTTTTGTGGAGAAAAAAAGGTCTTTGTTGGGAAAAAAAAGAAGTGATTTAAGAGTGAAATAGTGAAATATGGTAAAGCGCTGGGGAAAGGTTTATTTTGGGGGTGGGCAAAAAAGACAAAGGAAAAAAAACGTGCGGGGCGAAGCTGTCTGTGACGAGCCAGAGGAGCAGAAGGAGGGGCTGGAGCAAGGCTGAAGTGAGCACGGACACGCGCAGAGAGGAGCACAAAGGTGGGGGCTCGACGGGGGATCTTACAGACTTATTGATTACAGCTGAGAAATACAAGGCCTGTTAACAACTGAGCTCATAAAAATTAATAAAATAAAATAAAATTAGATATTGGATAAATAAAATAAAACTAAAATAAATAAAATAAGATTGTAGAAAGAGTGGGTGTGTTTGTCCATGGACAGTGTGACAGTGTGAGTGCAGAAAAGTTGTCTCAGTGAGTTTTATGTGTGTGAATGTTTGTGTGTATTTCTTAAATAGCTATTCATAACATTTAAAGTTCTTTTTTAATTTTCTCCTTTATTTTTCCCTTAAGTTTTAACTTGAATATTCCCTTAAGCTTTTTAATTATACTTTTAATCTTTTGTGTGTATGACTTTGACTAACAGAACTTTTAAGCCTTCTTTGTGATCTTCATCCACGCACGCACATAGACACTGCCTTGATGTATCAACACACAGCCATTCCTTACCACAACATAAAGACACCTACACATACACATTGTTGATCAACCAAGTCATTGATAGAATTAGAATACATTTAACTCACTCAAATACCCAGAACATAGACACACCCCCGAGCTGATAGCCAACCACAGATAACCAACCACAGAAACAGCAGAATGGATGAGAGAATTGTTGCAAAGTGAAGAAGTGTCAAGAACAAATAATCTGCCAGATGTTCCTTGTTCCCCACAGGAGGAGCTGTTGCAGCCAGGTGACCAGATCCTGATCAAGGTGATCGAAAGAAAAACCTGGGCTGCACCCCGCTGTGGGAGATCCTTCACTGTCCAGCTGACCACCTCCACTGCTGTGAAGATTGCTGAGAGAGCCACTTGGATCCACCAGAGCCATTGCAAGAAGCTGGTACCTCTGAAGGATGGTAGGAGTGGAAGACGCCCGGTACCAAAACCTTTGGGTGCTGAAGAAGCCAACTGATCTCCTACCCCAGCTCTAGTCCTTACAGCAGGTCACAAAACCCAGAGCAATGACGATTTCTGTGACAACTACCAGAACCACCTCAAGATTCTATGGGTTGTCCCTCAGCGAAGGGGGAAACAGACAGGACAAATTCACTAAAACCTCAGTAACTGGACCCAACCTGGGTTCGAAGCTGTCAAGAACAATTAGCGGCAACCGCCGCCGATGGAAGCCTGACTCATGCAGTAGGAGGACTGCGTAGTTTGAGCAATAAAATGAAGGAACATTCAGGTGTTGATACATCCATGTGGGACAGTTGGTTAGATATGTTTGGAGCATACAAGACCCTTATTTCTTCTATTTTGATTTCACTTGCTGTGTTTACTTCAATTCTTACTTTTTGTGGTTGCTGTTTGATTCCTTTCCTACGCATCCAACGTCTTATTATGAAACCATTGAAGACCCCAGCAGTCAAGTTATGGTACATCTTTTGCAGGCTGGTGACAATGATGATTCTGATGATGACGATGATGTATATGTTGCTTAAGGTACATTTTTATAGTCCCTGCTTTTCTTAGCTACCCGTGGCTTTTGAAGTGTTCGCACCATGAGTGGGACGAGGGGGAATTTCCCACTGGGTTTTCGCCCCCTCCACGGGCTCAGAACAGAAAAATCTGTTTCTGATGTTTTAGGTTAAAACTGTTCATGCAGGAGACTTAAAACTGATGTTTTCAAGATTGCTGTTGCGAGCTCGAGTGCTTCAAGACCCACAACAGGGCGGAACTGTTGAAAATATTAATTAACAGAATTATGTTATGTGTGGGCCTTGAAGCCAGCGTCACCTTTTCCCTCACCTCCCCCTATCCCTCAGCTGTGTGGAAAAGTACTGGAATGTCTTTGTCTGAGTCCTGACTCCTTTTAAGGACATAGGCTCACGGTTTATGACCTATGACACAGGACCCCTGACTGTCGTTGCCTAGCAACGGCCATGACTGTATAAAAGTGCATGTCCGCGTGTGGTGGGCAGAACTCCCACGAGGTAACTCTGTGTAGTTGGCTGGTCGGATTTCTCCTCATTGCAAGGAGTAATAAAAGTAACTGAGATCAATAAGGCCTGGTTCTTGGATTTTTTTTAGGAACATTTATAGAAATCTTTTTAGGAAAAAAGTCATTCTTAACAATGGAAAACATTTTTAGACGGGAATTGAGCTTCAAATTTAAATTGTGTTGAAAGAAAATCGGCAGACATACATAGAGAAAAAGACCCTTCTGTGATTGACATCAAAGTTTGAGAGACTTTTAACCCTCAACATCTCAACACCGGCAGGTGGATTCTCAGTGAAGCTACAGTCTTTTCAGTACCAGTGCTTTTGCTAGAGAAGCTGAAGTCCAGCTTCTGATCATCTTCCTCTCTTGTGCCCAAACCAAACTACTTTCTTATTTCTCTTAAGTTCTCTATAACAATGCTCTGCAAAAGAAAAAAAATCCTAGCTAAAACCGACCAATCCTCAATTGACCAATGTTGTATATGAAAGTAAAACAAGTCAGTGTAATATAAAGTTGAGCATTTATATGATGTTGTTAGTCATGGTGAAGCTGTTGTGTACTACTATAGTCTATAGGTCAGAGATATGACTTTTTCTATTTCCAGCTGAGGATTTGCAGATATAGTTTCCTTTGGATAGGATTGGTATTCAAAATTCAGCAGCATAGAAAGTCATAGATAGAAAAGCAGAAAAAAATTCTGTTTGGACCCATATCAGCAGTGACCCATGAAGTCAATGCTGACCAGTCATCTTATATTAGCACACATTTTTAAAAGTATTTTTCTCATTTTTTTGGTAACTATCCATTAGAATAGAATAGAATAGAATAGAATAGAATAGAATAGAATAGCCTTTTTTGTCCTTGTACATTGTACAATGAAATTTGAGCGCTACTCACTTGGTGCAAAGTAACAATAATAGTAATAAAATATAGAAATATAACATATACATATGAACACAAGCAGCATGAAGGCAAAAAATAAAAGTGAAAAACACAGGGATTAAACATAAACATTGCACCTGTATAATGGAATAATTGCACTTGTAATCAAGAGTAAGAATTAGACCTATTATGTGCTGTGATCTACAAGAAAGTAGGGTGGGGATCACCAATATTTTCTAGAATTGATTCAATTCCAATTTATTCAGTTGTTTTGATCCAATTAATTCAATTAGATTCAATTTAATTTTGAGTTAACACAGTTTTCACATGTAGACAGTTATACATCTATTTATGTTTTGAAGATTTTCATATTAATCTTATCCAGATCACACGCTGTAAAATGTATAAGTGAAATGAAAAAGAGATTGTTAATAGCATACAGTGTTACATGGATTCTCAAACTGAGAGGCTCCAACAATTGTTCTGTCTCTCCTGGAGGGCGTTTCAGTTTGGCCACTTGGTGGCGATCACGCTAGTGATGGTAATACTTACTTTGAAAGAGTTTTTTAAAAATGAGCATATAAAGATGTTAATTTTGTCAGCAGTTTATGTTTAGGTCGACCAAGAATTACCGTTAGCCTCTTATGGTAAACCCCATTATGCATTAGCATCAAGCTAGTGGACTTGAGCATTATGCATTGGATTGATCTGTACTTTTATGGATCGATTATTGATACATTAAGCTTAGATTGACTCAGATTGATCACTGAACACTGTGTAATTCAGTTCATTGGAACAAAAGGAACCTAAATCAAAGTTGAGTGGACTGCAGAAATTAACTCTAATTGACTTTGATTTAGTTTAGATCACAAAGTTGGCCATTTATGAGGTGTAGATATACTTTCTGCTTTCTGTCAGCTTTGTGTATTTTATTACAATTTTTCTTAACTGCACTGACTTTAAATTAAACGACACAAACTATCTGGTCACAAAACTGTTTAAATAAAATCAGTCAAATTTTATTTTTGGCTGTTATTGGTTGCACTTGTGAAAGTGGGGACTATTTGATGCTATAGAAATGATAGCTGTGAGTTCACAGACGCTTAAGTTTCTCTAAAGGCTTTTCCAAAGGAAACGTAATGGCATGCAGCATGATGCATTACACATCACAGCTCACCGCATGGGTTATGATGAGTCCCCTTGGTTCCCGAAATGATCTTACTCAGACTCGATGAGTCAGATGGGACTCTTGTGTGCACGACCCATAGATTCATCACGTCATCTTTGCAGTTTTAGCCCATTAATCTTGCAATCAAATGGATTTGTTTTATGTCCACATATTCCCCAAGGACCAGTTTAAAGTTCTAAGAGAGAAAAATCACCTTTTATTCAATGTCATCATGTGAACTTAGCATACATTGTCTATAGCAAAGCCTCGGGAATGGAAGTACAAGGACTTTTGTGTCTAGTTCTACATTATTCATCTCAATTAGCAATGGTGCTTTGATCAAACACGCAAGCTCATATGTTTTGGGGTGTGATGAGCTGGCTGCTGCTTTCACATGATGCTATGAGCCAGGCCTTCCCCTTCTAATTTGTGGGTGGTCCTTATCTCACTTATATTGAGACTTCTGATGGAGTGATGCCTGTGGTTGCGGCTCCAATTAAACTTCCTTACAAAGGTTTTTCTCATCTATCTTTAGCACTGTTTAAGTCAATGGAGGACGGGAATTTTTTTCAATCACATTCCCATTCATACTGTATGTGGAGGTGGGGAAGGGGGGTTATGGAGGGGTTATGGAGGGGGTATGGGGTTGTTCCTGTGTGTATGTTTCTCTATGTGTGTGTGGGTGAAAATACGCTAAAAATGTGGGCAGCAGCATAAAATAAGGTAGAATAGTTAACCTAAGTGTATTACCATGTAGACACACTGGCAAATCCCACCAGTCACTATTGTTGCCAGCAACGTGTTTGTGTGAGTTCTATGATCACATTTAACAAAGTCCTATCTTAATGTTAAAATACTTTTCTAACATCTTCTTTGAGAGCTTCCTCACTGTCATCCCACTTACGCAAACAAAGAAGTGAAAAGCTCTGGTCATGTGACATTTTACAGTACACATGTGACACTGCACATATTTCATTGAGACCCTTTATTATTTCAATATATGCAGAAAATGCCTAGATGGATCATTAAGTAACATTTTTATAGCCTTAGAAATGAAACTTTTTTCAGTCACACGTGGGATTAAGTGGGTTAGTCCTGGCGATCCATAACAATTTGCTTTTATTTACAGTGCTTCAAGCACGGTCTTTTCCTTTTTTTTTCTCCAAACACTGTACTGACTATGCCAGAGATATCCTGGTCAGACTTCGGTCACGTATCCCAAATTGCCACTGCATGTCAACCTAAATGACAGTTTTTCAGCAAGCTGTAATTGGTAGGCGGCAGTTGCATGTTTGCACAAAAGTAAAAATTTACGGCAACCGGACAATGTTTTTACATTTGTCGCTGTCCGAGAACATTTACACATGGTTCTATCAGAGCCTAGAACTAGCTATTAGTACCTAGTTGGTGGGCTGTGAATCGTTGCTTAGGTTCTGATCTGATTTGATTCACAAATCAAGTTCAACAATTCACAAATCGAACTACGATTCTTACTTTTTAACACTATTTTTATTGCTATGTGTATATATGTACTACATGGATGAAAATTGAAATTATTTGTATTAAATCACCAACATTTATATCTTTATTTAGAACAGGAGATCAGAATCAACAAAACTGATAAAAAAAAAATAATAATAAAGAAAACCAAACAAAGATTCAGGTAGAAATACATTTTTGTTTGTTATTTTAAACTTATTTTTTGTCAACTGGTTCAGTTCAGCAGTAACATAAACAACATAAAAAGGATAAAAACCTCAGGTTTTTTTGTATCATTTAAAAAAAAAAAAAACTTGGAAAAAGTTCTCCACAGTTTTTCTACCCTCAAAGCTCTTCAATACTTTACGGTGCAGAAAAATTTTGTTTTTTTTTCAGTAGCAGAATCAGTTGATTCACATTGATTATATCAGCCTCTCAGCAGCGTGAGGCTGCGTTTCTTCAGAATAAGCTGGAGTTTAGTCAATTGCGTCGACTGTTGAAGAGTTACCATAACCAAAAGAATGTAAACACTGGAGCTAAAGCTCCGGTGTTAAAGCTAATTCATTTTTTTCAGAAGTTACGTCAGTGAACCCAACTTCAGTCTAAGTTTTTGAACGGAAAAAAGCTCTCGCTAGTTTTACTTTGAAAACCGGAAGCTTCACTGTCACGAAGATGTGTTTATTTCCGGGGACTACCACGGCTGTTTCGGCTTTGATTTAGTTCGTAAACTTCAAATCCAACATTAATATGCATTTCAGAGTAAAAATACATCGTTCCCAGATGATATTTCGATCATATTTTACTACAATTTACTATATTTATAAAGATCGCAAATCAGCGATCTTGGACGTCGCAAATATTTGTACTCGAATTTTCGGGACATGTTAATGAAATGGTCAACCTTTCAGTTTCTGTAATAACTCCCAGCTCTATTAATGTACCAATGCACTGAGAGAATACAGTGAAAAGTGAAATCTGATCCTGAATATTTGATCTGGGGTTCCGATCTCAAATGCAAGAGATTTGTTTTGATGAATTTATTAACAGACTCAAGGGCCTGGCACGGCAACACTTAAGATGTGTGATTTGTTTGACATCTTTTTTTCTCTTCATTTTGTGCTTGACTTGGGTGGCTCCAATCCGAATGTCTCAGTTAAGGAGCCTGTGAAATGGTTACGTACAGCTGGGTGTTGGTGAAAGAAAGTTCAAGGTACAGCAAGTCAAAAAAGGCTTGACCAAGGCGTTTTATGAGTTTGACAGTCTAGAGACGAGTAGAGACTTGTGGCTGCAGAAACCAGGCAGTTATGAAGGATTTGAAAAACAAATTGCACCTGGAACAGGACTCAAACACTCCTGCTTCTGTAATTAACATTTGGAAGCAAGTAAAGAGGGAGACCACCTAAGTCACCATGTCAGTGATCTTGCCATGAAAATACAACACTGATGGTAATCATTTCAACATTAAAGAGTAAGAGCTGTCATTATGACTAATACGGAAAAAAAGGGATGTAATAAGATCTCGTCAGTTTGATTTTAAATTTGTTCTTGAAATGACACGTTTAATGAGGTCTTGCCCCGGTATCACAGTACCTTTTTTTTTCCTGAAGTCATGTTTGCAAGAACAGCAGTTTTGTGCTGCCTGAAGGCAGTTTTGTAATCAAAAACTGTCTGCAGAGAAAAGCAATTACCAACAAGACTCGATTAAAAATAAAAAAAAGTAGCAAAAATTGTGAGATTTTGCTGTAAAATAAAAGTGAAGTGAGCGCTAAAGGGCTGTCAGGCCGGGACAAGCCTTGTGTCTTGCGGGCATGACTGTCCGACAGGCTTGTGTCATATTTTATACTTCACCTCCCATGATGAAAAATCTCTGAGAACAAACTTGTACAGCTGACTGGACACATTGTATTTCACTTGCATGAGCTCATCCTGCACAGTGCACGGTTGATTTCCCACCCACATAGAGCAGGAGCGGCATCAACAAAGCGATTCAAAAGTCATTCATTAGAGGATAAAATTGGTTGACACTTTTTTAAAATGGGCTTTCATTTTCAAAGTACCAAATTTTCTGCAAAATGGGTGCGCCCGATTTTAAGGTGCTCCATCAATTAATGTAATAATCTTGAACTTCTGTCAAACTTAAGGTACACTGAACTACAAGATATATTTAATAAGATAAAACAGTGAGAGGTAAGTTTGTCAGTCAGACTTTAATAACTGTATTCACAGTATCTCTAGAACTTGTTTGACATGCTACACATTATCTGTGTTAGCGTATTCATAATACCAGTAACCCCCAACCTCGTTAGCAACACTTAAGAATCAGCTGATATTTCTTAAACCAACATAACAGTGGCTATGCTAACTCCCAAACATGCTAGTAACATAAGAAAAAGAAAAAAAACACAGTTCAAAACAGCTACATGTTAGCCATGTTAGCGTATTCACAATACCGGTAACTCCCAACTTTGTTAGCAACACTCAAGATGCAAACTGAAATCTCTAAAATTCACATTACAGTGTCAATGCGTACTCCCAACCTTGTTAGTAACACGTAAAAGAGACACAATCAAACAACGCTAAACATTAGCCAAATTAGCATATTCACATTACCTGTAATTCCCAACCGTGTTAGTAACCCGTAAAGAAGCAGACTGATGCGGCTAAAACAAACGTTACTGTGACTACATTAACTCCCAACCTTGCTAGCAATGCAAAAAAAAAAAAAAAAAAAGAGTTCGACACCACTTCATGTTAGCTGCGTTAGCGTATTCACAAGAACTCCCAACCTTGTTTACACATCATAAAAACAAACAAATTGACATTCTGACTTCTCAAAATCGCTTTGACATTAATAGCCACAACCAGAATTATAGATAGGCCGCAGTATTGTTGTATGTTAAAAATTCAGGTTTTTATGTGTGTCTTGTAGTGGGGAAAATACTGCATAAAATAACACATTTTTAAAATTTGACTGTTGTGTTTACACCACATTCATTTACATTTCAATCAATTTAAAAAAATATATTTCTTTAGGGTCAGAAAACCTGTAAAAGGCTGTTAAACCAAAACTAGGAAGTAACTTTCCTCTACATTGTAAATTAAAATGAAAATCAAAACCCAACACCACCCTCCTGGAACACACAAGGTGTAGAAAACAGCACGTGGGAGGTAATTCATTCTTTAACACTTTTATCTCTGTATGTCATCTGAGGTAATATTCATGGGATATAGGTTTACATCGGTGGTGGAGGGGGGAGCAGAGAGAGTAGCACGCTTCTATTCTAATAGTAGGTGCAACAACAAACTTTCTCTTTACAATCTGGGATCAGATATCTCTCATTCAGGTGTTGTATCTTTCCACTCTGTGTAAATCTTGCAAAACAACTCTATCAATTTTGGTAGTGCAAGTTTTACTTTACAACAACTGCTGTTGATTTTATCTTAGAGAATAGAAAGAGGTCAGGAAAATTTTGCTGCTTATTTTATTTTATTTAAAAAGAAAATCTGTGCTCATGCACACAAAATAAACCATCAGTTTCAAGGATGATTTCAACTCTAAAAATATAAACATATTTGTAAAAAAAAAAAAAAAAAAATGCTGACTCAAAACATATCATTCCAGTAGTTTTGGGCTAATTGCTGTTTTATCTTTTTTAATAATAACCACAGTAAGAATTACTAGCTGTATACACCTGCTGATCTTTGTGTTACACTACTTACATTAAGTTAGAGATGTTGTGAAAAACTCAATGGATGTCATATACATGTGTTTGTTTAGCTTTACAGACTTTGGGAAGGTAATTGTATTGGAGTGAGTGATGCACCTCATTTAGTGTTTTCCACACAATGGTCCTGCTGTGTATAGTGTTCCTTATTTAATTGAACCAAAGCCCAACAAAATCTAAAGAGAAAACCTTTTTTCCATTAATATCAACATTTTATGGATATAAAAACTGATTATTCCAAGTTCATAATTCAAATAGTCGTGAACGCACAATGTCGCTTAACTGACAAGCAGCAGCATCTGGCCATAGTGTATCTATGGGCATGAAGTAGGCAGTCACATAATGCAGGTGCACTTTGTCTTAGTGTCATCATCAGACTTGCATCAAGACACAGAACTACTGCCAGAGGTTGTGACAGAGTGGAGACCTATGAGTGACAGACCACATCAATGAACAGTACCCATGGACCCAAGCAATCAGACATCGTTTTACAAATGCCACATAACTACAGACCAATTTACGAGATATGTGGTCCAAGGCTTTTCAGATAAACTATTTGCTTGCACTTTGACTTGAATGCCACACAACCATTGCTGGGGACTTCATTGACACCAAGATACCACTGTGAACATTTGCTATAGACCATGTTACCTGAAGCAATGATCTACCGTCCTGTTCACTGATGAGTCTCCAGGCATCTTTCATAGAAATAATGGTTGTCAACGTAGATGGAGAAGCCATGGTTAACAAATTACATGTTCTGTGTGTTTAGTTCTTTTATCTCTCTCCTGTTTTGTGCAGGTCTGCTGTGGCTCCTCCTTGCTGCTCCGCCCACTTCCTGTGCGTCCTGTTGGGGGAGTTCACAGCTGCACCTTATCAGTTCAATTAGTTGTTTGCCTATTTAAGTTCTCTTGGTTCATCTGTCTGTGTTGCAGCATTTTGTCATATTTCTAGTTTTTCTTTGACATGTTTCTAGTTTGTTTTTAAGCAGCTCAAAAAAAAAAAAAAAAAACATTAAATAAGTCTGACTTGTCCTGCTCTGCATTTGGGTTCTTGAACTCTAGCCGTAACGTAAAGTCGAGGTCAATATGGTCCCCAAGATTTATTTTGGTGTAAGATATCTAGGCAGGCATCACCAATGAGAGCAAACCTGATTTGATTACTACAGATGACCTGGTCAATGCACGGAAACATCACAGGACCCATCTTCAGTTCTCTACCTGCCATTGACATGGTCAATTTTTGTTATTTGGGGCTATCTTTGTTATTGTCTTAATTTTGTGGGTAATAAATATCAAGCTAATGAAAAATGTGCTTCTTCTTATTCATTATTATTAATAATGATAATAATAATAATAATTGGGAACTTTTATGTATTTCATTACATTCAGACCAAACAGGAAAAGCCCTCATGTAAACACCATATCTGTAACTTGTTGTGAATTCATGAAAGGATGTTTTATTTTTTTAATACATGGCCTTATAATACAGAGAGATGTAAGTTACTGTTAAATTGTTTGTGTTTATTTCTTTAGTTTAAAGTGGTGATTAAAAAATCAATCAGATTAATCATACTTTTGGGTTGTGATTAAACACAATTAAATGTAATATTTTATTAGATCATTTTTCTATGACATTATGCAGCTTTTATACAAAAACAGTCCAAAGAGAACATTTTTTTTTCTTCCTTTTTACTGCCTGAAATTTTAAAATTTATAAAATGTTAATTCAACAGTGTAACTTGTGTGCACAAAACAAATCAACAGTAATATAAGCAGAACTGTAAAGACTTTTATGTCTGCAGTATTACTCCTAAGAACAGCGATGCTGATATACAGCCATAAGAAAAGTTCTGGTCAAATAGCTTAAATGTTCTACATCACTGGACATGTAAAAATATATATAACAGTTAATAACGATAAAGTACAAAAAATTGGTTGAATATGTATTTCTTTTAAAAGTAACCATAGTATGAGTGGAATAATGGCTTAGACAGTGTGAAATTTCAGATATTAATGCACTTTGTGGAACCAAGTGGGTTGTTATGCGTAATTGTAATTAATAGTATTTATTTATCATTAATTAATGCTTATGTAAATGTTGCGACATTACAATGATGCACACTTATTGTGATAAAATGGTGGATACTTGGTCCCACATTTCACCTACATCCATCTCATCCATTCATCTTATTCCAAACACACAGGCTATGCTCAAACATTTTTTTTAGCAGATTCCTTCTTGGAAATTGAAAATTCCAGATATAGAAAATACGTTTTGCAACAATTTAAGCTTCATTCATACTGGGTTTTGCTTCCATTGCTGTTTGAAGAAAAATATGCTTCTGCTCAAGAAACAAACTGCATCCAAAGCTGCTTGGTATAAACAAGAGTTACCACAGCTTTTTACACCCCGGCCAAGAAATATTTTTTTCACATCTTGATACATCCAAGAAATTGAGATGTTTCTTCTCTATAAGCAGCACAGCACTTAACTTAAAATTTACCAGTGAAAACCATTACAGCTGTGATTTTCACCATCTAGTGGCCAACTTAGCTTACCACAGTAAAGGGTTTTCTATAGTCAAGTTGTCTCAAGGCTACCAAGTCATACCTGATAACAGCAAATCCAGAATTTGGCTTAAAGAAACGTGTTTTTGTAAGCAATATATTACAAAATTATTATATTATTATATAATAATAAAGCAAGACATTTAGCTCACATAATACAAATTAAAATTTACTTCAGCATTACTTGACCACAGCCTCAGTTGACAAGTGTTTGTTAAACCATCTATTAATAGTTTCCACAGCTCCGTGTCTGTTTATTCTTGTTTGCTCGCAAAAGTGCTGTGCGTCAACAGCCAAGTACCACCATTTAATGAGAAGTCCATTTCAAAGACGTCTGACGTATTGATTTACCACTCTAAACAAACGGCCCAAGTGTCTCTTGGAGCCCGACTGTTTAATTGAAGCCCCTTTGAATGAGTCTGACCTCGGTTGCCTTTGCCAAGTTGGGTTACATGCTCTCTCTGGCTTTTTTCTGTCCCTCAAATGTAAGCACATTCACAAAAGAAGAAAAGTCCTGTAATTAATTCTGCATTATTCTAAATAAAGTGTAACTTGAAACATATGTTTTAATGTCCAAAATTAACTTTATCTGCTGTTTGTTTTTAAATATTAAAAACACCAAAATTTAAATAGATATTTATGCCTGGAAAAGAAGAATGTAACCAGTGTAAATGAGAGCCAATACTTGAACATTTTTTTTTGACTTTCCCATTTCATCAGATATGTTTCGTGGAGATCTGTTAAATAGTTCTTTATTTTTGCACAACTTTGTCATAAGGCAAACATGCACCTTAAAGTACACTATTTTTAGTTTTACAAAAGTGTATTGTAACTATACTGTCTAAAGCAGTGGTTTACAACCTTCAACACTTCAAAAGCCATTCGGGTCGATTTCCCAGGGCCCAGTAGGATCTACCAAGTTTCATATTTCCCTTTAGAAAAATACAACACTTGCTTGTATCTATGTGAATGTTACTACAGTATTGTGATAAGTATAGAGAAACTATAAACGTATAGATTTTTTTTTTAGGATGAATGAAAAAGAAAATGGTTTTTTATCAAAAATATGAAATATTTTATAACTTTTGACAGAGGTTTGCATGACTTCCTTTCAAAATAAGACACCCTGTAGACAGAATCATGTAATGATGTAGTTAGTGTGATGTCAGTTGTAATAATAACAAAAAAAAGTTTATTTTACTGTTTGTGGTGCACAGTCAAAAATACACATGTGGCTCCGGAGCATCAAGATGCAGCCCCCTGGAATAAAAGTAACAAATTCTAATTCTTCCCTTACCCCGACAACTTCTCTCTACCCCTCCAGTTGAATAGGGTATTTGGAGCTTTATTGGGGTTTGAAATTGTTTTTTTTTTTTTTTTTATGGTAAAAGGGATATGGAGTTAAGGCTGAGTATCCCTCCACCGGCAGCGTGTTCTGCATTTCGCTGTGCCGCGGAGGAGAAACACATGTAAATGTACTGTAAGTAATGACTTTGTTTTATCACAACATTTTTAAAGCTATAAACTGAGGTCATATATTTTCCAAGGGCTGGTAGCTACGTGCTAACGTAGCTGACTGGCAACTATTGATGATGTCATCGAGGGGTGGTAACGCCTAAATTTGAAAACACTATTTTTCCATAACTATTTGGTTGGCTAAAGAATTCAGATTTGGCCAACATCTTTTTCCATCAAAATCTGCTACATAAGTTTTTAAATGACGGAAGGTTTGAATTATTTTATTATTATCTTGGGTTATATTTTATCATATTATTATGAAATTAGATTAGTACCTGTGTAAAGAAAATAAAGTCTAAATCCATGTATTTTTGCCATTTTCATTTGGTAAGAATGACTAAAAAATAAATAAAAACCGAACTCTTTGTGAAAGAGACATGCAGCCTCAGGAGCTTAATAAAGATGCTCTGAGCTGAGAGCACTTTATAAACAGAACTTACGTATCCTCTGTTTCTACTAACTTTGCATTTCTTTAAATTTTCCCCTTCTCTGATTCTAGTTCAAATGGATGCCTCACCGTGGAATCCATTATTCAACGTTGATTGTAAATCAGCTATTCTTCAGCCCAGGCTTCAAGGAATAAACATTTCTACCCACTTGCTGTCAGCCTTCTGTTGAAGACTTATTTCACTTGAGTAATGAGAGCTTTTTGTTATTCTCCTGTTGGACAGTGGATTAGAACCCGCCTCCAGTATTTTGCCTCATTTGTTGGCTGAACTCAACTTAAACTTGCACAAAGCTCAGTACATCATTGCTGAGAAAAGAAGAACTTGAGCATTGTGAAAAAATCAGCATGATTAAGTTGACTCCTCCAGTAGGTTTAAGACCAGCTTACAGTTATTTTTTTCATGCTAGCTGGCAGATGAACTCTCATGCAGTTTGTGACAACTTTTACCATACTTGTGTAATATAACTGTTCTCCTTTGATATTTACGGAATACTGGACACAACCAGTGGCAATGTTATATAAAATGTTACTAAAGTAGAACTTAATAAAATACAAATTAGCAACAGATCCTTATTAAATTATTTTCAGTGCCCCCCCCCATTATATCTCATCAATAAGTTTAATCCTTACACTGATGCTTAATCTTAAAGAGGCCTTACCATGATTTTCTTCAGCATTTCAGAGTAAACTATTTCCATTTACAGTATATGGTCATATATTACCTTTGGAACACCAAAAAACAAATCATTTATGAAATATGAGTAATTTTTATGGACTGTTTTAGTACCCGGAAGTCATGTTAAAGCAAAAGATGTGTTGATGCAGGAATGAGAACAGGAAGATGACACAACTAAAGCCTTCATCACAACTGCCTTTATAATTGGATACGGGCCATCTGCTGGTTAAAAATGGGCAAATCTGTAGAGGACCCTGTAGAACACTCAGTTTAAAGAGCGAAAGGTTGGGTTGACTCACCTACAAAAATAACAAAAAAAAAAAAGGCAAAAGTTGAACCAACCAAAGTCACTTGTGTGGGTAAACAGAAGCACAGGATGTCCAGTCAATGTCCAAAGTCATCTCCATAATAATCATGAAGAAGCTCTAAAACCAAGATCATCAGAGAGAACGAGAGAGAAGACTAAATATACATTTCTAAACATACAGAAAGGGTTTTGTAGGCTTTGATGGCCCACCACTTCCAAAACCACCTTTTACAGACAAACTAGAACACTTATTAATGACAACCAAAGAGCTTTTATTGTACATTTTTAAGTTAAAACATAACCTAGATTTCCTTCTCAAGCTATGCGAGTAACAGAGCAACAAAACCTGCAGAGCGTTGACACCAATGTGGCCTTGTGAATTATGTCACTGATGATATCAGTCAAAAATGCTGCCTTTAATGTTTAAACTTCAAAAAGGTTTGAGGATTCCCCGAATTTTTGAAGCCCATCACATGAGGGATTGTCTCATTCTGAGGGAATTCTCTGGTTTCCACTGGGATAGGGGCGAAACCTAAACTACCTCTGTTGCTAGATAACATTGTCTAGGGCACCATGGTGTCATTTGTTCCCATGGTTATGATAAAACAAATGTGTTGTATAAGAGGTTTGCCCTGGTGTCTTACAGCAGTGTGGGGGTTCTCCCATCTTGATATGTCGACACTGGAAAAGAGAATGTCTGAAGTCTGTTATTGGTACTTAACGTTGATGTTTTGGGGCAGCCTGACAAAGCAAACCATGATAGTTCTACTCAAAACACCCAATCTGGCTGCAGTGGAAGCAGAACCCACCGTGAAACTATTTCCCTTCCAAAAGAGAGATTTAGGACGGAGCTTGTGAAAGCTCTGGATAGCTCAGTGAGTTGAGTCTAGAAGTGGGGCACATGTGAAGTTAGAGTTTGATTCCCAGTGGCCACAATGGCTCATGCTATTGCCTTCTTACATAGCCAAGGGATGTAGGTCCCCCTGTGCAGGTCCCTAGCCCAGAGAAAATCCTTGGAGAACATATAGGGTTGTGTCAGGAAGGGCACCCGGCGTCAAACTGCCTATAAGTGGCAGAAATGTTGTTAGGTCCAGTGTCTTACCCAAGGACACTTCAACAGATGAGCAGGTAAAGCAAGAATTGAATCTACAATCTTCTGTCTGCTCTACCACGGTAAGTGTTTAGAAACTGGGTTCCAGCGATGTCACCCTTTACCGCCAAAGACAGGAGAACCGGCAAGCATCCAAGCTGCTCCAGCCATGGCAGATACAAAAACAGTCCTAAGGCTGGATAGAGCTGAATACATCTCAGCACATATATATGTGTGTGTGTGTGTGTGAGGGGTGGAGGAGAAGCAGCTGTGCTGAATTTAGTCATTTTTAGCCTGAGATCCAGTTGTAATTGAGTGAATTAAGACAAATAACGCTAAATGGGTTGACAGAGGTTAAATAAACCGTTCAGCTAATTGGAAGGGAGGTAAAGATGTGTTCTTTTCCGAGAACCTTACCTAACTATTACTTCACAAAGCGTCTCCGTAAAAGTTTGCTGGACTTTTCGTTTAGACAAATTATCCATCTTCAGCTCTTGAGGTTTTTAAACGCTAACTGCACAGAAACCTCATCCTTAATTTTTTAAATGAATAAGTCAAATGTGTTGTCTCAGTTTCGCCCTTTTAGTTTCAAAAGTGTAGTAGCTTTCATTTAAACTTTGTTTATTCGTAAGTTGCAATTACGCATGAATACTATTGTTTGATGCAGTTGTTGCATGTCACAGTTCTAGTACAAGTGTTGAAGACCTGCCCTGATTTGTACTCCTTTGTTTGAACTGATAAAGACTCTAGATAGCATTTAATGTCAATCCTGAGTCATTGAATGAGCAATAAATCAAGTGTGTCTGTTTTCCCTCATGAGATCTTGATGTTCTGTCATTCTTTCCTTCATTCAACCTCATATGATTGATTTGAAATAAACGTTATTGTTTTGTGTCAGTGCCCGTTTTTTCTTATTTATTTGAAAATACAATGATCTAATCAACATTTTTTGCCAAATAGTTATCTTAGTATTATGCATTAGTCCAGGTGTGGCCAAACCTGGTCCCTGAGAGACTCAACCCTGCCTGTTTTCCAGTTCTCCCTGAGCAGTTTGCAGCTGATTAGCTGACTTAGGTGATTACTGATTGAGTTGAACACACTTTATTAGGTTTTCCAGGGAGAGCTGTAAAACAAGCAGGGTTGAGGTTCTTGAGGACCAGGGTTGGCCACCCTTGCCCTAGTCACATTCACCCCACGGGGTGTTGACCCGTACGAGTGCTTTGAGATTTTGGGTTGTCTAAGCATTCAGAGACCAGAGAGGCCTTTTCCTAACTTTATGCAATCCTAGGCCTTTTTACATTAAAAGTGGGGTCACCTGGACCCCCAAGACAGCACATTGCACTTTTTTTTTTTAAAGGATGTTATATCTTCACATGTGTCCTTGCAGACATGAAACCCTGTCCACCTTTGTCATGGGAGGGATCACACATCAATGTAAGAGTGGTGTCATCTGGACCCCATAGAGCTCGAGGGTTAAAGGGAGGGCAGGTGCGTCTTGCAGTTCCTTTGAGGCTCATGCGGCTACCTTACAGGACGTCATGAACTTAGAGCACACAATTTCTGTGTATGTGGTAAGTATATTGTCAAATATTTGTAAGTTAAGTTGCACTTAGGATGTATGGTTGAGGCTGTTGTACTATGCCCTTACCTCACAGTCATTAATAAGGTGCAAGTACTGGCTTGCACCCAAATGCCGCATGCACAGGGTGTGCAGGTGACACATAGATGCCTGTAAAACAGCTGTAGGATGCCCTCACAAACTACACTTGGATTGCCTAATTTCCTGAATTCTACACCGAAGGAGACTAACTCATGAACTTAACAGTCCCAATGCAAAGCATACAGGGTACGACACGTCTGCATCTCAAATACACCCTTACTTACCCTTACATAAAAAGGGTCTACAATCTCAATATGTCATGTGAGCCACCTGGTTGCCCCATACAGATCAACCCATAAGGGCACCAGTTCCAGCAGCATTACGTCTCAATGATGTCCCTTGGACTATTTTCCATTTTATTACAACCTGCACTGATTAATCTTTTGTATTTATTTTTTACAGATAAAACCGACACACGACATAACATTGCACTAGTGTTATACAGCAGATTGGACAGCTCATACTTCTTTGTTTCAAGCGACGTCTCTCTTTGTCCCCATCTTATCAGAGAGATTTTTGAAGATTGTGAAACAGAAACGAAAGAAAAGGCCAGGATTACGCTGCGTTACATAATTTATGCTAGTGGTTAGTGTTCAAAGACTCCAAAACCAAATCAAACTTCAGAAACCTATAATTACATTAAATAATAAACTAATACGTAAACGTCTTTCTTGTAGAGTCATAGGTGATGTTTACCAAGGCGTGGGAAGAGTGATCTGTTAAGTCCTTTTTGTTGTGCAAATGTGCAAAGGTTGTAGTATTTACTAAAACTATAGACACTGAGTATCAAACTGATTAAATATAAAATATTTTTAACTTTGGAAATCTTAAAAAAAGTGTAACCTATTAAAAGAATTCAGATGTATTGTTTTCTACTGGTGCTGCCTGAGACAGCTGTCCAGGTTGAATGGGCTCATTGTTTGGACAAGGCCTCCATGACACAGGCCATTTCATTACAGAATGAGCCCAGGCACGGGCGATGGATGGTGGGTGGATTCCCCCTCCTGTTCCCTGTCAATGAGCTCCATTCTCTCCTTTGGGCTACCTGCATGTGGAGGAAGACAGCCATAGGGGCGACAGACTCTCAAAAACAATCTGGCACCCGCCGTCGCAGCAACAGACACAGAGAACCATTCAGTTAAACAAGAGAGAAAAAAAAGAAGGTAATTTAATAGGGCCTGAAAACGTGTGGCAACATCACCATATCACTTATCTGTTTTCTTCACTCAGGCACAAAGGTGAGAACAATTTATGCAAGAGAAGGTCTTATCTAACTGCCTTGTTTGGCTGGCATGCATTCTCTCTCCAGCGAGACCTTCACTTGTAGACGTTTACAGTTACAGCAGCGTGGTCAGATGACCCGAGGGTCTGTGAATGCTGTTTCTGTGCTCTGCTCCAGCCTCTCCGTGCTTCATGCTTCTTTTCTACAAACCTCGAAGCTGCTGGAACAACATTATATCTACCCCTCCCCCCAAGCCTCCTTTCCTTCACCTCCCTCAGCATCGCAATGACCTCCCAGTGAACCCACATCCTTCTGACCTGTGTTTGCATCCTGATAGTCTCAGGTATTGATTATCAATGGAAACTGAAGAATGGATTCACTTTGCATTGTTGTTAGTTTAGTCCATAAGGGAGAAAAGTGTTCTGGAATGTTCCCTTGTGTTAAATATAGTGTGAGTCCTGCTCAGTTCTGCGGAGCTTATTAGAAAAGAGTGCAAGGCACAACTCATTGTTTGTCTGTAAATTATATATCTGCGTTCCCAACGGCCTCGGCAACCACTTCCAGTAAAAAGTCTACATGAATCTGCGTAAATGGTTATTTCAGGCTTCCGTGTTAGCAATGTAAGTTTCTTTGACCAATTTCAGGTTCAGTGTCAGGGATAGGCAACTCCAGGCCTTAACGGCTGCATCTCTGCAGGATTTCCAGATATCCAAGCCTTACTCATCACTGATTACCTGGTTCCGGTATATCCAGCCAATGTTTTAGATTCGATTTGTAATCAAGAAAGAATAATGCATGTGCAATACAATCAATCAACAGAAGTTTACATCCATAAAGACATGTCAGAAATGGGATAACTACACATCAAATGATAGGGAAAGGGAGTGGGAGGAGGCAAACTTATAGAATTCCACCCCAGCCCTACCTAACAATTTTCCCAAAATGAATTAAGAATCATTGAGTAAAATAACAATCTTGTGACAATGTAAGTAGATACAGCTCAAAATTTTCCTTAGCATATGCAGATATGCCATCAAAGTTCAGAAAAAATGGGCAGATTATTTTTCATTAAGAAAATCATCAATGTAACATGGTTAACATGCAAGAATGCAACCCTTAATGCCTGGAATTGCCTATCGCTGTTCCACGTACAAAAACAGGCAGGCATTTAATGTACATTAAAAGTTCAATCATTTCAATTTTGACCAGTAAGGGACTGAGATTTGGTAGTGATGTATGGATCTCAGAAGAGTCCATGAAAACTGGTCATGGAGAAGAAATTCCTAATTGCGGTTTGTGCCCAGACGGAATGATAAGACCCCAAATAGTTTATGCATTAGAGCTGTGAAATAAAAAATCAAAGTTTCACAAGATTTGCATCCTTTTGACATTTTGCACCAAGCCTCTTCCAAGCGGCCTCTGTAGGTGGTGGACACGTGCTTGAATCAGGTAGCGTGGGTTTTATACATCCCATCCCTAATGTGTCTGTAGCTTAAAATAATTGTTCTCTTTTCAGGTAAATAACTCTTATTTTTCAGGGACAATGTTATGTGAGCCCTGACAAAAGGAAAAAAAATAAAAAACAAGCCAGAAAACAAACACAATGAGGTAAATGAAACACATTAAAAGGCTAAGGTGTGGCCTGCGCGGTGGCGCCTCCCATTGGTTGATTTTCTCCAGGCACTCCTGCTTCCTCCCAAAGTTCAAAAACATGCATCATAGATTATTTGGTGTCTCTATAAATTTTCCCTTGATTTCTGTGTGTTTTGCCCTGCAACAGACTGTCAACCTGATCAGGGCACACCCCGTCTTTTTGAAAGAAAAAGACCATTTTAAAGCTGAAGATGACTTTAAACTAGTCAAAAATACACTCTATACATTATCAATGTAGTACATTACTTTAACACTATAATACAATACTTAATATACTATACTTAGTATAATAATAAAAACAATACAAGTTGCAAATGTCTGGTTTTTGTTCTTATATAATAATAATAATAATAATAATAATCTTTATCTATATAGCACCTTTCAAGATAAAAATCACAAAGTGCTTCACAGTAAAACATAAGTAAAACAAAGAGTAAAACACAGAATAAAAGCAGAATAAAAACGCCTCACTGGTCCCCAACTAGCAGCTTCATTAAATAGTACTTACACATGGCCAGTGTAAACATTGAAGGAAATCTTAGTTACTTGATATTTTTTTGTATGGAGTAGCCTTCATTTCTGTTGTGTTTTGCATAAAAGTTCTCTTTTCTTGAGCATTCAATTGACCCCACAAATCTGCTGCTCCAGAGACTCCAGCTCCAGATATCTCCTAATAGGCAGTTCAGATTTATAGCTTCTCTAACCAGTCAATCTGTTTTCATCTGTACTAACATGATTGTTAGATAGTTACTGGTAATGGACCTCCCGTCCATACATTTTCAGGTGGTATAGTCATTTTTTAACCTTTGACCACATTCATAATGAATAGTTTATTTCTAGCTAGTTTAGAATCATCTTCATTGAAAAAAAATTGTGCTTTCTTTCAAAGATAGTAACATTTGATCCCAAGCTTTTGAATTGAATGTGAGTGTATATATGCACAAACCTAAACTCTACTAAAACCCAAACATCTGATAAAGAAAAAAAAAGGTTGTTAATAATATAAAACAAAAAAAAAAAAAAAAAAAACAATGTCAACAGGTCATACTATATGAATTTATTAACAAGGGTTCGGCTCCTCGGTATGTTTCCTCGGATCATGAACTCTCTAAAAAAATAAACCCCAACAATTGAGAATTTATTGTTACTTGCCATGCCGTGTGTGATCCTTAACAGAAGTAACTTGACACCAGCTTTTATGTAGAAGCAGGTTTGAATGTAGACCCTCAACATGTTGATGTTAAATGGCTCAGTCTCCTCCCTGTTGGTAATACTCACCTTCCAGCCCGGCTGCAGCAAACTTCTCCCTCACCGCCATGACTTCACGGTAGTCACAGTACACACTCAGACTTCAGATCATCACAACAAAGTCGACAAACAGCCGCTTTGGCAGCATCTGAACGATTAGGTAACCTTAAAGACTTCTCTTGTTTGTTATCATTGCTGTGGAGGCAACACTTTCATGTGTCACACATTCTGACTGAGGGGGCCCACCGGTTCCACTTGTTTTGGTTGCGTGATACCAAAATGTGTTGTTGAAGGTGCACATCAAGATGGAAATTTTGGCTGTCAAGCTGGAAAATGCTTCCAGACACAAGACTTCCCGCAGTTTTTTTGTTTTGTTTTGCAAAGTCATACATGGCAGTATGATTTTTGATCATTTACAAGACTGTTTCCCGAAGTGTATTTATTTATTATTGTTGCAAACACCAACAACCAGTATGCAATGTGTCTCACTATTTGCCTCTGATAACAACGTAAAAGAAGCTCTGCTCAGTCTTACATCAGGTTTGGCCAAAGTGACACAGAAGATGAAGAATTTGCTGAATTTAGTGATTTGGAGAGAAATAAAGAGCTTAGTTTGCTCGTTGGCATGCTCTTTATCCTGAATAACTGTTCATATATTGTGCTAATATACCAGATTCTTCCTGTGTTTGATGAACCTAAATAAGCATCAATGTGTTACCCAGTGAAGCACACGTTTGTTCAGTATATTATTATTTTCATTCTAATTTTACAAAAATTGTCTGTTATTGTTCCCGTAGTTTATTAAACACATTTTTCCCAAAGTGCAACTTAGACTCCAGTCTGTCCTGTACAAGATTTTTCCTTTTTTTTTTAAAGCATTTTTGGCAGCTGTGACTTTTAGTCTGAACCGACTTATAGTAAAAAAGTGGTGGGTTGTTTTCAATAAACCACACGACTCATGTGTGCCCATTATACAAAGGTAGCAGGGCTGGGTTGAAAAAAATTGATTATTGGATTTGAATCGATTTGAGCTAATTAGATCAATAATCGATTCATAACAATAGAAATCGATTAATGGAATTTCCCATAGAACGGCTCGTGCTAACATTGGGTCGACCCAAACATACATTGCTGAATAAATGAACATCTTTATAAACTCTTAGAGATTAATTTTCCAAACTCTCACAAATCATTTTTTTCCTCATACTTTCTTCTTCTTCTGTAATAAGGTGTGATGCTTGAGCGCAATCGCCACCTAGTGGCCAAACTGAAACACCCTCCAGAAGAAGCAGAACAATGTTTACAATGTTAATGATCTGAACATTTTTTGTTAGAACTTCTCCTTTTGAGAAACCCTGTCACATTGTGTGCTATTAACAATTTCATTATTTCACTAATATATTTTACAATATGTGAACTGACTCAGATTAATATAAATATATTCAAGTTATATAGTAGATTATTCATGTATTTCTAAATAAAATGTGCATGAATGTTTAACTCAAAATTGAATTGAAGAATCAAAAGAACAGAAAAAAATTGGAATCAAATCGATTCAGGCTCTTGTGAATCAAATTGTTTCTGGAAATGAAAACTGATACCCAGCCCTAATAGGTAGGCTTGTGAGTTGAAGTTAAGTGATACAGAAACTTGTTAGCTAAAAACACGACAGAAAGTCGGAATTAAGTCTCATACGGCGTCTTAAAATAGTCATTTTTTGGATTTTGTTTTTTTTTTTGGTTTCCTGACTGACATCGTTTCAGTTTGTATTCCTTTGTGTCAAAACAAATTCAGCACTAGTTGTCAGTTTGTGTTCAATTCATTGGTTTATTTGTCTTTTCCTGGAGCGGGCATGAAACACGGCACAGGGAAAGTGTGCTTGGAATGCAACAGTTTTAATTGTATAAATAGTACTGATTGCCACACCTAACACAACAGCCTGAACAACTACATCGTTGAGAGTATAAATAAAACAACAATATTTTTTTTTTTGTATACTTTTGCACACGCCCAGTCGAGCGTCTCATATTTGTCAGGGGTTGCACTCCCGTGAACTCGGTGGCACCTGACTTGGAGGCTGCTGGTCAAATGAACAGGTTTCAACAGAAAGCTGCAGCGCTCCAGAGTCATGCATGCATCCGAGCACGCACACATACACCCATGGGTGCACTCTAAGTTAAACAGAAACACAAACTCAAAGCAGAGAGCTTAGAGGAGATTTGCCAACTTGTAAAAACACACTGAACAACAAATAGTGTGGACTAGTTACACTTGTCGAACAGCACCTGCAGTATGCACTCTTCTGTCTTTTTTTTTTTTTGCAGAAAAAGGTGGGAACGCAGTAAAAAGCCATGGAGACCAGGAGGGAGAGATTGTCAATAATAGACAGGCATTAACAAGTTGTGAAGTAGTGCTTTCATGACAAAGTGCAGCGAGTATTCCATAAAGCTCTCAGGCAAAGCTTATGCATGTCAAAACATTTGTAAGTGAGGTTTCTGTTTGTGTAAGGACGTTTGGGACCAACTATTTTAAAGTGAGACCGGCTTATTGTGTAATTATCACTTGACAATGCATGAGTGCATGTTGTTTGCATTAAAAATCCAGCAGGAGTGCGTTGTAGTCACACCATTCACTTTTTTTTAAATCAATTCGTCAACCCATCACTACATTAGAGTTTTAGGAAAAAGACATCTCCTGCATGATCATTCTTTAAGAAGTTCATCTCTGCAAACCAACAAAGAACAAACACTCTATTATTTATTTATTTTTTTTAAGACTTGTATCGTGTAAAGCTTGCCTGCCTGCCTCTGACATAATCTCGTTGGACCTCAGGTGATAGAGAATACACAAGTTTTAAAGCTGCTGTCAGGACCGACGCCAAGAAAATATCCATCTTTATTTAGGAGGCCCGGCTTCTGTCTCCTGGCATGCACAGTCACTGCTTGACTGGCAGCTCTGACAATATGGATTCAGCTGAGCACTAGCCCCAGGCGCATTGTAACTATACCTGTGTAGTGATTTGAATCCTACCAATTACGTTAACCCTTTCCTCCCTCCTCTGCAAAAAAAAAATGACACCTTCAAAATTTTAAGTGTTTTGGACTTTACGCACAATTTAAAGACTCTTTTCAAGCTCTACATACAAACTTATGGCCACTGAGCACGTGTTAAACGTTAAAGCAGATTTTTGAACTTGACCAACAAGTGATTATTTGATCATGAAGGAAAGATTAAGTATTTTGGTTTGTGTCTTGCTAGAATTATTTGACATCAAGTCCTTCATGTATTATAACAAGCAGGTTAATAAGCTAACATAACAACATAAGCTAATAGGTCCATTAGCTTATTAGCTAATAATAAGCTAATAAATAGACCTATTTATTAGCTAATAAATAGGTTTATTTTTGATTAAAGGTTAATAAAATTCATTTATTTGCCCGAGTATGTGGATGTATTTATATTTTACATTCACTTAATGACTAATTATCCTAAGTTTGTTAAATCTTTGGATGCATTTTTCTATTGTTTGTCTTCTTTATTTTTATTTTTGTTCCGATGGCCTGAAATAAATCCATATGTCAGAATAGCTGTGAAAGGAAAAACGAAAGATTCCCAACATTTGCACCACTTTAACATTTCACACCAAGTCTCATCCGATGGTGAGTACATGGCGCTACCATCAGGTTGTTACGCTACCTATGAGCAAATCGTACATTAAAGAATTTGTGTTGAAGATAGCCTTTTTCAAATTAGCATTGATCAAAAATAACAAATAAGCATAAGGATGAAACAAGCTAAAAATATGAAACTGAAAAGGTGTTCAATAGTGAAAAAAAAAATTGTTTTTGCATGAAAAGTGCTAGTTGTTTGCTAATAATTGCTAATGCTTCTAAAAAAAAATGGTTAAATAATACAAATATAGCTATTACTTTTGAAAATTAATGTAAAAAAGACTAATATTTATTTAAAGTCATCCAAATGGTCCAAAAATGCACATATATTAATTACTAAAGACATTACCTGAAAGTCAAATACAATATAGTCAAATACTAAAAATGAAAGCGTTACCTGCTATATAAATTCATGAAAAATTATTTTCAGAATTTTGTTGTTTCTAATGTTTAAGAGCCCCTTAAGAGACATTGAAGTAAAAAAAATTGAAGTAAAAAAAATTCTGGTTACTTACACACCAGTTAGTACGATGGAGGATTAGGGTCACTTTATAAAGAACATTTTATTTTTAAAATTGCAACATGAAATCTCATAAATTTACGAGAAAAAAGTCGTAACTCCAAAAGTACGAGAATAAAGTTGTATATTTTTGAATTTTAAAGTCACAGGCTAAATTTATGACTTTTAATCTTGTAAATTTATGAGATTTAAAGTTGTAAATTAATGAGAAAAGAACTAAAGTTGTCTGTTTATCAAAGATGAAAGACATGAAGCATCTTGTGAGGGTTTATTTCCAGATCGATTCAAGAACAAATTATCAGTGAAGCTGACTTCCCAGGTTTGGTGTCGGTAATGCAGAGTTTTATTTGTAAAAAAAAGATCTCAGAAATCCATGTTCACAGGACTGCCACTTTATTTTGACCTTTATCCACATACCCAGAACCCCTTTCACCACCTTATGCCATGTCTCTGTCATGCGCAGAAACTAAAGGAGAACGTAAACAGTTCTCCGGACGCCCCCTTCTCCAAATGAAATGACTGTTTCGACACAAAACAACGAGAAATGACAATTGGGGCCCTACCATGAAAATTCCACATTTTGAGGTTTTAAATGCATTTTGCTGTTCATTCCGCTCTATAAAGAACCCCAAAGCACCATTTTGATCCATTCATGCATTTAAGAGTAATTCCGTAAAAACCTGCACTGATCTACAGCAGCCCCTCCCATACCCACGAAAACGAGCGGTTGGAAACATGCTAACATAAGATCGATGCCAATAGTTCCCTCCAGGACGAGTCTGTGCTGCAAGCTCCACCTCCAGACTACAACAAACACACCCCCATCTAGCTGTGGCAGGGGACAACTAACTCCCTGTACCAGGAACCGCTCTCACACCCATCTTTCAAGGTGGTCTCGGTTTGTTTCCAATCGGACCGAACTTTGGTTCGCCCTGAGATTCCTCAGTCTGATTATGAAATGAACCAAGAGTGGAACTACTGAACCAAAACGGCCACCGTACCCGACAGTCATGTGATGTAAACATGGTATAAATGAGGTGATCGTGAGCCCCGGACAAATGTAGAGCATTACTTACAATGTTATCCAAAACGAAATAATTGGTCCAACTGTTTACTTGTTAGAATGTTGATTTTAGCACCATCAAAATAACGTATAACTCACTTTTCTGTCTCCTACACGGTGCTTGTGAGCTGCTGCCGTGAAAGCTTTATTATAGTTCACTCCTATGTCCTGATAGGGACTCCATATTTTTCTTATGCGGTTCACAGTCAAATAAAGTGTGTTTCAAAAGACAGTCTGTTTGATTATGCACTTTTATATTTCAGTTTGTACCGAAAGAATGCAGAGAAACTGATTTGTTACTCCACAAACATCCATCCGCCCATTTCAGTTATCAGACAGTTGAAACTCATGGTGCCCTTGGCAGCAGCTGTCATAACAGTGTACACTCATTATCTGATATCAGTTTGACAGAGGTTTGAGCCTCTGAAGGGAATTTGAGTCATCAAGTCTCCCTTACATTTTTGCAAAAACATTCATTTTTGTGTTTTGGTTCTTGACAAATTTTAGCACAAAAATTACACAATTAATGTGTGCTTTTGTGTAGCAGCTCAATTTTGGAACAGACATCAATAATTATTTGAAGGCAAGTTTTAGAGCATATTTGTCACATTTTAACACAAATTGTTCAATTATTTCTGCTTTGCTTTAGTTGGTCTAATTCAGCAGAAGTGGATTTTTGCAGCCTGTAGTGAGGGCTCACCATAGCTGCACATTTTTTTGAGCATAGCCAAGTGAAATAAATCCTCTGTGTCTTGCCTCCGGGTGCACCTCGTGCCCTGCATTCCCTTAAGCCAACTGGAAGATAGACAATGACTGACATGCCTTCACTGCTCAACTGCTTTTGGCTGAGATTAACATCATTGGAAGATATTATTAGAAATACTTGCGGTTGATGAGTAATGTCCAATCCACGCCCGCTGGTTCTTCCCTGACATGCTCTACCTCTTCTGTCTGGCACGTGCGCGCTTAGAAGATTCTTGGGATGGAATTGTAAACAGAGGCCGGCCCTTTTCTTTCTGTCTCCTAATGGTCGATACTGTTCAAGGTAAAGAGAGGAATGTTATTTGGTTTTGGATATGTGTTGTCAAGGGAGTCTTACAATAATACGCGCTCTCATAAAACCAGATTTCTTACTGTTGTTACTGATGTTGCATTAAAACATTTGTGACAGTCTGCAAACACGTTAGACTTTCCTCTGTTTGAAGTCAATTAGAATTCATGAGTGCAGGAAAACACATTAACTAGATAAATTAAAAGCAAACATAGTCGATCAAAGATTTTTGCCTGCAGACTAAAAGAGGCTTAAACGAAAAGAATAGGAACCAAAACTAAACTGAATGCAAAAACCCATTTTCTGTATTCTTTGAGAAGCATAACTTCCTTGTTTAAACCAAACTGAACTAAAAAAAAAAAAAAACACTTAAACCAGGTTATTTTACAAATTATATCATGGTACGAGTGAATACTTGATTCTGATTGGCTGCTAGGTGTGGATTAAAAAGTGATAATCACAGTGATAATGCATACCTAAAAAGAAGCTGGATGCTGTAGCATAGCCTAAATGTTCAGCATCCTATGTCCCAAATAGTCCACTTTTGGGGAATAAGCCATCCAAACCAAAAAACTTACGATGACGGAATGCTGGAAGTGCATTTAGTTGTTGGTTCAAGCTTCCATGGAATGCGTTCATTTCTGATAATGCTCACTTCGTCAGGCATTATCCCTTACATAATCACTTTTTAAAACGTTCAATTTTCCAAAAGATATAACTTATGTCTTCCAATTGTGGGCCATCTCTAATTCATGCCGGTTTCCAATCCGATGCTGGTCTAGCAGATGCTCCTCCCTGTTAGACACTGGTCGTCAATAATGTCCAGACGTCTTTAAGATCCGCCCATCATCCCCAGGTTGTGCAAATGCCGGTAGTTTGTGATATTTGTGTTGTGCAGTGATGGCCAAAAAAATGCTCATTTGATGTAGCGTTTAAACTTTGTGCAGTGGCATACACCAAAAAACCTTCTGGTGAGGAATCTGCACGACCTTCCTGGGGTGGATCCTAAACTTGTCTGAGAATGGCAGCTGCAGATAAAAGAGCAACAAGCTACAGATTTCCTGGTGAAGATGCAAAGAAAGCCAGGGACAAATTAGACAAACCTGTTTGAGCATGGATTATACTTTTATGGATTATAAAAGTGAAAAGGATTTTTAAGATTGATGATGCTTCAAAGAGAAAAGCAACGTTCGCAGGCAGCGCTTATCAGAATAGAATACAATGTTCTCATCATTTTAATAAATCCTGAAATGTTCATCTGGTGTTTTTGTCTGCCTTTTGTGACCAAATCTCCCAACAAAATGAACCTGTTTATATACCATCATAAACAGAATGGTGATGACTAACGCCAGTCTCTCATCATCAGTCATATCAATCAATCCCATAGTATGCCACAAGAACATGTAAGAAACACAAAAAAACAAAGGTGGGTGTCATACCCATAGCTGTGGAGTTGAATATTGAATTTATGAACTATTTAACCAAGATGAAGGAGACAGAAGACCAAGAAAGGTCTGAGGATAGAACCCTGAGGGACACCTGACATGACTGGTAAGGCCAGAAGGACTTGAGCTGGAAAAAGTGGGCAAAATCAAAGAGATCGGAGTAAAACTACTGCAAGGGGGAGTATGGGTATACCGACAGAAAGGAGGCAATTTAGAAGAATGGATTGTGAGATAGTATCAAAAGCAGCACTAATCTAGGAGAATGAGAACAGAAACCAAACCTAAATCTTGGACAATGAGAAGGTCATTTGTGATTGTGATAAGGCCAAATTTCCGTGCTGTGGTGGAGACGAGAACTAGACTGGAACAGACCGTCTTCCAGAGTTAATGACAGCAGCTGTTCAAAAGGGAGTGAGAACACAGCCAGTGGTGACAGAGGCAGGAATAATAAAGGTTAATAAGGAGAGAAAAGAGATGAGGCAGGATTTTACTAAGCCATCGAGGAGCCTCTCAAGTTCTCAAGTAGAAAGCTTTAAATAAGATTGAACATTTCTGTAGAGTTGGTCAGCTGAAAACTGGAGAATAACTGAACAGATTAGGTTCAGGCACAAAATCAGGAATTTTGTCATTGAAAAATTCTAGCAAATAATGTCAAAGAAAATTTTAGATTTAATTTGGGTAATGTTTTATACATGTCTATACAGTAGAAACTCTCTGGCCATTTATGAGAAACACCTGTCCAACTGCTCATTCACACATTTCTAATTAGTCAATCACATGACAGCAACTCAATTCATATAGCCATGTAGACATGGTCTAGGCCAGGGGTGGGCAAACTATGGCCCGGGGGCCACATACGGCCCCTTAAGATACTAATCTGGCCCTCCAACTTAAAATACATTGAATCAAAAACCCTAATTATTGTCTTATTTTCATTGTATTTCTGGTTTCTTCTCATGAATGATGTTGTTTCTCTGCCGTTCGTGTGTGTTTTTTTCTGAGTCATAAAGTGATTTTTCAGATTTCTTTGAGTTTGCATTTTCCTCTGAAGAACATCAACCCGAAAAGGGAACAAAAATCAAAATTTAGAAATTAAAATTCCCCAATTTTCTGTTTTTAAATGAATATATGTGAATTTTAATCCAAATTAAAGCATGTTTTTCTCTAAATTCCAACGTATCTTTTTAGTTTATGAGGTTCATTACCAAATCACCCCTTCCATCTGCTCCTTGTCCGGCCCTCATGCCAAATTTTAGAACCCTTTCTGGCCCACAAATCAAAAAGTTTGCCCACCCCTGGTCTAGGCAATCTGCTGCAGTTCAAACCGAGCATCAGAATGAGGAAGAAAGGGGATAGAAGTGACTGGTTCCAGCTGTAAGGTAACAGTAACTCAAATACCCAAAAACTGAGGTCTGCAGAAGAGCATCTCTGAACATGTCCAATGGGCTACAGCACCACAAAACACATTTTTAACCCCATGTCATCACATTTTGACGCCTGATTAAGGACACTCCGCGTCAAAAATTGATGTTTTGGGTGTCCCCAACTTGTTTTTTGACATGGTGGCTGCTCTGGTTAAATCAAAGCTCCTCAATTGGGAAAATTTAGACATTTTTGGTTATTGACTAATATTTTGTCAAGCTGTCAGCTTCAGCGGTTTTTGCTTTCAGTTCAGCATTTTCAGCTTTAACTCTAGCACCCTCAGCGGCCACATTCAGCTTACAGCATTCACATTTGCATTATTATCAATTAATGCAGTATTTCTAGTTACTACAAAGGCCATGTCATTTTTGTGTTTTTCCCCTTCAGCCCGTTTTGGATCCTCTAGCGCTGCTTCATTAAACCAATACCTTCAGATACTTTACACATGCTGAAAAACAACAGTAAATGTTTCACTTTAACTATAATACCAATCTCTGGGATCAAAATTAGAGTTAAACTTTACAAGGACATGAGGAAAAAATAATTTTGTTTTTGCCTTTAAAAAAAGTTCTTATTAATGAGCCCACTTAACAGCCTTTCACAGGACATTCCACATCATCCACATTCCTAATGACAGTGAATACTCTATTATTACAGACATATAAAGACACTAATGACCTGTCAAGAGGGTAGACAGACATGCAATTAAATATAATGCCTAACGTTTTACTGCAGCACAGCAGACAGTGTGGTCGCAGTCCGGGACAATCCAGCCTCCACAGGGGTGCTGCTTTGTTTCCTCTCACTGAACTGTGACTGTGGTTAGCCTTTAAAATGCCACCAAGGGAACATGAGCACTGGAGACCTAATACAGGCGGAGTAGTTGATCTGCATAAGATTAGTTAAAGACAGTTTGAGGATAGATTGGAAGGGAGTCAATGAGTCTGCCATTACACAAAGAAACATAAAAAAAACAACATTATGTAATAGTGCATGTGCACACAGGGTGGATTGTAAGGTCTGTAAGATTCAAATATTTCTATCTTATAAATAAATACACTTATATTTGTAGTTAATAGTCATTTTTTATATTAAATATGGCATTTTAGCTCATTTAATACCAGGGATTAAACAAAATATTTTTTCAGGGGTAAATAAAAAATTCTGTTGCATGATTACGAATGTATTTAGCCAAATTAAAAGGTTTTTTATTTCAAAGTAAACAAATGAAGAAAAAAATATAATTTAAACATAATATGTGTTTTGGTGTTTTTAACATGTTCTTGTAGCATTTTTCTCCTGAAAGATGACATTTATAAAGAAAATTAAGCTAATCGTCATCCGACTCAAAACTGTACCGCAGGATAGATTTAAGATAAGTCCTCATTTTTATTGTACTGGTAATGTTAGGGTGGAGAATGGGAGGGGCTGTAAGATATCAAGTAAAGATATAGTTGTTAGATTATGTGTGACAAAGGGGGGGCGAGGTTTCCAATGGTCCCGCCCATAATTCAGAGGTAAATATCTAATGAACTCCTGCCGCTCTGCAGAAACTATGTTAGAGAAAACAACCCGGGTTCCTTGATTTTGGCTAAAAAAGACATTAAAAATGAAGCTTTGAAAATAGATCAAAAGATGTTTCAAGCAGGTCTTTAAAAAAAGAAGAAAATGTGTTGTTTATGGTCTGGTATCTTTCAGTGTTTTAGTTACTAACGGATTAATCATAATCCGTAATGTCGCCATTTCTAACATAATGGATTAATCCATATCCAGGTAGTATGTCTATGGCCTCCCTGACTGTCCAGCAATGGGCAGCCACTGGTTCAGGACATCTGTGTAGGAGATTTAATATAAAACATAAAACAATGAGAAATAAATGTACCAGTAGAAAATAAACACCCAATTCCTATTAACAATTAGCATTGAAGGAGGCAGGGAACACTCACCATATATACAAAAAAAAAAACACACTTAGATGAAGAAGTTGCTGAATGAAACTGTCTCTACGGTCAGTGTTATGAACTTCTGTGAACTTTAATTAAAACTTTTTTCATGCTATAAGGCAGAGGTGACCAAACTTGACTTGTGAACCACAAAGGTTTGTAAAATATAACAGATGAACTTTGATTTAAAAAAAATTATATATATTTTAAAATATAACATTTTGGAGTTTTATTTAAAAACAGTGACTTTTGTTCTCCTTTTAGTGCCAATTGCAGCAAATGATTGAAATTACTCAGGAGAAATCGCAAACTTAAAGAAATGCTGCATTCATGTGGTGTTGGAATGATCGGAAAAATGACTAACTTGGAAAACACGCGCTGACTTCAGGGAAAAAAAAACAAGTATTTCAACAACAAATGAATGCAGAATAACTTTCTGAACCTAAACAAAGGTCAATACTTCTGTAATGAGGCATCTACCTGAAATACAGGAAAAATAAAACAATAATTAAGATCGTCAAAACAGTTTATTCTATTTCGGCGCGCCAGATTAAATAGTTTACCAGGCCTTGAAGTTTTCTCATCTCTGCTCGAAAGTGTCCAAGAACATTCAATGTTGTACTTGTCAAACAACTAAAATCAATAATTGTTGTAATTGCACAAAAATATCATACAAACAATTGAAATTCTGTTTCTGCTTTGAATACTTTGGTGCACTGAAAATCCAGTCGGTGAACAGATGCTGTCTCCATTTATCAACAAATTTTGACCCCTTCTTCTATTTCGCCCAATATCAAAATTGCTCTTTTAACATATGGACTGACGTCCACTCTCTGGATCCCAGGCTCATTTAGATTTGTCAAATAAAATCTAATTTGTGGGTGTTTATATTTCCTAAATGAGCAGGGGAACTGGTCTTTCCAGCACAATTAAGAAAGTTGTTCCTAATAAAAGGAAAAATCCATGTTACAACGATAAAATGACTAGTTAATCAACGTGATTTTAACACCAACCTGTTCTGGCTGTTGAATGGACATTTAAAAGGTCCAGAGGGTTTTAATTGTTCAGTTAGAAGGACTTGTGCAGACTTTGCACATTATACCTCATGCTTTTTTTTTTTTTTTTTGCACCATGATGTAAAATCATAATAATCTACAAGTGCCTCTTAAAACTTCCTGGCAGATGTAGAAACAAAGCAGCCACAATGCATTTTAGCTTCAGCAGACTTTGTGAGGGTGAGAAGAGCCTAAAAAAACTCCTGCCATACCCTAAACATGTCTATAATAAGCCTAATAACACACCCACTGACCACCCACCTGACAGGGAACAATTGATCTGACCCGAAGGCACAGTCGAAACAAAGTACCGAAGCTTTAGATCTTTTTTCTTTTCTACAGATGGAGTGGTTTTACGAGGACCTGATACAAGACGCTTTTGCGAACCACCACCCAATAAAGCTGCAAGTGCTGATTCTGTAAAAAAAAAACATGATTGTTTTAATATAATATGAACAACAGCACAAGTGGAAATAGAAGGGGAAGTGAAAAAGAAATATAGCAAAGTGAGAGACAATTGATGCTGAAAGTACAAAAACTAGGTAAGCTATTGGTCATTTCTCCTTATGGTGGCTGGTGATCCCTTGGGGAAAACCTCGGGGAAGACCCAGGACACGCTGGAGAGACTACATCTCTTGGGAGACTTTGTTTCCTGGGAACATCTCGGAGTCCCTCCAGAGGAGGAAGTTGCCGGAGAGAAAGAAGGATGGATGGACGGACAGACGGAGGGTTGGAAAGTGTGGTGGACCAGAAGGGTCACTAAAGTAGTAGCAAAGCTTTCTGATGATACAAATTATGATTTCTATGTCAGCAATTTACAAAAAACAGAATGAAATTGCAATTTATAAAGCATTTGATTTACTTCATATCAAAAATTACATTTGTCACTAATTTAGTCATAAATACTGTCCTTTAAATGTATTTAGAAACTCTAATTCAAAAACACAATAACACAAGTGATAAATTGAGTTAAAAAGAAATCTTTTTTTCATTCACAACACCTTTGGTAACACGTGTTCAAGAAGCCGCTTACCAATAAAAAGTCTCTGTAAATGTGTGTAGTCTGTGTGTGCATTTCAGGCTCTCCTGTTCTAAACTCTCACATTTATGCGTCACTAGTCCCTAAGTTTGTTTCTATGAGTGTTTTGGGGTTCTAAGTACGAAACACGCCGTCACTGAACGTGTGTTGCTACTATGTTTAACTTTGATCAATCAGGGACTCTGATTTGGTAGTGGTTTTGGATGGCGCCCGGTTTCTTTCACAGAACTGCAAACCCTTTGAAAATTGATCATGGAGGAGAAATTAATGATTGCAGTTTGTGCGTAATAGAATTATACGACACCAAAAGTCTTTCATATATTAGAGCAAAGAGCTGTGAAAGAAAAAGCCTGGACTAAAATTTGCTAAATTTGCACGCCTTTGAAATTTTTCCATTAAGTTTCTTCCAACTGTAGGTACGTGCGCTAGTATCGGCCGGCAACAGTCCATTGCAGAGGTGGGACCAAGTCATTGTTTTGCAAGTCCGAGTCAAGTCCCAAGTCAAAAGCACTCAAGTCTAGTCACAAGTCAAGACCAACAAGTCTCAAGTCGAGTCACAAGTCCTCCTATTAATGTTTCAAGTCCTTTCAAGTTATTTCAAAAACAGAGTGATATTAATTCCACAGATCATGTGTGCTTTTATTAACTGTATTTTACAAGCATTTTAGCTAAATTGCCTCTGAGCTCATGCATCCCCACTTCAAAAATACGAAGAGATTCCACTCTAACAAAAACCCAGTTTACTACATTTTAAATGTGGTAAGTTGGAGATGGCAGGAAACCAGGGTATTCTGGGTATTTAAGGGGCTATATCATGATTTTCTTAAACCTTTCAGAGTGAACTATATCCACATATAAGATCATATTGATCTTTTTGCATTTCTGTTGTGGATAGGATTTTACTTTGTTTTGGACACAAATTTTGCTAGCGCCAGCTTTCCCTCAGAACTTACTTGATTTTGCTGCTCTGGGATCAGATGAAGTTGGTTGTTGTTGAGTCTCTGTCAGTAATCCTTTTATCCGCATGTTCTGCTGAAGGTAAACTGCTTGTTGTTGACGATCTCTTCACTTTTATGCCAGAAATAAAAACACCGGCAAACAGGGACCCGTGCTTTGAAGAGGAGGGCGGAACTATGTTTTTACGCAATTTTACTGATTGGACTGTCATATCAATCCAAAGGGCTCTAATTTGATTGGATGTTAGGCCGACACTACATACGGAAGTAAACACGCACGGACAGAGAGACCGTGGCGCGCAGCTTTCTCAATATACTTTTTAATCCTTGGATTTGGGGGAAAAGAGCAAGTCTTTCCGAGTCAGAGGGCTAAAGTCCGAGTCAAGTCACAAGTCTTGTGTATCAAAGTCAGAGTCAAGTCACGAGTCGGCAGGGTTAAAGTCAAAGTCGAGTCTAAAGTCCTCAAATTCATGACTCGAGTCTGACTCGAGTCCAAGTCATGTGACTCGAGTCCCCACCTCTGGTCCATTGTGAACAAAATATGCTAAACGCACGCTTAAGTGGATTTTATTTGAAAACCCGTCATTAGACTTCCTTGATATTTTCAAGTTTTACACGATTATTTCTTTTCTTATGGTTAAACAGAAAGAATAGCCCACTGTTTGCCTTCAGAAGAGCCACTTGAAATGAAAACTTTGAATTTGTTTATTTCCAAAGTCAGAAGAGTTATTTTCATTTTTAAGTGGAGAAACACTTTTATCTGAAAGGACTAAAGAAGCCAGCAGATCATGGCTGAAAATTCGATCATTTTTTCAATTTGACTTGGGGAAAAATAAGATCTGTTTGTGAGTAAACGCAGCTGGAATTCAACACAAGTGATGAATTACGGGGTGACACCTACACGCCAAATTGAACTGATGAAGTAAACTCCCGGGCTCATTTCTTTAAGGAGATGTGGGGGGGGAGGGGAGTCGTGTGGCAGAAAGTGAAAATAAAGACATTTAAGCCAAAGTCATTAAATTTACTGCGTCGGTCTGTGGTCACAAATTCATCCTCTCTGTGTTTTCAATTACTGACATCTGCTTATAGTGCTGAGCTATCGGAAACTTTGATGAAACCGAAAGGTTTGGAGGGATCCAGAATTAAACAGCCAACAGTCTAATTGGCTTTTGAAATGGTTAAAATCCACTGACAGAAGTCCCGCTGACGTACTGGAAAATTCTCCTCAACGCCGTGTTCGAGTGTTATCAGATTTCAAGCTTGCATGCAATTTGGACACAATTTATATTCATCCTGGTACAATCATATTTGACAATCGTATTTGTCATTCGGATTTCTGTTTTCAAAGCCAATAATAACTTCAATTGAATGTATTATCCACAGGAGGTTTGGATAAGAAAAAATTGGAAATGTAATGGAACCCCGTTCTGCTGATACCGGTCTTGTCAACCAAGTGGCAGTCTTTGAATCAACATTTTCCTATATAGAGAAATCCCAGCTGTAAGCTTCTGTCTGTGTGAGAGCACAATGATGCGGGACTATAAAATACAGAAACAATGAGTAGGGTCAACTTGTGGCCCCCCCTGTTCCCGGGCTTGTTGAAATAACAGCTTTATATGCAGTAAATATTGACTTTGCAGAGCCAGTGTTTATCTGTGAGGCTTCATACAGGAGCTTAAGGACTATTCATATCACATTTGAGTCATTTCCAATGACTTTTGGGAATAACATGGGGCTTAAATTGCCAGTTTCCATTACCAATCTGTGGTTCTTTAAATGAAAATGCATTAAAAATGACAAATTAATTGAAGTATTTGGAAAGTTTTAATCTTTACATAGCAATCAATCAGCAGATAACATTCCAATGGGATGTCATTGCTAGTAAACAGTTAAAAAAATCCATAAATTAAAAGCACTTAAATACATTTTCCCCACAGTTTGTTTGCATTAGTAACAAGACCTCAGAACTTCAACAGACTGATCGCTCCATCTGTGAGGGTTTTATAGTTCCCCACTTAGTTTGAACCATTGACTGTATAAGAGAACTGGACAAAATAAATAGGAGGTACCAGCTGGCTCCAAAAAGTCAAAACCCCGTAGACTTCTATTGAGAATTAACCTGTCATTCTATTTGTCAGAATAATCAATAAATAATTATTAATAATTAATAAATCACAATATTTTTTGCTCTGATTCTGATTTTTAACATTCTGGCTGGGCCTAATTATTTTTCTTTTCTTTTTCTCAGTTTAAGGTAATGAAGTTATAAACTGGCCAATCAGATACCTTGTTATAAGTATGCGTTTCATGCTAACCTCATGTTTAATAGACAGATGCTTCCGAGCCCACTTTCAAGTGGTAGGGGTGTAGACTGCCAACAAGCTCTCTCCTGATTGGTGAGAGTGGTTGCCATAGAAACTATGACAAATTCGAAACAATCACTGAATAGTCATTTTCTGTCTCAAACATTACGATGTCCTCATCACAAAAAAATGGCGACTGTATTGACTTTGTTTGGAGCCAGAAGTAAACCATTTTCAATAGGTGACATCACACATACTTGATCCACGTCTCATGTACAGTCAATGATTTGGACTCTCCAGGTTTTACTCTAAAATGATTACAAACACTTGAAACAAAACCCTCCAAAGTTCAAAAACCGGGACAGAACTTTCAATCATAACCATTACTACTTGAACCTACATTAGATATACTTCAAACTTAGAGAAAACTAAAAGTTTGCCTGTAAACTAATTTTATTTCAGAAATGTTACTTTAAGTATGCCTAAGCTAAAAGTGGGCTAATTTAGTCCCAAGAAGTGAACTATCAATATAATTTTTAAGTGTACTTGGTACATTTAGGGAGATATACTTTCTATACTTAAGTATACTTTAAAACATATACTTGAAGTATACTTGTTTTTGGGGATGAAGAACACATTCCTCAGTAAGAAGACTGCTCCAATAGAGCAGACATAAACAAGATACAAAACAGTATACAACAATGTTTTATATTAGGTCTACAATCCAGCTTGACTAAATCTCTAAAGCTCTAGTATTACATGAACATCTGGGTGTCAAGAACTGGTGGTGATGGACCCAAACATGCAAGAGGCTGCGGTTTTGGCAGGAACGTCGAACTTCACTAAATAAACTTAAAGCATGAGAAAGCTATCAACAAAGAGAGAAACAAAAAATAGTGCCAAACAGCAGATGAATTGACAGAATAGAATTAAAAATCAGAGACTGAGAACGACTCACCAAACTGAAGACAGCTGTGGGTTATTATCAACTTAAACCTGGTGTGACAGAAGCAAAACAAAACCTGACAATAGAAGAGGAACCCTACATGAACAAAACAAGCTAAAATGCACAATCTTGACACTGGATGACACAGGTCTACTCGATGACCTGAGCTAATCGTCTTTATTATTAACATTCTCTAACCTCTAAGCATTAAAGTTCAAATCTGAATCAAGAGGCTACAACTTTGACTTTCAGTTTCATTCAGGTTCAAAATGGAGCCAACTCAGTTTGGCAAGTAACCACTAGGTGGATTATTACAAAAAACAACAATATTTTTCTCCAATACTAAATGTCCCAACTTTACCATAGAAACAAATAATTAAAAAAAAAAAAGAATTATTCCATTGATTTTTATTCTTAATACTACAACGTCTGAATGTTCTTTAATGTTTTCTAATAGATTCAATACAGATTTTTACAAAGTCATCATCCACTCCACAGCCCATTTTAAAGTTTATTGTCATGATTCATTTTATTGTGTCTGTTCATTTAACTTATTTTTTAACTTAACGTTCTGGACCCCCAAAACGTCAAATAGTAATGCAGAGGGTGTCATGGTGCACCTGCGCTCCTGTGCATTTCCTGATTGGACCCAGCTGCCAGCACTCATCTCATCAGCCACAGTCAGCTATTTAGAAGGGCCTGCTCCAGCATTCTTCGTTACCTTACCTGGGTCATCATATCACGTGCTGCTCTGCGGCCAACCTCTGTCACCACTGCCAAGAGCGCCATCATCTGCCCCGCTATGATACCACGCCATCATCACCTTACTCTTTTCTCCGCCGTCCTGGTTCAGTTCACCCAAGACACGTTCTGGTTGAACGTGTCTTTAAAACTCTTTACCAACTACCTATGCCTTCCATGATCCTTCTGGGTTACGGCATTTGGGTCTGCTTCACCTCACTAACATTACAGAGGGGCCCTTAACCATAACTCACCGAATGTGTATCTGGGCTATATAAACGGTCAATGTTTTACATAGAGCGGCTAGCAGCCAGTGGCACTTGATACAGACAGCCATCTTCCAGAGACATTTACACATCATCCAGTCAAAGCTTCTTCTGCTGGTCGGCGGTTCTAGCTGCCATCGACCTGTGGTCGCTTGATTTTGCAAATGTGTCAACCCCGCCTATCACTGGACGCCACCACGCAACCACGAAATGTGCCTTGGTGACACTGACTGATGTCAACTTCTAAAGAGAGAATTTCCAGTCTGCGCACAAATACAACTTTTACTTAAAACCTCCACGGCCACCATAAAAATGTGACTCTTGATTAAAAATGTAGCCGCGCAACCACCTGTCAAATTTGAAAAAAACTTTGCATCTAAGTTGCAGTGAGGTTGGATTTTGGGATATATGACCGTAGCCTGAGTCTCACAGCCTCTACTTCTTTGTTCTAAAATTTTCAAACTGTTTCATCTAATAAAATGTGATTTATGTTTGTGCATGACTTACATATATGAATTAAAAAAAATAAGTGTTTTATCAAGAAACCAATATCCACATAGTTTGCTTAAAAATTTCACAATTTAGTTAGTAACAAAAGCCAGTCAATGGAAATTATAAAATAGGTAAGGAATTAAGTTATACAAAAGGGGAAAAACCGTGTTTTGATTCACCTTCCATTTTAATTTTTTTCTATTTTTCTTTGCTGGGTGTCTCTTTATTAAGCAGTTTCAGGTTTGATGAAAACAAACAGAGAATAACCGTCCACTCTGCTTTCTTACCTACACAAAGGTGTAACATATTGTTGATGGTGTACATTTCACTCTGGGGGAGGTGGCAGAGAGTGAAAACACAGGGAATGTCAGGTTCCTATTCACCTGTCAGGCTTAACTAACACAAAGCTTTTCATGTCATATTAAGTTCAGTGACAAGAACAACACTTTAAGAAGAATGACTTATGACATTTGTTAAAGATTAATTCTATTCAGGGCTGCAGTTTTGTTGTCTTGGTGTTTTTCAATCATCACGCTCTATTTAAAATGCTGTGACTTTTATTCTGTAAATGCAAATCTATATGCAAGCTTTATTGAATGCTAGTCACAACATAAATCACCCTTAAAACCAGTGTTTTGCTACTCTACCTATTCCATGAAACACAAACTTTAAATATCACACAGGAAGTATCTTGGTGAAAACTTTAAAGGTTAAACTAAATTTAAACTTCACTCCTTCTTCCATATTTGGTCAAAGACTGAGTTTAATGGCAAATACCAGCAGAAGTTCATTTTAAGAAATATTGTTAATCTAAAGGATAGACTTGCTGTGACTAGGATATGTTTAGTTGGTATGTTAAACATGTACGGAAAAGTAAACACCCACTGGGAAATGAATTATGACTGGGACTTGTGCCAAAAAAGGTTCTCAGAAAAACTGTATAATTTATGATTCAGAAATAGAGAGAAAAGTCAAGACGAACGCATGAGAGAGAACAGAAAGGACTAAATGAAGGACAACTTCTCTAAAAACAGCAATCAAGTTTAATAAATCATGACTATCATTATTAAGGTACTGTTACTCCTCAAAGAACTCTTTTGGGTACGGAGAGAGTGAATCCAGTTTTAGGAGAAGTAAGAAAAGTAAAGTATGTTTCAACAATAAGTTGTCAGACTTTGGGTCATGTTGGGGAAAACTTCAGAATACAAAAGCTTTTGAGAATGGTTTAAGGATTCTAACTTCATAAAAAAGAAACATTTCTGTTCTTGAGCAGAAATGAGGTAAAATTTTCCAATAATAGTAGAATAATAATGAAAAAATACAAAAGGTACCATATTTCATGCACTACAGTGTACTTAAAAGCCTTCTTTAAAAAAAAAAACTATCACACAATATGTTTTTTGTGTGATTAATTAATCATGATCTATAATTAAAAAAATTAACAAATCTTTTTAATCAGGCGACATATTGCTGTAAAAAGTCTTATTTTTTGTATTTTCTTTTAAAATTGTACAATTGTGACATTATAAAATTTCATAAACGTTATTATTATTTGTGTATTATAACAGGCTTCCAAATTTTACTTTTACATTGCCAAAGGACATGTGTGTCTATATATATCTGTACACACTTCGGACTCCACAGAAGCAACAGTCTTCTGCTTTGCTTCAGGCCTCTGCATTGGTTTTTATTCCTTATGTGACTGAGTTTATCTCTTACACTTCTCAGGTTTAGACCCAGTTCACTGAAAATCTTTTTTTTTTTTTTTTTTTTTGGTGTTTTTAAAATGTTCTTGTGTGATTTTTCTCATGATGGAAGACATTTGTAAAATATAATATAAAATTTGTGACACAGCAACTGCTATGGGTGCGCTAAAGTCTCCCCTTCCAATCCATCCATTTGTAGACAAATAGAAACATTAACATCTTAATTTTCCTCGTCCAAATTGTTATCCGGCTCAAAACTTTACGGCTTTATAGTTTTTGATTTTGCTTGTGTTTTTGCTAGCCTAATGTTAGCTTGGAGTTGTGAGGAGCTGTAAGGGAGCGGGAGAGAGAGGGAATGCTCTACAGTAAAAACACACATACATATATATAATATATATATATATATATATATATATGTACTTGGCGAGGGACTTTAACACGCCTGATTAGGTTAGTCTGGAAATTACAGTAATAGAACATTTTACTGTTGTCTTCTCATTTTATGCTTTCACATATATTTTGCTGCAGACTTCAACTCCCTTGTAAGCTGCTCCTACCACAAAACAATTCTATTATTAAAAGATGTCAGCAGTGTGTGTGATGCGCTTCATTGACCGTAAATGCAACAACGGCGGATGAACCAACTGCAGTCATTTTGCTTGCTGCTAGTTTGTACATTGTCTGCTCGCTGACAGCAGAACATGTCATCTGTTTGGAATATACGTGGAGGATTATTTTTGTTTGTCCTGGTTGGCAACAGTTTGGACCATGTCACTCATCTGAGCATCCATCTATCAGGCCTATTTTTGGAGGTGCACTATGGGGGATCTTTTAGATGGTCCGTGTGACCCACTTCTCAGACCTGAATGTATAGAACAAGGCGAATAAAAATAGACTGCAACCATTTAGGAAAAATGGCTAAAAAGTTCAAAAATAAAACCATGATATTACTACTGTTTAAGGTACAATCAATTGTATTAATAATACGCTATCCTTCTTTGTGTTATGGGAGGAAAGGTCTTATTTTCCAACATTTTTGTTTGTTCTTTTTTTAATGCCCGAGTAAGAGTTGAACATTGTTTGGAGGGAGCATTAACAGCATTTGGCCTAAAATTTGCTAAACTGTCCAACCTATTTTAAATTGCTCATCATCAGATTTGCAGCAAAAAGTCAAATCCTAAATCTGGGACCTTCACCTTTTTAAAAGATGATCAGCAAAAATACTTTCATACCGTATATTTTCAAATTGTGTCCTGTCTACAGTAAATTTCAGCTCAAACAGGTGTTTGTTACTTTAGTCGCAGCGCCCCTTTAAGATGATAACCCCCCGACCCCCGATCGGCACAGTCGTGATGAGGCCGCATGTGTTTGTGCTGTGAACAGTGTAGCGATAGCCAGGGCTACTAAGGGCAGATGTATCGTATGTGCATCCATCTTTGAAGCAGTTTGGATTATTTTCTTGGGAGAAATGCAGAGACACGGTACAGCTCTGAGATGACATCATGATGTGGACTTCAGCAGCAGTGCAGCCACACGCAGCGGTAGGCGGAGCTCCAGGAATCGAGTCGTTTTTCTTCCGGGTAGGGAAAAACTCACAAAAAACAACGAATATTTCATAAATATTTGTTTCTTAGTGGTTCAAATGTAATATATGATCATATATATGGATATAGCTCACTCTGAAAGGCTGATGAAAATCATGTTAGACCTCCGTGACGATCACTTCAGTCTATCTCCTGTGTTATCTTTTAGGGTCCATTTGACCCAAGTCTTACATTGGCGTGCTAGCCATTCCATGACAAAGGTGGATGAGGGTGGCCAGGAATTCATGTCTGCCACAGACACCAGTGAAAATAAAAATCCTTGGAAAAGATAAAAAGCACTGTCTTATGGGGTCCAGATGACCCCACTCCCAATGTCAACATACCTAGTATATGCAACCAGAATGCACCAGCATACAACGGCAGTTCCTTTGACAAGCTGTAAGTGATGCTGATGTGCATGAAAAGGGTAAGATGGTTGGCTGAAACACACTAACTGGTCTTGCTTTTCAAGAGGTTATACGATGCCAAATCATAGTTTGTCAGTCTATAGCAGGGGTCTCAAACTCGCGGCCCGCGGGCAATCTGCGGCCCGCGGGATGATAATTTGCGGCCCCCGTCTTCATATGAAAGATTACTGTTAGTGCGGCCCGCAAGGCTGATATGAATGACAGTTGTTGTGTGATGAGCTGAACGAACCAATCACGGTAAGGTATATGGCTCTGGAGGGCGGGACATCGGCGGGCTGTCCGAGCCTCCTCACTCTTTAATTCATTCCTCCAATCAGCTGGACGGAGGAGGAGCCATGAAGCTGCTGGAAGTGCTTTCTCAATGAACGTGATTCGCGGGCCCCGCTCCTCTTTCTCCACGTGACAACACGTGAACACAGTCTGCCGCTTGTCAAAAAGCGTGTTCCACGCGACAATTCCGCGCACGCATCAAATATTCCACGGACAAATCAGACCCTCGCGAGCGCTTTTTCCTCCTCCACAATCAGAAAAAGTCCTCGCGAGAGAGACTGACTACTTCCGCGTGCGTGAGTGATGCCCGCGAGCGAGCAGAATCTTCAAAGGTGCTTCCACACCGGCCGCATGTCTGCGCGGGTTTATGAACGTACGCTCAGCAGGTGGTATCCACACCGGAGCAGCGCGGTCACGCACGCAGCAGTAGAGAGGAGATTCTTCTTCTATGGCGTTTTTACCGTTCATTAGCGCTGCTGCGACTGTGCGTGAAATATTGAACCGGGTTGAAGACTCAGCGCGCGCTCAGGGCGTGCACGATTTGTGCGCAGAGCTTGAGACCAGATTTAAAAACTTGCACAGCAACGCATTGAGCTTTCAGTGAGCGCGCTGCTCTCAGATCAGAGATGAAGGAGGTTCTGTAAATACAGACATTTGAAACTGAATAAAAATAGTTTTCTCTTGTCCAGTGTTTCTCAGGTATTTTCTCTTAGACACCCCCCCTCAGCTGCAAGCATCATTAGTATCCGTTAATTTGCTCAAATTAAACGTATATCTCCTCAAAATATCATACTTTTATTATCATTAAAGAATAATAAATAATAATAATAAAAAACTTCTAAATAATCAGTTTTATTAATTTTTCTCTTTTTTTTTTTTTTTTTTTTAGAATACCTCCAAAACTTCCAGACAAAGTAAAAACAATCTTTCCATGTTTCCCTCCACAGTAGTGCTAGGATTCTGTCTTTTCTCAGAGATTCAATTATTTCGCATTGGCTAACTGTAAATTGAGTTTTAGGTTGTTTTTGCTATATTGAATTTATTATCAACTACTATGTAGGATTATGCACAATATTCATCTCTAATGTAAACATGTTTTTATTCGCATTCCCCCCAGGGGGGCGCGCCCCACCATTTGAGAAACACTGATCAGTCAGTCAGTCAATATGTGGTTTCAGTCGTCTGTGTCTGCTGTATGGTCATTTTTATTATTTTAATTAATAAAAATTGATTTTCTGATTCATTTTTTAAAATTAATTTAATTCATTCATTATTTTGTGTTAAGATATTTGAGAACATTGGAATGTTTTATCAGCGATTTGCTTGTGGAAATCCTGATGCGGCCCGGCCTCACCCAGACTCTGCCTCCAGCGGCCCCCGGCTCAATTGAGTTTGAGACCCCTGGTCTATAGGCTAAGTGCTGTCTATGACATTGACACATATCCCAGCTAACAGCAACAGGGCAGCCCAACCTAAGTTAAAAAGACCCATCATCTTGTTTGATTACCTAAATCGAGTGTGTTTCTTCTGATCCTGGCTAAACAGAACCAAGGAGGACTGTAGAATTCAAGGAGATTTCAATATGAACCTTATAGAAGAACTCCGAAGTGTCTGCCTTTCACCAAATCATAATAAAGGTAAGAAAATGGTTGCATGAATCACCTAATTGATGACTTTAGGGTTTTGTAGTCTCATCTATGTGGTCTTAATAAAAAAAAAAAGTGCTAATACTTGGGTGTTTCTCTTAAATAAAAGAGCAAAGGATCATCTTGTCGAATAGCTTATGAGAGAACAAAAAGACTTTTCCCAGGAATTTTTTTCTGTTTTCCAGTGGGGGGACACGGCGAAATCTGCAGTTACTCTCACAGGATTAAAAGACAAAAATGTTCTCTATTCCAATGTACCCTTGACTGTCAAAACACCCACCTTCCACTTCGTCACAGCTCCGTCTGCTCTCCATGCTGGGAGATTCCCACTTAAATTTTTGGGAAATGCGCTCATTACCCTTCCCAAAAATTGTTTCCTTCCAATGATTAGTGATGTCTTTGCTCCGTGGGATTTTGTAAACACACGCCTGAATGCTGTAGACCTGCAAACTGCCAAAACATCTGCTATAAAGAGGCGATCACACTTGCTCATGATCAGTTCACACACTGGGACATGATGCAAGGTAGGTGTTGGAGTTTCCATTATTTGAGGGAACTTCGTTTGTTCACGAGTTATTTGATTAAAACCATTTGATTCCTATTAAACCTTCTAATTCCAAGACGTCCAGCACAGTGCTGCTGTGGTACTACTGAGTTCTTGGATATGCAACTAAAATCGAGTATTTCTCTTTGCAAACACCTTAAATCATACTTATTATGAGGCGACTTCATTAATTTGCACAGGGAAAGCCCCACGGACATTAAGTGGTGGAAGCTGGAAAACATCTGCCTGTAATTACCGCTTCGGAGCAACAGTGGTCATCTGGGCACTACACTAAACAAGAAAGAGCCCATTAATTATCACACATAACAAATACTTTGGAACAATATCCCCTAGGGCAAGTTGTTTGTAAAAGTCAAATCCCAGGATTTGGCAAACCAAATTGTGAGGGATCCAAAATGCAGCTTTGGCCAACCAACACAAGTCCTGATCACCTCCATGTGTGGTGTTCGCTCCACTCTAATAAACAGCTAGGACTTGAAGTAATTGTTTTCTGAATCCAATTATTCATTTTTATAAATAAATGTGGGCAACTTTGCAAAAAATGTTTTTAAAAAAGTTATTTCAGGTATTTAAGATTAGTGGGCATTAATGTATGAGAGGTGGACAGCCTGGAGTTGTTTTGTTCTAAACATGCTGTTTGACTTGTGACTCTTCCAACTGGACAAACTGACACACCAGACTGGATATGTGCAAAGTAAACCCCCGAAAAAAATAAGGGGCCATTAACAGTGTGTCTGGACAATCAACTCATTTCAATGGGAATATGATAGAGACTACTACTGAAAGTAACTGGTACGTGCCGAGGCCTTCAGAAAGAACACATTTTACTTACTATTTACTTCAAATTAGATATAATTCATTTGAAACATCTCAAAAAAGTAAAATTCCCTTAATTACAACTCGCCAAAATAGCAAAACAATTCTATAAGAGAATGTTTTTATTAATTCTAAGGTATTTCTCACTTAACACGTACATCTTTAAAGTCCCACTCCAATCGTGCTTTGATCTTGTGTGAAAACATTGCTTTTAAGGAGACCACTGTGGTGCAGCGGTAGGGCGGTCGACCCCTGATGGGCCGCTTTACCTACCCATGTGTCTTTGGGCAAGATGCTGAACCCCACATTGGCTCTGGTGGAAGGTTGTCACCAGTCAGTGTGTGAATAGGACTGGGACTGTAAAATGCTTTGAGCCTTTGACTCAAAGAAGGTAGAAAAGAGCTATAAAAGTATACACCATTTACTATGGTTATCATCTCTGAGGTGTTGGCAGGAGTGTTTGTGTGGAGTAAACCTACCCCCATTTCCAATCATCACTTTTTTTACACTCTTCCCTGCTATCTTATAGCTCACAACCACAACCCAACATTACAAGTGCAACAATAATAGTGAGCAATATTGGAGCTATTCAGTCATACAATTTTGAGCCAGTTCAGACGTTCATGGATCTAGTCGCCTACAAGAGGATGCATCAGAATGGAGTGGAGAAGGGAGCTTGTGACTTGTCGTTGTAGGTCCTACAATGACATCAACAAGCTTTTTACAACAGTAATTTTTCATCTGCTCCTGATTCACAATGAATTAAAAACATTATTTTCATCATCTTTAAAGTCACAATATTCAACATATGCAAAATTATATGAATCTAAATAGCTGAAAATCAGTATTTCATCTGATAATAAAAAAAAAAAAAAAGATTTTCTTCTCCTCTCATTGATGGTAATTTTCATTGGTCCTTTTATTTTGACATTTTCTTAATCCCCTGTGCAATGTTCTACAATGAAAAGGCTGAGGGGACCTACTTGAATTGGATGCCTGCTCGTACACACCTTGGCAGCACAGACCAAGAGTGCATTGTCTTCTATTAAAGACCATGAAGTAAACACATAGCAGAGCAACACAGAGTTATTGCATGATTATTGGCTACATCTTCACATCTGAGGGAAATTTTCTAAGCTTTTCGACTTGGGTTTTGTGTTTCCACCCCCATGCAAGCCAACTGTTTCTATTAGACACTGAGTCAAGAAAATAAACAAAGTGCTCATGTCTTGTAGACTAAATACAAGGGTATTTGGGAAATAATCATTAAATATGCAGTAGCTAGGTCAAAGGAAATGTTGGCAGTCGTAGCCATTTTGATAAAATATGATGTCATCAGAGTTTGACTTTCCCAAAAATGGATGAACAGGAAGAACAGACATACTTGTCAAGCTGAGCCTTCAGCCAGTCAGCTCTTCCGATCTATGCAATATTGTCTCCTTAGAAATTTTCAAATCCCGACTCAAAACTCACCTGTTTAAATCGGCTTTCTCACTTTGATTTACTGTCTATTCTTTGCTGACTTTTTTGTTTTTTTTTGCTCTGCTTTAATGTGTATTTATTCTGTTTTTATTGCTATGTACAGTGTCCTTGAGTGTCAAGAAAGGTGGTTCTAATAAAACTGATTATTATAATTTATCTATTTTTTTGGACTGATAAATCCTCAGTCCCACCAACTAGTTGTATTTAACCAATTAGATTCACCCATACAATATTGCTTCGCTCAAACATGTTTTAATTTATCAACTACTGATCAAATCCCTCTAAGATGCACCTTAAACACTGACAATGACATACTGTCATAAACGTGATGTCCTTTATGTGGGGGGATGATCTAGCATTTATTTGGTGTTCCTTTGGCTTTGGTAAGTCTGATTTTCTATTTTGATATTCTTCTAGAGTCCAGGTTGGTTTTTTTTCACTCAAGTCAAAGCAAGTTTAGCTTAGCATTCATCAATTTGTGTACTTCAGCAAGTCGTGCACTCATCCATGTGGTAAATGGTAAATGGTGTATACTTGTACAGTTCTTTTCTACCTTCCTTTAAAGGCCCAAAGTGCTTAACAGTCACAGACCCATTCACCCACACATTCACACACTGGTGGTGGCTCTGCTGCCGAACACTGGCGCCAACCTTCCACCAGAGGCAATTTGGGGCTCAGTGTCTTGACCAAGGACACTTCGACACACGGGCGAGAATCAAACCTACAATCTTCCAATCAGGAGTCATTAAGTCCTTCTGACTGGGGATCAGTTCATATTGTGTCTTTTTTTTTAGTCAATCCTTTAGTTGAGTCAATTTTAAAATTGTGGTTTTTACATTCTCCTTGATGTTCTTGTAATTTTAATCTTCTGCAGTTATCACTCAACTACAAGTCATTTGATGTTTACATTTTATGACCACATAACTCCTAGCCAGAAAAAAAAAAATGAAATAATGATCCAATCAAGATAATCTAAATTAAGAATGTTTGCTTCATTCAGGGAGGTATTATTAAACACATCAAGACCACAGCATGTCCTTAAGTTCATGTTACATAAGACTGGTGTTATGGAGCTGCATCCACAGAGACAAATGCCCCTATTATCTTTGGCAGGTAGCAAAGTGTGGAATCTCATTAACCCTTGGAAGGCGACTTTACAACTGACTGCACAAACTCAAGGTTGGCACCTGTCTTTTACATGGACTTACGGATACAGTCATGTACACACACTGTATGCGTATAAACATAACAAGAAATACCTGAAATGTTGTCAACTTGAAACTAGGTGGCATATTATCCCTTTTCTCATTTGGTCAAAACATGTTATTTTCAGTATTTAAAAGATTTTCAAAGTAATGAAATGCATTTAAACTGGGGTACAGTTTGTTCTCTTTTGAGTTGTACTTCAAAACAATACTGTTCTGTGCATGAAAGTTCTGTTTCCCGCTTTTTTAATCGAGGGTATAATTTAATTTTCTGCTGATTTTTTTAAGCCGGATGAGAGGTCCTGGGTAGCTGTCGGACACAAGTGTTTATGCTCTTTAATTTAATCTCTGGCAGACCGGGGACAACCTTCTACTGACACAATTCTTTACCAGCCTAAAAATGGGGACCAATTTTCTGCAACACTGTTGCTCCCTTGTACTCGTGCTGTTGTTGCATTCAACTTGATACTGAGCCAGTTCTCTTTCCAAAGCGTCCCTGTGGCGTTACGCCAGTGTGGCTTCAAATAGCCGCTCACACAACACGTCTCCGGCTGCTCCCAGGGCTTCAGGTGCACCCGCTGGCTATGGTCGTATCCTAACCCCCCCTGGACTTTGAATCCCCAAGCAAGTGCTTGTTTACACACCCAGGGGTCCTGCAAAAGAATGGGAAAAATACTGAAAGGGCCTGCCTTTCTTTTTAAATATAGCAAAGTAAAAGTATGTGTTCTGTTTAACCCTGGCCATTCGTATCATGTTTGATATATGACGCTTTAAGACTCCCATTTTTTAAACATGGTTACAATTAAAAAAAAAAAAAAAAAAAACCCAACCATCCATCTTTTTTTGCTCATCCGGGACCAGGTCAAGGGGCAGCAGTCTCAGCAAAGATGCCCAGAATTCTCTTCCCCCGCCACTTCCTTCAGGACCCTGAGATGTTCCCAGGCAAGCTGATAGACGTCTCCAGCGTGTCCTGGGTCTTCCCCGGTGCCTCCGCCCAGTGGGACATTCCTGGAACACACCTCCAGGGACACGTCCAGGAGATTTCTAGACCAGATGTCCGAGCTACCTCAACTGGCTCCTCTCAACGTGGAGGAGAAGCGGAAAGAGAATCCAGAAAGAGCCACTCCGAGCTCTTTCTGGATGACAGAGCTTCTCACCCTATCTCCAAGGAAGCTCATTCTGGCCGCTTGTATCTGACCCAGAGCTAATGACCAGAGGTGAGTACTGGAACAAGATCAACTGGTAAATTTAGAAAATTGCATTTTGGCTCAGCTCTCTCTTCACCACAATGGACCAGTACAGTGACCGCATAACGGTGGCTACTGCAGCAATCCACCTGTCAATTTTACGCTGCGATCTTCCCTCATTGGTGAAAAAGACCCTAAGATAGTTGAACTCCTCAAGCTGGGGCACGAGCACTCCACTCACCCAGAGGGCAAACTACCTTTCTCCGATCCAACACTGAGGCCAGTTTTTGTTTCATGTTTTTTCCTTGACTTTTATCAGTCTTTTTTGCCTGTTAGAGTAGAATTCACCTGATGGATCAATTCTGCCTGTGGTAAGATACAAAGAGCAAGAACATATCTACTGTAAAAGCACAAATCAACAATGACATGAACTGCGGACAGTACACACTCCTGCATTCTAGGACATTTACAGCTAGAGTTGCTGTCATTGTTCACATTTCACTTTGTACCCTCAGGGGTTGTTGTTACAGCAAACCAGCTGCCACTGATCCACACATTCTGATTGGCAGAGAGGTTTTGCCCTTCCTGACAAAACTCTGTATTTTATCCGAGCTGGGACATCCAGATTTGAGACCCCTTGTGGTTACATAGGTAGGCAGTAAATGAAGGCTGAAGAGTCTTTCCTGGGAAACTTGATTTCCTATGTGCCAGTCCTGCACTGAGACATCCTGTAGATACATCAAAATAAAGTTTGGTTCAGTCTTGTGTAAACATGATGTACAGAATTATTTAAATTGCTACAACAGAAATTCCTATTTGCACAAATAGGACTTAAATGACAGAAAGTCTGACAGACAAAGAGGTAGAGTACAGGCTTAACGCGCAGCATCTAATCATTTTAAAATAAAATCCATGATGTAGCATGTTGTGCTGCGCACACCTCATTTTTTCCATATTTGTAGAAATCATGAGAGACAAATTCTAGAATTAAAACTATGTTTTTTCAACACATTCTCATTCCCAAATTGTTATATATTGACGGTTGATTAAGGACCCTCTGAGTTGCTTTTTGATGTTTTGGTTCTCCCCAAATCATTGTTTTTTAACGTGCTGGCTGTTCGTAAAATCAGGTGTCCACAACCTTCTGGACGAGGTATCGGATGCCGACTGGTCCTCAAGATGCATCAAATACCGGTATGCTCTGCATCGCGGTACTGGACCGGCTCCAGTTTATGGCCCTGAGGTTGAGGACCGGTGATTTATCCCTTGTGCTATCCTTAAAAGTGGGGTCATCTGGTCCCCCACCGGTGACAGTTCAGCAGCGCACTGAACTAGCATCTAGATTTTTTTTCTCTTCACTTCTGTGGCAGACATGAAATCATATCCACCTTTGTCATGGGAGGGATCACACATCAATTTAAGGATGGGGTCATCTGGACCCCAAATGAGAGAACGAGGGTTAATAGGATCAGCCACTACGTCAAAAAAGTAACCAAAATATCATAAAGTAACGCGGAGGGGCCCATAACCAAACGTCAATATGTGACGACTTGGGAGTAAGAATGTGTTGGTTTTTTTTTACTCTAAGCATTTTGGACAACATTATTCTCATCTTTTTTCCCCTCAATGGAATAGAAGTGAATAATATATATCTATTGGTATATTTAACAAAGTGTCAGTCCTCTGTTGTATGTCCTGCCTAAAATTCTGGGAATAGACACAATGAAAACTTTTCTTGAGCAGCTGAAGAAAAAAAAATCAACCTCTTATGTTAAAACCCTTGTGCTATCTTTGGGGTCCAGATGACCCAACCCTTACATTGACATTTTATCCTCCCATGACAAAGGTGGACGGGGCTTCATGTCAGTCATTGGACACCAGTGAAGATAGAAAATCATTGAAAAAAAGGTTTAGAGTACTGTCTTTTTGGGGTCCAGACGACCCCACTCCCAATTTCAACGTGCTTAGGATAGTGGGAGGGTTACGTAAGGTTTGGTTTTACTCTCAACAATCAGCTAATACCACAACAGGTAACTCTGCCCCTCCCACAGACACCTGAAACTGGTTCAGATAGACGAGGTAGAAGTTTCTATATTCAATATTTGCCATATGGTTGCCATGGTAAACCATATGGTTTATTTTATTTGAAAGCGTTCTTCATAAAAATAAAGCCTACTTTTATAGTTTTGCTGTAATCTGTGGATCTCTTGATCTGTGTTTGAAATGATTAATGATATGCATCATTATTACTCCTTCTATTAACTTGGAATCTGTTGAGTTTTGTTCAGCTTTTTTATTTTTTGTTTCTCAGTATTAGTAAAAAGTTGGAATGATCTAAAGCTACATTTTATGCTTGCTTCTGCTACATCGTTTGAAAATCTTCTAGTCATTTCCTTAGTTAGCCTTCGGTGTGTTAAATAAACAAACACTAATGATGGAAACGACTTGTTCAATAATGGAAGCTCATATGAATGGTAGTTTCAGGGTGTTTAAAGACACACTTAAGCAAAGACTACAATAGTGATCATCGTTGGCAGGCAAGGGCGTGGGGGAAAAAAGGAGAACATTGGATGAAAGAGTTTCTGTGGTCTTTCTGTTCAGCAGTTTCTGCCTAATGCATCTCATGTGTTCATGGTGATCTGGAAAAATGGTTGAGTCACCCTCCTGTGTTGTGTTTGTACTCTCCAATACAGTGTCTTGGCGTACAAGGGATGCACGTCAGGAATTCTGTTTGTTTCCATCCCGACCATATTCACACCTTTTCCTCCAAGATGAGGAGAGATTGATTATCTTTTACAGATTCACGGAACCGCAACGATCACAAGAAGGTAATATAAGCGCCACACATTGAATATCATTTAATTTTTCGCAAACAGAAGCAGATCCTATGATATCTGCTACCATAAATTAAAACACAACACCTTCATTTGTTCACTTCCAAAATATTTGGTGTTGAAGTAAATGCACATGGGGTGTTCCAAACACCAGACTCAGCCAGCCGGAGACAAAACATGCGGAGTATGACAAGGTCTTGCACTCCCAAAGAAACAGCTCAGACAGGTTCTTGGCTGATTTGCTTTCAATGACAGATTGGATTTTAGTCAGAACTCTTTTTTTTTTTTTTTTTTTTCTTGCCCAAGCTTACAAGAGAGCACAACAATATTGGGTGCTGTCAACTTTTGTGGCACTCCATTGCATCACAATTGCGCGGATCAGACGTAAATGAGCCAAATCACTTGACTTAACTCAACAAATATGGCAATTTCTTGCACAAAGTCACTTGTTATGATGCATGCATCGCAGCTTTAAGGTTATGCAGTTTGTAAAACACTGACAGACCTGGCAGATGTATGAGTAATGTGGAAATATTGCAGTAACCTAGACTACCCTTTTTCAAATGTGATTGGAACTTTTTTCTTTTTATGACTTTGCTTTGTTATTGCTTTCTGTTGGTAAAATGATCTCACTTTCTCTGACTGCACAATAGTGGTATGCACCCTCAATACAAATAACCCCCCAAATAATCTGGATTTGTATTTTTTGTTCAATAGTTTCAAGGGTAAGTTATTGGAAAAATATATACAATCCTAGTTATGATCCTGTTTTTTTTTTTTTTTGCCAGTTTGATAGGGACCAAACTATCTCTCGAGGGCCCTCATTTGTGGTAGGTCCGTAGAAAAATACAACGGTTGGGGAGGGGCCACCATTCCCACCCGCTGATTGGTAAAAAGTGATGACAACATTAGCAGGCACCAATATAGTGCTAGGCTAGCGTTTATATTTTACTCTTTACAGTGATATTCTTCTTAGCCGCATAGTGACATTTGCAACATTAAACTAAAGTATAAAAAGACAAGCAAGAAACATAGAAGCTGATGGACCTGTTGTTGCTTTGTTAGTCATTGCACTGCAATGATGCAATGAGATGCTAGCCTTCTACACCACACATGCCACCCAAAAACAAACCATTCAGTGGATGTGAGTGGAAACGCTCACCAGAACTAACTAGTCCATCCTGTACTACTCCTTCCATATCAGACAGCTCAGTGAAACCAGGCTTAAGAAGTGCTTCAGAACTTTATTCCTACTTATGTATTTTCTTTGATTGGTGCTTTAAATGTGTTATTTTTTTCTTTTTTTCTTTTACAAGCATAGAGGATTTATTGTTGATCTCAAAGACTCAAATGAAGAATGAACATACTTTTCAAGAAGTTAATGTGCAGTGTATCTAAGGGTATAGGAAATAAATAGAACAATTAATGATCATGCGATCAGTTAACAAAGGCTGTCCAAGTCATAAAGGGTCTTTTTAGTGAAAACGTGTTCAATGGGTATATTTCCAATTCACAATAAGGCAAAAACAAACTGACAAAACTGACTGACAAAGTATTATTCTTAATTTTCTATTTTTATCTTATTTCATGTCATTTTGTTTAGAATTTGGCCCATTTCTCCACACACAAGTTTAAATCTAAAGAATCCTTAACATTCCAGAAATTCCATGTATTTGAAACTGCAACACACGATATAAAGAAGACCATTTGTCATTATTAAACACTATTTTTTTTTTTAAAGATTTTGGGAATCCTTGAGGGGAGAGTCTCCATATGTATTAGTCCTCTTAAAACATTTCACTGAAAGACAGAGATCTGTGAACTTCACTTGGCATCGATAATTTGTCTCCCGAAACTGACATTTATGTGTCCATCCTGACATTTATGGCACCCTCCCATTACTTTGAAAGAATAAAGTGATGCTGAAAGCAACCATCTGGCTTCAATTTCTCTCCTCTCTGCGGTTCGTCTAACCTCTCAATGCTACTGAAAAGTGTACGTGCAACTACGCTATAGCAATCTAGTGCATGAACAGAAAGGTAATTATTGTGATGGTGTTTGCAATAAAATGTCTGGATCAACACAGCTAATATCCAAGCTCAAATAGAACTTAAAACGCGCTTTGTATAAGAATAAATAAGGCATGCTATATATTTGCTTAAAGACAGAAAGCAAATGAAAGATTAATGCAGAAACAAGCAACAACCCACTCTAAGTAAACACAGAGACCGAGCTATTTTTATTAGTCAGCTCAATCTCTATGGAGACTTTGGGTGGGGATGGAACCACTTTATCGAAACCTGGCAAGTTGTGATCAGAAACCTCCAGGGATTTCTCTTTGTTCCACAATGACCTCAGGCATCTCTGAGCCATGAGGTCATCGGTAGAGGTAAACGTGTTGGTTTCACTTCTGCGAATACGGTCCAAGGCTAGGAGAAAAGAGTCTTAGCATCTTGGCGCTTCAAGGACATTTGAAGTTGATGTTTCGTAGTAGGAAATAGTACTGATTTTGCGTCAGACCACTGCGACTGAGTCAATTTTGGGTGTTTTGAAGCACTAGAAACCCAAGACAGGTCTGAAACGAACAATGGTACAGCTGAGCAAAGCTAGTAACGCCTCCCATTACTGGTGTGTCTGAAACTTTATAACAAGGCATGACAAAGTGGCTAAAAAGAGAAAAACAAACACATTTCACCACAAAGGGATAGCAACAGAAGGCCAGGGAGATTATGAGTCAAAGGTTTACTTAAAGAACATGCAGGGATGATAGATGAGAAAGCTTTCACACGTGGGGCCCAGAGATCACGGCCCCTTTGCGTCAAACTCAAAACCTGTCTGACGTTCAGCTCAAGGTGTCGCTCAAATTTCCCAGCGCTGGAATTTGAAAGTGTTTCCTTTCTTGTGTTATGGAAGTATTCTACGGCAGTTTGCGTGTTGACAGAAAATGTGACGTTTTTTCAGTGCACAGGCGCATGAGCATAAATGTATCCTGTTGTAGTGAAGGAGGAACCAGAGGCTGGGTAAACTATGGAAATTGTAATTACTTTACATTCCTCTGGTGCATTTTTAGTCACTTCAAATGTTTTTAGCAGAAGAACAAAGCATTTAGCTAGCTGCCTATCATGCTATTTCTTAAGGTATATAGCGCTTATTGTATGTGAATATCTTGCCACACATATGACAATTTCTAATACATGTTTCTTGAGCAAAAAATTGGGGAAAAAAGGTGATTATGTTATTATTATGTTTGAGAAAATGGGTAAATGTTTGTAAAAGCTAGATGTCTATTATTGATGTATTTTGAACATAATGCTTGCACAAGCATAACTCCCAATACATCCCAACTATTAAAAAAACATTTATTGCCATGTTAACTAGCAGGCTAAGTCTCCTAAAAGCAAGTACAACAATGTATTGAAATAGATGCTTTTACGAGACACATTAACATTTGTTTCAAGCTACAAAAACTATTTTTGGTTGGCTACCAAGCTAAGGCCCTGTCCACACGTAGCCGGGTATCTGCTAAAACGCACATATTTTTATCCGTTTCGGCCTATCGTCCACACGTAACCGAAGATTTTAAGTCACTGAAAACGGAGCTTTTTTGGAAAACTCCGGCTAAAGTGAAGATTTTGGAAAACTCAGTTTTCGCGTCTGCGTGTGTACATGCATAACCAGAGATCTACGTTTTTAAACGTCACACTTTGCGACAATTAGTGCATACACGTCATAGATGCGCCGCTGTTTACATTGCTCAGCATGGACCGGAGGAGTGTGTTAATTATTACGCTGGTACAGATGCTTCATACTTGCTTTTTTTTACAAACACAATTACTTCTTGTCGAGGAAAAAGGAGAATAAGCGCTTTGCAGTCGGCTATTTTAGACAAATATCCTTCTCCTGCTCCTCGAAGGCTAGATTTCACTGACTTTTAGGAAAACACTGCCAACTACTGTTCTGGCATGCTCATTACATCGCCCAACAGCGCAAGTATGCGGGGACGTGTGGACGGAATAATTTTTTAAAACGATCACGTGTAGACGCAACCGTTTTTTATAAAACGGAGGTCGGCAGATATGCGTTTGTAGAAATACCCGGCTACGTGTGGACATGGCCTAACTTGTCCACAACTGACAGAAAATTTGAAGTTTTTGGAATTTAAATATTTTTAAACCCTTTGATAAAATCTACAAATAAAATGCCATATAGTGTCAATTTTTATGTGTTAGGTGATTTGGTAAGTTTTTGCGTTAAAGAATGTTAGTTTAAAATGCAAACACATTGACATGAGTGTTCAGGAAAAAAAAGAAAACACAGTAGTTACCCACTTTCTCAAATTTGATCAACACATTTTAATATGTAGTAAATGTATTATATAGAATAAACTATCAACATTTTTTTTTATTCTTTCAATACAGGAAGTAGGTATTTGCTATCTAACAATAAATAGGTTATTCTCACCATAGAGTTTAGAAAATTAGCAAATTTTCCCACCAAAAGTGTTTTTTTTTTAATTTCATGGAAGCAGCCATTTTGAAATGTGAAGGGAAAGGCCTTTCTACTGCCCCTAGTGGAAGGACAATGCACTGCAGGGTAAAATTCATGGACTGAGTTGAAAACAATGGGTTTTTAAGGAAAGTTATGATCATGCTAATGAGATAGGGGTCTCAGAAATGCATCTATTAAATATGACACAAATTGTTACATAGAGCTGATAGGGATTTTCATAACTCATATTAAACCTCCATTATTTTTTATTTTTACAGTAAAATACATTGAATGCAATCAGACCTGAACTGCTGTGTCATTGTGATTTATAATATGTTCTTACTGTTTGGTTTGTGACATAGAAAATACCTTTTTCTTTTACTGGTGCATGAACGTTGGTAGTTACATAATTTTACTGGAAATCCCCTCAAAATGAATTATTTTAACATATTGTGATGTTTAATGCACAAATATTTGTCAAATATGTAGCCGTTTCTTAGCTTCTGAACTTCTAAATATTGCATCTATGATTATAATTGTGGTAGAAAGAAAAAGTTTGTTATTTTGCATCTCATAACTTTCTAAATATTTAAATGTGAGTGGCATTGCCTCCCCGTGCCCTTTTCAAGGGGGTATAATGTTCATAAATATATTTTGACCTTTTTGTGGCAACAGCATGCCGGAAATAAATGTTTACCAGCTCTAGTTGCATCTCCACAGGCATTACCTCGTGTCCCGTTACCTTCCTATGTCAGAAGAATGCTAATATGCTCATACGGCCTCATCGGGCATGCAGGGAATGCTGGGGATGCCAGTCTGAGCATGAGCAGAGTCCCCACGCGGAATGTTTTCCTAGGTGTCATTTTCTCATTCCTTCCAGTGTCTTTGAGTGCAGGAGTTTAGAGGAGCTAAAGCATACTGAAATAGTATTAGGATCAGTGCACCACAGTCTGATGACTTTGACCTCATCCCACTTGACCTACAGTGTTCAAATCGACTCAGCTGCAGTTTTACGAAATACTCCAGTATGAACTCATAATGCGTGTCGTCTGAGAACATGTACTGTACAAAGCCACCAGCCAGAATTTATCCAATGTACTTGTTTAATTTTTTTCTTTTTCATTGATTTCACCAGCATGATTTCACTGGTAAACTTAAGGCTTCTGGCTTTTAAAATTGCACATTTTTCAATGTAAAATAGCTAAAAGAATCAACACATTTTCAGATTTAATGTAGTGTTGAGCAGAAATCCAAACAGTACATGATTAAATGTGTGAATGGCTTCCTTTCCATTTATTCTGGCAAAATTGCACCGTTTAAAGTAAGTCATAAAATTTGAGTCCAAAGGTCACTGAAAGGAATAACTGAAAAGCCTGGTAACCTGTACATAAGTTTAAGCAGGACTCCTCTGCCAAAAGCCTCAGGCCTGTAGTTCATATGATGAACTGTTCCTGGGTAGAGATTTATAAAGCTTCTCTGTCTTTAATGCATACAAGAGGTTTATGTGAGTATGAAGAAGCCCATGATAAGCCCGATTGAAATACTTGCTGTGATATGGAAAGGAAAACACGTACAAAGTAAACTGTACCATAACAGTGAAGAAGTATGATCCTAAAATAAGCCACACACACATTTGTAGTGATGCATTCTGGAAAGATGGTTAAATATAATCTTAAATAAGCCTGAAGGGCCTTCTCACAAAATTAATTTCATGTCAGAGTACTTTTGACCATTCATCCATTTTCTAAACTCCAGTTTTTTCTATTTGAGGTCATGGAGTTGGTGGAGTCTACCCAGCTTCCATCAGGCAAAGGCAGGGGAACACCCTGGACTGTTTGCCAGTCCACTGAAGAACCACACAGAAAGACAACCACACAGACTTACAGACACACCTGAGGGGCGATTTGGAGTCACCAATTAACATATGAAGCATGTGTTTGGACTGTGGGGAGGAAACTGGAGTGTCCAAAGTAAATCCCAGCCGGCACGAGGAGAACAACTCCACAAAGAAAGGGCCAAGCTGGGATTTGAACCAGGACCTTCTTGATGTGAGAAGTGAGTGCTAACCACTATGTCTTAAAGTAGAATTGATCTGGCTTTCAAAGTTCAGATAGCTGACTATCTAAAACACAATACTCAAAACAGCTGAGTGAAGTGAAATATAACAAACTAAACCAGGAAAGCAGTAACATATCTGTAACCCGTGTCTGTGTCACAAACAGGCAGACAGCTGGTTCCACGTGCAGCAGGTTTATTAGTTCAGACAGGAACTAAGCATAGCTGAAAGTCCACAAAGCTAAATCAGGGTCAGGCAGGCAGAAGTCAAACATGAGCATGGGAGCATCAAAGAAGAGACTAGAGTTGTCAGTGTCCAGGTGAGGGTCAGGGCAGGCAACAGGAAATCCGAGATAAAGCAGAGTCAGAAACAGGAGATGAGGTCCAGATAGAAACGCTCAGCAATGCAGGCAGAGTGGCACAAACAATACTTCAAACTGAGTGAGGCTTGGGCAGTGCTTAAGTGTCTAGTATACTAGACACCTGTTCCCTTACACTCTCATTTGCCAATCACCTATAGGTGATTGGCAAATGAGAGACAGCTGAGCAACATCCAGGAACTGTGTGCTGGGGTTGCTGGGAGATGAAGTGCAGTTAATATTCTGGAGATGGCTCCTGTCAATGACCAGAGGGGAGACAGAGCACTGACTCCTGACAGTCTGAAATCCAACACCTATTAACAATAAAGCTATATTTTTGACCATGCGTTCATTCTCTAAACCTGCTTTGTTCGTTTTTGGGGTCACAAAGAAGCCAGAGGCCACCAAGTAACTACAGGGGGGAAGGCAGGGCACACCCTTGACAGTCTGTCAGTTCATTGCAAGCCAACTGTTTGTTATATTATACAATACCATATATCAGAAGTTTTTTTTAATGTCATATCAGAAAGTAATTCCAAGAAACAGCAAAAAGTGAACTGTAAAAAAATCTACTTCCTGTAACCTCACCTTCACTTCTCTTCATTCGCATGCATGTACTTCGTTTTGACAAATTTAACAGAATTTTAGAGCTTACCTGCATCCCTCTAAGTTACCCTCCACTGTCTACAAGTATTAATGATATCTGCAAACACCAGAGTCCATAGATATTTCTGTCTGACTTTATCTTTTATCTGCCTCCTGTACCCTGATTTCAAATCATCAAATCTTTAAACCACCCTTGTGGATTAAAGAAGCAGAACTAGTGCACTGTGACTCAGCGCTAACAAAGATGATAAAGATGGTCAGCGGTTTTCATAAACCAAACTCGAAGCATACACTGTAAGCAGCACCACTGATGAAGGAGTGGACACCGTCAAGTTCTTTGGTTTCCTTCCCACTGCTATCCTCACAAGATCCTCTAACAGAGCAGTAAAGATTGGACATACACATGGCATCACCACATACTTCTCCAGCTGCCGTGGAGGTGATAAGACAGCCCTGCGGAGAGTAGTGAGGGAAGTGGAAAAGGTGACTGGAGGCTCCTTATCTTCAGTCCAGAAGTTCTTGTCAGAGCAGAACATATTCTTACAGCCCAGTGAATGATTCTCCTCATCCTCTACGTAAGCTTCTTTAACCAGTGTCACCTGTTCCCTTACACTTTCAATATCTTGCATGTTGTTCATTACATAGATTGGGCAAACGTTAAGGGTGTGAAAAAAAAATATCGAGTCAATTAAATATCCTGATACTTTATTTGGCGTTACTTCTATCAATTTCAAATACTGCCAAGGTAATATTTCAACAGTTATTTGAAAGCAAACATGTAGTTCAGTCTAATTTCTGTTTTCCACTTGAATAGTTTCTTAAATTATCACAAGAAAATCAGCATGAATGTGATTTGGTAAAAGCAACTTGTTCACGAGATACAGTTGCAGTTCTTATGAATGACCATTAAATAACATGTATTTTACAAATTTTAGTTTTGTGAAAAATGTATTAATAAATTAGATAAATCCTGAGTCAAAATACTAATAGATTAATAGTACTAATAATGACAAAATACTGTGTGGTACTGTCTTGGGATACATCGGTATACGTATTGTATCACCACACCTGTATTGTGATGTATGTCGTATTGCCAGACTCTTGCCAGTAGAAAGAGCAATCATTAAAATCAATATACATATATTTTTTTTAAACAATGAATAAGCAGATTAATAAAAATGTACTTGTGTGACAGATTAGTCATGACAAGTAAAAAATAAACTTTTAGTGGTGACAAAAACAGAAAAACTATACTTGAGAAGTGGACTGAGTGAGCCTTCACGTTCCAAACAGGACGTACTCGCTGACTCCAAGAAGCTAAATCCCATAGACTTCTATTGAGAATTAAACAAGTACAGTAATCCCCCCTTATTAGGGTTAGAGACCGGGGAGATTCACAAAAACGGAAGCCAGACTGCCACGCGTAGCGCAAAAGACGACGTAAACAGCAATAAATGGTTACCCTAAATGTTTACACACAAACACTAATAAATCTCATGGTAGCTTGACGTAGTTAATGACTCGAATAAAAACGATGAGTCAGCCCAATTTGGACCAATCACAGCGATTTCCGGTTCCGACATGGTTACGTCAATATCGCAAATATCTTACAGTATATAGCAGCAGTGGGCAAACTATATGCTGTTTAATCTGGCCCGCTAAACTGGGATACATTTTATTTATAATTCATATTCATGTCTTATATTTCTCTGAAAATTTGGTGTCTACCCTTAGATGGTACATCAAAAATAAAGTGACTTGTGTTTAGGTACAGAAAGTTATTTTGCCATCATGTTGTGTTGGAAGATTTGCTGTTTTTCTCATGTTCATGTGTGTTTTTTGTGTCATTTTTCCAATCATTTCAACACAACAAACACAGCGTATTTCTAATTGTGTCTTTTTCCCTGAACAACATTAACCAGTCAGTGCAATTGGCACTAAAATAATAATAAAAAAAACAAACAAACATGTTTTTGTCCAGATTCCATGTTGTTTCTTTCTCATGTGATTTCGCCTAATAAAACCCTTCAAACATTTGATCCGGTCTATCTGTCAAGTTTTGGAACCCTTTGTGGCCCGGAGTGAAAAAGTTTCCCCCGCCCTGTAATATACAGTCAAACGGCTGGGATAGAAACTGGGATGCAACAAAAATGGACACCAGGACACTTTAGGTTATTATTTTTATATGTTAAAGTCCTTATAATAATTAGACTAATTATGTTGCTAAACAATTTTTAATAATTAATTTCTAATAATCTTGACTTTTTGTAGCACCTGTCCAACAACCTCAAGAGTTTTCTTAAAGAGAAAATAGTTTTTATTGTTGTGCTCCAACAATGTATATCAACCTGGGGAAGGCAATCTTCTGTTTTATGAAATTTGATTATAAAAAAAAACCAAACATATATTTTAAATCTTTTTGCAGAATTTTTTATTGTAACAACTAATAAAATCCAGAGCCAGGAAGAGCTGTTGTGGTGTTCCGAATGATGGTGAAAAATAGGACAAAAACAACTTGTAAGGACATTTTATAAAATTCTTTCCAAGTGAAGAACTGATTCTTCTGCTCAAATACCTTTGTGCACAATTTCATTTTAACAGAGATGACATTTATAATTTGCGGAACTGTTGACCGCACAAGTCTAAATTACTCTTTGATTTTGGTCTTGTAAAAACAAAGTTTCGGCACAGAAATGATTCTTTTTTTTGTTTTCAGTCTGTTCAAAGTGGCTCCATTTTAGGGTAATCTTTGTATGCACAAGACAAAGTGTACGTTTGGGGATTTCCATTGTTCGTCTCCATGCATGGAGTTGACAGCAGGCAGTTCAAGTGTGGGTTGCAGTGATTTATGCGTCAGTCATTTTTGAGCAATAACAACAGTTAAGACATAGTCATCCTATTATCAAATAACGGGGATTGAAATTACAATTCCATTCGCTTTTAATTCTATTTTTGAACATCTCACTGACCCTTTTGCAACGATGTTTTCCAGTGGAGGTAAAAAAAATAACAACTAAATGAAAATATCATAAAACTGAGGGAACAAAAAGTACCGATTCACAAATGTGATGACAGAAAAACTCAAAAAATTACTTAAAAAATAGAAAAAAATAGATTAAAAAACCATTATAATTGGCTGCTAAGTCAAATGTTCGGACGCATTTAGAAAATATAATTTAGGAGATTGATTGTGTTTAGTCAGTTAGTATCAGAAAACCTTTTCTTTTTTTCATTTATTTTATCTTGGTTTGGTATTCAAAGCGTTAAAAAATGAAAGAGGTTTGGATAAAAAAAAAAGATGGCTCGCCAAACACAACGCTTGTTACATAACTGACTTAAACCTTTGGGCTTTCCAGAGAAATCTACAGACAAACTTTCCACCACATCCGGCATGAAGCCTCCCCTCAAACACAGCTAGCTGCCGTCGACACAGAGTTTCTGTAAAGCTGATAATATCAGGCAAAGTTAACATGTGGGTGGTAAAAAACAGTCAACCATTTATTTCTCAGCAATGAAGCACAGCATTTTTGTACTTTAAGGGTTTTCCTGCTCCTCCAGTCATGATCAAACCTAAATAAAGACTTTACTTTCCCCTGCCTGTGTAATCAAATTTATTTATCTTTGTGCTTCTTGGATGTTTAAATAAACTCAGTCATAAAAAAAACGGGAAAGCAGAGATTTGACTAGTCTTTGCCTTTGGAATCTGGGAAGACTGATGGATGGATCTGTTTTATTTGAATTGATGGTGAGCCCAAACTAATGAGTGTTTTAGTGCACTTTGTGTGAACTGAGGTCAACAATTCTTCAGTCCTTAAAATCCCCCTCCGATGAAAATCATGTTTTTTTGAGTTCATCACTCGTATTTGTGACATTTTTCTTATGAAAGAAAACAAATTTAATACGAAATCTTTTAGTTTTAGAATTTCTGAGTATTTCTCCTTTTAAATCGCTGTCATTGAGTTAATTTATGAGCCGCCGCTCGCATTTCCGTGGTCAAATCAGCCATCACTGGATTTTTTTGTGTGAGATTTATACAATACTTATGATAACAGGGCTGGGAATGCTGGAAAATCTCTCCAAGAGTCCACAGACCTTTTTGGTGGTTTCATTGTAGTGAGTTCGATCCATGAAGTTCTTAACTTCCTAATCCAAGCTGACACGCGGCTCAAAACAATACAGCTGGACATTACAGACATCGCTTGACATTTTTATGTGGCAGTGGTGAAGATTTATGAGACACAGAGCTATGAAAATCAGGCATGGGGGGGATCAGGGGTGGAGCTGCTCAGCTCAGCACCAAAAGCCACGCCCCCTCAGAGGAGATTTTTGAAACAGAGGCTTCAGATCAACATGAAAAATTGCTTTTTAAGACATTTATGATGTGGGAATTTGGTTAAAAACTTCATAATCATAATGAAAACACAACTGAGAATGTTTAAAAAAATTGTTATGGGGGAATTTAAAGACCCATTTCAGTGAAAATTATGTTTTCTTGTGTTCCTGCAGCATTTTGAGACCTTGTTTGACTGATGTTATTTTAAGTCACATTAAGGCGCTGTATTAGTAATAAACTTGAATGCAATTTAATCATGACGTAGGGCATATATTTAGAGAACAAACCATAAAATATCATTTCTTTCAACAAAGTAATTCTTTCATAAACTAACAAATCAGGATTTCTCAGTCTGAAAACAATTCTTTATTGGAGGGAAATAACTGCACCAAAACGGTCACCGTAGCTGGTGGTCACATGATTTAAACCAATTAGGAATGAACAACTGTTGAGTAGGGTTGAGCACCGAATACGCAATTCAACCAGAACCTTAAGAAACTGCTGCATTTGGTTCCGCATTTTTGGTTCTATTTGCCTCAGGAAATGTCAATCCCTTCTGTTTAGTACTTTCTTCCAGTTTCAACAGTTTTAGCCAATCGTTTTGCCTTTCTTGCGATAGTGGGCAGGCTCGTATAGGACTGGTGACTGGGCCAAAATGCCAAAGTCGAGGCGCTTCCCGTTTCCTCCTGATTTGAGTAAGTGACATGGATTGCCCCATGCTGCGACGCAAACAAAACGTATCCACGTATACAGTGTCCCCCACGTATTCGTGTCTCTTTATTCGTGGTTCCACATATTTGCTGATTTTTTTTATTTTTTTGCAACTGATTAAGCTTCTTCCAACTTTAGGTGGAGGACATGCGCTATAGGCCAGTATTGCGTCGCAACAGTCCAGTGTGAACGCTGTTGCTGAACGAGCTTTTAGGGTGTTCCGAAATGCGCCTCATTTTCTCGGTGTAAACGTACCTTTAAGCAGAACAAACGTTGATGCTGCAGTGAGTTTATTTATTTATTTTTGCTAAAACTGCCAACTTTACTCCAAAATCTACAGGCGACTAAAGAGCAACACTTTAAAGTAAGGTATGATCCATCTGTAACTCAGCTGCTTCAAAAATAAAAATGTCTTTGTGTTTTATGTGCAACTGCTACTTTCTTTGAATTTCAACCCCCCACCACCCTCTCACCTCCCTTCCTTCCTTCCTTCCTCCCTTCCTGTCTTCCCTCTTAATTAGACACATTTACTTCCCAAACCTAATCTCTAAAACATCGACAGAAGCTTTAGGCCTGGCTCCCCTGAGTCATCTCTGCACGCAGCAGCCCCCTCTTTTCCTTCACTCCACCTTTTGTTCTGCTTGATGAGGTCATGTTTGAACCAGTTTTCTTTGGTAACACGAGTGATACAAGCCCAAACAGAAGAGAGCCAAATCTCTGTTCACACATAAGATCAAGATAGTTGGGGGCATGTTTCCACAGACTGCCCCAGGGTCTATACCATGAAGGCGTGTCTGTGTGTGTCAAAGTTGCAGCCATGAGATACACTTTTGAGAGCTGTTCTTAAGCTCCACTAAGGTTTGCAATGTTTTAAGGTAAGATAGTTTTAGAAAATAGATTTTAGAATGCTTTCTTTTAAAGAGATATCAAATGAAGATTTAATGCTTAGTACGTTAAAAATTGTATTTTTAAATCTTCATAATGAGGCATCAGAATAAAAGACACAATAGTTTTTATCATTTTGTTAAAACCCCACTCCAATAAAACTTGTGTTTTTGGTGCTTTTAACATGTACTTGTGGCATTTTTCTGATAATGGAGAACTTAAATAAAATTGTATTTCTGAATATTTCTTTATTTTAGCTGTTGTAAATCAGGAGCAGATGAAAAACAGCTTGTAACAGTGCTACAGTTGGCTTGCCACAAGCTCCCTGCTCAGCTCCATTCTAATGTATTCACTTCTTGGCTTGATTTGTCTTTGTTTTCCTCGATGTTTCCCTCCATGACCGCTCGCATCTGGCTCAAAATTGTTTGGTTGCTGCACTGGTGGTGTTAGGTTGGGGCTGTAAGCTAAAAGGGGAGCATGTAAATAGTGAGGTGATGGAAGGTGGGGGCAGGGTTGCTCCACACCAATGGTCCCGCCCACAACTCACAGGTAAAATGTATGAACCACTGCTGCTCTGTAGGGCTGGGTGATACAAAACATCTGGCCATCGATCTGACACAGATCAGTCACTATCGCTGATATTAATACCGATATTGATGTTTTTCGTAAATGTGGTGGTTGTGACAAGAACCTCAAAATCTCAAGAATTTTTAATCGCTGTGAATATTATTTTTTTTGTGCAAGTTTCAATTTTAAAAACAACTTGATAAACAAAAATACAGAATTAGGGCAATATTTTCGACGCACTTGAGAGACAACGTCTCTCGGCTGGCCGGGGAATGCTTCAGGGTCCTCCTAGAGGAGCTGGGGGAAGTGGCCGGGCTTCTTTGCTTAGACTGCTGCCCCCACGACCCGGCCCTGGATGAAGCGGAAGAAGATGGATGGATTTTTCTGTCAATAAACTTCAAAATCTTTAAGACTTTTTGTTTCTTTGTTTCTTTTACTGACACACCAGCATCAAGTCAGTCTCTACAGTCAGACTTGAATTCTTCTGGGGAATGTGCTGCTGTTACTGCAGTATTTCAGACTTTATACCAAATATCAAGGTAGCCATGGGTGTCCACAAGAGATAGGGTCCAAAACTGAACTATCAAAAAAAATAAAAAAAAAAATAAGTAAATAAAGATTTGCGGGTGGGTTGGAAACCTCGTTAGAATGCCCCCTTTACAGCTTCCTGGAAGTGGCATATCCAACTGTGAGCAGGCTAACTGGCCCAGACACCTTAGAGAATTGTATCTCTTGGCCAACCCTGGAATGTCTCGATTTCAAGAAGTTTCCATTAAGAAGGAGGTCTGGGCATCCTTACTTAGACTGCTGCCCCCACAACCAGAACCCCTGATAAGTAGCAGATAACAGAAGACTGACCATCTTGGACTTGGAAAAAAGACCAACAAGTCTGGGTGCAAGCAACCAATTGCTCTGAAGACCCACTCCGATTATCTCTTGATCCATAAAAGTGTTATCAGTAGTCTATTAATTTTGATGATGCTCTTCTTAGCCAAAAGACCAACAACCTGTGCCATTTTCTGGGTAAAAGTTTCTGCAGAACCGACACTGAGGGCTGCAGCAGAGTTCCTTAAGTACAAAGAGCCTAATAACTGAAATGCAGGCAGCTGTGACCGCTTAGCAGGATCCACAGGAGAATGGGCGGAGTCACAGGAGAATGGGCGAAGTCACAGCAGCCTGTACAGAGCAAAAAAAAGAATTAACTGTACACAGACACCGTTCCTCCTAAAACCATTAGCTGGTACCTCCTCCCACATGCGACCTCGGTGTCAAGCACAGGAAACATCTTTTGACAGATGACAAGCTGCAAATTTGTGTGTGATGAAAGAGGGGCGGGGCATGCAAATTTGTGCCCCTTTTATCTTGAACATGCGTCACATGCCTGATGTGAACATAGCATAATTCTGAACGGGAGAAATGCTATATTTTACAGTAATAAAGTGCTTATGCAATCAAGGTAAATCAACTGATTCTGTTCAGTTCAGTTATATCTGCATGGTCATCCAAAGGTTGAGGTTAACCAAACAATGTGTGTTACGTAGGTGTCGCCAGGGGTTGACATAACCAGAAAAATCTGCTCTACCAAAGCGGGTCCATATACTCTTTCACTGTTGCAGTCAGAGAGTTTACAAAACAGAAGATAACATTGACAGCTGTCAGCAGTGACCATTGTAACATCTCTTGGTGTTCAAGGTTCAGGGATCATTAATCAAAACACTAAAAGGAGGTGTCAATCATCTAGCCTCAAACTTGAAATCTAACTTTGAAAGTCTTGAACGGTGGTCTATTACAACTCCATGCAAACTGACAATCCGTGCTGAAGCATAACAAAACTGTTGCCACATGCAGTTTCGTCTGTCACAACCACGCTCAGATAAGTCCAAGACGACTGTAAAGTGCCTTCAGCTATATTTAGATGGATCGTGATCTCCAAAAGAGAGACTAGAAGTGACAGAATGTGCCGAACAATTTCTCAGACAGTTCACAGCTTTCCAACTCGCCAAATGGATTGCACTTCATGTGCAGGCGGCTCACAGGTGCTGCGCCGTTTGACAGAAGACGCTGAAGGCCTTTCAGCGGGATGTTTTACCCAAAAAGATGTTCAAATAGTTATTTTTTTTGGAATGTTTATGTGAAAATAGACGAATCATACATCAAAATTACCTGATAATGTTTAAACAATGAGTTTGAAAAGATCTTTTGAGTTGATAAAATGAAAATTGATGAACTTATTCCATCTAACCAACAACAAAAATAAAATGTGTTTTCCTCCATGCAGATATTGTATTTTATAATTGGGTTGACAATGTGTGTTGCTCCATACAAAGAACAGTCAGTCTTAGACTTGTGAGACATTTTTTGCAGCACACACTCACTGAAGATATAAAACTTCCTGTCATCCCCAATCCTTCACTCTCACCTCCCACTCACTGAGACTCATAAACATTTGGCAACACATTTCATTTTGAAACAAAGGGCAAAGTCGTAACTATGTGTACGTTTTGGACCAACCATTTGTGACATTTTTTTATGCATGTGTAACAGAGCAGAATCTGATCAGCTTTAGCTCAGAACTAAAAAGTTTGACAGTTCAGAAACACTGAGCAGCTCTCTGCTGTCTGGAAGCTTTCTCATTCGACCCTGGATTTATTCTGAGAAACTGGCTATAGAGGAACAGGTAAAAGATTAAAGATGCAGGTCCCTGCCTGTCTGTGGGAGAACAAATACTAGTAACAGGCCAAAATTTACCTCACTTTTGTACCACTGACAAAAATTTTAAAAGATGTTGGAGGCTGTTTGCAGATGGGGTGACTGCTTGGTTGTTTCACCTTCCATCAAGTTCCTGATATGACGTTAAAACAACACGTCTTCACACGGTCACATAGATTGTTCCTAAATATTGACTTGAATCATCTTTTGATCCATTTTCAAGGTTTTCCCAGAAATCTTTTAATCATTGTTATGCCGTTTTTAGCAGATATCAGAAAATCTATCATTTAAGACATAGTTTCTGCAGAGCAGCAATAATTTATTAGATAGTTGCCTCTGAGTTTCTTTTGCAATTACTTTTATAATTTTAATTTTTTACTTTTAAACCACCAAATGGTTTGCAAGTGCTGCTGTGTCTGCAGCTCACCACTCCCACAGAGGATGGGCCATATGCGGAGAGCAAATTTCACACACATAGTCATGTGACAAATAATGGGTCTTTCATTTGTGACAGCTATTTACAGTATTTCCCCTTGTTTGTGGGGGTTAGGGACCGGAGTTATCTACCAACGCATTCTCACTTCCAAGTCATCACAGATTGACGTTTGGTTAAGGTCCCCTCCTTTTTGACGTTTTTGGTGTCCCCGACTCGTTTTTTGACGTGCTGGCAGTTCGTAAAACTAAGGGTCCGTAACCCTCAGGATGTGGATGCGGACCCTCAGGACTGGATGCGGTACCGGACTCAGACTGGTCCTCGGGACACATCCAGTAGTCCTACCCTAACTCAATACCAGTTTGTGCCCGGTACCACATCTGGTACCAGTTCGGGTTCTGTATTGTATCGGGTTCCAGGTTAGGGTTAGGGTACCCACTCCAGGTTTGGGTTCTGGTGTGCTTAATGTCGCAATACTGGACCAGTTCCGGTTCGTGGTCTGAGACCTGTGATTTAATAGCGACTGCCAGCACGTCAAAAAACAACGAGTTGGGGCCACCCAAAACGTCAAATAGGGACGCGGAGGGGTCCTTAACCATGCGTCACTCTTTGACAACTTGTGACGATGAGAATATGTTGGACGTACAGGACGCTTACCAGTCCAGTACCGGTTCCCAAATGCTGCATTCACACCAGACGCGGTAGGCTTGTCAAATTCACGTCTGTCTTGAGGCGCATTTCATCTTGAGTTTTTATGACCAACTGGAAGTCACTTAACTGAAAAAAAAAAAGTCTGTGAATATGTGAAACAACGACGAAAGAGAGGCGAATAAGCAGGGGAAAACTGTGCATGTGATAGTCATCCAATATTGGAAACTCAGTTTAAAAGCTTATTCCGGCAATAAAAGGAAGACAGCCTAAAGAGTTTAGTGGATTTACGATCAAATACATTCTTCTAAAAGTCTTGATTCATGTTGTTTCAATTATCAGATGTTTAACACTGGAGCTTTGATTTACTGTAATTGTTTAATTCTTAACACGATCAACGTAATTCCATCAGATTCTGAATTCCTTCAGAATCTGATGGAATTACGTTGAATTTAATTGATCATGTTAATGTTTTAAAAGTTACAGTATGTTAAAGATTTTTTGTTTAAGTGTCACAGGTGATGCCTCAGGTGTTAAAGGGTTAAATAACTTAAATATTAAAAAAACTAATCTCAATTGCTGTTTGCTGAGACATCTGGGACACAATGGAAAAAAAAGCATGTTATATCAAACTGCTGATTAAAAAAATCGGGGGTTAAAATGGCAAAATACATAGTTTGAGTTTAGTGGAGGGGGGTTGGTTATTAGAAAGGGCTCTATAGTTAAGATGGCTCTTAACTCCATGTCAGCAGGGGTACTGTTTGTTTTGGATACACAGTGTTTTAAATGGATAACTCCAGCAGAAAGCGTTTTTTGACAAATAGTGACATGTACAAAAAGCATTTGGCAGTAGGCCAGCAGCCTTTGTTTTTGTAGTCTGACTGATTTTTTTTTTTTTTCCCTTTTACAAATCTACCTCCATCCCCCAACCATCATCACCTCAACCTCCGAAAAGATGTGTTAACAGTATGTAAGACGCGGTTTTATCCTCTGTATTGTAGTCTTTTGTATGACATACTTCAACACGTTCATTAAAAGCCTAATGTTTTAAGGTGTTGACGGCAGACAATGGTAATTTCAAACTACCGCTGGCATTGGTGCCCGTATGGACAAACTGCCTCATAACGACTACAAAGAGGAATTTAGCTGGCTCAAAGACTGGCATAAAGATGGGGCTTTTCTGTTTTTGTCTAAAGGGTGGGAACCATGCAGGAATTTAGGTTAGTGACCCTGGCAGGATGCAGAGTGGTATACTGCCTGAGGCCAGTGCCCCTGAAGAATCCTACAGCGAGTGGATCCACTGGTCAAGAAAAGAATGTGAGGATTGAGCCAAGTAGCCTTGGTGGCGGCAAGGTTTCCACGCCACAAACCTCACCGGGCATGAATGCAGATATGATTGGTGAGGGAGAGCATGACCTTTTATCCTCGTGCTTAATCATACGGCAGTTGAGTGAGATTCTGAGAATTTGTATCGTCATACCAAGTGGTCAGTGGCGTCTTTCTGACTTGAATGCCTGTGATTTATTCACCAAAGGTAAGATTTCATTTTATTAATGTAAAACTCTTTTTATTCTATATGAACTGTAGTCTGATTGCACATATTATTTAAAAAAGGAGTGGTTTTTATAGTTTGAACATATTCGATTTAAACATTCAAATCTTTACCTTTTAAATTTTAAGGTTAAGACTCCATAATTGAGAAATAAACTTACAACAAAAAATTCTGAACTTGCAGTTTCAGTTTTACCTTCACATAGATGCTTAAGGGGTGCACTCAAAATGACTAACGATCACACAAAATATGCACTTGAGCAAAGATGCTTGGAGGATTAATACAAGAGCTTAAACTGCTTTTCAGAAATTTATTTAACCTTCATTTTACCAGAAGACCCCATTGAGGTGAGATATTGTTTTCAAGAGAGACCTGCAACATGATTTCATCCATGGAGCTGGAGCATTAGCCAGCCACCCGGCGACATTGTAGCAAGTTAGCGAGCTCCACCGTCCAGGGTCGGCAGAACTAGAAGATTCACTACACCAGCTGCCAGTCCCTGGGCTGTGTTTTGTGATGACTATTAATCTACACAAACTGGATTTGCGATAATGTATTTTGCTATTGGAAACTCGTCAATTTTGAAAAAGCTCGCATTAATCCAAAAAAGTTATTTACTTTGACGATATGTTTTTTGAGGCGTATCAAAATTGACAAATTTTGCAAAACTGCAATGGAAATACTTTTTTCAAGTCATGTGACCATCAACCGGATACCATGTGCAGCACCACAAGAGGTCCCACAGCATTCCAAAACTCATTTAAAAGTTTAGCGTGTCATGCAGAATCATCAGATCCATAGCTCCTCTCTAAAATCACCAACAATGATTTCCCAAAATCGCCTCACCCCTGGCATGTTTACGTTAAAAGTGGGGTCATCTGGACCCCATAACGCCGGGTTCACACTGCATGGGGAAGTGCTGCGAAGAGGAGTCCGCACCGCTTCTGCTCCGCTCTGTAGTTCACACCAGATGCACGTTTTTCCGCGGCGGTCCACAGGCGCTTTTGCTAGAGCTTTTTTTGTTTTTGCAATCATGGGTGATAATTTCATAACCTAAAGACATTAACCCATGTTCCTGCCAAGAAGAACTGCTCTCTGCCTCTCTGCTGTTGTTTTACACCCAAAACCCCGCCCACCTGCTCTGTCGGCCCTCTGTATTGATCTGTGTGCGCACGCAGGTGTGTGTGTGTGTGTGGGTAAATAATACACTAAAATTATTAACCCATATTTCTGCTAAGAGGTGCTGCTCTCTGGATCTCTTTTTTTTTTCTCCCAAAAACCAGCAGCCCCCCTCCGGAGTCCGCTCACTACGTTGATCTGTGCGCGCTCGTGTCTTTCTGTGTGTGTTTTATAAATATTACCTCCTGTTTCTGCTAAGATAAGCTGCTCTCTGCCTCTCTGTTGTCGTTTTTTTAACTCCCGAAATTCTTCGCCCCGCACAGTCTGCCCACGTTGACCTGCGTGTCTGCATGTCAAAAAAAAAAAAAAAAGTGTGCATGTCTGTCTGTTTTTTGTGTCTGTGCTCGCGCGTGTGTTATGATTGTATGTTTATTTCCATCTCCACCGTCCGTTTAGACACAAAAACATGATCACATTTGTTAATTGCGTCATTTTATTGTGAAAAAATGGTTATATTTTGAAAAGAAACCAGATTTTCTCATGTATCTTGATGCAACTTCCTGCCAGAATAGACGCGGAACGCTCGCGGCTCGCACACAAAATAGAGCAGACGCTGAAACGATCCGCTGCACCGCACGGGCCCCCCGCTCCACGCCTGGTGTGAACTACGCCATAGGATAACATAGGCGCCGAATGGAAGTGGACTCTGTTCCGCGGCGCTTCCGCGTCCAGTGTGAATTGGGCGTTAGATGGCACAAGGCTTAAGTGTCTTTCACCAGTAGCATGTCCATAAACGCTTTGGCTTCATGGTTTCACCAAGTGGTCTATGACTTTCATATTTTGTGAAGGCCATCTTTATTTCCTGTACAAGTTTGTCCATTTTTGTCCACAATAGCAGTATCCACTTGTGAGAGTAGTAGTGACAAAGGCATTACAAGTAAAGTTTACTTTTGAAAACTGAAACTAGAAACAAAGAAATAGCAAAATATTCAAATTTAAATCAATATGAAAGAATAGTTGAGGTAAGGTCCTCAATGTAGTAAGGAGAGACTTCTATGCTTATCGTCTAAACACAGCCATGCGTTATCTTATTGCACTTATCTAAGGAGCAAATCTGCTGGAATCAAATTTGAAGAAACATGAATAATTGTTCTTTTCTTCCTGCCATCCTGTCTCCACAGAGACCAACTTTAAAACCACGTCACAGGATGGGCTACGTGAGCGTGTGAAAACACAACTTTGCTAACACAGGACATCCCTTAGTGACCTTACAGTTTTATCAAAATAAGTCAGGCGATGACTTGCCCTTTCACATGAACTTCTTCACCAAATAAATCCTAGAACAAAAGATAACATCAAGATAAACGAGAGACACTTCTCTTTTTAATTCCAGTAGCAAAAATAAATAAATGTGAATTTAGTGGTGCAGGCACCACATGTGGCATGGATGTACCTTAGGATCCCCTATTTTAAAAAAACGCAACGTTCAAATATATTTGTTTGCCCAGTCTCAACAATATGGGCTGAAAATGCACAAAATGCAGTTTTATTTAACTGAGGGTTACCTATAGAATATTATTAAATAATCTGGGTTTTTTGGGGGATTTCCTTGAGGCAAAAATGCTTTTCTAAAAAAAAAGGTGGTGGTGGTGGTGGTGGTGGTGGTAGGGGGGGGGGGTCCTAAAGTACATCAATGGCAAGTTTTTTGCTTACACACAAAATGCACAACTATTTTAGTTTGCATTGGAGTTGGACCGGATAGTGTGAGCCTGGGGTTATAGTGGAAAAAGTACAGTTATACAAATTATTAACCATGGCTGTTTTGTTTGTTCTTCTTGGTTGTCCTGATATACTGTAAAAATAGCCATTGGCTCTGAAACCAATGAAAAAGACTTCAAACTATTTTTTTACACATGAAACACGAAACTGCAAGTTAGAATCTACTTCCCTGCATTTATCACCAGAGCATCTAACATGAGCTGTTCCTGTTCTTCTTTTCTGATCCTATTCATTCTCCTCACTCCCAAAGAGAACCTCAACATCTTCGTCTCTGCCTCTTGTCTCTTTCTCAGAACCACTGTCATTAAACCAGGGGTATCGGATTTCAGGCCTCGAGGGCTGGTACTCTGCTGATTTTTCAGAAACCCAGCCCTATCTCCTGCTGATTCCCTGAATCAGGTCTGCTTTGCCAATAAGGAGCTACAATGTTACAAGTTAGAAAAAATGTAGGACAGTGGCCCTCAAGGCTTGGTGTTCTTCACCTGCATTCAATGGCTGTTCTCCCTACAGTTTTCTTGCTGAAACTCTTGTCACATATCACATGAGAAACCTTCTTCCATCTGTTCCAACCTGCTTGCACTTGGTTCTTCAACACTCTCCATTGTTCAGGACAGTCCTTAAAGTCTTTCTTCTTCACCTGTGCTCAATATAACCTTACTGTTTTACCTGGGTTCTTCTCATTTGCGCACAGATACTCTGATTTGCTGTGGTTGACCTTTATTTGTATCATTTCTAAACCTCCATCCCTCTAGATGTTTCTCCACTTGATACCTGCTGTCACTAAAGAGCACAATGTCATCTGCAAACAGCACGGTCCAGAGATTCCTGTCTAATCTTGTCTGTCAATCTGTCCATCACCACCAGAATGAAAGGGAGCTTAAACTGGTTCCTGGTATACTCCAACCTAAACCTTTAAGTCCTTTGTTACTCTACAAGACATCTCACCACTGTCTTCTAACTCACATACATGGCCTGGACAACTCCAACATTCTTCTCTACCATTTCCTCACCCAAACCCCAACTTCTCTCTAGTCACTGACTTTCTCTAAGACATGATAGAGCTCCTTCTGACCTTCTCTGTTCTTTTCCATCAACATCATCAAAGCAAACGTTGCATCTGCGACTGAGCACTACTTTTTCCCAAAAACATAACCTATGAACATAAAAATATATATAATTGTTACTATGAAAAAATGAGTCATCATGTTAGTTTACATTTGACTACTACTTATTACATTAAAGCTGAAGGGTTTGAGCTGACTGTCAACCCAAATGACTATACAAAAGAATGTATGCTACAAAAATTGAAAGCTTTCATTGTCTCTTTTTGTGCATTGTGTAAAAATTGGGGTTCATTCCTAACAGGTAACCAACAGTCACAAAGACGGTGACATACAGTAATTTGAGAAAACATTGTACTCTGTGGGTAGCCAAAGATATCTGGTTTATATTTGTCTGACTGCAAGATGTGAGATGAGTCCTCAGTTGGAAACAAATCTCATTTGCTGACGTACAGGAGGAGAAGGAAGACTGTGAGAAAGTGACAAAAAGTCAAATTTGGAAAAGATTAACTTGCAGGGGAACAACAATTCAAGCAGAGGAAGATCGATTTGGGCTGAGACAATAAGAGGCATGAAGAGGTGAATGGTAGAGGGATAAAGGTTCTGGCCTGGAAGACCCAACTTCCCCATGAACCCTGAATTTGGCTGCTGAAGGCCAGATGACTTCACACGACGCACCTGAATACACAGATTTATACACACATGCCTGGCCATAGCTTCTGAACCAGAATATCCAACATGCTGACATCACTCCAGCTGGTGTAAATTAAAGAAAACGTAGCCTGGAGCTGCAGCTGAGAAGATGTGCTTCCCTGTTCTTGAATGCGTACACAAAAATATTACTGATATTCTCGCTCATGCTTTTATTTTGAAAAAATGGCTAGAAAAAGTTAAAGATGAAATGTATCTAGTTACCAGCCATGGCAATATAAGACTTCATTTATAACAGATAAGGTTTAACTTTTTATAGAATCAGGAAACTCATCAAGATATCAAAACTTTTCTGCTTTTTAAATAAAAAGTTAAAACTGCATCCTTCAGTTATTGTCTCTTGGACATGTAAAACACGGAAATCATTCACTAAATATATTGGCAGAGTATGTTTGCCCCGTTAATAAACAAACTCTATTTTCCCTGCTGCTGTCAGACATTTTCCACTGCAAGGATGGATGGTTATAATGAGAGTTCCAGCGTCCTGATATTTTTAAGGCTGGAGACAGGCTGTTATTGCACTCGAAGTAGCGAGGCCTTTGGGGTGGTGGATTATTCCATAGACCTGCACTCCAGACTTTATGGGTCTGAAAATAACCGTCCCACCTAGCCCTTGCAATGCTCCTCCCCTGGTAATCACAAAGTGTAGCCATCCATAAATGAATGTGGTATCTGCTAAAGCTGTCATCTCACCAATATTAGGTGAACCCAAGTTCAGATCAGAATCTACGAATTGGATCTGCACATCCAATGACTTTTCTGATGTGGGCTTGTAACACTTTATATGTCTTGACTCAACAACATCTTTACCAGGTTCATTATATTTCCACATAGATGCTTTCTCCCAAATAGAAATGGTTTATTTATTGGTATACTGAGTACACAGCACATTTGACACAGGGATAAACAGAGTTAAAAACTGGTTTAGTTTTTAGAGTCCACGCATGACTATTAAATGCACTCCAGAACTAAATGGAAGTACCTTTTTCCCTGATTCAATATTTCTGGGTTAAACATTTTATTATCTTGTAATTTTTTTCTTATTGAAGAACTAATGCTAAATTGTTTAGCATCTTGGGCCCAATCCCAATTCTGAGTCTAATGTTATATACCCAGATGACAGATTTAGTTATCAAAAAAAGATCAGTGCAACAAAAAAAATGATATTGAGATGAAACCGCTGAGTAAAAACAAATGAACAACCACTCTATAGAGTAGGGGTGCCCAAACTTTTTTCCTCAAAGAGCCAAAATCTAAATTGGATCCCGGTATGCGGGCCAAACACAACATTTTTTTGCATCTCATGAAATTAAAAGAGAAAATAAAGAATATGATTTAATTTATTTATTTTGATTCTGTTTTAAGGTAACATATATTAGTAAGAAGAAAAAGTAAATAACATTTGTCTTTGAAACATTTAACAGCAAGACCTCACTGACCATTGTTGATTGAAAAACAAGAGCAAGCTAAAACAAACTTTCTTCCAAAGAAAACAGAAAACTGGGATCCAAATGTGAGATGTGGAGCTGCTCTTTAGACTTTATCCGTTTGCCACTGCTGTTGTCGCTCCATCTTGGCTAACTTAAAAAGGCAGCTAAAAGCATCGGAAGTGACAGTGAAGGAATTTCTAACTCACACACACACACACACAAAAGCCCAGGGATGACTCACTTGGTGGTTGTTTCACCCACAGCCACCCGGAAGCCTAAAGTATATTACAACAGAACAATTTTGGAGCACCATAGAGAATCAATGGGAAATGGGTAAAGAATTTTTAGTAAACACTCAGCAGCTTCTTCAGCCACAACTTGGTGGGCAAAAAGATAACCTTTGGGGGGGCAAATATGGCCCACAGGCACCCCTGCTTTAGAGTGTTTTATGCCTGGATTTTCCAATTTGCTTCACTATGGTATGTATGGGTATGTGATTGTGGCCCTGCGACAGACTGCCGATGTGTCCAGTACCCCCCTGTGGCTCCAAAAGGGACAAAATTGATGAGAATGGATGGATAGATATATTCATGTAAAACAATGAACATACGTGTTAGTTTGCTGCTTTCAAGGAGGTGTGATGGAACTGTGGCTTATCAAATTCTTAAGGTTCCTCAACACCTAATACCTGAGCTACAACTACCCTTTCTGGTGGATAATGTTTGTTGGCAAAAGAAATTGGCAAACCTGTACCAGACACGCAGGAAATTTTAGGGTCATAAATGATAAATGGAGTATACTTGTAAAGTGCTTTTCGACCTTTCTCAAAGATCCATAGAGCTTTACTGTCACAGTCCCACTCAACCACTAACACACACGTTCACACACTGATGCCAGCTTTGCTGCTGCCAACCTTCCACCAGAGGTCAGGTGGGGTTCAGTGTCTTGGGGGGCAAAAGTTGGGAATCGAACCTGCAATCTTCCCATCAGAGATAGACCATCTCACTACCGCTGCTGTCGTAGAACACTCGGTGACCCTGTAGACAACAAATAATAATGCACACAGTTTTCTATGGGCATGCTACCGGTGATATAGAGCGGTTGTAGAGCCTGTCAGCGCTATTCAATTGATAAGTTAGACAATTGGTGCGTAGTTTGTGTGAGCCTCCTCCAGGTATCTCACAGGTACCTACCTATCACATGCTCTCTCACAGTACATCATAAGTGGATAAAACTTACATTATCGTTGCCAATCCTTTGGGATACACTGGTATGTTTCATCTCTCACGGGCGGCAAATGCTCAGATGATTGTATCCTCGGCCAATGATCAAAGATATGGGGTTTCGATTCCCAATCCCCACAGTCAACAGATGCCTCCAGTGTGGCTCCACTGGTGTGTGAACTTGAATGTCCCAGTGATGGTCAGAGGGGCATAGGTGCATACTGGCAGCCTCACCTCTGTCAGTCTGCCCCGTGGTGGCTGTGGCTACATCAGTACCTTACTATCACCAAGTATGATTCGGAATGAAGGAATAATGAATATACATTGTGAGCGCTTCAACATCTGGAAAAGTGCAGAAAAATCCAATCCATTATGAGGTCCCTGAAGGTAGCAGCACAAGACTCAAGGGAACTGCAAGACACTCCCTTTAAGATGCAGCCGCTCCTGTCTATGACCCTCCATGGGCCAGGACGACCCAAAAACCTGCTGCACCGTATGGGTCAACTCCCCTGAAAATAATGCTTTGGTGAGTAATGATGGCAAATTCCACACAAAAAACATGACAGAATATTTATAATTGTTCTTAATTTCTGGATTATAAATCTCACTGAACTACAAACAAAATCATTGTGCTTCAGGATAATACTCTTCCAAGTGATGAAAGCTGTTAAACTGAATATTCAAAATAAAAGCATATTAAGTTTAACATTAATCTGAGCAGTTCTTTGAAGATTCTTTCCCTGCCCCAAGGCTGTGATGCTTTTGGTACCTGACTGGACGTGTAATAACCAAGTTGCTCACTTTAGATCAGGTTTGGTCACATTCCAATAGCATCAAAAAGAACCTCTTCTATATAATCCCAGTAGCTTTACCGTGGTGACCTCTATAATAAAACAATTGTATGTCAACTGTCATCTAGACCCCACAAGACAGTGCACTGAACTTTTTTTCCAAGGATTTTTATCCTCACTGGTGTCTGTGGCAGACATTAAATCCTGTCCACCTTTGTCCGCTTTTGTCATGGGAGGGATCACACATCAATGTAAGGTTGGGGTCATATGGACAAGGGTTAATTGTGTTCTTGGGGTAAAAAAATACAATGGTACTTCTTTACTTTCTAAAAGTAACCCACGATAGGTGAAATTTGCAAAGCCGGATCATACACGTTTTCAGGCTGTAAAACTACACTTTGTATGCACTTTTCTGTGTTGTTTCAACACTCTACATCTAATATTATGGATTGAAACTAAAGATCTGCTTGAAATCAAAGATTTATGTAAATTTGGCAAACTGAATGCATTAAGTTCAGGAGCCACTACATGAAGGAGATTGAATAACCATCAATCAGTGTGCGGAATGCAGTGTGAGGTGAAAAAAATAAAAAAGTATGTAACTGTTCACTGAAAGAAATCAGCAAAAGGTAGACGCAACATAGTGAAGGACCAGTATATGTTATGTCCGAATGTTCACCCTAATCCCTGCAGGACTGTATTGTGCTATGGATTTTATAAGCAATGCTCACTACTTTACTTCCGATTTGCTAAACACTCAATATGACGTAACCGAATTTGATAACAATACAAGCATTTCAGGACATTTATTTATTTATTTTTTATCATTTTGTTTTTTTAGGACGTTTATTTGTGACTCCACTCTGTTCTGACGATGAAAACGTGGATGGTTTTAATAAACAATTACATTTAAACATTTGTTTGACAGCAATGCATTGTGGTCTATATTCGCTTATGTAGTGAGCATTGATGCACACTAGTTTTTCAGAAAGACTTCTGGGAAATTTCTTATGCAATTAATTTTTGGAATCGTAGATTCAGACAGCACTACAGAATAGCAAACGCACTATATAGGGAGCAGGAAAGGAATTCGGACATAACATTAGTATTTCCTATCATTTCTACACTATCATGTAAAACACTTTGATAGAGAAAATGTCTCAATAATATTTGTAACATGGAGTTGACATCAAGCCTACACTGATATGCAACACTTTATAATAGTTAGGTTTTTATGCAGTCAACTTAAATCAACATACTTTCCCCATCTGTGAACGTGTTGGAATGACGAACAGTGCATCACGAGTCGAGGAGTTACGATAGTTCTACAAGCAATGATAAAGTTTAAATTATTATAATTTAAATTATTGCTTTGATTACTTACTTGGCATTAATAATATTTTGGTTTTATTTTGTTTTTTGTTTTTTTTTTTTCATTTGTGTGATGTTCACTGATGCCAAAAGACTTGAGAAGTTTTGTTTATGGAACTTTTTTTATGAAAAATAAAATCCACATTATTATATCATTTTACCTACATTAAATGGAAATGTTCCTTTTTCTATTTCTTATACTGAAAGAATGCCTTCTAAGAACCAACAGATGCTGTATCTGATCAGTTTTAGATGCTTTATTGTTTGGGATGACTTGTTGCACTAGCATACAGTATGTCATTCTATAATCCTGTACCCTTTTTTACGAAAAAGGTTTTAGTGTTATTTTGCGATCTTTTGAATCCCTTTTTCTAATGAAGCCGTTTTCCCCCCAAAAAAACATAAACTTCACTCTTGGCAAGTCATTGAAATCTAAACTTTCAATTCAAGTCGCACAGATCTGAAGCATAGCTTCAGTGAAAAGGCTACCGTATATCCTCCTACAGTGTTTCCAGTTGGCACAGTTCGAAAAATCACAAAGAATAGAAGCAGAACATGAGACCAGCAGGACTCTGATACTTTTCCTTTGAAAGCCTTCCAGCTGCCTCCCTGCGCTGACGGCCATCAGACAGCGTAACCTTGCTGCAGACCTTCCGTGTGGGAAATGGAGCATGCGTTTTCTCATTCTGTGTGTAATTCACTTGTTTGATTAAGAGCTAACACATACCAGGAGGGGTTTTTTTAAGACTGCTGCAAACAAGATTCCATAGCTTTGACTGACATTTAATTATATATGACTAAAGTACATGTTCCATATGGTCAGAGGTAATGGACTTAAACTGCAGTAAAGGACCTAGTATATCTGCTGTATTTTAAGATTTTAAAACTTTAATAATAACAGGTTGAATTGGTCATGGTGTCAGTGTACCATCAAGCGTCACAGTCTGATGGAATCGCTGTGCAAGACGAGGGGAGTGAGGGAAAACCGTCCTTTCAAGATTTCAGGACAACCATGACTGTCTGATGCGTTCCTTTGAAAACCACTTTACCCCTTTAGATAATCCCCAAACGCTCAAAACGTTTCAGTTTGTCTGTATCTTCACTTTAAACAACACAACGGTCCAGTTACAGATCCGACTTACTGCTTTGAAATCTAATCAACGGGATAGTTTTTTTTTCCCCGTGATTTGAGACGGGAAAGAGAATCTGCTACTTTGTATATGTCCCTGTGAATCTAAACAAACAGGGATCAACCAAAGATCCTGTGAAGATCTGATTAGCAATTCAAGTTCATTGTATTGATATCTTCCACCTGCATACTTACTACAGTTTCGGGATCATTCCTTTCTTAGCATAACAGCTGCATTTACTGGTGCTGTAAACTGATTATTTGATATGTGGGAGGGGCCAAGTCACCAACTGCAACTTTTTCTGATTTAGTGAAAAAGTTTGTGCTCCACCATGGTTTCCCCACTTTTTATTAATATTTCAAATACATAAAAATAAAAAAAAAACACCAGGAAACATTTTTGTAGTCTCGTTAGCTAAGAAAGAGTGTGTAATTGTATTTTAAATTTTATTTAACTTTAATTTTACCTGGAAATCCCATTCAGATTCCTGGAGTCCTGGGCCGAAAGTCATCAACACAAGAAAATAAATACAGCTAAAACAATAGTAGTAGAACTAAGATACAATTACAATAAAATAAAATAGAAATTAACAGTATGATAAAAATTGAATGGAGATAAATTTTATTAATAAAATGCAACGGGTGAAAGATTTGTCAAAACTATTGCAAATGTGTATAATGGAGAAATGTGATACAATGTCCAGGATGTTCAATAAAGAAAAAAGTAAATGAGGTATTGATATGTCAGAAGTAGAAGATATTTCCATTAAATGTACTGTGGCGCAGTGGGTAGAGCTAACCCACTGCGCCACTATTGCCTCATAACAAGAAGTCACCAATGGGACCGATTCCCAATGGAGGACCTTTCTATGAGGATTTGTCTCTTCTCCCTGTATATGTGTTGGTTTTCTCTTTCAAAAACATGCTTTACTCTAAAGCATGGATCCCCAAACTACGGCCCTCGGGCCAGATCCGGCCCGCCTCCTCATTTTAAACAACGCACTCTGTTCTGTGTCCTGATTGGCTGGAGACCTTGTCTACTTCGCTGAAACATGCAGCTCTTCCTACCCCCTCACATAAATCTGCGATCGCGATCAGATCTTAGTTTTCATTCTATAACCCTGGAAATGAAAATGTTAATGTCTTTTTGAGAAAAGAGGGGAAAGTGTGTAGTGAGGAGTTTAACATCGTTACCGTTTGTGCACGAGGGAGAGTCAGAGCAGAGCAAATGTAACAACGACAAACAACATCAACACAAAAACTTAAAAAATGAGTGACTCTAAAAATAACAGAAATCTGAAAGGATTTTATTCTTATTGATAATAAAAAGACAGAATTTGGAATCTGTAAGAAAAGAATTTCAAACAGAACCAACTCCAGAACCAACCTGTGCAGACATGAGAACAACTTTCTCCAGAACAGATCAGGTGCTGACAGAAGAAACCAGATACAGATCAGATATTTGCTATTTCTAAATTCCAACCTTTAGCATGATTTACAAACCTTCTTATTTGTTTTCCTTTTCATTTTACATATTATAGACAGTATTTTGTGTTGTGGTTGTTGTGTTTGTGTTGTTTCACTTTAAAAGTTGAAAAGTAAATAATTATTTTGTTTTTTTTTTGTTTTTATCATTTATTTTGTAAATTTTTTCTGGAAGTAAAATAAACATAATTGATCATAATAATAGCAACATATTTTACTCTAATAAATATAAGAACATTTTTTACATCAATTAAATAATTTTTTGCATGAGTTTATAGTTATTGATAAGTTAAATAAAACAACAAAATGACCTAAAGAGCCAAAAGATCCAGATGGCTATAAGATCTCTTTTTACGTTTGACAGAAATTTCTTTCAAAATAAAAGACACCTTGTGCTAAACAGGATCATCCCATTGTAGCTCTAGACAGCATGGTATGTGATTAAAAAAAAGTGCTCTAAACTAATAAAGATCAGACTTTAATAAATGTTTGATTAGTATTTGAAATTAGTGGATTCTAGAGGAACTACAGAGCAAACAAAACCTCCTCAAGTCAGCAGGGATGTTCAAAACCTTTACATGGTTTATCATCAAGTTGTACCTCAGCCATAAACTTAAGTAATCTAAATGTAATAAATGCTAATTTAGAAACCCTTACATAAAGAAAATACTACACTTTTATTTTTCTTAAGCCAGAAAGCCACTATGGAGAGGTAAAAAAGCCACAAGTGTCTCTGTAGCCACAGGTTGCAGACCCCTGTGTCCCTATAGGTGTGATTGGGTGTGATTGTGCCCCAACCTGTCCAGGGTGCATCTCCTTTGCTCACGAGTGGCCGGGTTAGGCCACGGCACCCCCAAAAAGGTAAAAAAAAAAGAACGAGTTTAGAAAAGTAGATGGATGGAATGCAAGTGTGTGTTACATCACTTGATATGTCAAATATCTGGATATTAAGAAATTTAGAAGTTTCAACGTACCTGTCCTTAGATTACATTCAAACTCTGTTATCTGTAGTTGTGATGTTCTCTTCAATTGTGAAAACAGCCTCTTTGTAAACTGCCAAACTGACATGAGTTACTTGTTTTGTGAGGACACGTGTGTAACAGATCTGCCGTCTTAGCTAAGCAGGAAGCTAAACGGAAATTTGATGAGCTGAGAAGATGGAGATGACGTCAGCATAGCTGGAAAACGAGCCGCGATGAAGCTGTTTAACAATTTCATAAATTTGTAAACAGACAAGATAATCCTCCACAGCACAAAGTAATCAGGCCACAATGGGCTGTTGAGCCACAGGAATGTCAGACAAGCACAGGTGGTTTCTATCCTGCAGTTCCAGCTGAGCTCAGACAAAAAGAACCGGCTGCTGCCTTTCACTAATAGAACAGATAACGCCACATTATTCTCAGATTTGAATTTGATTATACTGCTACACTCATACTTTAATGTTTTGATGTTTTCTTACAGCAACATCTTCACATGACATCAAAGGCCTTTAGATGCTCCCATTCAAAGTGGTTTATCTAAAACTGTGGTCAATCTGTGGTTAAGAGCATTGCTCAAGGACACAATGACTGTTTAGACTTGAGCCTTTGTGCAAACAACGGTGTAATCAAGCCATTTAGTCTTTGTCCAAACCTCTATTTACTTGTGCCGTCAATCGATTAAATTATTTAATTAGATTAATTATACTTTTGGGTTGTGATTAATCATGATTACACACAATGTGTAGCCTTTGGACAAAAACATGCCTGAGAGAAATTTGTATTCTTCATTATTATTGAAGTTTTTTACATTTATAAAAGTATAGCAGTTATCCCAGAAGTGTAATTTGTGAGCACCAAACACATTGACAGTGAGAAAAGCCAAACTCTAAAGACCTTTATGTGTATAGTATTACTCAAAGAACACAAAGATGTTGACATAAAGCCACAATAAACAAACATTTTGTTTCTGCACTTTATGCCGAGTCCAGGTGAATACTCAATTCTGATTGGCTGCTGAGTGTGGATGCACGCCTAAAAATGAAGTTCCGGTCACACAGCCCAAATGTTCCATTTCACTGTGCTGGCTTCTTTAAAACAAGCGGTAAAGGGTGAACGGATGCTTTATTTAACCTCTCGTGATGATCAGCACATATTTTGGTTTTCCACAGCAGTTGAGGTCGCCGCGGGCTCAGTGACGTGTTGTTGTGTCACTCTAACAACAGGCCGCATTACGTATTGAGTATTTTTGTGAAAAGCCAACCTAAACCTAAAAACATAACAAGGATAAAATACTGAATTAAAGAATTGATGGAATATTTATTTCTTTTGTAAGTGACTGTGGTATAAGCGGGATAACGCTCGATGAAGTGTGCTTCATCAGAAATTAATGCACACCGTGGAAGCCTGAACCACCCGATGGTCTGGAAGACGGTTGCTTCTTGAGTTGTAATCAATTAGTGTTAATAAATATAAACGTGTTAATTTTTTAAACAATCATGTATGTTAATGTGTTAATGTTGACAAAAATAATTTTTAATGGAATCTTAGTTTTGATCGTCTCTGCCGGTTTAATACTTCAGTTAAAAACTCTTGACTGTATAAAAGACTGGATAGAGTGAGTGTGACATCATCGATCGGGAACATGCTAAAAAATGGTATCAAAACAAAAATGATTGTTCTGACTAATAGCTGTTTCATTCTTAGTAGAATTCTATGGGATTTTGGCTAATCTGATTCATCAGGTACTTCCTGTTTGGAAAATAAGGGGAAGGGGTCAAGCAGTCCAGTTCTCATATTCAAACAAAAAAACAAAACAAAGATCAGCTAACACTTCCAAAAGAACAGCTGGGAAAAACACTGGATCTTTGGAGAGACGTCTATAAAAATGAAATAGGTTTTTTGTTGGTAGGATAATGAGCTGCATGTCAATCATCTGGTGTGCTAAAATGAACAGTTCAGGCCAAATACAGTCTTGCAATGTGGGACAAACAAAGGGTCCTGAAACAAGAGATATCTTTGCTTACCAGTTGCCATAGCAACAGAGGAAGCCGCTCCCTGTCCGACTCCGTGTCAGCCACTCTGGTGACATGAGCCAGCATTAAAGTGAGCGACTGGATGTTTTTGTTACATTCGGTTAGCTTTTCAAAACAAGCTATTCATTCGCTCTTACAATACACGCTTCCTTCTTCTCCCGTGTCCTTTCTGAAGCGTTGCCGGGCATATCTGCGCCGTAGATCCTGTGAATGACTTTTGCAGAAGCTGAAATATCCCGACAACATCCTGGTTCCTTCCTTTTAAAACATAAAAACGAACAAGTCTCCAAAGAGCCACATAGCAATTGGTCTGACTTTCCTTTGGCAGGTAAACATGTCAGAACGGGGAGTGGAACTTTGATTGATTAAAGCCATATCCAGGTTTGTGAGGTGATGAAGTGAGCAGCTGGGTGATAATGGCACAGAGAGGTACTTTTGTTCATAGACTGGAGTTCATCGCAAATAGAAGACCTAAAATATTCAGATTTGTACGGAAATTATTTTGGAAAAATTATGTAAGTTAGTATGTTTTCAAAATAAAGAGGAAAAACCCTTCCACTTCTGAAACTGAAGCAAAGATTGCAGCCGTGGTAGACCACTAAAAAACTTACAAATCTTACAATTCTCTTGCGTAAGTGGTAGGGACTCTCTTTTTTTAATCTTTTTAAAGTACAATATTTTATTACTCTCCAACCTCCTCCCATCCTTCCATTTAAAACTGCATTTCCTGTAACACCTCAAATGTACTGTCTATTGGGGCTTTATTGCTGGTCTCGCGTCAAAGCCAGCTTCCTCTCTCTAAGTGCTTCCCCATGTGCTTCCTGGAATGCTCAGGGTTACAAACCAGGTTATCTGAAGGTTAAGAATTGCAAAACCAAGTGTGTTCAGGTACAGAGAAACACAGCGCCTGCACTTATTTCGACACAATATGGATGTTTTGCTTTTTCACGGCAGCAAGCTTGAAAAGGAACTCCCAGTTGTGACTCAGTGGTGGGATCAGGAAAGTAGAGAGATGATTTGTTACCCCGCAATATGTAAATGTTTGAACTTGTCAAGCTTAATGTTTGCTTCAAGGCAACTTGATTTTTTTTTTATTCATCATCAAATGTTACACATTCATTGGGCAGAGGGTTTGTCTAGCTGCCATATTGCCCTGAAGGTTTAACTACTTGTAGGGTAGTTGCTGTTTGAGAGGTTGCTGGTTCAATGCAACTCAAGGGTGTCCCATAAGTCTTCACACATAGGAAAAATAAATGTTTCTTGACAATCATTTTTATTTACATAATATGCTCTTTTCATTTTAAGAGAGTCCGACACAGTTTCCACCTTCAAAGTTAAGCTCAAAACATTCCTCTTTGGACAGGGCTAGCTAGTAATCAGAGAATGTTTAATTTATGGCTCCCTTACATATTGTAATGAAGTTACAATTTTCATTATATCCATTACACATATTCCTTCACAGAACTCAGCAGAGGGAAGTTGGTTTGATGAACCGCGCCCTGTAGCTCTCGTGGGTCTACATTAATATTGATACGCTAAACTTATTATTATCCACATCAATTCCGGGGTTCTGTTCTCCATTTGCATTTACTTCATCTCTCCTTTATTCTTTATGATATTTATCTATCTGCCTCTGTTTGGTGCAGTTTGATTCACATGTTGTTGACAAAGGTTTTTTAGGAGGATTTCCTTACCTGGGACGAGGGTCTAAGGACAGGGATGACCAGTTTTATTTAGCCCGTTTAGTTTAGCAAATAGCTATTGTTTATATTTTATGACTGACCTTCTGCTTCTGTACAATTACTGGCATGAAACCAATTATATCATGATATTGGGCTATATAAATACAATTGAATTGAATTTTGTCGGTAAAATCTAGCGTGATCCAAAGCGCTTCCCGTTTTTTTTTAACTTGACAAAAAGTTTGTGTGTGATCCTCGTACCGTGTTTTCTGGTAACACAACTGCTTTCTGGGCCAGCCATCAGGATGATTTCAATATGTTAATCTTTGTTCAAATGCATTCTCTGGGGTATCTGAAATACGTTAGTACCATTTACTGTATGTATAGAATGTATTATGTCTCCTATGTATGGAGACTTATGGGACACCCAGTATATATACTTATTTGTACTAACAGAGTTTTACTACCTTCTAAGCAGGCGGTCAAGTGGATTTTTTTCAATGAAAAGTCTATGTTAAAGTCTATGTAAACCTGCATTTCTGGCTTCTGTGTACAAAGCTCGCATTTACGCGCCCCTACTCAAGTTTACAGGTCTTCAAGTTCTATGTACAGCTTGGGTGTTCACTGATCACATACTGGAAGTTCACCCAATTTGACTTTGAAAATCTTTTTTTTTTTTTTTAAATCTTAAAAAAAGCTTTTTTTTTAAACAGGTGATCATTAATATTTCTTACAATACATGTGTGACCTCAAATACTTAATTGGAATATTCATTGATGCGTACATTTAGTAAAATATGTGATTCAATATGTATTTTTCTGTGTTTCTTCAATACTGAGCGAGTCAAACACAATCCCTGTAGTGTTTCTATCTGGTTTGGATCCTCTCACACAGTTTGGGAATACAACTGAATACCATTATGTTCAGTTGGTTCAAGTTTCCCAGCTGCAGAGATGTTCATCAGTCTTAGTTATTGAGAATCTTTAAAAAAAAAAAAAATGCTTGGAAGAAAATGCATCCAATTTTAATGGTGTGCAATTGTGCTAGTTGTACAGGCTTTTGGAAAAAGTGCATTTATTCTGTTCTCACAGCAGCATTTTACACATGACACAAAAAGCCCACAACAAACATCTTTTATCAACCTCTGGGTTGTGGGTGGGACCATTGATGAGGAGCAACACCACCCCTCCTTTCAATAACAGCCATCTGTTTACACTATTCGTAGACGATCAAGTTGTCTACAAGTGGATGTATCAGAAGGGAGCAGTGAGCTTCAGAGGTTTGCTAAAGCATTTTTTTTGGTCTGATCCAGATTTACATCAATCTAAATAAAGAAATATTCAAAAATGTAATTTCTAAGCTTGATTTTCGTTTTTTTTTTCACGTCCTCTAGCGTGAGAAAAATGCCTCAAGAAGATGTTAAAACACCATTTTTATCGGAGTGGTAATAATACGATGTATTTATGTGTAAGTAGGCAGCTCAAGCATACCGTTCTACCTTTCATAGCCTTTATCCTTCTGCCTGAGAGGTTTTATATGCCGTCAGTGGGTCACACACACCTGCTGAGCTCTTCTATGAGTTTAGAAAATCCTCTAAACCACATGCTCTTTTTTCACCAGTTTGATCTGTGGGAAGAAATCCACCTAAAAGGGAACATTTGTGCAGCCCTGTCAACCTTGTAGCAGGTTCTGCAGTCCAGGATGAGTCATTGATGTTTTCTGCAGCAGCAGAGAAGTCCTAAAAGTCTTTTCTACCTGGGCTTCTGTATTTTTTATGGAGATTTTTCCTTTTGCTTGATAAACATCTGAGCTCCAAACTACTCCTCTCCTGCATTTATGATGTTTTTGATAGAGTCCTATTTTGACAGTGGTTCGCTTGTCTGGGCGACTTAAACCGCCTCTACTTTAACAGCATACCTACCACAATAGGAAGGGTTTCGTCATTCATAAACGTTGCAACGTTTTCTCTTTCATCTCGTCTAGGAGCTTTGCGAGAGTTGATCGCGAGGGTACGAGGTTTGTGTGTTTGTGTGACGGGGACGTTTCGGGAACAGAACGTACCGTGCTTGCATTGGCCTGTTGATTAGCACTTAAAAGCTTCTTCATGGTAAGAAGCGCTTCAGGAATCGTTTTAAGGGCGTAGTATCCCTTTTCAAATGCTATAGTTCAGTAGAACCTTACTCTGTTGCGGTTGTCTTCCGCTGTTTGGGATCCATAAAGACGGAGCTATGGGCTCCTATCAGCCGTCCTTTGTCTGGTCCCACAGAGAGGCTCCTGTTGATGACTTATTTTGGAAACTCGAAGCATGGGCCTCTCAGTACACGGGACAGGATGGAGAGTGACGGGGCCAGCCTGGCTGGGCTTCAAGTGTGTGAAAACTGGGAGCCTGATAACAGAAATTGGGAATGAATCCAAAACAAAGTGGTTAATAAAATCCGCTTATGATTTTATTGGCATCATAGACTCCTTTAATGGTTAGGGTTATGTTCTTTCATGAAGACATAATTCTGGCACTGGCAGTTAGACTTTTTTAAAAGATGCTGCTGATACGTAATTTAGCCACACTGATTTTATGACATTTTTCTGTTGATGAAGGGCTTTTGTTTTTCAGTCTCAGCTGTCGGGCTTCAGTTTGAGGCATTGCATGTGCTCAGTATAGTTTAACATATTTATATTTAATATGATTACAGCTGAGTGTAAAACTGACAGTAAAAAGATAAATATTTACAGATAAAAGTTATGTGTGTGCGCGTGTGTGTGTAGGTGTTCATGACTGAAAACTCTTTATGGGGAATTTAATATTTTAGGAAGAAGAACCTTTTTGACTTTTTTTTATTATTGAAGTAAAATTTGAATTGTTTACAGATGCACTCAAGTGTAGAACTGTGTTTTAGTTGTTTTTAACATGCAACATTTTTCTGGTGACAGATAACATTTATAAAGAAAACCAAGCTTCAAAATGTATTTTTCATTATTTATTTATTCAAATCTGTCTGAATGAGGAGCAGATGAAGAAATACTTTTGTGAAAAATATTGTATTCATGGTGTAGGAACTAGGCGGGGCTTAAGCTTCCTGCTCCACTCCATTCTGATTCGTTCACTTATAAACAAATAGATCAGTGCACGTCTTTGTTTTCCTTGTTCAAGCTGGCATCAACCCCCTTAAAATTGTACAACTGGAAATGTCCAAAATAGCTCACCCTTTTTCTTGAACCGCTAACATTAGCTTGAGAGCTAGTTTGAGAGCACGTAAACAGATGGATGATGGGAAGAGCTTACTCTGCAACGATGGTCCAGTGCACAACTAAGAAACAAATTTTTAAAGAACCGCTGATGCTCTGTAAAAGCGGTCCTAGAAAACAATGCTAGTTTTTTTGGTGTTAGCTAAAAAAGGGCTAACCAAAAAAAAAAAAAAAAAGACCACCGATAATGGCTTTAAAATAGATCAAAAGATGATTGGAGGGGTCTTTAAATAACATAGTATTGAATATTCTGTAGCTCGACGCAGTGCAAAAATAAATTTAAAAAAAAAAAGTGGTTCGCTGTGGAAAAGTGGTAACAGAAAGAGCAGCGCTCTAAACCACCACCTGCTGTGATACAATCAACAATAGAGCCAGCAGGGCCAGAGGGTGAAGCACGTCTCTGCACTCAAACCTGTAATCTCCCACCATTTTTCAGATGGCTCTAGTGGCAGTGACAGACTGAACTTTTCCTTCCACCACTGATCCAAATATCCCATTTGTTTGACTCGGGGAAACTCAGTCACAGCTGTCTGCAACTATATGGGACTGGGAACCTAATCCCAGTCTCTCTCTGGAGACCAGTTTTCCAAGACAATAGGATACTGTACTTGGCCAAATAGACTAATTTGAGTTCTTGGGTTTTAGTTTGTTACAGCAACTTTCCTGGAGCACTCCAGTGGTTTTTAAGCCTTTTTCTTATAAACTGCCATCTTAAAACAAAATCAATTAATCCTAAGAGAAGCTATTTTCCTCTATTTTCCTGCTGAAAAATAGCCTCACAACTAATAATAGCTGCACATTAGCAGTTTCAAAAATAGTTCATATTGACCTATTCAAGCAAACCTTTTTTTCAATGTAGGTAAATGAGGATTCTCATCAGTAATCTTTATTTTGAAAGTGACCTGGGAGTATGCTAGCGTCTTATGGTATGTTCACACCAGGCATTCAAGCAAGTCCAAGAACAAGATAAATGTGCATTCTTGAAGGTGAGTTTAGCCCGTGGTGTTCATGCTGAAAAGCAGGGAGGGGCTTCTTCTTTATCTACTGTTTTCTAGCATATCACCCGTTGGAAGAGGCGTGGTGGGACATGTCAAATAAGTGGAAATATCACTGCAGGTTTTTTCTTTCATAGCTTTATTGATAATGAAATACTTGGTGTCATAAACTGCAATTATTAATTTCTCCTCCATCATCAATTTTCCAACGGTTGGTACTTCCCCAAATTTAAAAGGACACCATCCATACATTGCTACCAGTCCAAGTCACTGATTGGTCAAAATTCTAGCTAGTTTAGCTTTTAATGCACGTTCAGAATGGTTGTCAAAGCTTGCATAGATACATGTGACGGCGAGAGTTTTGAATGAAATGAATATAAAAGCCCAAAACACAAATTTACATAGACTTTTTATTAGAGGTAGTCGTTTGATTGTAGACCTGCCACGATTAGTCAAGTTATGACGACTAATCCACAATTAAAATAGTCGACAAATAATTTAATAGTTGATTAGTCATTTTCTATGGAGTCGAAGTGTAGTAAAGTTGAAAGTTATAATGGCATTATGCTAGGTTTTTGGACTACGCTGGCATTTATGTTTAGCTAATATTTCAGCTACATGCTAGCTATTTTGGCTAATTTAGGATTTTGTTCATTTTTTTAGGCTAATTTAAGTCTAGCTAATACTTCAGCAGCATGCTACCGCGGTTTTGGCTAACTTAGGCTTTTTTGTGTTTTAGGCCAATTTTACATTTAACTATTATTTGAGTTGGGCCATCAGATTCATTGTTTTTAGCTATTAGCTTCAGCTATTAGCTTAATCTATTTCAGCTATTAGCTTCAGCATCTTCAACAATCAGCACTAGCAGCTTCAGCTGCCAAATTCAGCTTACATCATTCACACTAGGATTATTGCAGGTAATGCTATATATCTCATTTTTAGTTAGTTGAAAGCTAATGATGGTTAATATGTGTGCTTTACATACAGTTTGTGCATGATCCGATTAGTCAACTAATCAGAAAAATTAATCGGTGATTAGTTCATTATTAAAATAATAATTTGTTGGAGCGTTACTTGATAGCGCGTTGCTGAGGGCAGTGTGTCGGTGGTGTGAACGTAAATTTTTAAAACTGTTCACTACAACTTGTCACCTGCAGCACTCTCATACAACTGACTGCTGCACTTATAAATTGCAGAAAAAAATGAAAGTCGAGTTTCAATTGTAAATTCACTATTAGTGTAGCATTAAACTATTTTTCAGACTGCTTTGGCATCCTTTTCCAACACTTTGTGCCAAATAATGAAATATAATGCATTTTGCAGCTCCAGTTAAGTAATAAATCCTGGTTTTCTTTTTATAGTTTTATAATTAATAACTGTAAAGTTTGAAGTTGTGTATTTAAGAAGGAACTGGGTTAATGAGAGTAGTTCACTCAAAGTCCAAACTTTCTAGTTCTATGTTCAGCTTAGCACAATGGTAGGAATTCCCATGCAGTAGGAGGGGATAAAAATGGGGGTGACAGGTTCAAAAGTTCAGGTACGTCTTTAGACTCACTTTCAATGCCACTACCATTTGGCACACTCTGACACTTTGGAAATGTCAGGGAGAATTTCATTTACCCCTCTGGATCAAGTTCTGGGTGGCAAAAACTCCAAAGGGAAATGACACAAGTAAACGGGGCAGATGGTGAAAAAGAGATCAGAACCAAGTGATCCAAGATGTTTCAGAGCAGACGAGATGAAGCATGGCCCCCCTTTTAAATCTCCTAATCCTGAATGGTTTATACCGTCATGTTAGATGCCATGAAATCCACCCACTCACCTCTAACCTGGTGATGTCATACAAATAAAACAACAAAAAAGAGGGAAAAAACTCCTTTGAACCAATTATCGGACTTCATGTTTAAAACTTGGGGAGCATATATATAAACTATTTGATAGGTGCTTGGTATAGTTTTTATTTTAATCTATTTTTACAATAAAATACAATTCTTAAGTAAACACCATTACTTAGTGCAATTTTTCAGTACTACTGAAAAACAATTACCAAACAAAGATGTATTAAACTTCATTCAGATATTTAGTAATATATTGATTAGAAAATAAACAAAATATCTTGGATATCTTGAAATCATGGATAGCGGCCCTCGAGGCCTGGAGTTGCGTATCCCTGAGGTAGACGAGGATTCCATTTTTTACACAGTTGCTATGATTATATCTTTATCAGATCAAGTACAGATTATCATGTTATGATAATTTATACCGTATGAATTTTCTTTAAGAAACACATTTAGATCCTTTCAGTGAACATAACAGATCATTAATACTCATTGGTTATCACTAGGAGACATTTTTACAATATGATAATAATAATTATAACTTTAATTTGACATTACCATTCTTAGCCCTGACAATATAAAAGGACAGTTACTAAACAGCAGCAGTGGACTACAGGTCAGCAGTCTGTGAATGCGGACAGATAAAATGCAGGGAGAGCGGCTTTATAAAGAAACAGTCATAAGCCATCTGTTTTAGGGAGAGACACAGTCTTGTGTCAAACGCCTCTGCAGATGTCTCTCAGTTGCTGTGTGAATGTGTCTCTTGGTGCGTTTGATTACACATAAGTCAGCAGCTACTTCAAGTCTCTGCACAGCATGAGGGAGGCTGAGTTCAGGCTGGGCTGCAGCAGGTCAGCTGAGTTAGCTTCAGTTAATTCCCTGGAAATGGTTTGTTCCTGTTCTACTTGTGTGGTTCTGGAAAACTAAATAAAACTTTTATTTCCTCTTTTTTTCCCCTGCTTTGGTAGTAATAAAAAAATATGTTATAGTTCACAGTTTTATGCCTACTATTGGTAGGATTTATAAAAAAATAGAAGACAATTCATGCTGCCATCACAGTATGTCTGAGAAAATTAAACATATTTATGTCTTGAGATATTTCACCATTAATTTTACTACACTTTTAGTTTATTTGTCAACACTATCCATCAGAGGTCAGTTTTGACCGAAATTAGGTTCAAACAACAGCCTAAACTTGTTTTTCAAACTCCCTTTGGATTGAAATGAACCTAATTTGTTTCATAAACCATGAAAAGAGAACAAATTTTTCACTTGAACAACCAGTTGGACTCTATATTTAAACGTCAGAAGCAGCTGAAAAAAATTGCAGTAGCACGTTCCCACCACAACTCACCAGAACTGTGAAATGAATCAAATGTTCAAACCCGTGCTCAAGCTATAAATTACAAACCTTCACTCTCCACGCAAACACAAATGTATTCAGACGCTGAAGCATTCTGTGCATAAATATGTCATGTCATCTATAAATATATGAGCGCATGGTTTAAACTGGTAAAATATGTTGGAATTATGCAAACAATTCAGACACCCGCTGTGAGATAATTGATTGTTGTTCTTTTCATCTTCACTGTTTTTCTCATTATCTGACATATGATTTTGTTTAGAGCCTTTGGGGTCTGTTTAGAAACAACAACTTCGCCATTATGCACAAAAACACAAAGTGACATCACAAAAATGATGTTCATTGCACGTGCTACAAAAGTCTAACCAGCTGCACTGAAAATGTTATGACCGTCATAATCTTGCAGCGTCTCTTATGAAGATTGATGTGGATAAAGACTGCCCGACTCTGGGGCGAGAGATCTGTTTTCCATCTATATGTCCCCCATTCACTGCTGATGAGCTACAAGAGGTGATTCTAGAGATGTTACTAGTGACACCTAAACCACCTACCATAACTCTTCCACTGTTTCCATGATCCATGACTGTTTCCATCAATCAGTAGATTCTGTTGCGGAGAAGAGCGATGCAAAGCTACTTTCTCTCTGAGAGAATCTGCTGACTTGATTGTATTATTGCATGGCAGCTCTGTCACCATCAGTGTGCTTATGGGAAATGGAACTTGTGACTGTAAAGCACTATAGTGCTTAATCTAGGTTGAAAAGTACTACATAAATATTTGCCATTTTTTTCTATTTACATGCTTGCACCAAGGAAGCTGCTTTGGACACAAAAGATGGACTTCCGTTTTCATGCTGATGACTGCCAAATTTATGTTCCCATACACAAAGGTCCCGACTGCTCAGTTACACCACTAACCGAATGTCTCAATGAAATCAAGCTGTGGATGTAAGCAAATTTTCTTGGACTTAAAGAGACCAAAACAGAAGATCCTCCTCTCTCTCGCTCCCTTTGAAAAGTCTGTGATCACTACCGTGGGAGTGGAACTTGATGCTGCCCTTCAAATAAATACAGCAACCAGGTTCTGCTTTTTCCAGTTACAATGTTTGGCCAGGATTAAGTCCTTCATATCCAAGTCTAACCTTGAAATAGTGACCAACGCTTTTGTGTTGTCCTGGCTGAATTACTGCAGCTCCTCATATGCTGGGTTACCCAAGGCCTCAATAGTCAGACTACAGCTGGTGCAAAATGCAGCGGCCAGATTTATATATGGTGCTAAGAAGTTGGATCACATAATCTCTGTCCTGGTCTCTTTGAATTTGGATGCCAGTTCAATATTTGATTTTTATGAAAACTCTTGTTTTTGCTTTTAAATCACTGGCAGGTACTGTGTAGGTACCACATGTGCTTAGCCAGCAAGATCGGCTCGGGGGCTTGTGACTAGTGATGACATCACAGTATGGTCACGCCACTTAGCTATTTTTCACAGTTTTTCTGTACTGGATCTGATTGTTCCAATAAAGTTTATAAAAAGAAAAAAAATAGAGAAAATGTGTCGAGTCCTGCTCGGGCTATTATTTATTTTGCATTGATAGCTCCTTCCTCATGGCTCCTCTCCTCTGTGTTTATGTAACTGGGCAGAAATGAGCGCTGCATATTCTAGCTGGACTTCCCCTGGTCCGTGCGACCAAATAGAAGTCCAACACTGCCAGAATCTATTTTGAAAAAATGACGTGCTAAAAGTCACTTTTTTTTTTAATGTGCAACCAACAACAAACAAGCACGCTACTCGCTAGCACCCAATTTAGCACAAACTTCACGTTTCCCTGTATCTCTATTAAAAATACGATTGCTATCCTGTAACGATTCTCCTCGATTGGACTATTTTGTTATCAACGCTTTTGTGGTTGATTGCAAGTATTGCGCCCCTTTTGTGATTATTTGCGTACTTTTTCGGGCCCTCTCGGTTACTCGGGTAGACTCCATGTAATTATTAGGGGGCATGTGTGTCATATCCCATGTCACATGATGGTCTAATGGTCCGGACCAATCGTAATCTTACACGTCATCAATTCGCAAGCCCCTGAGCCGATCTTGCTGGCCAAGCACATACAGTATGGTACCTACAATGGCATTGTCTTACTTCTAAGTCTATATGTTCTGCGGACCGCTGTTTGTTACTGGTTCCGAGAACTAAATGTAAGTTCCACGGAGATCGTACCTTTGCTGTGCTCGCTCCTAAACTGTGGAATCAGTTGCCACCGGTTATTATACAGGTCACACTTTTGGAGAGTTTTAAAGCTGAACTGCTCTTCCATTATCCCGCTATAATATCTGTCGAGATGCTTTTTATCATGTACATTTGAATTTCTTTTTAAACAGGATTTATGTATTTATTTTTTTAATTCTTTTGTTTATTGTAATGTATTGCGTCTTTTGGTGTACAGTTCTTTGGGCCTCCTTGGCTGGTAGTGAAAGGTGCTTTATAAATGAAATGAAATTTAATGAAATGAAATTTACCTGTCACAAACAGGCAGACAGTTGGTTCTACGTGAAGCAGGTTTACTAGTTCAGACAGGAACTAAGTGCAGCTTAAAGTCCACAAAGCTAAATCAGGGTCAGACAGGCAGAGATCAATCACGATCCAAGAAGAGACTAGAGATGTCAGAGTCCAGGCGAGGGTCAGGGCAGGCGGCATATAATCAGAAAACAAGTAGGGTCAGAAACGGAATATCGGGTTCAGGTAGAAACGCTCAGCAATGCAGGCAGGATTGCACAAACAACACTTTGCATAGAGCAAGGCTCTGTGGACTGCTTTAGTAACAAGTGGGTTTTTGTCAGATGTGAGTCAGCTGGGTGGCATCTCGGGAGAGTGCGCTGGGGAAGCTGGGAGATGTAGTATGTCTAGAACTCTGGGGACAGCTCCCACCAGTGACCAGAGGGGGAGACAGAACTCTGGCTCCTGACATTACCATTAGTCAGAGCAGGGATACAAGCATGGAGGGCAGCCCTGATACAGCTCCTACCATAGGCAGGCGATAAATGAAGTCCACAGATGATTCAGAGACTGTGAGCTTCCTTAATCTCGTGATTGCAAGAGAAGTAAAGCCACAATTTCAGCTTCAGTGTTGCACAAGAATTGACTTTTAAATCTGACCAAATCTTGTGTCCATGAACATACATCAGTTCCCTTTCCCATTTCCAGTAAAGTTTTGGGAGTTATTTATCTTAATCTTTACAACAGAAGACAGGCAAGCATCCTTTTGTATTCTTTTAGGAAAATGATATTTTCTTTTGGGTAAGACTGCCATCTGAGCACATAGTGAAGTTAGTGAGATTTTAACACCTGCAAAGATAAGCAGCTGATATATATGCTTCCTCATAGTCCAAAGTCCTTTTATTAAAGTAGAATTATGTTTATAAGAAGATGTTATGCTTTTTCCCAGCATAATTGGCGAGAAGCAACATTCTTTAAGGTCCTTGCTGATCTCATTCTTCATGCTGTTACATTGCCATGTTTAAACACTATAAGAGGTTCCAATCTACTGACCAATCTTTTTTTTAAAGTTAAAAAAATCTGCCAATTTTTCATTTATTTCTAGAGCACCTTCCACCACCAACCAGGAGGCCCAAAGTGCTGAGAACAAGGTCAAACCACTACATAATGTGATGTTAAGGTAAATAAAATAAACCAAGCATCATAAAACACAGGTGTCTGAATCCAGGCCTTGAGGGCCAGCGTCCTATATGTTTTCTATTTGACCTGCCATTGAAGCTCCTTATTGGCTAAACACACTGGATCCAGGTAATCAACTGCAGATATCGAAAGATTTCTTAAAAACCAGCAGGATGCCAACCTTCGAGGCCTGGAGTCTTACAACCGTCATAAAAGGTCTTTAATACTCTCTGAAAGCAGGTGGTAGTTTATTCTAGAGTTTAGGAGCCAACACAGTAAACCTAGAACTTGTTTTTGTCTCTAGAAACCAGTTGTACACACTGGTCAAAGAGCATAAGGACTTTAGGGGGGTTTAGAAGCAAAATAGAAAAGTAAAATAATGTAGTACCTGCAAGTGAATTAAAAGTCAAAGCAAGAATTTGAATAAAAATCATGTAATCAACTGGCAGCCAATTACATGAGACCAAGATTGGAGTTATATGCTTGACCTTCTTATGGTGCACCAGTATGTTCAAGAATGCGCTCCACACGGTTTTGTGAACACGCATCCAGTCAATGTTGTACACACCTGACCAGCGCCACACACCAGGTCGCAGCCAGGAGGAGATTCTTCTTCTTTTGTGTGTGTTTTGTCTATTAGCTCTCATCCCCCATCTACAGAGGGGGATGAGGATCAAAAATCCCACAAATCTTGGTCAAGGCCTTTTGTTTTCACTGCTCTGTTCCTAAAAATCTCTGTCTTGCAGTCATATTAATCCAACCGGGTACCAATTGCAACTGTTAAATGTCCCCTTCGTGATTATGTTTACAAAGTTTGGTACTTACATGTTTTGAAAGAGTTACTATCCACACAACTCTATTAAATCTGTGGCCCCTGTATAGTCACAGTTCCGCAGTGTTTTGATTCAGCATGAAAACGTTCAACCGAGTTGAACATGAGTACCAGTTCAAAAACCTGCGCTTTTCACAGCAGCCACTCCCATACTCATGAAAACAAGCGGGTCCTCACGATCTGACGTCACAGAGTGAGACAGCCCTATTTAGGAAGAGTCTGTACCGCCCCTAGGCTAACACAAACACCCAATTTCTCCACAGAGCTAGCAGTGATCAACAAACTAACTTTCATTTTAGATGCAGAATACCATAAATCTTCCAGTTATGTCCTGTCTTCAATAAATTACAGCTCAAACAGGTGTTTGTTACTTTAGAGGTGGGGTTCCTTTAAGACACCCCCACCCCCAACCCCGGTGGGGACAGTCATGCAGATACCGTGTCTATTTGTGTTGTGTGAGCCAATGTAGTGATGGCCGGGGCTACTAAAGGCAGATATATGGTATGTGTATCTATTTTTGAAAAAAATTGGATATTTATTTTCATGGGAGAACCAAAGACACGCTGCCAGCTCGAGGATGACGACATGAAATATGTGGCAGCCACACTCAGCGGCAGACAAAGCCTCAACAATTGAGTCATTTTACTTCTGTTCAGGACAAAATTCACGAAAATAATCAATACTACCTGAATAACTTTTTTGATTGTGGCAAAGGTGATATATGATCATATATATGGATATAGTTCAATCTGAAAGGCTTAAGAAAATCATGTTACAGCCCCTTTCAACACTTAATACATACTGTACATTTTCAATGAAACGACCAAGTGAGAAATAAAAAGGGATCAAAGCAGTTGACCAGACAATGAAAACCAGAAATGTATTTACGCTTCAGTTTTTTCTGTGATAGAACCTTTTTTTTTTCCTCTTAAAAGGTGGAATTTATACGTAATTTTACAAGACCCTCCCTTTTTTAAAGTATGGTTGTACATGCTCCACTTTTCTAGAAAGGTCGTATTCTGAGCTAAACTCAAACTTTTGTGATGAAAATGTGGAATTTGAGGCATCAGTTTTTCTTTAATCTTACCTATGTTTATTCTTTTCTTTTGTTTCAGTATTCTTATATTAGAATTCAGAGATTAAGATCCTACTGTTGACTTTAGATAAAAAAAAAAACCCACAACTCCTTTTTTTTCTATTGACCTTGGTTTATTTGACAGTAGAAGAGTCTCACATCTAATGTGGACACACATACCCGTTTTCCTTAAAAACACACCAGACCTTCAATATATTGTTTATTTCCAACTGTTTACAACACAAATGGAAGCAATGTAGAAAGTATTGGCTTTGAGTGCAATAATTATACAATTTTAAAACAATAGATGAATCAGATTGCCTAATAGTGCTGTGTTTGTGTCTTCAGACCAAAGGGATTGCAACCCTCCGGTCTCTGAAGCACTTTTGTTTGAGTTCAGGATTCTTAAAAGTTCATGTAAGTTCATCCTCTTTGGAACAAAGACTTAAGCTCTCTTTTTGTTTCTTTGTGATGGGCCTTGTTCATATTATTCTTTTTGCAGAGGAAGTGGGAAGCGAGCATATTTCAACATTCTGGTCATGGATTAGTTTCTTAATGGATGACATCACTCAGGGGCTCTGTCTTGCGATGGGATGGGGTGAGGAAGCTCACGACCTGTACAATTTAAAGAAAATCAAGCCATCTGTCAATTTTTCTCAGCATTGCATTGAGACTGTGAAAGTATACAATATTTGCACAGAAATGTATTTCCTGTACAACTGTAGTCTGGTACTGTTCAAATAAAAAATAGGGAAACAATCCTTTTATTTTCATGTTTTTTCTTCAGACCTTTGTCTCCCCGTTAGAAGACACACATGCTCAGTTAAGCTGAAGACTAGAGGCTCTACCGACTCCTGGTTTCCCACCTCAAGAAGCTTTTGGAATTCACCAGAGGAAGTGCAAAATCAGGCAATCTGCAATTGCAGGATTAGATGTAAGCCTTTTGTGAAATCCAGTTGTGCAGGTCTTAGTGAGTTTCACTATTACTGCTGCAAGAAGAAGCTAATGAGACGGTAGCTCATCTTGAAATTACCCTCCTCACTTTGTGTTGTGCAAACTAAGACAATGGCTTCATTTTCAGTGATTTAAAAGATAAAAAAAAATCCAAAATGGCCTAAATTAAAGATTATCCCACATACTATAACCTATTTGGGTAAAATTCTGTTTCTTTGTTAAATTACACTCTTTGCTTGTTCTGCGTGTCCCTGCAAGGTGTAGAGGAAATGGGGTAGGAGACGCAGGACTTTTCTTTGAATGAAATGCTTGCCTATTGTTTCCTCACCTTTAATTGACTTCTACATTTTTGCAAAAGCATGGATGTATTTGGTAGAATGCACCTCACCTTTCTGCCATATTAATATAATTTGAAAGATTGACTTTTACTATGTACACTTAAAAATTTGTACATATTTTCACTGAAACAGTAGTTCTTTCAGCAACGAGAGAGATCTTTGAAAGATATGTCATGATTTACCTAAGATCTTTAGCTCAAATAAGTCTATAAATTTTTGATGGTTAGGTTCAAGGCCACTGATGTCTTGCGTTCTTGGAATAAGATCAAAACATAGATGTATAACCCCAGTAAAAAGATGCTGATGGTGGTTAAGGTCCAGACCATGGCAAACCATCAGTCCAGGAGGCGAACGACGCCAGCAAAACCTTCTGCAACACGACAAAACAAGCATCCATGGATTTAAAGACAAAGAGACAAAAGGTGAGCAATGTTTCTATAGGTACAGAATGAAGGTGTAGTGATGAGCACCATATAACATCATGAGACACAGCCCAAACTTCCTGGAAGTGAGGTAGATAGATAGTCCTTTGTGAAATTGCCCTATAGCCTCACTTATTTGTACAGTTTCTAAAATGATTAGTGTGAAAAGCTAAAAAAAAAAGAGGAAAATTTCAAAAGTTGTAAAAATAAATGTGTATTTTGAGGGCATCAATAATAGAAGTATCAGGTCTCAGGTGTCTTTTATACAAGTAATCATCTTTCCTGTGCTAACAAGACTTGTCCACACAAACAATTAATCCATTTGACCGTCGATGATCATGGGAAGGACCAGGACTTGAGAGCTAATGCAACTGGAATCATAAATTCCAAGAAAAGGGTTATGCAACATTTTACTGACATATAGTGTTGCAAAATGCTGTAAAGCCCTTCTTCTCTGGTTCAGAATCCGCTGGAATTACTTTAATACCGTTAACGGTTGAAGAGTTATGGTAGTCCAAAGAATCTCAACACTGGAGCTAAATATGTGGTGTTAAAAAGTTAACAGACTTTGTAGCGTGTGGAAGAACCACATGATCCTGGAACCTCCTCATCATGCAGGTTTAGACACCCCTATGGGATGATACCCCATTTTTCTACCAGCATTTGTTCCAGATCAGCTGACATTTTTGAATTGGTCACTTTGGTACAATCATCCAAGCTGATCCCACAATCATCTGGATCACCAAATTCTGTAGGTAGTTTCTAACAAGCCTCCTCCGTGGGGACAAAGATCTTCTTGAATATTAGAGTTTGGTCCCACAATGGGGACAAGTGGGAATTGTCTCTGTTTACAGTCTTATCTCATTATCTTTCTTAATCTTCCTTTGATGACGTCCTATGGTGACAAACCTTGTATCCTGACAAGAAAATTGCTGATTCAAGGTAATTATCATAGTATTCTCTGTATTTCCACCACACTTTGGCCCTATAGTTCAACAACCATTGCCAGAATATAGACTCACTGCTAAACAGAAAATGTCTGTTTCCACCAGGAAGCCATGGTGCAGCGGTAGAGCAGTCGACTCTTGTTTGGAAGATTGTGGTATTGATTTTGTGATTCTCACCTTTCCCACCCATGTGTCGTAGTGTCCCAGGGCAAGACACTGAAACCCACCTTGCCTCTGGTGAAAAGTTGGTGCCAGTGTTCAGCAGCAGAGCCACCTATGAGTGAATCGGTCTGTGACTGTAAAGCCCTTTGGGCCTTCAAGGAAGGTAGAAAAGAACTATACAAGTAAATGCCATTTACCACCAAGTTGTCTAGACTCCAATTTGAACCGGTATGGTATTTTAAGCATTTCCATTATAAAACAGACCCATTAGACCGGACTGATTCATACTATTTTTGGCCCCCCGTTGGTTGTAGGCCCATAGAAAAACAGAACGGACCAGTTAGGGTGGAGCTACTGTCGCAACACGATTAAATCCATTGATTGGCGGAAAAGTATCACAACAACAGCAAGCGTCTGACCAGCGCTTTTCCTGACTCAAGATCCAGGCCCAATTTTTTTTTTCTGCATTCTCCTTTGCCTCCCACAGTATTCTTGCAAAGAATATTAAATTCTTTGCATTTTGTGTTCCCCCTTTATTTGCAGGTTCTACGGACCTGGGTCACGCTGAAGTCACAAATACGAAAAACTGCTCTTATGAGGCACAGCTACATCATCGGTCTACACCCTGCATGCGCCTTGATGGTCCAACTCTTCATGGAAACGCTCACTTGATTTTCCCGGACCATTCTAAATCGGCGGTCCGGACCGCTCAGTGAAACCAGGCATACATGTTCAGGTGACAGAAGATGTGCTTCTGACAAACAGGCCTGACTGTGAAGGGCAGTCACGGCAACTGTAAGACTGGTGATCTGTTGCTTCAGTCTTTTCCAGAAAGTCTAAACAGGAAACCTTCAACTTCATCATCCTGGAAGCCATGTGAGCAAATTTACAGAAGACAACCAACAATCACTTTGTGTTGACTGAATAAAGCACAGGTGTCAAATTCCAAGCCTCGAGGTCTGGTGTCCTACATTCTTTCCAACCAACCTGCCATTGAAACTCCTAATTGGCTAAACACACCTGATACAGATAATCGGCAATGGATAAGGCAGGATTTCTGAAAAACCAGCAGGAAGTCGGTCCTCGAGGCCTGGAGTCTGACACCCCTGAATAAAAGAATCTGTCTTCATGGGCTGTCCTCACATGCTCTATGAACCTTAGACTTTGGGTTTGGAGATGGTAAAGCTCACTCCAAACAGTGCCTCAACTTGGTTTGGACAACGTTACCTTCAATTTCCCTCATTCAGATTAGACAAACATAATATTCTGGTTCTTAGGGCAGACACCTACTGACCACTGTTGCATGACTAATTATCGCAGGAAGTACCAGAACCACAAAACAAAATCCAATAGTAACATAAACTGTTTGGCCTTAGCAGAGAGGATTTGGCAAACTTTTGAGTAGCCCACACACTTTTCCCATAAATACATGTTTCTAACGAATCAGGCACTATTTAAAAGAGAAATAAGCAAACTTTGTAGAACAAGATTTAATGCCAAGAGAGCTGTGGTCCAAGAAAGAAATAATCAAATCTAATGTCAACTAATCTTCTAAGTTATTTTCAGAACCTCTGGTCTTTTTGAATAATAGCAAAGAGTAGTCACTTTTTAATATCAAAGTATTATTTAATATATTAGAAAATCTCTTTAATCTATTACAAACTATGAAGCTTCTCCAAGCAGCGTAGGGACCTCTTTCTTTAGCTGTTATTGTGTGTCTGCTTTGCCTGATCAAACATGCTGGAGAGCTCATAAATTCAAGCTGGAAGCTTTCTTTACACATCGTAGAAACTGAACTTCGCTTCAAACATCTAATCTTATTAACAAATCATCGTCCTGTTCAAATTTTGCCACTGGAAGAATTTGACTTCTTCACGGTCGCCTCTATTTTTGGAGAGCAACTCTGAAACGCAAATTCAGCGTTTAGGGAAGTTCGGGTTAGGTCCACAGAGTTGTGAGATAAGGGGCAAAAATGAAGTCTTGAGGTTTAACGGTAAAAAGCATCAGTACGTGCTGGAGACTCAGTCTGGAGAACATCCAGCTTCGTTGGAAGAGTGCGCCAGAACATGTGTGCATTCTCGTGCCTGAATGTGCATTTAAGATGAAGATATACGGTGCAGACAGTTTTCACTGAGACTCAAGAGGTCACAGATGTGAAGAGAATATGCACATTCAGCATTTCCCATGGAGAAGCAGAGGAGGAGGAGGAGATGGGGAGGGGGGGTGCGCTTCCACTTCTGAGTAGTGAGAAGATGCAGGTGTTGAACGTGCCAGTAAGCAGCAAAAATAACAAGTCTAATCAAGTCTCATCTGGTACTGCCACAATTTCATGGCTGTTTGAACCAAGTGGGCTAAGTTTGTCTGAACTTCGGTGGAGGATGTTATCAAGGAAAAAGTTTCCATAATGCTTTGTGAAGCTATGGAGATAAAAAAATAAAAGAAGGGGTTGTGTATGCACATGAAATATCATTCCAACAATGTTGACTTTAGGTCTACTGAGGACAAAAATGCATTGAGAAGTCCAAATCAAGACATCAGGGAGAACATAGCAACCCAGCTCATAAATAATGATGTGCACGAGATAGAGATGTAGATATATGAAAGGAACCCTGAATGTGTGCAAAAACAAATAATACATTATATCTGTCTGTCTGTCAAAAAGGGTCTTAGTCACATGCACCTATAAGGTGGTTGTCCGGTATGGTTTTTGGGTTGCACGGGGCTATGGAGGGTAATACACAGTAACGGTAACATTTTACAGGGAGCACAGGTGTGTCTTGCAGTTCCCTTGAGCCTCGTAAAGCCACCTCAAGAGATATCATTGAAAAGAAATGAACAGTACCATTGTTACAAGTGTGGTCAGGATATCGTGATATATTCCTAAGATATGCACTTGTGAAATGTAGTAGTTGTGTTATATGGTGTTCTTATGTCACAATGTAGTCATTACTAAGGAGAAAAACTGGCCCCTTACTGCACAAATGCTGTGAACACAAGGGGTGCACGGGTGATATGTAAGTGCCCGTAAGACGCATGTAGGATGATAATAGAAACTACGCTCTGATTGTCTAATGTATTCGTTTCTAACAGTCAGGCTGTGAACAAGAAGAACGCACTTATAAATTGAACAGCACTACTGGGCTCCATGTGTGGTGTGCAGGGTTCAGGAGATTCAAAAAATGAAAAATCTGTTTGACATACCTGAGTCTCATCTACTTTAACCTTAGTTACCCTCAAGTGTTTGCCCCAATGGCAGTATGTCCGTAGAGAAAAAAATGCTGTCTATGATCTTTAAATGTTGTGCAGTTTCAATACATAACCTGTAAGAACAGTTGTGACTAAGGCAAAAACTAAGATTCTGCAAACCTTCTCTTGCTCACTGAATCATACCTGACTTTTATTGTGCCAAGGGAACACACATTATACAAACTATGGTGCCTGGTTTCCACGGAGCGGTGCAGACCGGACTGGACTGATCTCATCAAAACCACTTCAGATCGTGCTTTGTAAAATATCTATTGAAGAGCATTGGAGTATTACTCATTGCTTTTTTTTCTTTTTAATTCAGAACAATAGACTGCTCCGCAGGTAGAGGCCGGCCTCATCAATAATAAACACCTGCTCCGGGTTATAATTATCCTCCGCAGTTATCTTTTTAATTTTCCATCCATTTCTGATTCATCCGATGCAGCTTTTCTGTGCTGTAGTTGCACCGTCTACACACCCCGCATGCACTTTGATGGTCCAACACTCAATGGAAACGTTCACTTGAATTGCTCGGAGCATTCTAAACTGACCAGACGGGGTTCGCTCAGTGGAAACGAGGCATAGGAGTACCCCAAGGCTCTGTGCTGGTGCCCCATCTATTTGCTATATACAAATATTCTCTTTGCACCGTTACTCAAATCACTGCGTTATGGATGATAATCAGGTCTATCTCCTTCTACAGACAAGATACACTCCCATTAGAGATGTCTGCAAATCTTTTAAACCCTGATTTGCACAAACTTGATAACGAGCCACCTTACGCGAACTTGTATTAAGGAGTGTCTCATTTGTCTAAAGATGTGGTCGTGATTGTTTCTGTGAAATGTCCATCATAACTTTAGATCTAAAGCTAGGTTATGGATCAATCTCTAGAAATAAACCCCTTTGTTTGTGTCATCGAACAAACAAAAAAAATACAATCGTCCTGCACCTCAATTCCTGTAACACTTTTTTGGCGAGTCTTTTACCTTTTGCAGTAAAGTTTTTACAGATGGTCCAAAATGAGACAGAACATCTGGTTTTTAACAACAACCCCCACCAACACTACTAAAAAAAAAACCTCACTCAATTAGTCATTAGCACCAAACAGCTACATGAGACCGCTTAAATAAAACTGAAATCACTTCTACAGTCCTGAGCGTTAATATCTCAGTTTGCACCCGTCTAACTCACAGGTGTCAAGCTGCAGTCCCGGAGGGCTCAGGCGTTTTCATTCAACACTGCCTTGGCTGCTTCTAATTGTAGGAAAATCTGCACTTAAACCTGGGGTGGGGGAGGGGGGACTCTACTTTTACACGTTGTTCACTCAGGTGAAATGATCTTCTTAGAACCTTCAGAGCAAAATAAAAATGCTGACACTGCCGTACCTTGTGGAAAAAAATCTAAAGTGAGGCTTCACACATTTTTTATTGTATTTCCGATCACATGGAAACATTTTATGTGTGCTACATTTGCATCAAACCTGCTACTTCTGTAACACATAGTCTCTCAGGATTTTAGTGGAACAGTTTGAAAACTGCCATGCACAGTTCCTGAGGCCGGCTCTGACTACCACTGCAACCCATGATGATAGGTTTACAATATCTACACAGGATAAGATGGACCTGATCGCAAGCTAATAACAGTGTGCAGTCTGCACAGAATATAGGATTCATATTTGCCTTCGATCTGAATGGCCACAAAGATTTTTTTTTTTTTTTTGTCCACCGTGAAGTAAAAAACTGCTTTACAAACTACTGAGGGATCTTTTTTTATTTTTATATATTTGTTGACCTCTTTTTTGAGTTTCACCAACTTTTGAAGAATATTAGAAAGCAATTACTTATAGTGTTAGGGTGGAATTTTTAAGCTTAACAGCAATTCTGCACAGCAAAAAGTGGATTATTTGCAATTCTTCTTTCTCACTGCATGTTTTAACAATGACTATGTCTACATACTCAAAATCTCATAAACATTTGAACGCGCCTTGTTCAAAGTGAAAACTAATTTTGGGCAAATTGAACAAACTCTCCAATATAAGAGTATTTTGCTGGAGCTAGAAGTAAGGGTAAAGTTCCAACCACTTGATCCAATTGTCATGTATAGCCAATGGGAAGAACTAAAGCAAAACTACATGAGAAAGAGAAATTATGATTATGTTCAAGCAAATACTTCTCTCTGATTTGTTATTTTTTTAACCAAGCTGTTACATTTCCAGAAAACATTTTCAAGAAAAATACATTTTAGATTTCTATCCTACTAGTTTGAGCCTCCAAAAGACCATATCACAGCATGGACCGTCTTATTCAGAGTGTGGTCACCAAGAGTTCAGAGAAACACTTGGTCTTCACTGTGTATTGAACAGAATTGAATGTTTTTCTTTTCGTGTTTGCTTTCTTAACTCGAATCGACCACTTTGGATTGAGGTTTTGTACAGTCATTTCTCAAGTGAAGAGTGTATATAAACTAACCCCAACAACATGGACCGCTTGACTTGAACTGTTTGAGGGCTCTTTCTTTTGTCTAACAAACCACATAAAAAAAACATAACTATTGCACACATTCCAAAATTCCGTGAACTTTGGCTATCAAGACGAATAAATTGGCTTCTTGTGCAACAGAGCCTTTAGAATCCAGTATTTTGTGCCTCCATTGAGTACATAAAAATGTGCATCAGACTTGTCTTCATGTGTTTGCACTAATATTTCATGACCTTTTTTTTTTCTCCTGCACGTAATCTTCCGACATCCCTCTGACAACCCCAATAAAACATTCATGTGGGAATGCGTGTATCTCAACCGCACAAAAATATTCTCATCGCTCTCTGCTCCACGTGGGACTCATAACCACACCCTGACCGAAGATGCAGTAAATATCCCAGCTCTGCATGTCGTGCAGATAAGAGGTGCAGGCAGGTGCTGCGCCGAGCGCATTCTTGGGAACATTTTGCAGCAATCAAGCAAATTTCACGAGATACTAAATATTATTGTGCAAAAGATGCTGCTAATAGCACTTCTGAGGGTCATGGATGAGGCTGTGTGTTTTGCATCATTTGGGTTTTGAAATGTGATTCTTCTTAGAGATATATTTTAAAATTGCTACAACCTAATAAAACATAAACATTTGTTTAAAATGACCACAAAGGCCAATTTCTGAGCAGATCTTTTATTTTTCATGTCAGGTTTTCATTGTTCATGCAGTAGTTACAGTTTGTTTGGTAAATTTACAGATTGAATACGGGCAAATCTAAACTTTGATGAGATAATAAAAAACCCTAAACATTCAGATTTAATTTGATTAACTGTATCAATAACCTTTAAATTTAAATTCCAGGAAGGGTATTCTTGCTAAAACTTCTATTTATTAGGGTTATCTTGCTTAGAAAGTCTGTACGGCCATAATCCACAAACCAGGCGATTTTTACCTTTTGAGCTGGGTTCACCTGGGCCTGCTTGATTTAGTATTTTTTTTTTTTCTCTGCTTTAGCCCCTTATTATTCCTGGAGTTAGGGACCGGAGGCATCCACAAATATGCCATATCCACAAATATGGAGAACACCTCCCCCCGCGTGAGGAACGAAGTACGTCTGTTACCGATTCATATTCAAAGACACATCTGATCATGCTTTGTAAAACATTTATTAAAGGACATTGGAGTATTGTTCAACATAAAGAGTTCTTTATTGGTTAATTTTGTAATTCGGAACAAAAAACGAAATGTTATGACTATAACTTCTGTTCCCTGAAGGAGAGGAACGAGGTACAACACATGTACTATGGGAAACCACGCCCTCGCGTGCCTGGCTGAAGACACCTCTATTCACGCCTTTAGGCAGATGACGTCCAATGACAGGTGGGCGGACCCGCCCTCTGCTTATAAGCCCTGTCGTTGACGTCTCACCTCAGTTCGGAAGCCGCTCTTCACCGAGCACTGCGTAGCGGGGCAAAAATGTGTTGTACCTCGTTCCTCTCCTTCAGGGAACAGAAGTTATAGTCATAACATTTCGTTCCCTTTCAGTCGATTCACTCGGTACAACACATGTACTATGGGACATATATACACGCCCTGCGAGCAGCAACCAAACTACAACACCTTTAGAGCTTATTAGGTCCAGATGTTGCAAGGAGGACATTGTGAGCCACCGTAGGGGCTGTCACGTCCAAACGATAAAATCGTATAAAAGTATGAGGCGATGACCAGCTAGCTGCAGCA